>CM062296.1:93923444-94594852 GCA_031216915.1 Pictodentalium vernedei | reverse complement strand
AATAATTCGATGTAAAACAGTGCCAAGCGAGAAAATAAACATATGGCCAATGGTGATATTTTTCTTTAAAAATATCAGCTTTATTCGCTTATATATTTATTTGGGTGTAACGACACTTTTGACAGCCAGGGTCACCTCGTGTCGGACAGTTTTTCAGGTAGAGGAAGCCGGAATACCCAGAGAGAACCACCGAGTAACGGCGAGCAAGTGTCAGACTCCCCAGCATACTAACTCCGCACAAGCAGGGTTAGCATTGATTGAAGACAAGTACGCCATCGACGTGCAGTATGTCTTAGTACACAGCGCCACTACACTCATAAGTGGGCAATTGGGATGAAGTGCCTTGCCCAGTGGCACAACGCTGTTAATCCTGGCGAGGATAGAATCGTAGACCTTTCGGTTGAAGTCCAATGCCGTATCACTGAGCCACTGTGCTCCCTTTTATTCGCTTAATTCGAGTTTAGTCGTGATATAAACACAGTACACAACTCGGGGAGAGCAGATGGAAGAGGAATCAACGACCCTTTCTGGTGTTTTTTTTTAATTTAACTCGGCGCTCTTGAAACAGTTAACCCTTTTCCTAACGTAACGTCCAAAACCGGCCAGCGCTATTCTCAAAAATCGCCAATTAATTTTCATTATTTTTTTCATTTTTTGTCTCAAAAACATAAGTTATGACCCCTCGTTGGAACGAGCTCGTCGAGCTCGTTCCAACGAGGGGTCATAACCTATGTTTTTGAGACAAAAAATTTAAAAAACTAGTTATTCAAGAATTATTTTTGCAAGTGTCGTCTGCTTTTCAGGTTAGGTAAAGGGTTAAACAACTCCAACTCTAGTCGTTAATTCCAGTACCCCGTACGCCACCCTCGTTGTGTTCTGCCTTAACATTTTACCTAACGCGAAAAGCAGACGACACATGCAAACAAAATTCTTGAAAAACTATTTTTTTTAGTATTTTTTTGTCTCAAAAACATAGGTTATGACCCCTGGTTGGAACGAGCTCGTTCCAACGAGGGGTCATTACCTATGTGTTTGAGTCAAAAAATGAAAAAAATAATGAAAATTGGCGATTTTTGTGCATAGCGCTGGCCGGTTTTGGTCGTTACGTTGGGTAAAGGGTTAACATCTCATATAATTTAGGAAAGCTTTATGGTTCGCACATGCGTGTTGTGTGTCTCTCGGTAAAGTAACTTGTGTGAAAGCATTGAAAAAAGTTTTACCCCATTGAGACGGTGTTAGAGAAATTCCCAAATATACTGAACTTGAAATCTCAACAAGCAGTTGTGTTGTTTTGAATATTTTGTAAGGATTTTCATAAAATATTCTATCAGTTATGGTCAATGATTGGGATGAGGATTATTGGGGGTGGTGTGGGGGTTGGGAAATGTGCTATTATATTCGTAAAAATCAATGCAACTGAATAAATGACATGGATAAAAATAAAAACGGATGACTTTCATCGCACACCAGAATAATAAAAAGCCATCCATGGAAACATATTTGTTCTTTTTCAACAACGCAGTGGGTGTTATGCAGAAGAGGACGATTTTATTATGGTATTTTACAACCTTACGTCGAGGTTTTATCTGTTTCACAAATCTGATTGATGATACCGAGCAGAAATGCAAACAAAAAATTATATTATCTGCTTGTTCAAAGAACGGCATGTCTCCTGTTATAAAATACATTTGGGAATAAAAACAAGAAATGTGAGTTCGTCAATCAATTCTGTTCGGACTCAAAGACAGTTATAGTCAAACAGATATCCGGACACGTCTCGAAAATGGATGTTACAACTGTCTTTAGTAAAACAAATGTTTCGCTACACGGAAATAATTTTAGCCCTTCTTTTCAACTGCCAGACTACCGGACCGAGTCTACAGCCAGGGAAGCGTTTGGTTATAGAATCATATGATTTTCAACAGCTTGTAAATTCTAATTCGGGAAGATATGCTACTAATCTGCATATACGAATAACCCGCTCGTGGATATAATCGGCTCGCCTTTTGCGGCGAAATCGGCATGCGGACACATTTATCGGCATTGCGAACCTATAGTTGAACTTAGAAATTTCGTGCCTGTATTGTACATTATTCTAAAGTAATAGCGCGCTGAGTATGTTCACTTTTGTCCCTGTCAAACTGCACCATTAGCGTAAGTCAGTCTCTGCAGAAAAATAGGGTGCCCAACCCTGTACCATTCTATACTAGTAAACAGAGAAAATTAACATCATTCCTAACTTCTTCTGCGATACATGTGCATGTAATGATGTAAATGGATATTAAAATTCGACTGCATACACAGAGTGAAGAGAGTGGATTACTACTTAATCGCAGCGCCATTTATTCTCCACTCGAAAAGTATTTATAATTGTTCATAACAGCACAGCAAACACTTGCAAACTTCCATCACATGGACCACCGGGTGCAACCCGGTGGTCCATGTGATGGATGTTCGCAAATGTTCGCAAATTCGTCTTGTGTTTTGTCCTGTGAAAAATCTATACCACGGCGATCTGGTCGTAATCCATCCTCCACGTACTGCAGTCTTAATATTTTCTTTCTGTTTGATTGGTTTAATTCGAGATTTCACCACTGCCGACCTCGCTAACAGCGCATTGCATTTTGCATTGCACAGCACAAACGCTCTTGTGTATTTCAGACTACTTCTTTCTTCTGCAGTAATGAGCGCATTAACGAATTGCTCTAATAGTGACAGGACTTCTGGTTTCAACTGTATTCGGTCGAAACACACGTATGCACTATCGACGTTTCGTAAAAACATTTGTGACTCATTCCTTGCATCTCTTATAGTTCATACCCAATTTAGGCGAGGCATGAAGAAGAATTTGTTTCACTGCAATTTTTCTTTTCCGGCCTCTATTAACTCGGTTATATTCGCCCAAGGCCGATTTCCGCTGGACCAATTTCTCACCAGACCAATGCCCAAATGGGACAACAGTTGTTCCTGAGGCTATGAATGAAAACAGATTTAGATTTGAAAGTAACATGTGGAATGACTTCATCTTATAATAGGTATAAAGAGGGTAATATATATTTTTTATTTTACCAGCAAGCTTTTTGAACCAATCAGCGTGTAGTATCAGTCACTCAAGACTGAGCCATATACTATCACTTCTCAGCTGAACTGAAGTCATCCTATATGGATCCATATGGGGTGAGAAGACGACGCAATTTTAGATTCCCATTAAATATCCACGCATCGCCTCCCAATAAATACACTTCGCACTGCGCAAGACGCCAAATTATCCCACTGCTTAATGCAGTATTGAGTTATTGATAAACCGAGCGATAACGTATAACTTGAGCACAATCTGAGTTAGCACCCTTGCATCACCCAAAGCAACGTTTTGTTTAAAAACAAAAAGACACATGTAAAAATCGGCAAGTAGCAACATGAAACGTTTCGGAACTTTGTCTGAACAAGATGTAGCTGTTGGAAAAGAGGAAGGGACACTCTGAAAACACAACAAAATCGAACGTTCTTTTAAAATTTAATCAGGTGGCTGGTATAATAAATACGTAGTGGTGCGCTTAGCGGGCAGATACGGTGTCATATGAGGCGAGGCAAAACAATATTTGTTTTGCTTCGCCTCATATGACACCGTAATGCCACGTCCAATATTGTTTTTGCTCCGCCTCGTATGATACCGTACCACCTCGAACAAGATTGTTTTTGCTTCGACTAATATGACACCGTATCGTCTAACTAAGCACCCCATAACTTATGATATTTATTTCACATGAATATGTGCTCGAACTTCCTCGATGATTTAACGCTTCCATACGATTCGCACGGGGGTAAGATAGGACTGACTTACGATATAGTTAATGTTAGTCCAAACATGGACGCCAAGCCCGTAATTTAACATTTGATATGGTCTTACCAGTCAGGGCGCATCATATTCAACAATTCGATTGCAACACTCTGCAATTGGTTTTCACTAAAATATTGGAATATCGCATGGTATACATGCGTACCATAAGTAAAACTCTCTCTGATAGTCCCCCGACTATCTTCGATATTGGTAGAGTGGGGAGGGGTACCACACTTGTTTGTCCGATCACGAGATGGAGTTGCCTGGCTTTTCTTGTGCTCACATACCTTTGCTTTTCAGAGCGTTTGTCTGACAAAAAGTTCCAATAAGAATAAAATCAAAAGACTAAAACTGAAAGACTGTAAACCGCTTCATTTTTGTGGATTATTCAGACGTGCAACAGACGTTGGTCCGAATGAAGTGTTGTTTAACACTTTACCTAACGTAACTGCCAAAACCGTCCAGTGCTATTCACAAAAATCGCCAGTTAATTTTTTTTATTTTTTTTTCATTTTTTGTCTCAAAAACATAGGTTATGACCCCTCGTTGGAACGAGCTCGACGAGCTCGTTCCAACGAGGGGTCATAACCTATGTTTTTGAGACAAAAAATGAAAAACATTAGTTATTCAAGAATTTTGTTTGTAAGTGTCGTCTGCTTTTCATGTTAGGTAAAAGGTTAAGGGGTCGTCCAACCTAACTTTGGTCAGATTTCAGGAAATTGTCTTCAAAGACCAAAAATGACCAGAAAGAAATAACCAAATTTAATTAAACACCAAAATGTTTGGAGTGCAACATAGAACATGTACTAACTGAAATTTGCCATGGAACTCATATCATGTGTCTCGTAGCACTGCCTGAAAGTCTGCTATGCCATAAGTAAGTAAAAATATTGAAAATAAAATACCTTAAAATGACTAAATAGCTGTATTTTGCAGTCCTCCAAGTACAAACTCGAAGAAATCGTTTTGTCATTCGTGAAAAGAATGAGCTGTAAGACTAATTCCATTCCACAGTATCTACAATTCCCAAATGCTGCCATTTTGATTTGTTTTTGTTTTCATGAAGAACGTTCAGTAGAGGTCAACTCCATACAGTTCAGAAAAACAGGTATGGAGGCACAAGTGACTCCATCAATGAAAAATTATGAATATGAATTTTGAACATTGTGTGGTAAGTATATCTCATAATTCTGTTAGAAGATGGTTTACTATTTTTGCCATATTCACAAAAATGATTTCATTGATAAACTAGGGAAAAAATATTCTTATGTATTTGTTTGGTATCATGTGGGCCATTTCTGGTGTTTAGTTATGACAAACTGCCATTTGAATACTCAACTAAGGTGAACTGTGGCCACAAAGATTGGTAAAAATATCAAACTAACAACTGTACATGAAGGACATTTGTATCAACGAACGGATTTGTTTCAGAGTGTGTGAATGTTAATTCCACGTTTTCATTTGCATAATTTGTTTTGAAACTATCGTTCTGCTGTAATAAGTTTCCGCGAAAGTTGGCTGTTACCAGAACTGGTCCATTTTACAACCACAATTGTTTATTTGTTGATTGAATCCAGTATGATATGCAGTCAACAATGGGAAGGCGTGAACGAAACCATGATTACTGTGGTTGATGAGTTCGTTTTTCTGCAGTTTCTAAAACAGTTGCGCCTTCAGTAATCTAAACGATCCGAACAACGAGAGAATGTTGATGTGGATACAATGTTGGCATGCGATTTCGGTGGCACCAATTTCATATTACTACTTCATTAAAGCAAGAGGCAAAAAGATCGGGACAGATCAATTTCACACTGAATATACACACTAAAAACTAAAGTGTTAAATCTGACACTTTCAAGGTGTTAAACCAATTCTAACTCTTAGGGTTTGATATTAACACTCAAAGTGCAATCCTTTAAGCACTTAGACATTACAATCGCCAGACATCTGAAACTTGAATGGATGGCACTTCCCATGTGTCCAGCATTGGTGGTTCTTCCAGAATCGTCCATAATTTGATTTGTTGCGCTTGGTGGGAACATAATTAAAAGAACACAACGCAGATGACGCGGATCAGGCTCGAGAGTTCGAGCCTGATCCGCGTCATCTGCATTGTTTCCTGTTAAGTGTCGCGACATTACACTTGTCAAGTGGTATTATTGTCAACACCTGTCAAGTTCTGGGATATCTACACTTGAACAAAGTGCTAGTTCAGCACTTAGTAATGTGTTAAATACAGCACTTCAAGTGTAGTTTTTCACACTTTAGTTTTTAGCGTGTGAACAGCTAAACGCGTTGTCGTTTTCTTACTTTGAACTCTTTTGGGTAGCAGAAGAATATGGAAATAGAAACAGAAAATTGTGATAAAATATAGTTCGACCTTCAATCAAATGATATTTTCTCACAAACACAATTATGGAGATTGCCATTGATATTTGTATAGATATTTATTTTTTTTCACCCTAATTATGTAGTTTTATATTTTACGTATCAACAACAACAAAATTATAATATTACGAAACAGAGGCGTAGTAATCCGTTTCTAAAATGGCATCCCTGAAAAAGGAAGCTGAAAAGATATTCTGCAATTTCGACTCCATCTCGCAATAATGGCATTGGCAGTACAGCTTTCTTCTGTTCTGTGAATGTATTGAGTGTCTTCAATTCCACCGCCCTGCACATGTCAGAAGAGTATGGTCGTTCCTGTAGTTCTTACAAGCAGATAATAAGCAGACTGTCATCTGCAAAATGAGGTCCCCGGTGGGTGAGTTTGGTGATGCTACCCTGCACAGCAGGGTAGAATCACTAATTTTACCCTCTGTGAATCTCATTCTGAATCAAAGCCTAAACAGAAAGAGGTACCCAGAGGATACATTGGCCTACTGTATAGGATAGCCTCAGCACACTCACCCTCTGGGGACCTCATTCTGCAAATGACAGATTGCTTATTTTCAGGCTTGAGTTCTTAGAGCTTTGAAAACACTATTTTATCTAAGTTCACGATTTGTCTTACATAGTTACAAATCGTCATGTGGCCAATTTCCTCATGGTGAAAGCTTATTTCGTTTTCGTGCATTTTCTTCGGAACCTTTGTAACTCACCTGGAACGAAATGGTAGAATACGCTTTCTCCTAGTCTGGAGTTCGAAGTCTTTTATTTGAAAGCCAATCATTGGAATTACCGATCTGTTCGTGATTTTTGCAATTGGTTGCTTATGCCTTTGGAAGTTTGCCTGTCGTTAAACTCATGAATATCAATGTTTTTCGTGAAAAAATGATTATATTCCACTTCCTTGTATTCTAGTCATTATTGTGATATATAATATATCTTTATTTACTTCTTGTCTCAGTATTTTAAGCACTGGCGAAAATTTCAAAAATTTTCCAAAAGTTTTGTTGGACGATCCCTTAAATTACAAATCATTTTATGATTTGAACTGAGATGGAGTGTCCCCGACTTTTATATGACCTATTGATTATTTGTCCAGTGATGTCGTGGGGTACACAATAGGTTTATTTACTAAACTTGTAATAGTTAAAAGTTGTCATTGTTCATTTCACGATGTGAGTTCTGGGCTGTGGGTAGGGTCTTATTGGAACGAAGAAGTTATTGTGATGAACTGACTTAACATGGTCTGAGATTTTGTGACTCGTTTCGTAATTGCTTCATCAACGGAGTGACAAGCAAGCCGCTTCATTTTTCTGGATTTTTCACACGTGCAGCAGACAGATGAAGTGTTGCTTAAATTTCAAACCGATTTACGCTTTGAACTGAGATGGAATGAGTATATCTGGTTTATTGATTATTTAACAAGTGGTGGGGTACACGAGAGGTTTATTTACTGAACCTGTGATCGTTAAAAGTTGCCTTTCACGACGTAGGTTTTGGGCTATGGGTAGTGTCTTATTGGAACATATACGCTACTGTGATGAGTTAACATGACGTTACCTATTATCGAAGGCTGATACAACTCACATACAACCAAGCTAGTAACTACCTGTGACGGGTTTATGTCACGCTGATTTTAATAATCATTGATACACCACGCATTCTTCGACGGCGACAACCTTAGTCCACGTGTTTCAACTCTGGGTCTGTTGATTCGATGTACTGTGTCTGTGCCTTCACAGCATTTCAGCAGACTGGATTTCTGTATAATATTCAACTGCTTTTTGTTAACACTTTAAACCCCGGTGATAGTGGTATCTACCATGACAGTTCAGTGGAAGGAATTGGAAGAGTCCATATTTATTATTTTGGAGTAAACCAATCGATATTTTCAACGTGCAGCCTTGGGGCCACACGTTGAAAACATTGATTGGTCTACCTCACGCTTTAACTTGGAAGCCATCATACTTGAGGAAAGTATGACGTAACATGTTGATGAACCGAAAAACGGCGTATTGAGTTCAAAGTGGTTAAGATATACTTGCTGCTTGTGCAGAGTACTATCGGCTGAGATTACTTTGCCCGACTACTTTCCGTCGAGGCAAAGCATTTTCTTTTTGCCCCCCCCCCCCCCAGCCCCTGAACTGTAATGTACGCCTCTGTCTATTTATTTATTTATTTATTTATTTATTTATTGGAGTTTAACAACACTTTCGACTGCCAAAGCCACCTCGTGTCGGAACACGCATCTGCCGCAATCGCCTCTATCCGACTGTAGTATTAATGTAACCGGACCATTTGAATAATTCAGGTGCTTCAGTAAAGAAAAGTTGATAGCACTGAACACGACTTCTTGGCAGCGTCATTTTGTTAAACTCTCAAGCACCATTTCGTACAGGGATTCATTGTGGAAGCACGGACAATACTGCATTGGGCATTATTTGGCGATTATATGTAACTATTTTTCACTTTTATTGACAATTGCAATTGGATGTATAAATAATATTTTGCATGCGAATTATTATTTAACCCTTTACCTAACATGAAAAGCAGACGACACTTGCAAACAAAATTCTTGAATAACTATTATTTTTCATTTTTTGTCTCAAAAACATAGGTTATGACCCCTCGTTGGAACGAGCTCGACGAGCTCGTTCCAACGAGGGGTCATAACCTATGTTTTTGAGACAAAAAATGAAAAAATAATGAAAATTAATTGGCGATTTTTGAGAATAGCGCTGGCCGGTTTTGGCCGTTACATTGGGTAAAGGGTTAATATGATATACCAACTTGAATGCAAAAAAAAAAAAAAAAATCATCAACTCGAAAATCCTTTCCCTAGTGCGTCAAAACGATTTTGTTTTTCAAACAGTACTCATCGTCAATACACGAGCGCAAGGGGAACTTCATGATGGGTGCCAGGACAGATTGTTTCAGCGGAACCTTTCTCCCATGACAGAAGAGGTACAACTCAACATGGCCAGCATTTTTCACATATCAGAATGACTTGCGAGAAAGTGAAATGGAGGGTCTTCAAGTCGTTCCCAAATTATAGTGAAATTTGCGAAATCCATCCAGTAAAGTTAACTAAGTGAATGGAGTGAACCAAAGGTTCGGCCCAAGCCAACTTTATTGGACGAGTTCTCTAAATGTCATTATAAATTGTAGCGAGTTGAAAATGTTATTCATCTCTTGATCCCAAACCCGATAACAGATACCAAAATAAACCGAAAAAAGAAACTGTTAATCTTATAAGAACTCAAATGACGCTGTGAAAACAATAAATTGTTGACAGACCGTCTGATCCAGAAATAATTTCCATTTGCATCTTTACTGTAGCCGCCACCGCCCCCTGCCCTTCGTCGTCCAATTTTACTACAGGATTCGGGGAGAAGATAGTGCAAGAAGTAGTAATTTATGGACATGTGGCCAGCAGGGGCGTAGGGAGCTTATAATATTCGGGGGGGGGGGGGGGGGGGAGGGGGGTATTGTAAACGGGAGCTTGAAGGGGACAGCACGGGCGCTCTGCGTGCGCAGCCGAACGCGGGGGAGAGTGTGGGAGGGGGATACCAGGAAAATTTGTGAAATATGAACTACTTAGAGCTCATTTCCTCGTTTCTCAAGTGAAAAAATCAAGATATCGTTGCTGTTAATTTTTGGTGTTTATCCCTTTACCTAACATGAAAAGCAGACGACACTTGCAAAAAAAATTCTTGAATAACTAATTTTTTTCATTTTTTGTCTCCAAAACATATGTTATGACCCCTCATTGGAACGAGCTCGACGACCTCGTTCCAATGAGGGGTCATAACCTATGTTTTTGAGACAAAAACTGAAAAAAATCCTGAAAATTAATTGGCGATTTTTGAGAAAAGCGCGGGCCGGTTTTGGTCGTTAAGTTGGGTAAAGGGTTAAAGGAGATGTATGTCAGAGAGGAAGATGTTAACCTGTTGAGCGTCAAATCAGTCAGTGACATCGGCTACCAACTTTTCTATGTACTGCAAATGGTGTAGATCATACAGATTTTATGTGCGCCTGTATGATGTAGAATATGCAGATGTATGTGGTTATTTTCGTGTAGATACTAGATATGATTTACAAAGTTTTGGAAAGTTGGGGGGGGGGGGGGGTAAATACCCCCCCCCCCCTCCCCGGTTCATACGCCACTGCATGTGGCGCACGAAATGTAAATAGATGGCCATAATTCCGGATTAATGTTTCGCACTAAACTTAAACTGCTCACGCAGGATGCTACTTCCGGATAACAAAAATAGCAAGTCTTCAATACACGAAAACAACCATTCCCCCCCCCCTCCCCCACCCCAGAAAAAAAAAATACAGAAAAACATAATTAAATGTGGAAATATGAACCTTCCCGGAGCAAATTGGTAACAAGCTAAACTTTGAGTGGCTGTAGTGGTGTTCACCAGATAACATATTGAGTGAAGATTTCAAACAAATTGATAACAAGCTGATTTGGTTCACATGCGAAATGTAAATAATTATAGGACAACATATCCAGAATCCACAGAAATCCTCTTTGGAGATTTTCCCGATTCTCACGGTTTACTTCCATATTTTGAAAATTTCTGTTTATCCCAAACTGTTGTTGTTAGGCTTTTCCCTCTGGAAAAGACTATTGTTTTTCTACGGATTATTAGGCTTTTCCCTCTGGAAAAGACTATTGTTTTTGTACGGATTATTATTTTTTTTTTTTTTTTTTTTTGGGTTTTTTTTTTTTTTTTTTTTTTCCACACATTTTTGTCCGTACGATTCAGAAGCCATTTTCGAACCGATTTTCACACAATTTGGCACACGCATAGAGTGGCAAAAAATCTAAAAATGTACCGAAGCGGAATTTTCGATTTAACCCTTATTTCGCCAGAATTGGAAAAAAACTGCCAAAATTGGGGTTTATCGGCACTTTCTCGAAACACGTCTTTAGGATTTTTTTTAAACATCCATCATTACTAGACCTGCCTATGACACAACCTTTGATACACACGACATATTTGGCGATGCATATGGTAACCCTCCACAGGCTGCCAAACATCGAAATTTTGATGAAATGGGCCCTTTTCAGACCCCCACAACACCCAAACGATACCCGAGAGGTAAACATAACTTCCTTTATTGGAAGTGGAATTTACCGAAGATCATTTTTGTAAGTAATAAGGGTGTTCAGAAAACCAAGTGTTAACCCGTTTTGGGCTGGTTAAACAGCAATACCCCCAAAAAGCTCAAAACTTCATGTTTTCCGTGGATTTCTCTAAACGAGTCTTGTAGATTTTCAAGAAAAATTGGTCACTCTCAGGTCTTGGTGTGACATTACAAGTTGCATGGATAAAATATTCCGGTCAGCATTAGTTAACCCTCCCCGAGCTGCTAAACGTAAAAATTGTGATAAAATGGGATGTTTTTAGACACCAACAGCACCCAAACGATATACCACAGAGAAAGGGGCCTTCATTTATCGGACGCAAAATTGATCGGAAAATATTTTTGAAAGTGGTAAGGGTATTCAAAATTTGACGTCTTAACCCATTTTGGGATGGTTAAAGAGACATACCCATTAAAATCTTAAAATACCCGTTTTCTGTGGATTTCTCTAACAACATCTTGTAGGTTTTCAAGAAAAATCGGCTATTTGCAGGTCTTGGTGTGACATTACAAGTCGCATGAACAAAATATTCCGGTCAGCATTAGTTAACCCTCCCCGGGCTGCTGAAGGTCAAAATTGCGATAAAATGGGCTGTTTTTGCACACCAACAGCACCCAAAGGGTACACCACAAAGAAAAGTGCCTTTTTTATCGCGCATACAATTTATATGGAAACATTTTTGTAAGTAGTAAGGGTATTCAAAAGTCGACGTCTTAACCCATTTTGGGCAGGCTAAAGAGAGATATCCCTTGAAAGCTTTAAATTCCCATTTTCTGTGAATTTCCCTAACGGTAACTTGTAGGGTTTCAAGACAAATTGACTATTCGTAGGTCTTTATGTGACATTAAAAGTTGCATGGCCAAAATACTCCGGTGAGCGTTTTTTAACCATCTACAAGCTGCCAAGCATCGTAATGTTGTTAACATGGGACTGTTTTCAGACACGCACATCACCTAATGTATATATGAGAGATAAACATAATCTCCTTTGTTTGAAGTGGAATTCACAGAGGACCATTTTTGTAAGTAATAAAGGTATTCAAAAAGCCAAGCGTTAACCCCTGTTGGGGACGTTAACAGGGATATCCATCAAAAGCTTAAAAAATCGTTTTCCCTGGATTTCTTTACAAACATTTTGGGGGGTTTTCAAGAGAAAATGGCCGTTGATAGGTCTTGGTGTCATATGACCAGTTGCATGAATCAATTATTCTGGTAGGCATTTGTTAACCCTTCATGGGCTGCTAAATGTAAAAAAAATTGAGGAAACAGTCTGTTTTTGGACACCAAGAACATCAAACGGAAATGCCACAGAGAAACGTAACTTCTTTTACCGGACGCAAAACTGATAGGGAAACATTGATATTGATATTAACCCATTCTACCATTAATGATGGGTTTTACCTAAACATTTTTTTTATCAAAACCAAACCGAATCATTTGAGACTACTTTACTCACCTTTCTCATAACATCAATGAAGGAACTTTAGTGAGACAGTTAAAAACAATTCATCAGACACTGTGGGGGTCAAGAAAAATCATGGAATCTAATTGGTGTTTAAGGTTTGTAAGTAGTAAGGGTATCTAAAAGAATGAAACTTAACCCATTTTGAACTGGATAAGGAGAGATGCCCCTTAAACGCTTAAAATTTACATTTTCCGTGGATTTCGCTAACTGCTTGTTGGGGATTTTCAAGAACAATTTGACATTGGCAGGTCTTACAAACTGCATAGATAGAATATTCCGCTAGTCGTTTGTTAATCCCTCTACAGGCTGCTAAACGTCAAAATTTTAATAAAATCGGCTGTTTTCGGGCAGCAAAATGGGTATGCAATAGATAAACATGACCTCTTTTATCAGACTTAGAATTCCTGAGGGATAATGTATGATAGTATTAAGGGTATTCAAGGGAGCGTGGTGGCTCAGTGGTAGACTGTTGTACTTCTATGCTAGAGGTCCCGAGTTCGATCCCCGTCCGGGACGACTCACGTTGTGTCCTTGGGCAAGGCACTTTGGCCCGGTTGCCGACATGGGGGCACGATGTCCCGTGTACTAAGGCATACTGCACGTCGATGGTACACATGTCTTCAACCTCTGTAACCCTGCCTGAGCGGAGCCTGAACAGAGTGAGAATGTTGAGGAGCTGACAGTTGCTCGTCGATGCTTGGTGGTTCTCTCCGGGTACTCCGGCTTCCTCCACCTCTAAAACTGTCACGGTCACGATTAGCCATTGTGCAGAAGTACGTGACCTTAAACACCAATAAATAAATAAATAAATAAATAAATAAATAAATAAGGGTATTCAAAAAACCAAGCCTTAACCCTGTTTTGTCGGATTAAAGACAGACAGCCCATGCTGTGTACGCTGCCTACATTACTTGTAAAATCGACACCCCCCACTAAATCTTCTGCGAGGTGCGGTTTCGGACCCGACCACCTGACGGTTCTGACCACATCAAATAACACACCTTCGTTGTATTTAGCAGCAAGAAATTTCCCCAAGAAGCAAAGACAAAAATACGTCTGCGGAAAATGATGGCAAATATTTTATTTAGCCTGTATTTTGTCCGTATAGAAAATTTCTCACCCACATATACCTAAAAATGATTCAATGATACAATTGGACATATTTCTCTCATAAAACGTGAAAAAACACTTGATTTATTGCATTTTAGGATTGCGCATGTATATTCTTAGAAGATTCTCTGTCTGTTATTAAACTACGGCGTGTCTTTGATCTCGTTTGGGACGATCAGTGATTAGCACCTTTTCGACAAGAGCCATCGAAATTGAAAATAAAAAAAATAATCAAATTTCACTAAAACCTTTTACAGAATCGTGTTTTTCAGAAAACGCTTTCGCGATTGCGTGTGTCGTTTCCAAAATTCGGATCAGTAAGCACGAAATTATAAATATGTTGTTGTCAATAACAAAATTGAAAGCATGTCGGTCAAACTTGCATGATGTCAGAACTCAACTCGGGTAAAATATTGCGGTGTAGTGAAAGTACGAGAGTAAGAAACGCTGATATCGCAGTAGGCTTTAAAATGTCCATGGAATGGTCCTAAAATCAAGTTTATATTTGCAGCTTTATTGCAAATAAGTTTCCCGTTGTTTCTTGTTGAAATGTTATTTCCATCAAGGCCAAGTACCAGTGGGATAGGACACCTGCCCCATGAACAACTGCCTGCTATTAAAATTAATTAGCGGGGACATCCCCCCCCCCCCCCCATGCTGTTTATTTTACCTAGGACACCTGCCCCCTGCTGATTGTTTACATAGGACACATGCCCCCCCCCCCCCCACACACACACACACCTACTGTTAGATTAGATTAAACATATTTTATTTGCCATTTGACAATGCAAATCAGGATTGGAGGACAAGTGCTTACCACTTAGAAGCCCCTCCGTTCCTGTACGGTGACTATGACTAATAATTTACAATATGGCAGAACGTATTCCATAAATAACATAATCTAGCAAAATCTAAATATTATAAACATTATAGACAAACACAAATTAAACTGAGAGAGAGAGAGAGAGAGAGAGATCAAAAAAATAAATAGAATATAAAGAAAACATGAAATGGCCGTAATGGGAGTCTAAATTAACATCTTGATTACAGCCACTGAGCATAGGTTTTCACTTCTGGGGATGTTCACACAACTGTTTTTTCACCAAGTACACCTGCCGTGCACCCGTTTGTTTGCTAACGGGCCCCTACTCATTGACCTTTCTATTTTTAGAAGCACCCGGGCCGACGGGGAGAGGGCGTTGTTGGGAGCATGGCTAGATTTTGCTATAAAATGGGGTTGAAGGAAGGTACTCTCAAATCTGGGGCGAAAGTGGCGAAAATGACAAAAGGCTACTTCAACGTATAGTAACGGTATAAACTACAGTCGATCTGGGCGATGTACAGACGAAAAATCATACCTTGGAGCCGGTTAGGCAATTTGGCACAAAAAACTCCGACTTCATGCTCAATCGCTGCTCTACAGTAGTTTACAACAGTCCTCAAGTCCATTCCAAACTGATAGAGTCGGGACGAATAATACTCTCACTTTCCACGCGATGCGTGGTGTTCTTCACGTGGCCTCGACACTCGCAACAGATGCCAAAATGTCGGCCAGGGTGTGTAGAACAAGTTCTGAAAATTAGATGTCGCTGCCTTCAGCGATCTAGACACGCTTCATGTTTGTGAGAAGTGCAATTTTAATGTCTAATTGGCAAATTTTCGTTAATCGTTACCCGCCAAAAAACCTACTCACCGCCGATTTCTTTTCACTTCAACTTCTGAGGATTATCTAAGGTTTAAAGATAGTGTCAGGATACCCCTCCCCCGCCGCTCTTTTGGGGCTGGTTAGGCAATTGGGCACCGAAACCTGGGACGTTATGCTCAATCGCAGCTCTACAGTCGTCTACAACACTGCCGGTGTCCATTCGAAACTGATAGAGTCGGGACGAATAGTACTCTCACATTCCAAGCGATGCGTGGTGTTTTCCACGCGGTCCGGACACTCCAAACAGATCCCAAAATGTCGGCCAGGGTTCGTAGAACAAGTTCTGAAAATTTCAAGTCGCTGCCTCCAGCGGTCTGAACACCGTTCGTGTATGTCTGAAGTGCTATTTTAATGTCCAATATGCAAATCTTCGTCAATCTTTTCCTGCCTGCCAGAAACCCAATCACCACCAATTTCTCTTGACTTTAAACTTCTGAGATTCTCGTAGGTTTAAAGGTTGTGTTGGGGTCCCTGGTGGCTGTCTTAAAGAAGCAACTTCCATTTACAGTCAACTCTCCACCAGTCATACACAATTGTAACATTTAAGTGGACTTACTCCAGCGAGGAGGCACTGAAGGATTCTGCGCCCATTCCCGACGTCTTTTTTCGAACTAGCTTGAAAAGGAAGGACCAAATTCAAACAATTACCTCCTCTCTCCAAAACACCATATCTCAACCAATTCTAGGCAGATTTCCATGAAATTTTCACTCCTTGTTCATGAATAGTTGTGGCATCACTTTCCATGAAGAGCGACATGAATGTCGCATTTCGTCACGTTGAATTGGAAAAGAGCATATGCGCAGGGATTTCTCTGAAAACATCTTGGAAGATTTTAAAGAAAAAATGACCATTTGCAGTTCTTAGTGTGACATTACAAGTTGCATGGAAAAATATTCCTGTTAGTACTTGTTAACCCTCTACAAGCTGCCAGACATCAATATTTTGGATGCATTTGAGATAAAATGGACCATTTTCAAATAGACACAGCACTCAGTGGGTATGTGTGAAACAAACATAACTCCTTTTGTGGGTCATTAACTTGTCGGACGACGATATTGATATTAGCCCACTCCACCGTTAATGATGTTTTTTACCTAAACAATTTTCTTATCAACTGAGTCATTTGAGACGAACGAAATGGTTTGACGCGCCGAAGGCGCGCAGGGACGATTTGGAGGACAAGCCCCTTTCGACCCTCGTTAGCTGTTTGTTGTTGTTGTAGGACGTCAAGGCGCGGTGGAGGAGGAAAAGGAAGGAGGGAGGTGGCTTAACCCCATCTAGGCTTCTTCCGGCTCTTTTTCTTTGGAGTTGGTTGAGATTGTGATGTGGAAGTCGACGATGTTGAGTTTAGTGTTGAGTTTGGTGAATGGATTGCGTCTAATTTCTTTTTGAGATCTGCCTTGGATTGTTCCCTGAACTCGTGGGTTTCGGAGGCGATTCGGTTTCCCATCTCAACTGCTCGCCTTCCCATCTATATTATTCTCCTTAATTCTTCGGCGGTGACTGCAGACTTAGGTGGCTGTGTTGTTGAGATTGACACACCCGGACTGTCCGGTAGAGAAGGTAATGAGGAGTGAGTGGTGGAAGGTGGTGAAAAGGCAATCTCCGGTTCCTCCTCAGTCTCCACCAGACGTTCCTCATCCAACAGTACCGGCTCAGGAGCTGGCAGTTAGTTGGGTGTACTAGTGGGACTAGGACGGGAACTGGTAGCTGCCTCCAGGACCTCCATCCTCTCGCTCACCTCTTTCTTCCTATTCCGGAAGGCCTCCAGGCGCCTGGAATCCCGGCGCTTGGTGGACAGACTCTTCTTCTTCTTGCTCTTCTTCTTTTCAGGGCCAGGTCCACGCTTCTTCGGGTGAGGACCAGTGTGAGAGGGGTTCCTCTCACAAAAGGTGCTACCTCTCCCCGAAGAAGGTGTGGCGGTGTTGTGCTCTTCAATGACGAACTCCAAGTTCAGATGGACTCTCTTGCCTGTCTCCCGGACAGTCCAGGTGACAGGGCAAGAGATGCCCAGAGCTGCTATTGTTCTCTTCAGTCGCGCTGGTAATTCCAGTGTTTCCATAATTATGGTGTTAATTAGGATCGAGCCAAGTCATTTGAGACTACTATATTCACATTTCTCATAACATCAATGAAGGAACTTCAGTGAGACAGTTAAAAACAATTCATCAGACACTGTGGGGTCATGAAGAATCATGGAATCTCATCGGGAAAAGCCATGATTCTCCAGAATCATAAAGTCTAGTTATTATTATTTTTTTTTTTTTTTTGGGGGGGTTTTTTTTTTTTTTTTTTTTTTTTCCACACATTTTTGTCCGTACGATTCAGAAGCCATTTTTGAACCGATTTTCACACAATTTGGCACACGCATAGAGTGGCAAAAAATCTAAAAATGTCCCGAAGCGGAATTTTCGATTTAACCCTTATTTCGCCAGAATTGGAAAAAAACTGCCAAAATTGGGGTTTATCGGCACTTTCTCGAAACACGTCTTTAGGATTTTTTTTAAACATCCATCATTACTAGACCTGCCAATGACACAACCTTTGATACACACGACATATTTGGCGATGCATATGGTAACCCTCCACAGGCTGCCAAACATCGAAATTTTGATGAAATGGGCCCTTTTCAGACCCCCACAACACCCAAACGATACCCGAGAGGTAAACATAACTTCCTTTATTGGAAGTGGAATTTACCGAAGATCATTTTTGTAAGTAATAAGGGTGTTCAGAAAACCAAGTGTTAACCCGTTTTGGGCTGGTTAAACAGCAATACCCCCAAAAAGCTCAAAACTTCATGTTTTCCGTGGATTTCTCTGAACGAGTCTTGTAGATTTTCAAGAAAAATTGGTCACTCTCAGGTCTTGGTGTGACATTAGAAGTTGCATGGATAAAATATTCCGGTCAGCATTAGTTAACCCTCCCCGAGCTGCTAAACGTAAAAATTGTGATAAAATGGGATGTTTTTAGACACCAACAGCACCCAAACGATATACCACAGAGAAAGGGGCCTTCATTTATCGGACGCAAAATTGATCGGAAAATATTTTTGAAAGTGGTAAGGGTATTCAAAATTTGACGTCTTAACCCATTTTGGGATGGTTAAAGAGACATACCCATTAAAATCTTAAAATACCCGTTTTCTGTGGATTTCTCTAACAACATCTTGTAGGTTTTCAAGAAAAATCGGCTATTTGCAGGTCTTGGTGTGACATTACAAGTCGCATGAACAAAATATTCCGGTCAGCATTAGTTAACCCTCCCCGGCTGCTGAAGGTCAAAATTGCGATAAAATGGGCTGTTTTTGCACACCAACAGCACCCAAAGGGTACACCACAAAGAAAAGTGCCTTTTTTTATCGCGCATACAATTTATATGGAAACATTTTTGTAAGTAGTAAGGGTATTCAAAAGTCGACGTCTTAACCCATTTTGGGCAGGCTAAAGAGAGATATCCCTTGAAAGCTTTACATTCCCATTTTCTGTGAATTTCCCTAACGGTAACTTGTAGGGTTTCAAGACAAATTGACTATTCGTAGGTCTTTATGTGACATTAAAAGTTGCATGGACAAAATACTCCGGTGAGCGTTTTTTAAGCATCTACAAGCTGCCAAGCATCGTAATGTTGTTAACATGGGACTGTTTTCAGACACGCACATCACCTAATGTATACATGAGAGATAAACATAATCTCCTTTGTTTGAAGTGGAATTCACAGAGGACCATTTTTGTAAGTAATAAAGGTATTCAAAAAGCCAAGCGTTAACCCCTGTTGGGGACGTTAACAGGGATACCCATCAAAAGCTTAAAAAATCGTTTTCCCTGGATTTCTTTACAAACATTTTGGGGGGTTTTCAAGAGAAAATGGCCGTTGATAGGTCTTGGTGTCATATGACCAGTTGCATGAATCAATTATTCTGGTAGGCATTTGTTAACCCTTCATGGGCTGCTAAATGTAAAAAAAATTGAGGAAACAGTCTGTTTTTGGACACCAAGAACATCAAACGGAAATGCCACAGAGAAACGTAACTTCTTTTACCGGACGCAAAACTGATAGGGAAACATTGATATTGATATTAACCCATTCTACCATTAATGATGGGTTTTACCTAAACATTTTTTTTATCAAAACCAAACCGAATCATTTGAGACTACTTTACTCACCTTTCTCATAACATCAATGAAGGAACTTTAGTGAGACAGTTAAAAACAATTCATCAGACACTGTGGGGGTCAAGAAAAATCATGGAATCTAATTGGTGTTTAAGGTTTGTAAGTAGTAAGGGTATCTAAAAGAATGAAACTTAACCCATTTTGAACTGGATAAGGAGAGATGCCCCTTAAACGCTTAAAATTTACATTTTCCGTGGATTTCGCTAACTGCTTGTTGGGGATTTTCAAGAACAATTTGACATTGGCAGGTCTTACAAATTGCATAGATAGAATATTCCGCTAGTCGTTTGTTAATCCCTCTACAGGCTGCTAAACGTCAAAATTTTAATAAAATCGGCTGTTTTCGGGCAGCAAAATGGGTATGCAATAGATAAACATGACCTCTTTTATCAGACTTAGAATTCCTGAGGGATAATGTATGATAGTATTAAGGGTATTCAAGGGAGCGTGGTGGCTCAGTGGTAGACTGTTGTACTTCTATGCTAGAGGTCCCGAGTTCGATCCCCGTCCGGGACGACTCACGTTGTGTCCTTGGGCAAGGCACTTTGGCCCGGTTGCCGACATGGGGGCACGATGTCCCCGTGTACTAAGGCATACTGCACGTCGATGGTACACATGTCTTCAACCTCTGTAACCATGCCTGAGCGGAGCCTGAACAGAGTGAGAATGTTGAGGAGCTGACAGTTGCTCGTCGATGCTTGGTGGTTCTCTCCGGGTACTCAGGCTTCCTCCACCTCTAAAACTGTCACGGTCACGATTAGCCATTGTGCAGAAGTACGTGACCTTAAACACCAATAAATAAATAAATAAATAAATAAGGGTATTCAAAAAACCAAGCCTTAACCCTGTTTTGTCGGATTAAAGACAGACAGCCCATGCTGTGTACGCTGCCTACATTACTTGTAAACTCGACACCCCCCACTAAATCTTCTGCGAGGTGCGGTTTCGGACCCGACCACCTGACGGTTCTGACCACATGAAATAACACACCTTCGTTGTATTTAGCAGCAAGAAATTTCCCCAAGAAGCAAAGACAAAAATACGTCTGCGGAAAATGATGGCAAATATTTTATTTAGCCTGTATTTTGTCCGTATAGAAAATTTCTCACCCACATATACCTAAAAATGATTCAATGATACAATTGGACATATTTCTCTCATAAAACGTGAAAAAACACTTGATTTATTGCATTTTAGGATTGCGCGTGTATATTCTTAGAAGATTCTCTGTCTGTTATTAAACTACGGCGTGTCTTTGATCTCGTTTGGGACGATCAGTGATTAGCACCTTTTCGACAAGAGCCATCGAAATAGAAAATAAAAAAAATAATCAAATTTCATTAAAACCTTTTACAGAATCGTGTTTTTCAGAAAACGCTTTCGCGATTGCGTGTGTCGTTTTCAAAATTCGGATCAGTAAGCACGAAATTATAAATATGTTGTTGTCAATAACAAAATTGAAAGCATGTCGGTCAAACTTGCATGACGTCAGAACTCGACTCGGGTAAAATACTGCGGTGTAGTGAAAGTACGAGAGTAAGAAACGCTGATATCGCAGTAGGCTTTAAAATGTCCATGGAATGGTCCTAAAATCAAGTTTATATTTGCAGCTTTATTGCAAATAAGTTTCCCGTTGTTTCTTGTTGAAATGTTATTTCCATCAAGGCCAAGTACCAGTGGGATAGGACACCTGCCCCATGAACAACTGCCTGCTATTAAAATTAATTAGCGGGGACATCCCCCCCCCCCCATGCTGTTTATTTTACCTAGGACACCTGCCCCCTGCTGATTGTTTACGTAGGACATATGCCCCCCCCCTCCCCCACACACACACCTACTGTTAGATTAGATTAAACATATTTTATTTGCCATTTGACAATGCAAATCAGGATTGGAGGACAAGTGCTTACCACTTAGAAGCCCCTCCGTTCCTGTACGGTGACTATGACTAATAATTTACAATATGGCAGAACGTATTCCATAAATAACATAATCTAGCAAAATCTAAATATTATAAACATTATAGACAAACACAAATTAAACTGAGAGAGAGAGAGAGAGAGAGAGAGAGAGAGACATCCAAAAAATAAATAGAATATAAAGAAAACATGAAATACAACATTAGATCCAGTGATGATGCCCGCCACCCACCCATTTGCATTCTGTAGTATCTTGGCCGTAATGGGAGTCTAAATTAACATCTTGATTACAGCCACTGAGCATAGGTTTTCACTTCTGGGGATGTTCACACAACTGTTTTTTCACCAAGTACACCTGCCGTGCACCCGTTTGTTTGCTAACGGGCCCCTACTCATTGACCTTTCTATTTTTAGAAGCACCCGGGCCGACGGGGAGAGGGCGTTGTTGGGAGCATGGCTAGATTTTGCTATAAAATGGGGTTGAAGGAAGGTACTCTCAAATCTGGGGCGAAAGTGGCGAAAATGACAAAAGGCTACTTCAACGTATAGTAACGGTATAAACTACAGTCGATCTGGGCGATGTACAGACGAAAAATCATACCTTGGAGCCGGTTAGGCAATTTGGCACAAAAAACTCCGACTTCATGCTCAATCGCTGCTCTACAGTAGTCTACAACAGTCCTCAAGTCCATTCCAAACTGATAGAGTCGGGACGAATAGTACTCTCACTTTCCACGCGATGCGTGGTGTTCTTCACGTGGCCTCGACACTCGCAACAGATGCCAAAATGTCGGCCAGGGTGCGTAGAACAAGTTCTGAAAATTAGATGTCGCTGCCTTCAGCGATCTAGACACGCTTCATGTTTGTGAGAAGTGCAATTTTAATGTCTAATTGGCAAATTTTCGTTAATCGTTACCCGCCAAAAAACCTACTCACCGCCGATTTCTTTTCACTTCAACTTCTAAGGATTATCTAAGGTTTAAAGATAGTGTCAGGATACCCCTCCCCCGCCGCTCTTTTGGGGCTGGTTAGGCAATGTGGCACCGAAACCTGGGACGTTATGCTCAATCGCAGCTCTACAGTCGTCTACAACACTGCCGGTGTCCATTCGAAACTGATAGAGTCGGGACGAATAGTACTCTCACATTCCAAGCGATGCGTGGTGTTTTCCACGCGGTCCGGACACTCCAAACAGATCCCAAAATGTCGGCCAGGGTTCGTAGAACAAGTTCTGAAAATTTCAAGTCGCTGCCTCCAGCGGTCTGAACACCGTTCGTGTATGTCTGAAGTGCTATTTTAATGTCCAATATGCAAATCTTCGTCAATCTTTTCCTGCCTGCCAGAAACCCAATCACCACCAATTTCTCTTGACTTTAAACTTCTGAGATTCTCGTAGGTTTAAAGGTTGTGTTGGGGTCCCTGGTGGCTGTCTTAAAGAAGCAACTTCCATTTACAGTCAACTCTCCACCAGTCACACACAATTGTAACATTTAAGTGGACTTACTCCAGCGAGGAGGCACTGAAGGATTCTGCGCCCATTCCCGACGTCTTTTTTCGAACTGGCTTGAAAAGGAAGGACCAAATTCAAACAATTACCTCCTCTCTCCAAAACACCATATCTCAACCAATTCTAGGCAGATTTCCATGAAATTTTCACTCCTTGTTCATGAATAGTTGTGGCATCACTTTCCATGAAGAGCGACATGAATGTCGCATTTCGTCACGTTGAATTGGAAAAGAGCATATGCGCAGGGATTTCTCTGAAAACATCTTGGAAGATTTTAAAGAAAAAATGGCCATTTGCAGTTCTTAGTGTGACATTACAAGTTGCATGGAAAAATATTCCTGTTAGTACTTGTTAACCCTCTACAAGCTGCCAGACATCAATATTTTGGATGCATTTGAGATAAAATGGACCATTTTCAAATAGACACAGCACTCAGTGGGTATGTGTGAAACAGACATAACTCCTTTTGTGGGTCATTAACTTGTCGGACGACGATATTGATATTAGCCCACTCCACCGTTAATGATGTTTTTTACCTAAACAATTTTCTTATCAACTGAGTCATTTGAGACGAACGAAATGGTTTGACGCGCCGAAGGCGCGCAGGGACGATTTGGAGGACAAGCCCCTTTCGACCCTCGTTAGCTGTTTGTTGTTGTTGTAGGACGTCAAGGCGCGGTGGAGGAGGAAAAGGAAGGAGGGAGGTGGCTTAACCCCATCTAGGCTTCTTCCGGCTCTTTTTCTTTGGAGTTGGTTGAGATTGTGATGTGGAAGTCGACGATGTTGAGTTTAGTGTTGAGTTTGGTGAATGGATTGCGTCTAATTTCTTTTTGAGATCTGCCTTGGATTGTTCCCTGAACTCGTGGGTTTCGGAGGCGATTCGGTTTCCCATCTCAACTGCTCGCCTTCCCATCTATATTATTCTCCTTAATTCTTCGGCGGTGACTGCAGACTTAGGTGGCTGTGTTGTTGAGATTGACACACCCGGGCTGTCCGGTAGAGAAGGAAGTGAGGAGTGAGTGGTGGAAGGTGGTGAAAAGGCAACCTCCGGTTCCTCCTCAGTCTCCACCAGACGTTCCTCATCCAACAGTACCGGCTCAGGAGCTGGCAGTTGGTTGGGTGTACTAGTGGGACTAGGACGGGAACTGGCAGCTGCCTCCAGGACCTCCATCCTCTCGCTCACCTCTTTCTTCATATTCCGGAAGGCCTCCAGGCGCCTGGAATCCCGGCGCTTGGTGGACAGACTCTTCTTCTTCTTGCTCTTCTTCTTTTCAGGGCCAGGTCCACGCTTCTTCGGGTGAGGACCAGTGTGAGAGGGGTTCCTCTCACAAAAGGTGCTACCTCTCCCCGAAGAAGGTGTGGCGGTGTTGTGCTCTTCAATGACGAACTCCAAGTTCAGATGGACTCTCTTGCCTGTCTCCCGGACAGTCCAGGTGACAGGGCAAGAGATGCCCAGAGCTGCTATTGTTCTCTTCAGTCGCGCTGGTAATTCCAGTGTTTCCATAATTATGGCGTTAATTAGGATCGAGCCAAGTCATTTGAGACTACTATATTCACATTTCTCATAACATCAATGAAGGAACTTCAGTGAGACAGTTAAAAACAATTCATCAGACACTGTGGGGTCATGAAGAATCATGGAATCTCATCGGGAAAAGCCATGATTCTCCAGAATCATAAAGTCTAGTTTAGTTCTACTTTTATTTGTAACTACATTTCTATTGTCATTTCCGTTTCTCACTCGAACGTCATTTCTTCAGTAGAATGCATTTGGGCAGGCCTCCCTCTAGTATTTCAGTTTGGATGGGCCTTCCTCTAGTATTCTGAATTTGGACTTGTCCCCCTCTATGGTTTTAAATTTGGAATGCCTCCCTCTAGTACTTTTGATTTGAACTCTGTCTTCTTCCAATATTTTGTATTTGTTGTGTTGTCTGTTCAATTTCAGTACCATCTTTGTTAACTCTTGAATTAATCTTGTTAACCCTTTGTGACTTTAATTATCCTGACGTTCAAACGTCACTGGGAATTCAGTTTCGTCAACGTTTTTCAAAATGCGACGTCAAACGTCGAAAAGTATAATAACAAGATATTTTTCACATTAGTGATTATCTGGCTGAGGGCTTGATTATTTTTGGTGGTCTGAATTTGTTATTCAAAACTTGTTTTATTACCAATTATTGGATAGTGCCCAGAGGCACTCTCCAATAATTTGTAATAAAACAAATTTATATAATCAAAATATTATTTGTGTTTGGCTGAATATGAAATATAAGCAAGGAAAGTGTTGGCTTTTGCACTGGCATCCTTATTTTTGAAAGCCCTGATATTGGCTTCTAGCACTCAACCAACTAAGAAGTCTTGACAGCAGGATTATATTAGTATTTTAATCTGCGATAACATTTGGCTCAACTGTTGTCACTGAGCACTATTCGGGAGAAAATAGGAACTGAGGTTAAAACTTTAAAAAATCGAAAAATAATAACAAAACAAGTGGCCACAAAGTATCAACGCGATGTTTGATTTCGTACGTCATAAGATGTACAAAAGTATCAAAGGGTTAATATTCTTCCCATTGTATTTAATCTATCAGTCAAATGAATTGTTTTCAATTTTGTTCTGAAAAATCTCGTACATTGTCCAAATTTTCGTTAATGATTTCATTCACCATTTGTTGCCTGTACTGTATTGAACTGAATTTGTCACAATGCTTACAAAATTTTGAAAAATGTCCAGTTTTTCCACGGTTATCACATATTCCCTTCTTAACCTTCACTGTATTGAGTGATTTGACTACAAGACGTTTTACAACTTCATCACCTACCGATTAATGGTTGACTAACATAATTAAATTTCTCAGTAGTATGTTTTCTATCATAGTTTCTAGTATAGTTTTATCACTTTTACATATATTTTACAGTATTCAGTTGACCATTGATTAGGACTTTCTTTATTACCTTGACCTTGCACCCCAGTTACTACTCCCCATCTGTTCATTTGAGTAGTAGTAAATTTGTTCCCAATTTGTTCGACATTCTTTCCCAAAATGTCCTATTTTTTTTGTTTGTCTCATATGTCTCAGGTAATTTATTGATTTATTTATTGATTGGTGTTTAAGATCACATATTTCTGCACAATGGCTAACCATGACCATGACAGTTTTACGGGTGGAGGAAGCCGGAGTACCTGGAGAGAATCACCGAGCAGCGGCGAGCAACTGTCAGCTCCCCAACATACCAACTGCACACAAGCAGGGTTAGCATTGGTTGAAGACAGGTGCACCATCGACGTGCGGTACGCCTTAGTACACAGCGTCACCGTGCCCCCACGTGGGCAATGGGGTGAAGTGTCTTGCCCAAGGACACAACGCGGTTGCCGCAGGCTCGGGTAACTGAAAGCCAATGTCTGACTCATGACCTCTGCATACCGTAATTTCAGTTCTTTCTTGGGATCTTCCCTTGGGCCTTCAAGACTCTATTGGATATATCTCAGAATAAAATCTGCCACGCTAAAATCACTGGTCTGTGCAGCTATTAGTCGCATTATCCTGAGCAGTATTTCATTTACTTAATGATGAATTTCTAGTGCTTTAATTTAATCAATTTTCGGGAATATATGGGGTTTCTAATAATTTTTTCTCCTGTTGCTGTCAAAGCTAGCGTCTCATTTGCATTCGCCGACTGCAGGCTAATTTTATTTCCCTCCTTTTGATAGAAACTACTGATATTCCGAGTAGTTTTACTACCTGTGGCAGCTGACGGATCAGCTTCAAAATCTAAAAGTGAAGCCTTTTTAGCGTCCGCCAATTATACATCATATTCAGCCTAAAAATCTGCCCTCGATCGCTGTTCAGCTTCATGTAATTTTCGTGATATGTTGATAATGTTGTGTTCGTAGTTCCGTCTCTTTCATTTCCAAATCTGGCTTCAGGGGCCAGTACAAAAACTTTTACAGCTGAATTTCTTAGACTTGAAAATTCTAATTATGACTTTAAATGGATTGAAATGAACCATTAGCATTTTCAAAGATATGGCAATTTGCCAGCTGGCAAATTGCCACATCTTTTAAAATGCTGAAGATTCATTTTAGTCAGATATATGTTAATAGGAAGAAAATACAATAGAAAATACAATTGCAAAACTTGTATAGTATTGACTCCCAGCCCCAGGACGTTTTCCATCGAGTTATAACGCTCAATCATTTCTGCCTCCCTTTCACGGAGTTTCTCAGCTGATGGCTCTTCTGTTAACTATTCAGTTGTCAGATGCATTTCCCCAAACACTCCAGCAGTCATTTTGTGAACAATTATAAATTTACCCCTTTTTCAGCTGATGACTTTACAAAAATGTAACACAAGCTGTACTTACGGTTGTCTGCATTACACACACTGTTTATATTTCTCTTATGTTTTCCATCCTTCACTCAACTGTGCAATAACCTGTATCAATTTTTCTCAGCGACAATACAAGTTTGGGTAGTTTTCTCAAATATGTCCGTTACTGGTCCCGTGTAAAACACGACTGTTGGAGTAATGCGTTTTCTTGATCAAACGCGTCTTTCACATTCAATTATGTGGGTTCAGTCTGAAGCATTAAAAGTAATTTTCATCCGAATAAGACTGGTTAAAAATCCACATCGCGGCACAATTTATACCAAAGCGGCTTGCTGGCTGCGATAGCATTACTTCGTCGTTCTCCACCAGGTTGTTTTCAAGCAGTTGTGCTCCGTGTTTAGCGTAAGGAGTGATCTGAGGTATCAACAAAACTATTTTACGACAATCAACTGTTCATCAGCATCTCCATTTCTGTATATCGGGACACCATATCATTCTGAGTAACAGTTACATAGACTAGCATCGGTAATGTCAGAATGATAGTAGTCTACTGAAGTATATCAGCACTGGACTCTCTAAGGTGTATCTCCGCCCTACAGTATTGAAAATAGCCAAGTCCCATTCTACTAGGATTTAATAATGGAAAGTAATGCGCGGCTATTTCAACAGGCAGCTAACAGAAATTAATACTTCAGAAATGAGCTCAAAAAGCAACTGGCTGGAAATAAGCGAAACAGTAGCATCAATATCAGTGGAAACTTCGCCAAGTCGTCGCCTGAGTGCTAGAATGTTCCATGTCCCCGTGGGACATAGAACATTCTAGCACTCCGGCGACGAAGTATCCACCGACGTACATAACTCATCTAGATTCCTCTACAATATTTCTAGTTCCCGTGCCCTGCGTGTTGTAGGGAATCTGTTTCCCATAACCAGCATGCTGCTGTTAATGTTTGTTAAGCATTACCTCACTATTTACAAGGTTTAGATTCAGTACAAAACAACAAGTTTAGGCTGTCAACCCACTCGACTGTTTAGGAAGATGTTCGAGACGTCTTCCCACAGAAAACAATGTTAGAAAAGTGACAAATTAACACAAGAACGGTGTCATTTGTCTGCAATGTACACTATGGTGTATCCCCGCATTTTCAGTTTTCCATCACGATGGTCACAAATCAATTCACATACAAGCAAAGTGTTATCCCAAAGGAGCCTTTCGCGGAAATTGATTGTCTAACAAAAAACGTGGCACCACGGGAGCAACATGGGGCCGAATCAAAAACTCCCAAACCATCCCGAGATACTGCCTGGACGTATGAACAACACACTTTCAATGTTTCGAATTAATATATCCACGGAGCCTATCGCCGGAAACCGATTCTCTGACAACAAAAGTGGCGCTACGGGGGTCACATGGGGCCGTATCAAAAATCCAAAACCTTTATGCACATCTGGAAACCCTACATTAACATATGAACACACTTTCAATGCTTCGAATTAACTCCAGGAGCCTTTCGCCGAAAACCGATTCTCTAATGACAATAGTGGAGCTACGGGTGCCACATGGTGCCGAATAAAAAATCCGAAACTTTTATGCACATATTGAGACCCTACTGGAACATATGAACACCCTTTCAACGTTTTGAATTAAAACCCCAAAGGGCCTTTTGCGGGAAACCGATTGACTAACGACAATAGTGGCACCACTGAAGCTACATGGGGCCGGATCAAAAATCTGAAACCTTTGCCCATCTAGAGACCCTACTTGAACATATGAACACACTTTCAACGTTTCGAATTAAAAACCCTTGGCGCATTTCGTCAGAAACTGATTCTCTAACGACAAAAGTGGCACTACGTGCGCCACACGGCGCCGAATAAAAAATTCCATATCTTTATGCACATCTGGAGATCCTACCTGAACATATGAACACACTTTCAACCTTTCGAATGAAAACCCTAGCAGCCTTTCGCCGGAAACCTATTGTATTGCTAACGACAAAAGTGGCGCAACGGGTGCCACATGGGGCCAAATAAAAAATCCGAAACATTTATGCATATCAAGAGACCCTACCTGAACATATGAAAACACTTTCAACTTTCGAATTAAAACCCCCATACCAGGAGCCTTTCCTGGGACAATGATTCGCTACCGAAAAAAATGGCGTCACATGGGTCGAATAAAAAAACTCCCAACCCTTTATGCACATCTAGAGACCATACCTGAACACATAAACACACTTTCGACATTTCGAATTAAAATCCCTTGGAGCCTTTCGCCGGAAACTGAATCGCTAATGACAAAAGTGGCGCTACGCGCGCCACGTAGGACCTAATAAAAATCCAAAGTCTTCATTCGCATCTAGAGACCCTACCTGAACATATAAATACACTGTCAACGTTTTGAATTAAAAAGACTTGGAGCCTTATGCCGGAAATCGATTCTCTAACGACAAAAGTGACCCAAATAAAAAAAAATCCGAAACCTTTATGCACATATGGAGACCATACATGAACATCTGAACACACTTTCAATATTTCGAATTAAAACCTCTTGGAGCCTTTCGCTGGAAACCGATTCTCTAATGAAAAAAGGGGCGCTACGGGCGCCACATGGGGGCCGAATAAAAAATCCGAAACCTTAATGCACATCCAGAGACCCAACCAGAACATATGAACACATCTTCAACATTTCGATTTAAAACCTCTTGAAGCCTTTTGCCGAAAATCGATTCTCTAACGACAAAAGTTGTGGTACAGGGGCCACATGGGTCCGAATAAAAAATCCGACACCTCTGGGCACATCTAGAGATCCTACCTAAACATATGAACACACTTTCAACATTTCGAATTAAAAACCCAAGAAGCCTTTTGCCGGAAACCGATTCTCTAATGACAAAAGTGCCGTTACGGGTGCCACATGGGGCCTAATCAAAAATCCCAATCCTTCGTACACATCTAGAGACACTACCTGAACATATGAATACACTTTCAACGTTTTGAATTAAATCCCTGGGAACCTTTCGCCGGAAAGCTGTTTTTTAGCCAGTCTTTAAGTGGTGCCACTTGCACCACCTGGTGACAAAAAATCAAACTAAACCTATTTTTGTCATCTCCATACCATACTTAAGAAGTACGGTAAGTTTCAAAATTATAGCTCCAAAACAACAGACGGAGATAATCACTATATCCACGTTTTTTTTTTGAAAATGCGTGGTTAATAACTTTGTATCACTTCACACTGCCAGTTGGTCGAACATAAGTTTAACAGCATTGATTGATTTCTAAATATATTCCAAACTGTATCCCCTCAATCAAACAGGAATTTCTCACTGAACTTCCTAAACACTCCCTAAAGTACGATTGTTACCTGTCGTTAAGTCAACTCACACATCAGTGATAAATGCATCCCAGTGAGAATACTGTATTAATAGATCAATGATTTCAAGCGTTTTAATTCTCTTACTAGATCTAACAAATATATTCCTAATGCGTTTAACTGTAATACAACTTATCTCCTTTCCCAGAGTGGAGCTCGTTTCTACTTTAATAACACATTCCCGCTATTAACCCTTTACCTAAACGAAAGGCAAACGGACCTTACAAACACAATTGTAGAATAACTAATTATTTTTTAGGCAAAACATAGCTTATGAGTTCACATTGGAACGAGCTCAAAGAGCTCGTTCCAATGAGTCGTCATAACCTATGTTTTTGAGACAAAAAATGAAAATATATCTGGTCAATAATGTCGGTGAAATGAACGATCAGTCGACAAAAGAATGTACATTAGCTCTTTTTATCGACTTTCCCAAAGCATTTGATACCATAAATCATTCGATTTTATTGAAAAGGTTAGAAGTCTATGGAATTCGAGGACAGGCGGACATTTGCTTTCAAAATTATCCCACAGAGAGATGTCAATCGGTATCACTCCAAAATGTCTGTTCGGGTTTTCTGGGCGTATCTACTGGTGTTCCGCAGGGGTCTATGCTTGACCCCTTCTCTTCATTATTTATATCAACGATACTATGAATTCCACGTCGGAGAAAATGTTATCGTATTCCGATGACACTACTGACTACACGGCTGGCAATAATTTGGAATCAATCATAGAATTAGTTAACAACCAACTCAACAAGGGATACAGTTGGTGTATGGCAAATAAACTTGTCCTCAAAGAAAGCAAGACAAAGCTTATGATTTTTCATCCGCAGGGTGATACTTACTCTATTGGACGTAGGAGAATTGTGCTTAACAACTCAACCATCTCCCTTATAAATAAAAATAAGAATAATTCTTAAGAATTTTTGTGGATGAAAATCTGAACTTCTGGCACTACCTTTTGGTTGTCGGTTCTAAAATTTCTAGAACTATTTATGCTATAAATAGAGTGAAAATGATTCTGTCACAAAAATATTTGAGAACATTATATTACTCTCTAATCGACAGTCACATACTGTACGGTATTCAAATCTGTGGCACTCGCCCTCCACAAGAGCGCTGACAAAACTGCAAAAGAAAGCCATGTGCCGAATCATGTCCAACAAAACATTCAATGCACACTCCGACCCACTATTTAGAAACCATCCCATTTTAAAATTCACAAACTTGTATAAACTTCTCATTCAGCTGTTTATGTGTGAGTGGCATAACAAAATGGTGCCTGAAAGTTTTGAAAATACCTTTAAAATATTCCAAAATTCCTCCGGTATGGACACCACAGAGTCGGGTAAATTGCGCACACATAAACCAAGGACTCAGTTCTCTGCTAACCTTCCCTTACATACCTTCACTAGGATGTTGAATAATACTGAAACATCCGTTCAAAATTATCCTAGATCGCTATTCAAAGAGACACATACTGCGCAATTTGTAAGTTCGCACTCTCTACATGTCAACTGTAACAATCCAGTATGCCCCTACTGTGGGTCGTAGCTCTGTTTATCCCATCGCTACCTCTTTATTCAACTCAATCTTCATCACATGCCAGACAATATAGAATATATTTCTCACATAACGGAAAGAACCAGCCTAACATATCTGTAACAGTGCTATAAATTGCCCTCTCAATGGGGAGCATGTTGTTGCCTGGATAGCCTCAATTGTCATGTTTGCTTCTCGTTTTCATTTCTCTTCATTCATATTTTTCTTTTCTTTACTCTATTCTTCTTTTTTTTTGATAATTTTTTCCTTTTTTAAACGGGAAATGGCTGGAAGACAGCCACTAGTGGCTACGCCATCTCCCCGTGATGCAGTCATGTAGTTATGAATAATGTTACATCTATCTATGTTATTTGTTTTTAACTTTATACATGTTATACAACTAAATAAATCAATCAAGAAAAAATAATGAAAATTGAATGGTGATTTTTGTGAATAACGCTGGCCGTTTTTAACATTACGTTGGTTAAAGGATTAAACAGGTGTTCATCCTGTTTAGAATAGCCAACTCAATAACCACCAAGGTTCAACTTTACTTTAATTGTTGTGCTCCGAAAACTTGGCGAAAAAGAATTTTGTAAGTAGACCACGGGATGCGCAGATAGATTATCAGACCGTCCGGAGGAAATCAACTCGTTTCGTTCAGTCTTCGCGATTCATAAAGAAAGTATACCCAGAATCATCCCTCCGGACACCTATCAGAATTATAACCTATCCAAGGTGACTAACATTTGGAAGACCATAATGTACACTCCCTCCCGTTGGCTTTGATAAAACACATTAACAAGTTTCGTGCTTTGATCCTCGCGGAATCTGCGGGAAGTGGAGTCGGGCTTTGATGTCTACCAAAGGGCGTGACAATTGTTACTTATTCCCAGTTCCTTATTCGACATTCGCTATAAACCGATTTTATCGTTTGATAAGGGAATGTCGAATAAAGAACTAGGAATAAGTAACGGTGGTCACGTCCGTTGTTTACCAACCAGTCTGTGTATCAGCTGGATAATGCAACCTACCCACGATATTCTCTTATTCAAATTAGTCAGATAATTTGTTAGATTTTGCAGGCCACACAATCTAGAAAATCAAGGAGTGAAAAACAGTTGCCCTCCTCAGATTGCTTGGGTGTGCAATTACACCTGAAATTTTCAATGCAAAAACTATTTTGGTTATATTCACTTCAAGGTATTAATATTGTGACTGAAAAATTGTACTACATTCAGCTACATAGTGGAAAAATTGTCACTCTCATCTTCTCCTTATTCAAAATGTTGCATTCACTTCTTACGTGACTGTCTTCTACACTCGAAATACGATACAGAATGGGTCATGAATTATTGCAAATCAGTGCAACAAAGGGTGTGAAAACCTGTGATACGGGGTAATAATGTAAGTCGGAGAGCACGGTGGTGGATTCTAGACGTTAACATTGTATTATTATTATTATTATTGACAAATCGTCCCCCGAGTTTCAATGTGTTCTCTGTGCCTACTGGCACAGAGAACACATTGAAACTCAGGGGACGAAATGATAATAGAGTTTAACCCTTTGAAACTTCAATTACCCTGAAGTCCAAACGCCCCTGGGAATTTAGTTTGGGAATTTAGTTTCTTCAACGTTTTTCAAAATGTACGTCAAACGTCGGAAAGTTCGAATAACAATATATTTTTCACATTAGTGATTATCTGGTTAAGGGCTAGATTATTTTTGGTGGTCTGAATTTGTTATTCAGAACTTGTTTTATTACAAATTATTGGAGAGTGCCGATAGGCACTCTCCAATAATTTGTAATAAAACAAATTTATATAAAAAAAAATGTTATTTGTGTTTGGGTGAATATGAAATATAAGCAAGTCAAGAGTTGGCTTTTGCTCTGGTATCCTCATTTTTAAAAGGACGGATAGTGGCTTCTAACACTCAGCCAGTTCAGAAGTCTTAACAGCAGGATTATATTAGTATTTTAAGCTGCGATAACATTTGGCTGAACAGTTGTCAATGAGCACTATTCGGGAGAAATGAGAATTGAGGTTAAAACTTTAAAAAATCGAAAAATAATAACAAAACAAATGACCACAAAGTATCAACGCGCTGTTTGATCTCGTATGTCATAAGACGTACAAAGGTATCAAAGGGTTAAAGGCAGTCCCAAACAAGTCTGGCATTCCAGAAAATCAAGGGGTGCAAAAAATTGCCCTCCTCAATTTTTTCTAGGCGTGCAGCACCCCTGCACTCCCAAAGAATGCCAGGTCTGATTTTGTGAATGTTTTTATGGATCGGCCTAAATGTGATTACATCTTTTAAGACATTAACCACCTATGATCACAAGAACAGGCCATAAACCACACTGTTTTAACACTTACTAAGTGCTGAACTAACACTTTGTTCAAGTGTAGATATCCCAGAACTTGACAGGTGTTACAATAATACCGCTTGACAAGTGTAATGTCGCGACACTTAAAAGGAAACAACGCAGATGACGCGGATCAGGCTCGAACTCTCGAGCCTGATCCGCGTCATCTGCGTTGTGGCCTTTTAATTATAAACCCACCACGCGCAAATCAAATTATGAACGATTCTGGAAGAACCACCAATGCTAGACACATGGGAAGTGCCATCCATTCAAGTTTCAGATGTGTGACGATTGTAATGTCTAAGTGCTTAAAGCATTGCACTTTGAGTGTTAAAATCAAACCCTAAGAGTTAGAATGGGTTTAACACCTTGAAAGTGTCAGTTTTAAGACTTTAGTTTTTAGTGTGTACAACAGACTCCAGATCGAATCAGTTTCGTATACACGTTTACGAAATCTGACAAAATGCCTTGATACATTGAAATGGAGAGAAAAGGGGTGTGCTTTTTAGAATTAATTCGTTAGAACAGCCGCATGCCATGTGAAAAGATAATAAACCCAAATAGGTAGCACTATCTTTTACGCACTCTATTCTGACAGCAACCATTACATTCTTTCGGGCTTTTGTTGCAATAATTTCGAGATGTGGGTATTCATGGGCATTCTCTAGCTAAATGTAAATCCCAAAATTCGTATATTTTGTGAACAAACATTGATTTAAATAAATGTTTAGAGATGGTATGCCACACCTTCACAGTATCACAAAACTGGAAGAGATGATACATGTACAAAGACTATTTTGGTCATACACGCTAAAAACTAAAGTGTTAAAAACTACACTTGAAGTGATGTATTTAACACTTACTAAGTGCTGAACTAGCACTTTGTTCAAGTGTAGATATCCCAGAACTTGACAGGGGTAACAATAATACCACTTGACAAGTGTAATGTCGCGACACTTAAAAGGAAACAACGCAGATGACGCGGATCAGGCTCGAACTCTTAATTATGTACCCACCAAGCGCAAATCAAATTAAGGACGATTCTAGAAGAACCACCAATGCTGGACACATGGGAAGTGCCATCCATTCAAGTTTCAGATGTCTGACGATTGTAATGTCTAAGTGCTTAAAGCATTGCACTTTGAGTGTTAAAATCAAACCCTAAGAGTTAGAATGGGTTTAACACCTTGAAAGTGTCAGTTTTAACACTTTAGTTTTTAGTGTGTACCGTACCGATAAATGATACAAAGCACGTTTCTAGATTCTCGTTCCTTTCGCCAATTTGGATAGATGAATGTCTATCGATCTGTTATTAACCTGTGCCGGGGAAGATATCAAAATATTCTTTATATACCACTAAAACCTTAGCATAACACAGTTTGGACGAGTCCTCGGGATAAAAATCGTAATAGTCGAAAATGACTTTCTTGTATAGTAACTGTCATAACTCAAGGGAAAAGTAAAAGGTGGTGTGCAAAGATATGAAGTGTGTTATGCAATCAGGGACGTGGCGACATGGGTGGGGTGGAGTAAGGTGGAGGTGGTGTGTCCCCCCCCCCCCCCAATCCTGGCCATAATTTCTTATAGTTGGAAATTCGGAGGGCAAGTCGTAGATAGTTGGAAATTCCATCTATCTCGATTTTAAAGCTTCTTTTGTGATGCTGATGTCTCCTTTACTTCCCAAAAGACCAACTCGGTTTCAAATCGGCAAAAATTCCAACTGTTACTATTTTCAACTACAGTGTACACAATATCGAGCTTCATAAGTACGCATGGTGTCAATCGGTACGAGATTTCTTTTGTATGTTTCATATCGTAATAAAAAAAATCCTCGAAATGCACTTCAAGAAAATCACATCATGATTGAGCTTGACATATATTCAATTCCCAGAATAATATCAAGTAATAATAATCTGATAATTCTATCATAAATGTGATGGCATTTCACTTACTAGAATCAGTTTTATGTCCCCTTTCATGGCTTCATTTTCAAAAGTTTTCTCGGTAGTGAATTTCCAACTAGGGGAGGGACCAGAAGGGGGTTTCCCCCTCCCGGTCCCTCCCTCTAGTTGGACAGTCACTACCCTACACCCACCCCCACCCCAATCGGAAACCTCTAGCCACGTTCCTGTATGCAAGACAGTGCCTTCGACGATGGTAGCAGACAGTAGTGCATTGGCAGAAAACAGTAAAAGTAGAAACCAATGCTAAGACAAGAGTGAGTAGTATTCGTAAGGGCACAATGTCGAGCCCGGTCCATCCTAGGATGGGTGACCGCCTGAGCGATCGATTCGGCTTCTGGCGTTGTGTCCTTGGGCAAGGCACTTAACCCCGATTGTCCACATGGGGGCACGATGACCCCGTGTACTAAGGCGTACTGCACGTCGATGGTGCGCATGTCTCCAACGAATCTAACAATGCCTGTGCTGCAGTGCGGAGTTACGACGTTGGGGAGCTGGCAGCTGCTCGTCGTCCCTCGGTGGTTCTCTCAGGGGACTCCGGCTTCCTCCACCCGTAAAACTGTCACTGACATGATATGACTTTGGCTGTTAAAGTGTCGTTAAACCTTAATAAAGTAAAATAAATAAATTCGTAAGGGCTATGAGAAGTGGTTACCGTTGGAAGCTGTAGTATTTGGCAAACTCAGGCACATTAAAACCAGGTCATAGGGTAGAGCGCGCTTGCTAATGCACACTGCATTTGGTACTGGCGAACAGATAGTGATGATCGTGCACAAGTCAACAGCAGTCGACTGGGAGCAATGAAGGATATACGATAAACTAGGAGCAAGGAACCTATCCTAGCTGGGAGCCCAAACACTATCGCGTAATGTGGAAGTGTTTTTTTCGTAGGAGGAGTCAAATAGTCCCACGAACAAACGGGCTTCCCCCTCTCTGCTACATCACGCAACACACAGAAAAACATAACACATGAGACATTCTGGATAGCCACGGGCTCCGTCCATACAGGATGCACAGGGGAAAGTTTTTATTCATACAAAACAGTACATTAAATCAAAAGTTTAAACAACTTTTCCGTACAAGGTACATCATCGCCTGACACAACAGCCAACATAACCCTATTCTGAGGCTCGTCAGCCTTTAAAATCGCAAAACAAACGAGAGGCATAGCAGCTGCAGCCTCGGGACAGGTACAGCGATACGCGGTGGGGGATCAAACAAGAAGGACGCCAACGCCCTATAGCTCACCAACATTCCTCTTTGATAGTAACTTTGGCAAACACAAGAACTGTATCAAACAGGCTCATAACATGCGACAAGGCTTACCTAAACACAACCTCTTAAAAGTAAAACACAGGAACTGACATAAACACTAAGTTAAGCATGAAATTCCGAGCTAAACAGAAAACTAAACGCAACTAAAAATGTCAAGAAAAATGTAGGGTATGAGGGGTTAATCATGGAACAATGATACTGAGGAACATGTATGATGAATATAAGTGCCATTGGAAGAGAAGAAACACAGCAGCTGACCTAAACACTAAGTTAAACATGAAATTCCGAGCTAAACAGAAAACTAAACGCAACTAAAAATGTCAAGAAAAATGTTTAAAATGCAGGGTATGAGGGGTTAATCATGGAACAATGATACTGAGGAACATGTATGATGAATATAAGTGCCATGGGAAGAGAAGGAGCACAGCTGCTGACCTAAACATCAAGTTAAACATGAAATTCCGAGCTAAACAGAAAATTAAACGCAACTAAAAATGTCAAAAAAAATGTTTAAAATGCAGGGTATGAGGGGTTAATCATAAAACAATGATACTGAGGAACATGTATGATGAATATAAGTGTCATGGGAAGAGAAGGAGCACAGCAGCTGACCTACACACTAAGTTAAACATGAAATTCCGAGCGAAACAGAAAACTAAACGCAACTAAAAATGTCCAAAAAAATGTTTAAAATGCAGGGTATGAGGGGTTAATCATGGAACAATGATACTGAGGAACATGTATGATGAATATAAGTGCCATGGGAAGAGAAGAAGCACAGCAGCTGACCTAAACACTAAGTTAAACATGAAATTCCGAGCTAAACAGAAAACTAAACGCAAATAAAAATGTCAAGAAAAATGTTTAAAATGCAGGGTATGAGGGGTTAATCATGGAACAATGATACTGAGGAACATGTATGATGAATATAAGTGCCATGGGAAGAGAAGGAGCACAGCAGCTGACCTAAACACTTAGTTAAACAGGAAATTCTGAGCTAAACAGAAAACTAAACGCAACTAAAAATTTCAAGAAAAATGTTTAAAATGCAGGGTATGAGGGGTTAATCATGGAACAATGATACTGAGGAACATGTATGATGAACATAATTGCCATGGGAAGAGAAGGAGCACAGCAGCTGACCTAAACACTAAGTTAAACATGAAATTCCGAGCTAAACAGAAAACTAAACGCAACTAAAAATGTCAAGAAAAATGTTTAAAATGCAGGGTATGAGGGGTTAATCATGGAACAATGATACTGAGGAACATGTATGATGAATATAAGTGCCATGGGAAGAGAAGGAGCACAGCAGCTTACCTAAACACTAAGTTAAACATGAAATTCCGAGCTACACAGAAAACTAAACGCAACTAAAAATGTCAAGAAAAATGATTAAAATGCAGGGTATGAGCGGTTAATCATGGAACAATGATACTGAGGAATATGTATGATGAATATAAGTGCCATTGAAAGAGAAGGAGCATAGCAGCTGACCTAAACACTTAGTTAAACAGGAAATTCTGAGCTAAATAGAAAACTAAACGCAACTAAAAATGTCAAGAAAAATGTTTAAAATGCAGGGTATGAGGGGTTAATCATGGAACAATGATACTGAGGAACATGTATGATGAATATAAGTGCCATGGGAAGAGAAGGAGCACAGCAGCTGACCTAAACACTAAGTTAAACATGAAATTCCGAGCTAAACAGAAAACTAAACGCAACTAAAAATGTCAAGAAAAATGTTTAAAATGCAGGGTATGAGGGGTTAATCATGGAACAATGATACTGAGGAACATGTATGATGAATATAAGTGCCATGGGAAGAGAAGGAGCACAGCAGCTGACCTAAACACTAAGTTAAACATGAAATTCCGAGCTAAACAGAAAACTAAACGCAACTAAAAATTTCAAGAAAAATGTTTAAAATGCAGCGTATGAGGGGTTAATCATGGAACAATGATACTGAGGAACATGTATGATGAAAATAATTGCCATGGGAAGAGAAGGAGCACAGCAGCTGACCTGAACACTAAGTTAAACATGAAATTCCGAGCTAAACAGAAAACTAAACGCAACTAAAAATGTCAAGAAAAATGTTTAAAATGCAGGGTATGAGGGGTTAATCATGGAACAATGATACTGAGGAACATGTATGATGAATATAAGTGCCATGGGAAGAGAAGGAGCACAGCAGCTGACCTAAACACTAAGTTAAACATGAAATTCCGAGCTAAACAGAAAACTAAACGCAACTAAAAATGTCAAGAAAATTGATTAAAATGCAGGGTATGAGGGGTTAATCATGGAACAATGATACTGAGGAACATGTATGATGAATATAAGTGCCATTGGAAGAGAAGGAGCACAGCAGCTGACCTAAACACTTAGTTAAACATGAAATTCTGAGCTAAACATAAAACTAAACGCAACTAAAAATGTTAAGAAAAATGTCTAAAATGTAGGGTATGAGGGGTTAAATCATGGTAAAATGATAATAATCATCATATAGCAGCATTATAAAAGCCATGATATGGAAATAGGGCGAATAAGTGACCTAAACAGAAACTTTAACATTATTGGACACGTACGCTGACGCCGACGCCGACCGATCGAGCCATTCCATAAGCTCACACAACTAAAGTTGGTGAGCTAAAAACCCATCGCCAGGAAAACAAAACAGACAACTTCACGGTTTGGCGGCCCCGTGCAGAATGACCATACGATGGACAATCAATTAACACACACGCCCCCTGTGTGTCGCACTGACTACACCAACAAGGGGAAATAAATGTCGTACTAATTCACTGCGTTCAAACGTGAGAAATTATGTTTATCGCTCTCATTGTAACTGAGCTCAAGATTATCGATTCTCGGCTGTTTTGATTGAGCCAATCCCCCCCCCCCCCCCTCACCGATAATGATACAAACTGGGATTTGGACCGGTGGAGGTTAATGTTAGTAGTACAGTGGATAGGAGTAATGGTAAAATAAGCTAGTGATGGCGACAGCCGGGTTAGAAGCCAGTTCGTCCCCTGAGTTCCAATGTGTTCTATGTGCTAGTAATGGTAAAAGAAGCTAGTGATGGCGACAGCCGGATTAGAAGCCAGTTCGTCCCCTGAGTTCCAATGTGTTCTATGTGCTAGTAATGGTAAAAGAAGCTAGTGATGGCGACAGCCGGGTTAGAAGCCAGTTCGTCCCCTGAGTTCCAATGTGTTCTATGTGCCAGTAGGCACATAGAACACATTGGAACTCAAGGGGACGAGTTGTACGTTCAGCAGAAGTTAAAATGACACAGAACTGTGATTGCAGTACTACTGTGGGCATACATTAGGGCTGCACGGTATATCGATAAACCGATATATACTGGTATTCAAACCAAAATCGATTGAATACCGGTGTAATTATAAAAATAACGGTTTATCGTCGTTATTTATTTACCCACAATTTAATTTTCAAGATGTCTTTAGTTTTTTAGCTGTAGCCCCGAATGAATAATATTATCCCTTTATCCGAGGAATCGCCCGCTTGTGCCCTCGTAATAATCAAATTCAGCAGCTGAAAAAATATTTTTTAAAAATTTAAACAAAACTATATCGTGTGACCCCTCATTGGAACGAGCTCGTTCCAATGAGCGGTCACATGATATAGTTTTGTTGAAATCTTTGGGGAAAATCTGATAAACTAATTTTGAAAATAATAAATTTTGATATCGTCTGCGTTGGGTAAAGTTTTTTTGAACCGCATCATCAAGGCATGCTAATTTGTTCCGACTGTGATGCCGCGAGTGTCGATTGTGGTACTTGTGTTCATATATCTGAACAGTTTTCGATATACCTGTATAACGCGGCATTTTTTTGAATACCGATGCCGGTATTCAGTTTTGAATATCGTGCAGCCCCAGCATACATGAATCAATGGTAGTAAAGGCCGACACAAGGGTATAAGCTGTTCTAAGTGGACGGTTAGTTCACCATATCAGAGTACTCCATTAACACAAAACATAAGTAAAATATTATTTTTTACTGCAAACTATCTCGTTTCAACGAGAAACATCCCAATACAACGAGAAGTTATTTTGTTATAACTTGCGAATAGCACATTTCGTTATAAAGAGAAATCATCTCAGTCTGACGGGTCCATGCTTTGTCCTTATAATAGGGTCTTATCTCGTTATAACGAGATGTTTCTCAGTTATATGTTTTCTCGACAGCTCGCTGTAACGAGATGCGATTCTCGTTATAACGATGTGTAATCTCATAATAACGGGTTTTCAATTGTTAGATGTTCTTTATCCGCCACTGTTGCTGGCTGTTGCGCAAATGGTTAAAATGAGTGAATGACTTCTGGTGTGGTAGAAGAGAGGTAACTCCTTGCAATGATCTCATGAACACAGAACGGGTTGTTTGGTGGCGCGAAGCATGGATTCAAAATTTTCCGATATGGTTGGTCAGGAATAGAGTTTAATATATTCCCGGTTTTCTATAGTAACGGGAACGGGAAATAAATTACACTCAGAACCGGAAGGCGGGAAATGTCCGGGATAAATTGAATAATATCAAGTAAATTTAAGAGAGTAACAAGACGCATTCATCTTCGTGAAAATGAACATATATTATTGGCAATCTGTCGTCTCATGACGGAAACCCAAGAGAAGTGTGAAAACCCAACCCTGCTTCCAACTCGTCTTCATTTTCGGAATCGCTAGTTTTATTACCACTTTCCTCCTGGCGGCAACTCCCTCTTCACTACCGTCACCAGTCTCCTCTACTTGAAGCAGAGAAGACTGGTGACGGCAGTGAAGAAGGAGCTGATGTTGAAGGAGGTGGTGAATAGTGGTGAGTGATACTATAGTTATTCTGAAAATGAAGACGAGTTTGAACTTTGAATTGAGTGAAGCTCTTACTGTTGAAGAGGAGTCCTCTGGAACTGATTGAGAGCTACAGTGATTTCGGTTCATTGTGTTATGAAAAGAAATACTTTAGCTAATCATTTTGCCTGAAAATACATGAACAGGAAAAAAAGGTTTAATCAGGCCTAAAAAAATAAATAATCTGTTTCTCAGGCCCTCCAGGATGGTCCTTTTGGCTGCAGCATGCTCTCTTTTTATAACCAATTTAAACTTAAAAAAAATAAAAATTAAATGGTTTGTGTCTGATATTTTACCCAAGTTAAAAAAATTTATGAATTTGTCCCTTGAGTGCAAGAAGGCTTTGCAATGCTTTAGCATTGCAAAGCCTTCTTGCACTCAAGGGATGAAATAAACCACCACCCATGCTATTCTGTAGATTATGAGGCCTAAAACTTGAACCAAGAACATGAACTTTTGATGGCGAAGAAGTAATTACTGAAATAAAAAATAAAATAAAAAACCGCTCGCCCGCATGCAATTTCACAAATAATGGGCCGAGAAACAGAAGATCTACTTTGTGTGGCCTTATATAAAAATTGAACTTTCGAAAAGCTCTCGAATTTATATCTTTGATGTACGCATCATTTTACAAACTCCGGGCATTTCCTGTAAAATAGTACAGTTGAGCCCACTTAATTGGATATCTCTTAATTGTATATCCCTGTTAATTGAATATAATTTTCAAACACAAAACCATTTACCATACCTTCAGTACAAATTTGATCTGTTAATTGCATATGGGTTGTAGAGTAAACTCCTGTTAATTGTATATAAATTTTTGTAATATGTCGAAAAAAGTACTGTGACACGCACCAAATTCCCCTTATTTATCAACCTTTTTGGCCTCACTACATCCAATGCAGGCATTTATTCTATTATATCTTGTTTGACAGAGCTCTATGAGCTCTGTCAAACAAGATATAATAGAATAAATGCTCAGTTTACCTCCCGAACACAGGAAACTGACCAAATCCCTGTTAATTGTATACTCCTGTTAATTGAATAATTTTCACTGGCAAAATGGATATTCAATTAAGAGGATTCTACTGTATAAAAATAGAGATGCTGGATTATTAAAAAAACATTCCCAATCAGTTTCAACGCTTGACTATTATTTGTTGAAACCATTTAAAAATAAGAGAACGGCCTTTTCACCATCTTTTGATGCTCTGTAACTTTCTTCTCTTCATAAAATCAACAGGGTGTGCACCTTGCCATACACTGTCCTTTCGATCAATATAAAAATCCAAGAGGTAAGATTTGCTAATTTTTTCCTAGGAAGAATAAAAACAGGAAAATTACTGTAAAAATGCATTCCCTAAACAAAAAGCCGATGTGGAAGTAGTAAGGGATGACACTATGGGGACCTGATTTAACACTGAAATTCCCATAGACATTTGTTCGCTAGAGAAAATTCACGATCATGTGTACTATGGGGACATGATTTAACACTGTAAATTCCCATAGAAATTGTGATTGTTAAATCAGGTCCCCACAGTACACACGACTGTGGATTTTTAAAAAATTCAAAACCCTATTGGAATTTTCAGTGTTAAATCAGGTCCCCATAATACACACGATCGTGAATTTTCTCCGGCGAACATATGTCTATGGGAATTTCAGTGTTAAATCAGGTCCCCATAGTGCCATCCCTTACTTGTGGACGCTTAATATTAGGAAGCGTGATACAGAAAGATACTTTTAATGGAGGTTTATACTAAACTAGTTGTTTCTAATTGGTTTTCCATAAAAAGCATTGCTTTCTTTTGTTAAAGTTAATAAACGAACACAATAGACAACTCCAAGGGCTGCCTGTTGTTTTCGTTTATTAAAAGTAACAAAGAGAAACTTGGCTTTATTTTCTACTGTGCCATAGGATATAGGTGTTTTCTCAACAGCTACTTGGTTCTTAATTAGACCTTCCTCGCGTGTCTCATAACTTCATGGGAGATAACTTTACAGAAAGTCTTTTTTCATGACGAAAAACGTCGGGGATGCTTGTTTTTATGTCGATTGTCAAGGGGAGTAAAATATGTACAATTATTGCCCTTTAATTAAACGAGTAAAGTTTGTTGTATACTTGAAAGCATAATATTTCAGGACAACCATCATCTCTGATTTCCGACTCTGACTCTGTTGCAAAAACAAGGCCGCGCGACTGTAAGTTGTCGCACACCGTGGTGCTATTACTATTTAAGTTAGGACAAATGCCATTTTCAATTATTGGTGATTTGCAGGTCATTTCTCGAATAATAATCCGATTTTTGAAAAATGACACGTGTAGGCGCCGTTGCTTTTTGTGATTTTTACAATTTCATAACAAGTTTGCCACTATATTTTATATATTTGTAAAATTAATTTCCATGCTTGGTGATAGCAGTAGACCTATACGTGCTGTATTTAACACTTACTATGTGCTGAACTAGCACTTTGTTCAAGTGTAGATATCCCAGAACTTGACAGGTGTTACAATAATACCACTTGACAAGTGTAATGTCGCGACACTTAAAAGGAAACAACGCAGATGATGCGGATCAGGCTCGAACTCTCGAGCCTGATCCGCGTCATCTGCGTTGTGTCCTTTTAATTATGTACCCGCCAAACGCAAATCAAATTATGGGCGATTCTGGAAGAACCACCAATGCTAGACACATGGGAAGTGCCATCCATTCAAGTTTCAGATGTCTGACGATTGTAATATCTAAGTGCTTAAAGCATTGCACTTTGAGTGTTAAAATCAAACACTAAGAGTTAGAATGGGTTTAACACCTTGAAAGTGTCAGTTTTAACACTTTAGTTTTTAGTGTGTATCCGTGGTACCGTGACTCAACTTCTCACAGATCCATTGCAACAGCTCCCATTGCTGTACGAGCTGCTCTTGGTGATATAAATGTTGTAAAGCGTACTCTCCGTCGTGAGCGTGCTAAGCATCTGCCACAGTCTCCAAATACATTATCAGACTTAGTTGCAGAGGGAGAGAGGGCAACATCATCAGATGGAGATTCTTTCCTCATATATGACAACCGGATGCTAGTGTTTGCAACAAATGAGGGGTTGAGACATCTGGCTGGTTCCTCATCCTGGTTTATGTGGCTCCTGTACTGTTCAACCAGCTCTACGTTATACATGCTCCCCTTGGGGAAAGTTCTGTGGCTTGTGTATATGGTCTTTTGGAAAACAAAAATCAATCTACTTATGAAGAATGGTTCATTTCCATTCAGAACCACTGTGACACGTTAGGATTTCAAGTTGATCCCTCAACCATCACAATGGTCTTTCAGCTTGCTGCCACGAAGGCAGTGACAGAAACATTTGGATCACATGTTCTCATTCATGGGTGTTTTTTATCATCTAACCCAAAGTACATGGAGGAAAGTGAAAAGTTTGGGATTAGTTACTCGCTACAGGGAGGAAGACAATGTAAAATTGTTCTGTGGAATGCTTGACAGTTTAGCATTTCTTCCAGTGGAGGACATTCATAAAGGTATATCTTATCTTCGTGAGGCCACACCAGATGGCCTTGATCTCACTATTGGATTATCTTGATAGTACGTATGTGTCAGGTTCTTTTAGAACCATCACACCACCATCTAGACCCGATGGAACTGTCCCTGCAATAAAAGTAAGACTGATGCCGCCTATGTTTCCGCCTCCCATTTGGAATGTTCATGGCATAACTGTTTGTGGCGGTTCCTGCACAAATAACATTTGTGAGGGATGGAATAATGGATTTATAAAACTAGTAGGCCATGCGCATCCCACTGTATGGAGAGTAACAGACAGTCTCAAGAAAGACCCGGTTTTGGTCTCTACAGCTCCCCTTAGGTATGAAAGAGGTGAGGCACCATCCAAACGACAATGGAAAAATACAGTTACACTTCAGAAGAAGCTCCAAAATCTGTGGGTGGAGAGGAGCGAGGGTAAACACACGGTGGCAGACTTTCTAAAATATGTTGGACATTGTGTTCGATTTTATAAATAGTAACAAATAAGATTTGTGTGTGTTTGGGATATAATTGTCATTACCCAACAAAAAAAAACATACAAATATGGATGTCATTGGAACTGGGTCACTGAGCTGGTTCCAATGATATCCATATTTGTATGGTTTTATTGAAAAAAATTTGGTGTTGTTTTGTTAGGTAAAGGGTAACTTGATTCAGAGCTTGATTCATTAACAGGCATATGTCTATGGATTTATGAATGTAGCATATAAAGGTTACTGAGTGGAGAAAAACAATAGTGCTTGACTTATTTCAAACATTAATCAAAGCATATAAACATATTTCCGTGACATTATTAGGATTAGTGTATGATTATGGTATTAGTGCTCAACTTCATGAAAACAAATTGCAGTTCACATACATGTACAATTATTATAATTACTAATATTGGAACTTCCACTAGTATATCAAAAACTAAACGTTTTGTCAATAGAATGCTTTCATAAATATCTGCCATCAAATAAATAAAAGTCTTTATGTGTTTAAATTCTGTGTTGTTTTGTTTTCAATTGTTTACAACAATATGTTTATTCATTAGCCCTTTACCCAACACAGCTTTATCCACAAATATACTAAATTTTGTAATTTAACAAGACAATTATCTCAAATTTTCAATATCCATATTTGTATGGTTTTATTGAAAACATGTTTTCCCCGTTTTGTTAGGTAAAGGGTTAACATTCACTTTTGCCAAGGGAGGGGGTTTTGATCAAGTTGTCAATTAATATGAAGGGGTTTTGACTTGAAGGGGTTTTGACTTGAGGGGGTTTTCACCCAGGGGGTTTTGACATGGATTCGGTTCTCTCCAAGTACTCCGGCTTCCTCCACCCGTAAAACTGTCACCGACACGATGTGACCTTGGCTGTTAAAGTGTCGTTAAACCTTAATAAATAAATAAGACTATTCCACTGAGTACTGGTCCTATCATATGGAAACCTATTGTAAGGAAAAACATACTGGATCAGACTGCCCAGTTAAGATATGCTACTCAGAGACAGTTCGCATGAGAAGAGTTACATAGACAAACTGAACAGTTGGGTCCAGGCTGCACCAGGTTGTATGAGCTAATAATTGGTTTTAAGAACAAGGTTCACTTTAGTTTGGGTATTCTTGTACATGTACCTTATGGATTAAGTCCAGACTTTACACATCTTTTATCACATTATAATATCTCATCAAAGCAATCTTCAAAATGTGTGAGTTTTGACCATGATGAACAAAAGCAATAATGATGCAAATGAAATGAAAATACAAATTACAATATGCACCAAAGTATACTTGTGTGAACAATAATTTCTGGGGACTTCTTTTGGCGGTGTCTTCCCACTAGACCAATTCCCCTAAGACCAACTACATAGTGTATCTGATTAAGGATAATTACGAAAACAATTATTTATAAAAATCTGCCCAACATCTATAAAATATCGACAAACCAGAAAATGAGCAGACTTTCATCTGAAAAATGAGGTCCCCAGAGGGTGAATTTGGTGATGCTACCCTGCACAGCAGGGTAGCATCACTAAATTTACCCTCTGTGAACCTCAACCTGAATCAAGGTCTCAAACATAATCAGAAACAGATACCCAGAGGATAAACTGGCCCACTGTATGGGATAGCATCAGCAAATTCCCCCTCTGGCTACCTCATTCTGCAACTGACAGACTGCTTATTTTCTGGCTTGAATATCAATAACATTAGTAGGTGATAAGTGCGGATTCAAGCATCAAAATGACATGTACATATACATGTACACGTACATCGATGTACGCCTTCATAGGGATTCAGTGTTAAAATCGTGTACCTGTACACGATTTTGTCGTTTTTAGGGTGATTTAGAATCCGCTTGCGGATTCAAACATCACTGGATTCTATATACATCGCTCAAGAGTGAAAAAACGTAGATGAAATTTTAAGGAAAAAGAGGTGTATCGTCTGATTTTAGAATCCGCAAATGGGTTTCCCCCATAGGATTCAGTGTTAAATCGCAAGCAAAAAAACTTGTTGCGGATTCTAAATCATCATCAAAAAGTGGTTTGCGGATTCTAACATCATCCTGTCTGTACACGATTTTAACACTGAATCCCTACGGAGGCGTACACGGAAATCCATTTGCGGATTTTATGTCAGAAATCGAATCGTGTACGGTACACGGAAAAGAGGTGATTCTGAACCCGCAAACCCACTGCCACGATGAGAGAGTTAATTTTGTGAAGCAAATCTTAATAAAACACTTTATGGAATGTTTGAGGAATGACACTTATGTTTTTGTTGTGACTGAATGAAGGTTTTCGTTCAAAAGAGTTGACTATAAATATGAGTGTCAGTTTTAAAAGAGTTGCGTGAATGAAAAGGCTTTCGTTCAAAAGAGTCGATTATAAAAATATGATCTGTAAAAAATAGACATTCATGTTTTGTTTCAATGTAACAAAAAAAAAAATTGAGTTTAGAAAAAAAAATTAGAAAAAATCAGAGGTAAAAGATCATTTGTTTGCGTTTTGTCACAGTTAATTTTTGTGAAGCAAATCTTGATAAAACACTTTATGGAATGTTTGATGAATGACACTCATGTTTTTGTTGTGGTGTGAATGAAGGTTTTCGTTCAAAAGAGTCGATTATAAATATGAGTGTTAATTTTGTGAAGCAAATCTTAATAAAACACTTTATGGAATGTTTGATGAATGACACTCATGTTTTTGTTGTGGTGTGAATGAAGGTTTTCGTTTTTTTTAATGGATCCTTATAATAATGTATAATAAACGCATTTTTCCACTCAATTAGGTTTGAGTGGTAAATTTTTAATATATTCATGATAATGATCGGAGATTTTGAATGAATCCTTTTTAATGTTAAATTAGAAAACCAGTTTCTTTATGTGCTTCAAAGTTCTATTTCAATTCGACATTGAGTCAATTGTTTTGATATGAATGAAAATTTAACAAACGTAATTTTTCTCAAATGCGTTAAATCAGAAACTGGTTTGTCATGTGCTTAAACTTTTTTTTTCAAACTTTCAAGTTTTCCCAATTCAATCAATACTGAGTTGAGATATGAATTTTTTTTAGTTATTATATTAAAGACAGAAGATTTTTATTAACTTAAAACATAAAAAATAATTATACAGTTAATTTTGAAAATAATAAAATAACTCACATTAGCATATTCAAAGGAACATTAACAATTTAAAACGAAAAATATTTTTACAGATGGATTCTAGAAGCCGAGATCAAATTTTAGGCGAATATGAACATGCCAAGAAGGGCATTCAATTGGCTGACAGAAGCAGACGTCTCGGAGAGATAGATCTCAGACGCGAAGCCACAAAAATATTTAAACCCGTGATGGAGGGTCAAGAGCGAAGCAGGAAGGAGATAGTCGAAGAATTGAGACCCATAAAAGAGAGTTCTTTGAGAATGGGTTCGTTGCCCAGTAGTTTTGGAAATCGGTATTCCTTTCAATCTACACCGGATTACGTTCCCACAGGGATTCAAACTGACTTGAGCGAGAGCGGCGATACAGCTTCGACTATCATCACTGATAGCGTTGCGTCGTCCGAGGATGGCGGTAAGAGAGATCTGTTGTATGGATTTTATAAGGATTCAGACGGTAGAACTTTTGTCGGCGATACAGAAGTAGAAATAGATGATGATGAATTAACCGTCGGCTCGAATAGATATGAATTAACTTCTGGACTGTGCAAACTGGTCCTTTACGACAAGCCTAGTGATTACACGGAACAGGATTTCGACAATTACGGCGACATTCTTGTTCAGACCCACGCCATGAAGAGAAATAACGATGCCAGAGAGACGAGACCCAAAGCCAACAGAGGTTACAAGTGGACGAAAGTGGTGAAACCCATATGGGATATGAATACGAAGTTCGTCGAATCGGTGACTGGCAAAGAGGTGAAAACCACTTTTCTTCCGAGCGATTCTGATGCTCTGTCTCAGAGATTGAGTTTGTTGATGGCAAGCAGACGGGCTGGTAACACAGGGTTAGATAATGAAATAGTTACTATATCTGACGAATTGTTAAGACAGAAGGTTTTGAATAAAAACCATTATAAAAGGCTGATGAACGAATTGAAGGATTGATGTATATATAATAAGTAGAGAGAAACAAACAAACAAACAAAAATATATAAAATAAAAACAGTAAATTTTACACTAGAATAATAAAAGTATTTAAACAACAAAACGATTTACCAGTGAAAAAACAAAATATATTATAAAAATAAAATATGTTGGTGATAAAGAACAGAGGATACGTCAGAACTTACGTTCAAGGCGGTTCTGGCATCGTCGATTCTATAATGCGAGTGTTCACGAGCGATGCGGGTAGAAAACTCGCATTGACCGCATTTGAGGTTGGTAAGAAGACGGCTTTGGATGCTGGTAAGAAAGCCACTTCCGAAGCCAGTGGTAGGATAGCTTCTGTGGCTGGCAAGAGGGCAGCCAATGCATTGATCGACAAGTTGATCAGTCCGCCGGCAAAGCGAGCTGCGTTAGAGCGAACGCCGAAAAGTTGGAAAGATTGTAAGGATGGTGTGGTACCCATACAAGATTTAGCCAAAATGATGAGTGGATCCAGATTGAAGAGAACTCGCGATGGTGTAATATAAATAAATAATAATATTAAAAAGTGAGTTTGAAAAAACATAAAAAAATTGTGTTTGAAAGAATCTAAAATAACAAAAAAAAACAAAAAAACAAATAAAACAAGGATGAACATTAAAGATATGTCTTGGAACGATGCTGCGACCAAGAGGTCGAATAATGAGTTCTTTCCCAAAAGCATAAGAGGCTTCATAGTGGGAAAATCGAATTGTGGAAAGACCAATCTGTTGATGAATCTGTTGTCCCGACCCGACTGGTTGGATTACGACAGATTGTTCGTGTTTGGCAAGAGCTTGTTTCAACCCAAATACAGATTGCTTCGAGAGTGCATGGATCGTAGATTGCCCAAGGACGTCATAGCCAGAATCTTTGACAGTAGGGAGGAATTCGACAAAAGTGAAGCTCCTCTTTCGACCATTTTGGGCGGTGCGGCGATGGAACTGATGAAGAGAAATGCATCTTTGAACGTCGAGTGTCGATTTTATGAGAACGCTAGCGACGTTCCGGATCCTAGAGAATTGAAATCAGAAGATAAGAATCTCATGATTTTCGACGATCTGCTTTTGGAGAGACAGAACCGATGCAAATCGTATTACATTAGGGGTCGACACAGCAACATGGACTGTTTCTACCTGTCGCAGAATTATTTTCGATTGCCCAGACAGACGATAAGGGAGAACGCTAATTTTCTATGTCTCTTTTGCCAAGATCTCAAGAATCTCAATCACATCTACGGCGATCACGTCACAAACGACATGAGCGTGGCGGAATTCAGGAGATTCTGCAAGAGGGATTGGGATGGAGGACTTTATAATTTCGTCGTGATCGATTTGACTAGCGAATTTAATCACGGAAAATATCGGTGCGGATTTGACAAGTTTTATGTTTCTGATAATAATAAGATAGAGCGTGAAAATAAAAAAAAATTAGAAAAATAATAAATCTTCCAAATAATTAGTTTTGAAAAAAATGAAATTAAAATATAATGTTCAAACAAGGAGAATTTTTAGAACGGATAGCCGAGAATACGGCTGCAAAACAATCCATTCAAATCGTGGTGAGTGGCGGTTCAACTCGATTCGCTACAAAATTCGAACCTTCCATTGAATTGAATAGAGAGAAAAGATACGAGATGGCGTTGGAGAATCTGGAGACTTTTTATTCCTTTCCCAATGTCACCAAAAAGAATAACTCGTTCAAGTATTCCGACGGAGTGGATTGGTTGGAGATTCGAATTCCCAAAGGGAGTTACGACATAGATGATTTGAACAATTACATTCAGACGCAAATGAAGATGGATGGAAAGGGAAGCAACAAGATCAGACGCACTCCCAATCCTAATACCTTACAGAGGATGTTGGATTTGGAAGATAATTTTCGAGTGGATTTCAACACGGACGATTCTATAGGCAAGATGTTGGGATTCGATCGAAAGATGTATCGAGGCCATGCGGCATCTGAAAATACAGTCGACATTCTCACAGTCAATAGCATTCTGGTGAACATGGATGTGATTGCTGGAAGCTACGTGAATGGTAGCACTCAACCGACGATCTATTCCTTCGTTCCAAACGTGTCGCCGGGTTATAAGATCGTGGAGCGACCTCGAAATTTAGTTTATCTACCAGTGATTTTAGACACGTTGTATAGTCTCAAAACCACGTTGACAGATCAAAATGGTGAACTGTTAGATCCTTGCGGAGAGAGGGTGACGATACGATTTCACATAAGAGAAATATAAAAGCAAAAAAAAAAAAAATATTGTGTATATATATAGATAACAAAAATAAAATAAACGCAATATTAATTTTACAAAAATTATTTAATATATATAATTATCATTAAAACAAGAAAACAATTGAAGAAAATATATATTTAAAAAAAAAGAATTATGACAGAATACGCGAAAAAAACCGTGAACATATCCGCAGGACAGAGGAAGAAACTTGAGAGAGCGTTAAGAACTCGAGGCGAGGTGGTGAGATTCAAATTCACTCACGAAGATCTGATGACAGGATTCGATCGCCTGGACCAAAAGTCAAATCAAAGGAGAAAGCGATTCGTGATGGAAGAGGGTTGATGGTGAGATTGAGTCCCGCTCAGTTGAGATACAATTTGAGAATGAAAGGTGGTTTCATACCGCTATTGGCAGGAATCACCGCAAAAGCATTACCCTTCGCCGCAAAGGCACTACCCTTTCTCGGAAAGATTCTCGGTGTGGGAGCTCTCACGGGACTCTCGAGTTCGGTAGTTGAGAAATTAATGGGTGGCAGTGGACTGTTTTTGAAGAAGGGAGGAGCTGTGTGTCGCGTTCATGTAGACGACAGCAGTAAAGGATTGTATCTAGAACCCGTTAGAGGTGGCATCTCTTTGAGTGGAAATGGTCTCTATCTGAAGAGTGGACAGAACGTTGAGCGACTCGGCAAGGGTTTGTTGCTTGGTGAGAATTCGCCATTTAAGAATATACCGATTTTGAATATGTTATTATAATATAAGAAAACAATTATATAATTATATTATAAATATCAATCATAGAAAAATATAAAATAATATATAAAATGGATAAAAAGGTGGAGAAACAATTAGACGATAATGATGAATATCGGGAGACAGAGTGCGAAAAAAAAAGATGTGGAAAAATGGTTAGATGCTAATGATGGATATCTAAGGAAAGAACTGATGAAAGAGATAAATAAAGTGCGGGATAGACGGTTGAAATTGAAAAGAATGAGATGCTTTCCAGCGTCACCACTACCTTCTGAAGAGAATGGTAATGATGCGAGTGTTACCAAGAGATGCACAACATTCGTTCATAATTATGATTCGGATAAACAAATGTGTTGTTATTAAAACGTATCATATGACAAAAAAAAAAAAAAGAAGAATCGATGCTGAAATTTGAGAAAAAAGGAAACGTTATTATAATATATGGTAATAGTGAAGAAGGAAAACAAAAAAAAAACAAAAAAAAAGTAATGAGATCTAAAGATGATCTCATTACTTTTTTTTTTCCTTCTTCTTCGCTAAAAAATCAATCTCTCTATTGTTTATATTTCCAAGTCCATTATTAGAATGTTGACACTCGTGTTTTCTCCTTTTTCGCAAATGTGTTGAATGTTTATCTTTACTTTTTTGAGTTTTGTTACTTCGGTCAACGCGCTCTCACCACCCGATTTCTCCATGAGTTCGAATGAGATGTTTGGAAATATGTAACTTCCATAGGGCAACGACAAATCGTCCTTGTCGAATTCTCTATCTTCAGCGATGATGATGTTCTGCAGATCGCTTTCGAACTCATAAAACAAATCGAGCACGGCTTCGTCCAATTTCAAAGGCATGCGATATTTGTCGTATTTGTGCTCTAAGCCCTTCGTCTCGACCTCGTTCCATTCGATGGGATCGTGTCATTGTAATCTATAGATTTTAAAACCTAATTTCTTACACGTTTCAATTTCAATTCGCATCTTTTAGGTGTTGTTGTTGTCATGATCGATTATTTGTTTTTTTTTTGTTTTATGAATTCTTGCAAATAATGTATATTTAAATTTTGTATTTAAATAATAATTTGTTAAAAAAGTTTGTTTATTTTTTTTTTGCTCTTTATATATATATAAAAAAGTTTTTTTTTTTTAATTTTTAATTTTCTTTAATGTAAAATTTTTTTTGTAAAAGTGTTTTTCTCTTTATATATATATAAATAAAAAGTTAAATTTTAACATCCTTTTTCTTCTCGTATTAAATCAATTTTTTTCACGTTAAGAACATAAAATTGATTAATTTGTTTTGAAGGAATTAAAACATATATAAACAATTTTAAAACTTTTTAACAAATTATCATTAAATACAAAATTCGAAAAAAAAAAAAATATTCTTACAAACCCAATTTTGAGATAAAAAACAATGATCAAGTCCGAACATCCGAATTATAGTTTAGAACGTGCAAGACTTCAAACGTTTAAAAATTGGCCTTCACATCTTGCAGTTATCATCATCTATTGGGAAGGAATCGGGTGATATGAACACGCATCTGCTTTGCGGAAATTTGTTTTGAACCTCGTGCAAGACTTTGCGTAAAAGTTGTAAGAGTTCTATTTGTTTTGAACCTTCTTCTTCTTTTTTAATAGTTCGAATGACATTGTCGATTAATTTTTGTTCGCTAAAATTATTATGATTCGATTTTCTATCGCAAATCGTATCGTTTTCTTTTGAAACATGTAAAAATAAATTACGATTTTTATCTTCTTGATTTTTTGGAGAATAACGATTTATTAAACAACGTCAAGATTTATGTTGAGATTCCATCATGGATGTTGTTGTCATGATCGATTATTTGTTTTTTTTTTGTTTTATGAATTCTTGCAAATAATGTATATTTTAAATTTTGTATTTTAATAATTTGTTTAAAAAGTTTTTTTTTTTTTACTCTTTATATATATATAAAAAAGATTTTTTTTTTGTAAAAGTTTTTTTTGTCTCTATATATATAAATAAAAAGTTAAATTGTAACATCCTTTTTTTCTCGTATTAATTCAATTTTTTTCACGTTAAGGAACATAAAAAAATTGATTAATTTCATCAAAAAAAAATATTTTTCACATTAAAGAAAACAAAACTTTTAACAAATTATTTAAATACAAAATTAAAAAAAAATATATTCTTACAAATTAAGCAAACAGATAAAAAAAAAATGGAAAATTTAAATGAGAAAACCATACCTCAGTTAAATGAGATTTGTAAACTATTAAAAATTTCACATTTCAGAAATCATAGAACTAAATCAAAAAAAATTGAAGTCATACAGAAAAAATTATGAAACGATGGAAAGGCAAACAAAATGTCGATAGCAACGTCAAAAAATGCATCGGTTGTGAAAAATGAGAAGGAGAAGAAGAAGAAAAAGATAGTAAAAGGAATCGAAATGCCGACGTCGAAAAAAACCAAAAACGTTTCGATTGTGAAAAATAAGAAGATGACTAAACGAAAAGCCGTTGAAGAAGAACTTCAAGTTTCAAAAGAAAAACTAAAATGAAAACGAGTGATGCACTTCAGATTCTAGACAAACGAGATATATCAAGCGAAATTCGATGAGCAATGAACGAAGGGAAAGGAGAAGAATATCTAGCATGACTTGCCACGGAACTATTCCAATCGAAGCCCGTAGAACGGGAGAGTGTGATCAAAGGCATTTTTAAAACTTTTGGCATGGTTCCCTCGTTGAAGAAAATCGATCCGAAATCGTTCATGGAACGGGTGAAGAAGAAAGTATTGGATTTGTTTCGCGAACACATGAATGTGGGACTAAAAATTAAGATGATACTCCATTGCGTGATGAATAAAATCGACGTGAAGTCTGGCGAGAGCATCGTGAAAAATGCATATTTCAGATCTAACGTCGAACCTGTATTTCGAGGTTCAGATTCATCAGACGTTTTCAAAAAGATGATAGACAAGATGTTGATGTCTCTCGCAAATTATCAACATGAAGGTAGTAATTGGACGTTCGATGAGGTGTTGAAACTGGAAATTCACATAACTGAAAACGATTCATTGAAAGGGTCTTCCTACGTGAAATTACCGTATTTCTTAGCTAAAAAACACGCCGTGGTCAATGTGAGAAATAAAGATGATCAGTGTTTTAAATGGGCAGTCACCTCCACTTTATACCCTGTCAAAATGAACATCGAAAGAGTTTCTTGTTATGAGGAGACTTCTAAAAATCTCGATTGGACCGGAGTGACTTTTCCAACATCGAACATTTTGAGGTTCAAAATCCCACCAAAGCGGTGAACGTCTTGGGATACGATGACGAAAAACAAATGATCTATCCTCTCAGACAGATTTCGTATCTCGAAAGAGAAAAGATGATTATTTTATTATTGATTTCAAATGGTGACAATTGTCATTATTGTTGGGTTAAACATCCAAGCCGATTACTGTCGAGACAAAATAATAAACATAAAGGAAAGATATATTTATGTTACAACTGCATGAACGCATTTCACAGTGAAAAATCATTAGCGAAACATCAGGAATATTGCAACAAAAATCAAGTTGTTGCCATCGAAATGCCCAAACCCAACACCATCATGAAGTTTGAAAATCACAATAGAAGGTTAAAAATACCATTCGTCGTGTACGCCGATTTCGAATGTTTCACCACGAAAATGAGTTCCTGTCAAACCAACGCTCTTCAAAGTTACGTCAAAAGATATCAAAAACACATACCTTCGGGCTATTGCATTTACGTGAAATGCACTTTCGACTCGCAACACGACATGGGTCCCTTCACCTACATGAAACAGTGCGAAGACAACGACATAGCTCAAAGGTTCGTGAAAGAGTTAGAATCAAAAATTCAAATGTTATACGACAAATTCAAAACTCCGGCGAAAATGATCATCACGCGAGAGCAGCAGGACGAAAATAACAGAGCCACCGAATGTCACATATGCAGACAATCGTTCGATGAGAATTCGGAGGAAAATAAGAAGGTCAGAGACCACGATCATTACACGGGTCTGTATCGCGGTCCGGCTCACAGCAAGTGTAATTTAAAATATCGAGACACCGTTTTCTATCTGGTGATGTTTCACAATCTCTCGGGTTACGACAGTCATCTGTTCGTGAAAAATCTCGGCACCTCACACAAAGAATTAAATTGCATCATGAACAGCGAAGAAAGATACATTTCCTTCACGAAATGGAAGCTCATGGAGAAGAAAAGAGTAATTGACAGAAATACGTTGGAAGAAAAAACAAAATCCATTCGTAGAGGCATACGTTTCATCGACAGTTTTAAATTCATGTTGACTGCTCTGGAAAAATTAGTCGATAACATGAGCAAGGATAAATTTAAAATCATGAGCGAACATTTTGGAGAACGAGTAGACGGCATGTTGAGGAAAGGAGTCTATCCTTATGATTACATGAACGATCTAAAGAGATTCGAAGACACCGCACTACCTTCAAAAAAAATTTTATTTGAAATTATACGAATCCGACATTTCTGACGAGAATCACGAACACGCCAACAACGTGTGGAAATCATTCGATATGAAAACCATGAGAGATTATCACGATCTCTATCTGAAGACCGACGTTCTGCTCTTTGCAGACGTGTTCGAAAATTTTCGAGACATCTGTCGTCGAAATTACGATCTGGATCCTGCTTGGTATTGCACCGCACCCGGTCTGGCATGGGACGCTCTGTTTAAGACCACCGAAGTCCAATTGGAATTATTATCCGACGTGGACATGTTGCTCATGTTCAAAAAGGCTGCAAGAGGTGGCGTCTCGATGATCTCTCACAGATATTCTGAAGCTAACAATCCCTACATGAAAGAAGGTTTCGATTCGAAATGGTCGAATAAATACATACAGTATTGGGACGCTAATAATCTGTATGGTTGGGCTATGAGTCATCCTTTACCAATTGGAAATTTCAAATGGGTGAAGGAATCGGAAGAGATGCAAAAATGGAGAAACTATCCTTGCATTTTAGAAGTCGATTTGAACTATCCAGAAGAATTACATGATCTACACAACGATTAACCGCTGGCTCCCGAATGAATGGAACCGAACGAAGGAGATGAGGAAAAACTCATTCCCAATTTATTTAACAAATGTAAATATGTCGTCTACAGTGAGAATTTGAAACAGTACGTCGATTACGGGATGAAATTAGTCGACATACATCGCATCATTCGATTCGACGAAGAGCCTTGGATGAAAAAATACATCGATCTCAACACGAATCTCAGAATTCGAGCCGAGAACGATTTCGAAAAAGATTTCTTCAAACTCATGAACAACTGCGTGTATGGTAAATCGATGGAAAACATCAGGAAGAGAACCGATGTTCGACTCGTCATGTCTGAGAAAAGAGCTAACAAATTAGTGGTGAAACCCAATTACAAACACCGAACCATATTCGACGAAAATCTAGTGGCTGTTCACATGCAAAAGACGCACCTGACGTTCGACAAACCATATTATCTCGGACCGATCATCTTAGATATCAGCAAGCAATTGATGTACGGGTTTCACTACGATTACGTCAAATGAAAATTTGGTGATAAAGCCAAACTACTGTTCACCGACACGGACAGTTTAGTTTACGGGATAGAGACGAAAGACGTTTACCGAGATATATCTCCAGACGAGGCCGCATGGTTCGACATGAGCAATTATCCCGTCGATCACCCATCCAACATTCAATCGAACGACAACAAGAAGGTGTTGGGTAAATTTAAGGATGAGAGCGGCGGTAAACAAATCATCGAATTCGTGGGCTTGAGACCCAAACTGTATGCTTATCGTCTAGAAGATGAAGAGATCAAGAAGTGCAAAGGGGTTAAAGCGTGCGTGGTGAAGAAAAACATCTCTTTCCAAGAGTATAAAGATTGTCTGTTAGGAAGTGATCCGGTGTATAAGACTGAAATCGATTCGAAGCGAAAATCATGACTTGTATACCGAAATAATCACCAAGATTTTGCTGATGGCTGACGACGATAAGAGATTCGTGTTAGACGATAAAATAAACACTTTGGCACTCGGATATTGGACTGTGGATCTAATTAGAGACGATATGAGTAAGGATGATTGGATTCCAGTTATGATTGTGGATGATAGGATTCCAGATATGAGTAAGGATGATAGGATTCCAGAAAATCAAGAGGAATTAGATGGATTCAAAATTATAGAAATCGATAGAGACATCGAGAGAGTTAGTTTAAAAAGAAAAAGAAAAAAAATAAAAAAACCCATCATTTTAGTGAATTATAATAAAATAAATAAATAAAAAAAAAAAAAAATATATATATACGCATTTATGAATAAGAAAATAGAGATATCCGTAGAAGGTGTTGTCTTACCTAACGATTCCCTATCCAACATTGATCTGTCGAATGTGGCGAAAGGATTTAAAAATCAAAGATTTTCTAGGCGTGCTTTCCAGAGATGCCTTGCCAAAGAGAAGATCTCGACAATCGGAATGCGGAATTTTAAATCTAGACGATTTATCGGGTGAAGGCACTCACTGGGTGGCGTGGTTCAAGAACGGGAAGAAGAATTATTATTTCGACAGCTACGGAATCTCGCCGCCGAAAGAAATAAAGAACTATTTCAACAAATCGATGGTTCGTTACAACACGGAATGAGTGCAATCACCAGATCAAGTGTTTTGCGGTCACCTGTGTCTCTACGTTCTCAAGAGATGGCCTGAAGGAGATCGGTTTCAAGACATTCTCAATGATTTACATTAGAGAGAATTTTTTTTATAGTTTATATAAAGATAAAAAAAATTATTTTTAAAAATTTTAATCGAATAAAAACGAAAAATAAAAATAAAATAATTCATTTTTTAATAAACTGCGTTTTGAAATATATTTTTTAAAAAAACCAAAAAAATCTCAAAACAACATGCCAGTCAATAAATTTGGTAGAAGTGACGACGAAAAAGTCAACCTAAGAAAGAAGAGGAAGACGTTCGAAGTCGACGATGGTTACGACGTTGCCAACTTGGACGAACGTTACGTTCGGAGATACGAACCTCGAGAGGAACCTTTGAACATGAATGATAAGAACCTCTACAATCTTCCCGAGCCGATAGATCTCACAGATGCTGCGACTAAAAAATACGTCGACAGGGGGAACGCCGATTTCGAACGAATCATGCTAGATAATTACGTGGATAAAACCATGACCGGCGATCTCGATCTGAAATCCAAACGTTTGGTGAACGTCGTGAATCCCATAGATCCCACTGATGCCGCGACCAAGAAATACGTGGACGACTCTCACGCGAGATTCAGCGAACACCTGAGAAATAGATACATTCAGAAAACGATGCACTCGGAATTGAACGCCAATTCTAACAAGATAACGAACGTGGCCACTCCCACGAATCCCAAGGACATGGCGACCAAACACTACGTAGATCTGGAACAGAGAAAGTCTGACAGACGAGAAATGAAATGAGATCTGAAAGCGGGATTTAACAAGATATTGAATCTGTCAAAGGTCGACGACACGGATGTGGACTCAACCGCGGTCAACAAGGGATACGTAGATTCTGCCGTGATACGATCACAAGAATACCTAGAATCGCAAGTGGACGATCTCTACCTGAAGAAACAATCTGGCGGAACCATGGAGGGTGGTATCGACATGAATGGTGAGAATTTATTCGGACTCAGTCACGATCCCGAATTCAATTCCAGCACAGTCAGCAGAAGGTACGTGGATGACAACTCGCTCACGAATCTACCGGATCCTGTGAACATGACGGATGCCTGCACCCTGATTTCGGTTGTAGAGAAAGTCAAATATGCTAGACAATTGATCACCGTGTGGGCCGAGGAGGCCGGCACCTTAGATGAGGGAAAAGCTGAGTGGTCTTTCGGAAATGGAGGTAGCGGATCGAAACATGGTCAGGTGGGATATCCCATGCCGCTGGGAGGTGAAATCCTTCGAATGAGTCTGGCTTCCTCGGATTTGAATAACAGAGCGGTCGTCAATCTCATGTTGAATGGAGTAGAGAGCGATAAGAGATACAGCGTCGAAAAGACTGAGAATCAACATGCGAATGTTAGCATGTTCGGCATGCCTCTCAAAGTGAATGCCAGAGACAGGATTAATTTCATTACGAAAACCAATAATCCCGAAGCCACCACTTCCGTGATGAGTCTACTGATCAAACTAGTTCCTTTGAACAAACAGTGAACGCGTGGAAAATAATGAATTAAAAAAAAAAAATAATGTGTGATTTATTAAAAACAAAAAAAAGTAATGAGATTTAGAAAGATGTTCAATCTATCTAGATCACATTACTTTATTTTTATTTTTTTTTTTGTTTTTTGTTTTTTTTAATAATTACTCATTACCTTTTTTATTTTTTGTTTTGTTTTTTATTTTTTTTTCACACACGTCTCTCATCGAATGATTGACATCTTATTTCCATCTGATTCGAATTGCAATTCTCTGTCCGACAGGACCAGGGTGAAGGCTTCGGTTTTTCTCGGAACGTTCCTATCGAATTGCATCTTGATCTGAATGTCTAAGATGCTACTCTTGAGTCATTCACTCTGTTTACTGACGTCGAATACGAACATGGGATACATCGACTTGTATTCACCGGGAGATATGTTAGGGTTGCTCATCTATTCGTCTAGACCGTGATACTTCTTTCTAAAATCAGCAGCATCGCCATACAGTCTGCAGAAATCGTTCTTGTTGAACGATGCGTTGTAATCGATTGCTGGATATCTTGTGGCGTTCAGAAACACTTGCATGTTTCTCAAATGGCAGTGATCGAACAGCGACGCATTCTTTTCCTGAGACCCATCCCTATCGGTCTGAAATGCAACCACGATGAAATGCGGTCTCTCGGAAGCGGATTTCACCATCTATCTCCAATCGAAGTGATTCGTGAAGAGAGGAATGCTAGCCATGTCGCACTGTCTCATTCTAAATCCCATGGGTAATTTACTCTTGGACTCTATGATCTTGTAGAGACGCACTTTTTCCACGATCGAAGGCTCCATGTGCGGAACGAACCACGATATTTTGTGTAGAGTTATCTTACCCGCATTTGTCACAGTGAGTCTCACTATTGCGTCATAGTCTCCTTTTCGAATCAACGTCAGATTGTGTTTGAATCCGTACATGATCTTGTTGTAATCGTCCGCAAATCCGAAGATGTGTTTCAAAGGTATCCTGAACGAAAACGTTCCTTCAGGTCTGGACGTCTTGACGACGTAGTCGAATATCGCGGCGGCGCCGGCGCTAGCAGGGCCGACGGTGTCTTTCACCCACAACTGATTAAGTCCTCTGGATTTCGAAAAATCATTAGGATACATCAAGAGTCCGAACATCGTGGTGGCCTGACCGGGATGAAACACAGATTCTATCTCTTGTCCGGATAGCATGTATTTTATATTACTGAATAGATGCATGATGCCATTATTGGCTAGAGTAACTGTGTCGTCGTCGGCATAGTCGCTCCCATCTTCCTTGGTGAGACGTCCCTGCACCACTATGTAACTCTCGCTAGGATGTATGAATAGATCTTGAGTTTCGACGTTGATTCTTATCTCTCCCGCATTGTTCAAACTCGTTCCGGTTACCGGTTCATATTCGTGAACCTCATATTCTTGAATACTTTCATCTTTCACTATGCTTTGTGCTATATCTAGTATATTTGTCATTTTTAAAAGATTTTGTTTTTTTGTTTATTAATTAACTTGCTTTTTTTATCAAAAAATAGTTTTTAATTATTTTTTTTTATTATTATTTTTCTCTCTTATATATATATGTGTGTAAACAAGAAAATGTTAAAGAGAGTAAATAAAAGAAATTTGTTTTCTTATCCAAACTTTGTCTTCTGTAATTGTTGTTCGTAAAACTTTCCGATGATTTCTTCTCCATCCAAAGCTTCGGTTTCGTAAGTCACCGGATCTGTGGGAAATATTTTGATTATCACGAACATTTCCGAGGTCCATCGAGGAGTATAACCATTTTCGAAATGCTTCTTATAAGCATAGATTCTCACTCGAACACCGACCACAAATTTTGGCGTTCTAGACTTCTTCCTAATCTTAGATCTTTCAGGATATAGATTCGCGTAGACCCGTTTTTCATTTCGAGGATCACTAGCTTCCACGGGAGTCATCTTGATCGATCTGTGTTGTTGTAATCTTGGACCAGACTGTTCAGAACGTATATGTATTTCTTGGTCGAATTCGCCGTGAAGTATCTGTGCATCTTTTCCTTCATCGTTCGATTCCAACGTTCCACCACGCTGGCTTTCTCTTCATTTTCGATCGAGTAGAGGTCGACCAATCGATGAACGTGCTTGTTGTAGAATTCCTTTCCCTTATCCACCCACAATTTACTCGGTTTTCGAGAAGATGAGTCGAACACGCTCTTCAGAGCCTCGGCGACGCAAGGTCCCGATTTATTCTTCAAAGCTCTGATCCAACCGTATTTGGAAAACACGTCGATGACCGTCAATAGATATTTGACACCCTCGTTCCACCTCGAAAACGATCTCATGTCGACCAAGTCGGCAGACCAAATATCATCCAAACCTTTTACGAACACCTTTCTCTTTCGAAATTTACGCACAATGGGTTTGTGTAACTCCTCAGCCAATTCGCTCGTCAATAATCGTTTCTTCTTCTTTTCAGATGCACTTTTTTTTTTGAATGCCCCATCCGAATCGACGTTTCGCACCGATCAGATTGCCGACCAGTGAACATTCTATCTTCTCTCTCCTGGTCGGATTCGATATGCCTCTCAATTTCCCCAACATGTTTTTTTATCACAGATGTCATTGCGAGTCTTGGTGTCGGGATGTCCGGCGTAGCACAGATCGTGATCATGTGCGGCCGCGTCGACCCTATTCACAGGTTTGCTCCAAGATTTGGGAGTCAGATCGGCGTTGAGTCTCTTGTTCAATTTCGTTCCAGGTCCCGTGAAACTGTGACCAGGCAGATGCATTTTGAAAGGTAGATTATTGATCATTTTATTCACGATGCCTTTACCTTTGCTCGCATTCTTTTTTTTGATTAATCGAGTCTTGATAGAACCACACACGTCGCAAATTCCGAGAAGCATCTGTCTGTCGTTTTTAGTTCGTACTTCTCGAGAATTACTCGTCTCGGTAACTCTCTTACACCTTACGCAATACATTTTTAAGAGTTATTTAAATTAATTTCGTTTTTTATTTTATATATAAATTTAATAATTAATTAATTCTGTTCTTATTATATATATTTTTTTTTTTCAATCGCTGCTCTTGAGTTCTATCATCTTACTGAATTCCTCCCTGGCCTCTTTCCTCCTCTTTTCCACGAGAGAATCCTTCATCTCTTCTTTGATGATCTGACGAGTCTTGATTCTCACGGCTTCTTTCATGGCATCGTATTTCGTTTTCTCGCTCAGTATCGCAAAGTATTCTCCGTCCGATATCCTACCATCTTTCAACGCCATCGAGATCATTTCGGATATTGTGTCGATCTTGGAGTCGGCCAAGACGCGAATCTTGTCGTGTTTTCTCGCCTTCAGATATAATTTCCTACTCAAAAAGTTTCCGAGCATGCTAAACAATCTGGCGGCGAGAGCCACTCCTTCTATGGTCAACACGATTGGAATGCCGACCGCGGTCGACAACAATCCAATGTCGGCCGCGTGTAAACCCATGGAAATCGTGATGAGTGTCGTGTCGATCGCATTGACGAATTTCACGAAACGCGAATACTTCTTCTTGAGAGAATGGTCGAGAATCTCTCTCTCGAGTTAGATACTCCTGGATTCTACTGATTTGATTGATGCGATACCTCTCTCCTCTTTCTTTTAGCGATGGTGCCGTCGGCAAAACGCCATTCGGCTTCTCATCCTTGTCGTCATCTAACGTCGGATACAATTTATTTCTAGTTCTCATTTTTGTGTTTTTTTCATCCTCGTTGTCATCTAACATTAGATACAATTTATTTCTGGTTCTCATTTTTTTTTTTTTTCTTTCTAATATTAGATAAAAAATTTATGTGTGTATTTATTTTTATTTTCTATTCTCCCTTATTTTTATATCAACGAAAAAACTTAGACGTATGCTTCATTGAACAATAATTTCATGACGCATCCCTTGTCTTCTAAAGTCAGACTTTTACGCACCAATTTCAGTTCTTCCAAAACTGTGGGCTTGCTTTGATCCTTACAGAAGAGTAATCTCTTCCAAAACGCGATCACTTCGTCGATTTGAACGCGTTTGAATGCCAGTTCGAAATACTTGACGACCATATCTTCCCTTTCCATCGTCAGACACGAATGATTCTTGTGATCGAAGTCTAGGTGATCCCGACATCCGACGCATCGTTCTAACAAGAGGCGACCTAGTTGTTCGTTCACACAGAATGCGTAGGCTCTCATCAGCATTTTTGAAAGAAACCTTGCTCTAATAGCCTGGGAAGCGCTCATGATTTACGTATTTATTTTTTTTTTTATTATCTATTCGATTTGATATATTTATTTTTTAAATAACTATTTATTTATATATTTTTTTTCTCTCCTATATTTATCATCACTTTTTTTTATTTCCTCGGGAAACATTACAGTGGGTTTGTGGGTTCAGAATCACCTCTTTTTCGTGTACCATACACGATTCGATTTCTGACGTAAAATCCGCAAATGGATTTCCGTGTACGCCTCCGTAGGGATTCAGTGTTAAAATCGTGTACAGACAGGATGATGTTAGAATCCGCAAACCACTTTTTGATGATGATTTAGAATCCGCAACACGTTTTTTTTGCTCGCGATTTAACACTGAATCCTATGGGGGAAACCCATTTGCGGATTCTAAAATCAGGCGATACACCTCTTTTTCCTTAAAATTTCATCTACGTTTTTTCACTCTGAGTGATGTATATAGAATCCAGTGATGTTTGAATCCGCAAGCGGATTCTAAATCACCCTAAAAACCGACAAAATCGTGTACAGGTACACGATTTCAACCCTGAATCCCTATGGAGGCGTACATCGATGTACGTGTACATGTACATGTACATGCAAATTTGATGCTTGAATCCGCACTTATCACCTACTAACATTAATACATTGATAAATATTTATAAATATATCAAATTATTGATATAGAATTATTTTTAAAGTAGAACGCATGAGTTGGTCTGAGGGGAATTGGTCTTTTGTGAATTGGCCTCGTGGGAGTTGGTCTACAAGGAATTGGTCTAGTGGGAATGAACCCTTTTGGCGTATTTGGGGAGAATACAATTAATGACGCGCTAGTATGAAAATTCGACATACATACGCATTGTTATACATGTAAAAGCATATATTCTCATTAGGACAAATTTTCATTCCCAATGTCAAGCCCTGGTCTTTTTGCGTCCACATAAAAATGGTAGTCAGTGCCAGTTTCACATTTCCCGTGTTGCCAAACCCTGCAGATATCGCATGAAACTGCATGCTGCTGTGGTCGAACTTCTGTATTACTGGCATCGTTGTTGTCCTCAAAACAGCCATTCACGTTGATTACTATGAAAACAACTTTTCAAAACATTCTTCAGAGTTAATGTAACGTTATCACTCTAAAAACAGCTTTACTTGTGGTCAAAATTTGCGACCGTATGAAAAAGAGACATTAATCCCACTGTTTCGTGATTGAAAACCGTTTTTTTTCAGAAACTAGAAATCAAAGCTTGAATTGTCTATACCGCTATGTTTTCACAATAAACTTCTTTTAAAAAATCAGAATTCCTGTTATTTATGCTTTATTTACCTAAAATATACTTTTAATCAATTTTTTGTCTTTGTCTGAAAGTGAGTCATTTCGGTCTAAAAAGTGAGTCAATATTCGGCCCGAAAATAGGCTGAATTGACACAGGCCGAATCCACTGAAGGCCGAATTGACCCGAACCAATCCAACTACTGGTGCCATTTTTAGTGACTCGGTGATAATCTAAGCCCTACTTATAGGAACTATTTCTACTGGATCATTCCAACAAGATAGTCTATCAATCCATTTGCGACATGTATGGAAAACCAAACAAAAAAAAAACAAAAAAAACCTTCAGCCAAATAAAGAACAAATTAAATCTCTGCAGAATTTATCTGATAACCCACCGAACAATTCATTTTATGGGATACACGTCCATTTTTCAGAAAACATTGTATACGTGAGCTAGATGCCATGCGGACTCCCGAGAATAAATACGTGATTTCATTTTCATGCTTCTAAATTCCTGGCACTTGTCTAGTTTATCCAGACATGATATAACATTTTTTAACATTTAAAGAGGGTCGAAAGAGGCTAGCCCTACACCGTCCCGGTGCGCTTTCGATGAGCGAAACCATTTCTTCGAATGCTTCTAAAGGTTGCCTTCAAGTGACAAAGTCCACGATTTTTATCGGGACGTCACTGACACCTTGTTTCGAGTGCTAGACGAAACGGCCCATGGACGAAACGGCCCGATTGATTTTGGTCAGAACGGCCCAGATTTTGAGACGGAACGGCCCAGATTTCGAGACAGAACGGCCCAATTTATGGACAGAAGGGCCCGTATTAAGAAACAACTCATTTATTAAAACAAAATGTTATTGCCCACATTATTTTTTTGGTGTCTTCCCACTAGACCAATTCCCATTAGACCAATTCCCTTTAGGCCAATTCCTAAAAGACCAATTCCCCTCGGACCAACTATATATACTGTTATTGATTAAGGGTTGATTAAGGATAATTTTACAAAAGAATTTACGACGGTGTTGAAGTTGTTATATTGAAATTGATGGAAGATTTAATAGAAAATGCTTTTACATTTTTGTAACATCTCCGTATGGTGTTTTTAAAAACGCAAATCACTGAAGTTGATTGATGATTAGCGAAAATTTTTACAATTTTTTTTGTAACATTTTTTGTTACGCATATTTACTTATGACATTAACATTTTCATATGGCCATCCTACAATTTATTTTATTACAATCATTCTGCGTCAATTACAGTTATCGAAGAAGGAAATGAAGTAGATTAATTGCTTTGCATCAGAATGATTGTAATAAAAACACAATTCGAAAAATTATAATTGTTAATTGACCATTGGTTACTATGAATGATTATAGAGTAATTAAGTACCTTTTTATAATCCCTTCCTTCTTAAACCGCTGACATCAACCACCAACAGAAGAGCTTCAGGCAGACTATACTTGCCAATGATAGCTCCAACACTTATCCAGTGGCAGACTATACTTGACCGAAGGAGCACACAAGACACAAGAGACAGCCAACCACGAAAACATACGACAGAACAGCCACACAGCCACTCTACTCTATCTTTTTCCGCTTCAACACTAAGTTTTTTTACTATCTTTCAGACTCTACCTTTCTCCCCAATAACCGCTATGGATATCAATAACCGCTGTGGCAATTCAATAACCGTTATGGCTTCAGCACATCCTTCACTCCACCCTTGGAGGTGGGCATCCACCCCCATGGAGGCGAGCGTTGGTCCTGCGCCCCGATTTCTTGGCCTCTTTTTGTAAAGCACTCCTTTAGTGCACAACATGTCCCGACCCAATGAAAATAGCAGGCCTGTTACCTGAACCAGGAATGTTCAGGTTGGGTGGCACCTTGTTAAGGTCCGTTTTCTTTCAGTTGTCAAAATCACCTAAACCGTACACGCCAGCTAAGAGCCCAAGGCAGACTATACTTGCCGATGAAGGCCTATCTTGACCACAAAATCACAAGCGGCTGACTCTACTACTTGCCTGAAGAATAACAACAAGAAACATCAACTCAAATCCTCTTCCACCTTTACAACGCTCAGACATGATGCTGATGACGCTGTCTCAAACTAACGAAATTATAACATACCGTAAACGAGGGTCGAAAGGGGCTTGCCCCAGAACATCCCAGCGCGCCTTCGGCGCGCTAACACCATTCTTTTAGCTTAGCCGCTGATATCATTATCCACAAAACACTAGGTTACAGTACCAGTCGAAATAAGTTGTGGAATGACCATAAGAAAATGTTAATGTCATCAGTAAATATGCATAACAAAAAATGTTACAAAAATTGTCAAAAGATTCGATAACCATCAATCAACTTCACTGACTTGCTCTTCTAAAACACTATACGGGTGTGACAGTACAGATACTGAGATGTTGCAAAAATTGTAAAAAACATATCCTAATCTTCAATATAATAATAATCAACTTCAATACCTCTGTAAGTACTTTTGTGAAAAAAAAATAATGGAGGTTTAAAAAAAGTTTTTCCTATAAATGCGGCCTTTTTTTATATGGCCCTTTTGTCCAAAAATGTGGACCGTTCTGTCTTGAAATCTAGGCCGTTCTGTTTCAAAATCTGGGCCGTTCTGACCAAAATCAATCTGGGCCGTTTCGTCCATGGACCGTTTCGTCCTGCTATCCCCTTGTGCCCATGCTAGAGCCATCCATGTACATGTAGGGTTCTCGCCCCATAATGTCGTGATAAGGCACATGATCGGTGATCCCTCTCCGTTTTTTTTTTTTGTATCACGTGAGCATATTGTTTCGAGAGATGTAAGCATCATTTTTCATTGTTTGAAGCGGCTGCCACATAACGCCGGTGAATTTCTGAGTCACTGAATTTATAATATTTATATACTGAGTAGGTAAGGATTCGATCATTTAAAACGCACTTTCAAGTCTGGCTGTGATATCCATGATTATAGACACTTTCACTTTCCAGTCGACGATGGTACCACAGGTTTACTGCGTTTTGGTTTCGTCTATTCCTTTCCTAATTTCGTGCACGCAGCTTGACCTGGTCCATATCCGCATTTCTCCTTTTTTGAAATTCCGGAAAGTAAGTGGTGTACCAAAATACTGGAGGTTGCCGGAGGTACCTTTAAAATTAACGTTTTACCCAGCCTTCCTATTAGTTTCGTCCAGAGCACAGGTACTCTGTCCAAGGTTAGAACAAGTAAATTGATATTTGATATGATAACTTGTAATAGTCTAGACTCTAGTCTAGTTCAGCGATCTGAATGTAGTGGCTAGCCCTCTACTTTCAAATTCTTCCCATTCAATCCTATAGGAAAAGTTCCCATCAAGTTTTTATGGGTACTGAAAACTCGAAAATAGGAATAGTCAATAGGCAACACAGTGGTGTGATCACAAAAGTGGAAGAGGACTATCGACCGCGTCATAACGCAATCGAGATCAATATGATGAGGTTTCTGAGACTTGCAACAATTAAAGCGCTATCGAAGTGATGCAGATTCCCGATTAAGTTTACAAGTGTGAACACGATAATCAACACAGTCGCGATTTTACAACTGCCACAATCAACATAAATATGCATGTGTAAGCTTGCATTTTCTCTATAAATGGTAAACACCACAAATACAGAATGAATATGGGTATATGCCAATTCGGGCAATTCCAAGGCAAATTGTGTTTTGAGAAACAGAAATCAGGTCCCACGATACCTATTTTGCGACACTCCGTCCTTACTTTGTTTACATGTGGAGAGATACAGTTAAAACTACAAGTCCTGTCCTGAAATGCGCACAAATAGCACGTTGATATGCGCGTTAATGTACGCGTTATGGCCCAAGTAAAGCTATCAAATTCTGTACATATGACCTGTGCACAAGCAATGTTTCAGCCAATGGACCTCTGGGTAACCCGGAGGTCCATTGGCAGAAACATTGCATGTGTTTGCTATGAGTAATCAAGAGAACCTGCCGTGCTTTGGATGCTATTCGATATGGCGATTGCACGCAATTCCAACGCGCAATTAAGCCTAGATAAGCGCACTATTCAGGACAGGACTTCTAGTTTTAACTGTAAAAGTTAAAAGAAAAATTAAAGCGATATTTTGAACAGAAAATTGAAACGAGGAAATGATGACTCTGTAGCGTGTGTGGAAGAATGGAAATGGAAAGAAGAAATGGAAACCAAAAGTCGAAATGCATGCCCATGGGGACAGGTAACGCATGTTGACATGGTGGTTAAATGTCGATTCAGCCCTTGACATTTTCGGCCGCAATACGACAATTGTAGAACACCCGTATAATATGATTCCACGCTGTTAATCACTTCTGTCGGGCAGCTAATGAACTGCAGTACCCTTGACAATCATGTTATTGTTATATTATACCTGAAATGGGAAGAAATAGGTGGACATTTTTTTTTTTTTTTTTGAAGTCTCGTTTAGTGACATTGGCAATTTATGCTTCATTTGAAGTTTGTTGATGATGATCCCAGTCCTGGCCGCTGAACTGACAAAACTTGGCGGGGTCTCGTTATCTGAACTAAATCTAATAGAAATTCTGTTTGCAATTTCCCCATCTGACATTTCTCTATGCAGATAATCCTCATCGGACATTTCTCCACTGGCCTCATCATGAATTCAGGGAATGAATACCTTGACACATTTACAGTTAAAACTAGAAGTCCTGTCATGAAATGTGCAGAAATAGCACGTTGATGTGCGTGTTATGGCCCAAGTAAAGCTATCAAATTCTGTAAATATGGCCTGTGCACAAGCAATGTTTCAGCCAATGGACCTCCGGATAACCCGGAGGTCCATTGGCAGAAACATTGCATGTGTTTGCTATGAGTAACCAGGAGAACCTGCCGTGCTTTGGATACCATTCAATATGGCAATTGCGCACAATTCCAACGCGCAATTAAGTCTAGATAAGCGCACAATTCACGACAGGACTTCTAGTTTTAACTGTATGAATGTAATCTCATGTGTTCCCGTGTGGATAATAAAATTCCTCACAAAATCATCGTAGGGAGTGTTTGTTTATTCTATCCCTCTCAAACAGAGATAAAACCTGAAGCCAAGTTGATCAACATTTCCACCAACTGTCATTGTGAACTTGTAGTACTCACGAAAAATATAACTTGTTGGTTTGGAGGAAACAGCACAAAGGACACGATAGTAAAGGATTCTCAAAAAACTTACCCTAAGTATTTACATGGAGGCCTTTGCAACTCTTTGTACATCCTACGCGTACCTACCCACCTCACACCCAAACTACATGCATCTACTTTCAACAATCAGGGATTTCCTAAAACATAGGTCGGGCATGCTCATGTACCGTTAAGCTTGAATGATTCTATATATAGTTAAAACTAGAAGTCCTGTCATGAAATGCGCACAAATAGCACGTTGATCTGCGTGTTATGGCCATAGTAAAGCTATCAAATTCTGTACATATGGCCTGTGCACAAGCAATGTTTCAGCCAATGGTAACCCGGAGGTCCATTGGCAGAAACATTGCATGTGTTTGCTATGAGTAACCAGGAGAACCTGCCGTGCTTTGGATGCCATTCGATATGGCAATTGCGTGCAATTCCAACGTGCAATTAAGCCTAGAAAAGCGCAATATTCGTGACAGGACTTCTAGTTTTAACTGTAGGTGTGTGTGGTTGGGGGAGGGGGTCAGGCACGGTCAGTTACCGTTTGGCATGGCCATTTTGGACATGAGTGAATAGATATTCTGATTGTAATCGTTTTGTGCAGTGGGTACATAAATGGCATTGTCAACTTATGTCAAGTGATTAAAATCACAACAACTAATTTCTTTTTTTTTTTACAATGCAACTCCCCCCCCCCCCCCCCCCCCCCCCCAAAAAAAAATGTCTTAATTATCAGGCACAATCTGTCGATCTGACATGGCCATTAGGCTACTGAATACCTGGAATCGGAAACAAATTCTCCCCATCTCAGTTTCATCCTGGCACCTATCGTGTTGAGTGCCTGGGTTAATTTGGGAAAAAAATGATAAATGTACCGGTATATCCCCCTCCCCCAAACAAATGCTCCATAGAGGGGGGGGGGGGGGAGCAGTAATGTTACTAATGTACATTTTTACGTTTGAGGCGACTTGGTGTAGTTTCTTTTAGAAATGTATTTACAAAATACAAATTGGGGGGGGGGGGGGGAGGCAATGACACCGGAAGGTTGGAAGGGTTAGTGACTAATCTAAGGGGGAGGGGTGGGGGGGGGGGCTGCACTGTGCTTCACATGACCCTTTTAAACGATGCAGGCACCGACACTATTAGTGATTGTATCATGGAGTCAAAGGTGGCATGGATTTGAACCACAATTTGAAGACCATGGACTAAAGAAACATATAATCAACTTTAGTGGTGGCTCAAAACTGGATGGACCCACTCGGACCACCGCCCTATCGAAAATCTACACATCCGGATTGGCCTGAAATTAAAACGATTCAATTTCAAGTACCACATAACTCAAGCCACTGATAGCTTTTATTGCCTGCTCCCTGCAAACATTGTTGACACCTCTGAATCCAAAGTGTGAAATGAATGCACTACTGTGAACATCGGGAGGCTTATATAATTATCGGTAGCTGTTTGATTTTGTTCCTGGAAACTAATCCCATTGTGGCGACTGTCACTTTAAAAGCTTATTGACACTGGTTTCAATTACTGAATAAACTACTGTTATTAATAGTCATCTGTGCAAACTCGATAGACATACTGACATGCGACTTATATGTATCCAGTCATTTTTCTTGAGGCGAGTGTCAAAATTGTCAGCTGTCTGAATTCTATGAATTGTCTCTTGAGTTCCCCCAAAAAATCAAAAAAATAACTAAGAACTCGTTCTGGATTCCAACTGTCTGCGTTATCATAACAAGGCTGTTATCTATCATATCCACCCTGAGATTAAAGGAACCATTTATCAACCAAAGAAAGAGTACCAAGAAAAAAAGGAGTTCTAAGTTTTTTCGCCAAGTTTTTTGTTTTTTGTTTTCAGTCAGTTCGACAGTCAGGCAATGGAGAGAACATGATAATCCTCATCGGACATTTCTCCACAGGCCTCATCATGAATTCAGGGTAGGAATACCTTGACACATTTATGAATGTAATCTCACGTGCTCCCGTCACATGAACTTTTCTGCGTAGTTTCACAGTACTTGAGTTATACCTAGTTGAATTTCCACTCGGTGGGTGTTTCCAAATGCATCCGCTATCCATGTACTGAGCTTGAGCTTACATTCGGTTACTGAACAACTGCAGACAAAATTTGGATCGTCCACAGTACAAGACCAGTTTTAATTGAACATAAAGCGATGGGTCGAGTTGTATTTGGAACGAAAATTACACTGCGCCCTGTTATAAAAATTCTAAAACGCGAGCACGTGTTTGAATGTTGTGGAAAATCTTTGTCCCTGTGGACTAACATGCTTAGTGCTGTATTCTTTCGAACGTTATTGAGGAATAAATAACTAAAATACACACCCATTGCTTTTATTTGTCACTCCAACAGGCTTTCCTTTGCGAAATTTGTTCAGTAACATATGCATGCAGACGATTCACCCCCAAACAACCGCCTCTCTGGTGAGTGAACGTCCAACCACCAAAGCGACTTTTCAGTAATTTGTTTTTTGCTGCAGCCTCATGGGTAAACAGCCTACTTTTCCAGTACAACTGGACACCAAAACTACACGCCTGGTTGGCATTGCTGTTTTTATTTGTTTATTCATTTTACTTATTTAAAAAATTAAATTTATTACTTTGATCAACGCTAAGCATTCAAACTGTTCCCAGACTGACCAGCGATTTGGGGGGGGGGGGGGGTACAACTTGTTTAGATACTCTGTTTTGCATAATCACACTCCCTGTTGGCTTCGAAGCTTTTTAATCAACATTTTAATGTTTATTATTGAATCCTTGAAAAGATAATTAATGACCATGTAAGGTGGGGAGGGCTGCAGTTTAAGAGCGCTTACAGGCCTCATTTCTAGTGCAGGCTATTACACACTTGCAATTGACAACTATAACGTCTCTTTCTGAGAACTAAGTTTTTGGTCTGTATGATTTTGTTTTCACTTTTAATTTTATCTGTGTCATGCCTATTAAAATATTTTTCGGCTCGATTTCCTTGACGCATTATCAATTAAATCGCAATTACGCTTTCAATTGCGCTTCATTTTTATCGATGCGGAAACAAAATTTTTTCCACTTTTGTGATCGCACCACTGTATATATCAAGCTTTCGCCCTTATTACCGCTGCATTCTATAGTACAACGTATTTCCTTACATTTGGGCAGAGTTTATTGATCCAAACTATGTTTTATCCCTTAATTATCATCATTTGAAATACTCCAAACTATGTTTTTATCCCTTAATTATCATCATTTGAATACTCGCGAAGCTCAACCAAATGTTTCGAAATCGTCCATGTTTTTGTATAAATATAAAACAGTAGAAACAATAACCCGGTAATGGCGCCAAAACGAAAAGACCTATTCATCGATGCAGAATCGGAAATTCGATCGTGTTTGCGCAGAGGAGGTTATCAAACTCGATCACATTCGCACAAAGGAGGTTTTAGTTTAAACATTACTTTATTTCATAGATAAATACAAGTGCACAAGATATGAAATAACCTGATTTAACAAGAGCTTATGAAATCTGGTTTCAGCAGCAAGCCGAAACTTATGTAAGCTGTTTCCAACTGACAACACACACAGTAAACTTTCATGGCATTTAATACACTTTTACATGTACAGAATTTTATAGCTTTATTATGGCCATAACGCGTACATTAACGTGCAGATCAACATGCTGTTTGTGCGCATTTTATGGCAGGACTTTTAGTTTTAACTGTAGAAGACCTCAGGGGTCCGCCGGTGGGGTGCTAGGGCCATGATTGTCCTAACCAAGTCCCAGTAGCGAGATTCTGGATCGTGGTGGCAGTGAGGCCTACTACAATGGTGTTGCTAGGGCATAATGAAAAAATATATTACTCTCTTTTTACTTATGACATCTGACCTCCAGTCCTTTGCTGATTGCTATGTGGATGTCACGCAGCCTTCAGAAACACACTTTCAGCAACTGAAATATTCTTTCAACTCAAGGTTTTTTGGACTTAATTGTGTTTTTGTTATGAAACTGTGTGTGTATGGGGGTGTGGGGGGGATCTTTTTCACAACACAGACATGTACATGTGGGACATTCTGTTGATAGCAAGTATATAGGGTTTTTTTTATTTCGTCATCTTAGCATGTTCGACCGGCCAGATCATGACCAACAGACACATTATTGCTAAAAAATATTGCGATATTCAGATACGAATGTGATGCAAATATCGCCCAAATAGTGCATTATTAGCACGTCCAGGTTTCCACTTTATTGTAGGCTGCACTACAGTTAGACTGAATACATTCAATCTCATTCATCAGAAAACTGCAGGGTGAGTTGTATGAAATTCAAATCTTTCTCCAGAATTCGAGTTTTTTAATAATCGAGATGGTTTTGAATTGAATCGAATCAGTGACAAGATTCAAAATCAAATCAAATCTCAAATGTTCACCGTACCCCACATGGGTGCCCTGAAAAAATGGCACACATTTTTGACTTACATGTACTAAAAGAAATGGCACACCAAAAATGCTGTTTTTTGAGGGGGCAGAAAAAATGGCTCACTTCTACAGTTACACAGGAAAAAATGGCATACTTTATCATTATTTATTTGTTTTTTCAAAGAAGTCTAATATTAAACTCGGCATGAAAGCAGTATCAGTATTTGTTCCCCAATATTCTTTTAATAATAATAAATATTGTTTTATAAACACTGCCATATGGTACCTTAAGCTTAGTGTTTGAGTTGGCTTGTATGGAAGCTTAAAGTATTGTGCAACACAATTACTGTTATTCATTATTAATTGAATATAGGTTATAGTGTAAACTCCTGTTAATTGAATAAAAAATCTTGTAACCTGTCGATAAATTACCCCTACAGTTAAAACTAGAAGTCCTGTCCTGAAATGCGCACAAATAGCACGGCGATTTGCACGTTAATCTATGCGTTATGGCGATAGTTAGTAAGGCTATCAAATTCTGCACATACGGCCTGTGCACAAGCAAAGTTTCAGCCAATGGACCTCTGGGTAACCCGGAGGTCCATTGGCAGGAACATTGCTTGTGTTTGTTATGGGTAACAAGGAGAACCTGCCATGCTTTGGGTGCCATTCGATATGGCAATTTTGCGCAATTCCTACGTGCAATTAAGCCTAGATAAGCGCACAGTTCGTGACAGGGCTTCTAGTTTTAACTCTATTTGGCCTCAGTACATCCAATACAGGCATTTAATCTATTATATCTTGTTTGACAGAGCTCATGGACCTGTGTCAAACAAGATATAATAGAATAAATGCTAAGTTTATCTCCAGAATACAGGTGATTAGGAAAGTGTGCCATTTTTTCCTGTGCCGTTTTTGCCTCCCATGCGTGCCATTTTTTCGTAGGGTGTAAAAAATGTGCCATTTTTTTCCTGTGCTATTCTTTCCTACATTCCCTACAGTTAAAACTAGAAGTCCTGTCACGAATAGTGCGCTTATCTTGGCTTAATTGCTCGTTGGAATTGCGCGCAATTGCCATATCGAATGGCATCCAAAGCACGGCAGGATCTCCTGGTTACTCATACATGTAGCAAATACAGGCAATGTTTCTGCCAATGGACCTCCGGGTTACTCAGAGGTCCATTGGCTAAAACATTGCTTGTGCACAGGCGATATGTACAGAATTTGATAGCTTTACTATGGCCATAACGCGCAGATCAACGTGCTATTTGTGCGCATTTCATGACAGGACTTCTAGTTTTAACTGTACCTGTTACACAGACTTTTGTACTTTGAGCTGTAATGTATATTTGATTTATTCTGCAGTGCCATCATGACTGGATACGATCAGCAGCTAGACTTACATGGCAAACTCATCATAAAAGTACAACTTGGTGAAGATATCAGGAGGATTCCAATTCATAATGAGGATCTGACATATGATGAGCTGTTGTTAATGATGCAGAGAGTTTATCGTGGGAAGTTGAGTAGTAATGATGACATAACGATCAAATACAAGGATGATGGTAAATAAATATTACCTGTGACTTGTGTTAATGTACATGTACTGTTCGGCCACCGTGAACTGGTCAGTTTCCACAGGTGGGCCATATTTTCATTGACGTAATAATATTACAGTTAAAACTAGAAGTCCTGTCCTGAAATGCACACAAATAGTACGTCGATTTGCATGTTGATCTACGCGTTATGACGATGGTAAGGCTATCAAATTCTGCACATACAGCCTGTGCACAAGCAAAGTTTCAGTCAATGGACCTCCGGTTATTGCTTGTGTTTGCTATGGGTAACAAGGAGAACCTGCCATGCTTTGGGTGCCATTCAATATGGCAATTGCGTGCAATTCCAACGCGCAATTAAGCCTAGATAAGCGCACAGTTCGTGACAGTACTTCTAGTTTTAACTGTAGACCTCCAAACACAAATTATAGGAATAATCATCAAACATTTAATTAATGAAGCACTGGGTACAATTCAGTGCTACATTAATTAAAATTTTGCAGATAATGTTTGTTATTACCTGGTGAATGCATGCGTTAACATCACTGCCAGTGATGGAAATGAACAAAATTGACGGGTGCAGTTTTAAGCTTCCGTGAATTGAGAGACAAGAGTAAATTGCACCCATAAAATGTTAGCATATGAATTTTTGAGGGAATAACCAAAAACACAAAAAACCTTAAGCCTTTGAACTCTAGTGGAATCTTTCATTCCAGTTCAGTGGCAGCAATTAGAAGAGTCCATATTTTTATACTGTACCAATGACCCAGACATAGCTGGTGCTAACTCTTAAAATATAGGGCCAAACACAAATTTTGCCCCCCAATCCCCAAAATTTGCATCTAAAACCAAAGAAAACATGTCCTGAAAGGCCCTCCACACTTCACCTCTACTGCGCATGTGCAGTGTCAAGGACGTTCCGAAATTGGCGCCATTAATCATTCTAAGTTTGGCCCTTCATCAGTTAACATCTGACTGATCTTTGTGCTTGTAAATCTCAGTTTAAATGATGCCAGACACATAAATATTAGTGAAATGGTGATTCTAAGGAGGATAGAGAAGGAGGAGAGGAAAAATGTGTGACAGAATATTATCAGGGCTGTAACTTAAAATTTTTTAATGAAATTATGCTAAGTTACCTATTTTCGAGGCAGCAGCCATTTTGTTGTCATTCTGATTATTTAGTTACACTGTTTTTTCAGTGTTTTCCTCTCTCCCTGTCCTTTAAGTCCCCCCTTGCTATTCTCCCATGCTTTTGGCATAGTTTTTGTAATTATTATTACTAAATTTTCTTGGGAGTTTTAGCTGAATAACAGAATGAATTCTGTTCTTTTCCCCATGTTTACGTCTTCACCTACGGGTGGTTAGGCGTTGTGTTCTGCATCTACCATCTGATGTTCTGCAGTTTCTTCCCTGGAAGTCTCTGTTTTGCATCAGATAGTGTATTTTTGGTAACTGATTCCGGGCCTGGGTGCCTGGAGTCTTATTTTAGTGTTTTTACATTCATTGTTTACATTTACAACAGCCCTCTGTGTGAGGGGGGGATTTCTGGAAAATAATATCTTGATGTTATTTTAATCATAACTAGATACATTATTATTGTTCGTAAGTGTTGAATAAATTGTTTAAAATATTTTTAAAATTTTTGTCCACACTTAGGCTTGGGATCCATTGGGGCTCAACGTTACTTTTCAGAAACTTGGGCTGTTCTGAAAAAATATTTTTTCAAAATATTTTGATTTCAATTATTTTTTCTATATTAATGGATCATATTATTATTATGTATTTTGATTGCCAGGGGTTAGTGTGAGTACCAGGACTTGTTTTCTTTTCACATTGAAAGGATATTGATCAATTGTAATAAGAGGAAGTCTTCCTCTGACTTTTATAATCATTCTATATGTGGTCAGTGTACTCGCATTAACTCCTGTTCTGTATCGTATGATTTTGATGACAATATGGGAAGCATATGTCACGGTATGTTATTGGGGAATTGGACACTCCGGTCCTTTCCCCGCAGGGTCACTCTACTTTATCAATTTCTATTTCAGACGATCAAGATTAGGGTGATGTATCTGTGATGTCTTCCAACAGTGTGCCTCCGTCGTCACAATTAATGAAGGGCTAGCGGAAAAGTGCTCATGTAAATACGCCAATTGCCTAAGAGGACCCTAGTAGGTTCGACGGCCTTTGACGTCCGCTAGCTCGCCCGGTGTAGCGTCCATTCACCGAATGATTCGGCAGCCGGGTTCGTCCGTTGCGGTCTAGAAGGAATTTTGAGGTGATGTGAGTACTATAAATCAACCAAATGCACACCCAGTGACGGCGGATCGGAGGGAGAACGGAGGAAGCCTTTTAGTCCGGTTCATAGCTCGTTCTGGTCCATCCGGACGGCGAGCGAGAGAGGCCCCTCGTACAACAACATCTGGCCCCAGATGTTGTGGTACAAAATGTTTCGCATTCGGAGCATACGTCCGTCGCTCGGGACGCTCCGACATATAGTCACTCCGGAGTAGACTGTCAATAAGGCTTCCTCATTCTCATGGTAGCGCACACGACCGCTCTTGGCTACGTGACCACGGATATCCAGTCAGCTTCGCCAGTCAGAGAATCATCGGCGACCAGGTCACACCATCCGGTAGCCAGGGACACGAGGCCTGCAGACTCCGGACAGTCGCATAGGAAGTGTGCGGGAGTCAACGTACACGGAGCTTCCGGCGGCAATGCATCGTAAGACCGCTACTGCACAGGCCTCGGGAACGGACGTGCTTTCCTAAATAGCACAGTTTATCGCAGCATCAACTGAATCTGTCGCATATTTTTTATCCGACGATGCTGGGTCGGGACGCTCCGCGGAAGCGGGTACGGACGTCCGAAAATTTCATCCGGTCCGACGGGATACCGAAAGGGATTTGGAGGATTTCGAGCTTTCCCTTTCGGAACAACATATGCTGTTGTGTATGTCATCTGACTTGGTCTTCTACAGCTTCTTTCGTCGGACCAGATTGCTGCGATGCCGGATAAGAAACTGATAGCGTCGGTGGACTTAGAAATTTTTGGTTTGGTTCAGGGACATCGTCCCTCAGTTCCGACATAGTCCAATAATGTCACACAAACTTTCAAATTATTGAACGACGCTATATATATTATTATTATATGCTTGCTATAACCAAGCATTTCTGGTTTCTTGTTCGCAAAGTTACGGAGATGTCTTTCAAAATTGTGCCTCTGTCGTCATAGTTAATGAAGAGCTAGCGGCAATAAGTGCTCATGGAATATGTCTATCGCCTACGGAGTGACATTCGCTAGCTCACCCGGTGTAGCGTGCATTCATCGAATGGTTCGGCTGCCGGGTTCGTCCGTTGCGGTCTAGGAAGGAGTTTGGGTGATGCGAGCACTTTAATTACTTTACTACTCACCCAGTGACGGCAGATTGAGGACAGATCGGAGGAAGCCTGTTAGTCCGGTTCCTGGCTTGTCCAGGTCCATCCGGGCTGTGAGCGAGAGAGGTCCCTCTCTCGTCCAACAACATAGGGGACCGCATGTTGTGGTTCTGATATTTTACATTCGGAGCATATGTCTGTCGGTCGGGACGCTCCGTTATATTGACAGTCCGAGAGACTGTCCATAATGCTTCCTCATCCTCACAGCAGGGCACACGACCGCACATTGGCTACGTGACCTCAAATATCCGATCAGTTTCGTCATTCAGTGATTCCACGGCGAATAGGTCGCGCCATCCAGTAGCCAAGGGACACGAGGCCTATACACTCCATTCGCTCGCATATTGGTAGTATGCACGGGGTAACGATCACGGAGCTTCCAGCGGCAATGCATTGTAGGACCGCTTCTCCTCAGGCCTCAGTGACGGACGTGCTATCCGAGTTAGCACAGTTGTTTCGCAGCATCCCAGCAATTGACAGTTTCTTGGTCGAATCAGGAATTATCCGACGGCGCTGGGTCGGTGTGGTCTGCGGTTGCATCAGGTACGGACGACCGAACGCTTTATAGGGTCCGGCAGGATGGCGAAAGGGATTCGAAAGATTTCGAGTTTTCCCTTTCGTAGTATCGGAAGCTGCCATTCATATCTTCTGGCATTATCTTCCGGTGATTGTTATTTCGGACTACATTGCTGCGATGTTGGATAAGAGACTTATAGCGTCATTGGACTCGGAATTTTCGATCGGTTCGGGGACATTGTCCCTGACTTACCGACGCAGTCCAATAATTTCATTACAACATGTGTTTTATTTTTCGACGCTATATATGCATACAAGCCTGCTACCAAGCATGATAGTTTAGTTTCTTGTCCGCGTTTCTCATTTCTGCCGTTTTATAATTTATACGAATAGTTTATTTTGGCAGTGCAGGGCATACCGAGAGTTCATATGCATCTAGACGGTGTGGTTAAAGACTGGAAATATTCTTTTTCGCCGTCTATGTCTTTTCCAACTTCAATGTTGGAAACGACAATGATGTCTAGTAGACTTAACTTAGACGCTTTATCATACGTGAGGCGTTATCATTACGTCTTCAAGAAAAGATTTACGGGATATTATTCTCAATGTAATTTCTTTTGAGGGCAGTAGTTTGTTCACGTATAACTCCGCCCTTCAGTGGCTGATTGGAGTTGGTTAGATGTGACGCAGCCCTAGCTACATCCACGCGCGTGGATAGTAAGGTTAAGAACTCTCTCAGAGTCGCTTCGTTCTCGGAGAAGCTTCTCTTCGACGGCAACTTTTCAGCAATCCATGAATTGCTCGATTTACACGTTCTCTTGTCTATCTAGTGTTACAAGAGATTCAGACTGGGGCAAACTTTCGGTGGTTGACTCAGAGAGTGCCACTGCAGTTGCCGGACCCGAGTGTTGCTGTTATGACGGTTGCCAGTCAAACAGATTGGGATATAATACTGATCCCAACGGATTCGAAGTGCCAGGGTCTTTGGGTTCCGCAGTCTCTTAGCAACCAATTATCTTCCGCGGAATAATGTTTTTTAGGCTTGCTTTATGTCATTGCATGAACATTATTCAGAAACGCATGTCCAAATCCTGTCCGTTAATTCGACGGTAGTGGCGTATCTCCGGAACCAGGGAGGCACTTTTTCGTTTCCGTTATTCAATTTAATGGAAAGAATCCGTCTGTTGGTTATAGTACACCAAGTTCTGTTTTGGTCCGTCATATTCCGGGTCGTCTGATTGTTTTACCGGACTCCCGTTCACTTAGGGGTCGCTTGTTGCTGTCAGAATGGACTCTCAACAAACAAGTATTCAATCAGATTTGCTATCTATGGGAGCGCCCAATGATGATTTATTTACGACACAGCTTGCTAACCAATTGCAGACGTATGTGTTGGCTTGTCCGGATCTCTGAGCTAATGTTGTTAACGCTCTATTGATCTATAGGACGGAATGATAGGATACGCGTATCCTCCGGCGCTGTTGTTTCAGCAGGTATTGCTGAGATAAACAACCACAATACATTTCTGTTGATAGCATCTCTATCTTCACAGAGACCATGGGTAATTTACTCTGTTGTCTACTGTGGGATTTAACGTGAAATCTTCCTCAATGTGAGGATCTTTTTTCACTGGGTAAATCGTGTCATCTTTATCACAACCCGCAAGGTCGCAACCTTCATGTATTCCGTTGTGTGGTCCGTATTGCATTGTAAGCATTGTACTGGACGAGCTTTGGACGCGATTTCTTACTATAGGAGATCCTCTTCTTCGCTATTCTATGCGGCTTAAGTGGAGGCTCTTCCGTCGTTGGTGTAGGGATCATTATGTTCATATTGTTGATCCCTCCATACTACTCATTGCAATTTTTTAGTATACTTGTTTCACAAGATCTACTGCAGCCTGTTATTATTAAGGTTATAGGTTTATGTTACCTCATACCTATGCACTCTAGGATAGTTTACAATTGAGTCTTATGTCTCTTTATCTAAGTCAGTTAGTAACTTTTTGATAAATAGACTTAGAATCTTTAGATTAAATTCCTATATGGAATTTAACTTCGGATCTTTTTTAGCTAAGTAATCATTTGAGCCTCTGGAAACAGTAGTTTTCAAATTCTGACCTTTTAGACAGTAATTCTGTTGGTTTCTCTTTTACTGAAGAGTCAGTGAGTTTCATGCACTATCGATGGATGATTTTCACTTTCGTAGTTTCGGAATCACTACTTCCTTTGCTATTTAGGTTGGATTTTTGCATAAGAGTTAGGCTCCTAATATCCGGAACCTATTGTTATTAAGGTCCTTTCGTCTTCGTACGGGCATAGGCCTTTACTCTGTCCGGTTAGAGTTTATGTATTTATAAACAGATATCTGTTTATTACTACGGGCGTAAGCTTCTTCTGTCTTTGATGCCTAGTAGAAGGACGTTACGCTCCATTCTATTGTTAATGGATTCTATTAACTATCGGTACTGCTTATGGTATATCATTGACTCAGCAGTTGTGCTTAAGATTTCGGCTCATGAAGTAAGAGTTCTTCTACATCTTGGGCTTACATTAATAGTGTCGCTATTATAGATTTTTGAAGGCTGCTCATTGCGCTCAGCCATCCACATTCATGAATTTTTATCTCAGAAATATCGAGTCCATTTCTGGAGGCCTCTATTGTTAGGTCTATTATCTACTGCTCAGAATGTCATTCACTTAACAGTTGCTACTATAGCTAGGTAGGCTGTCTGTTTCGGCAGTGTCTCCATTCTGCTGCCCTCTTCGCTCTGGGCTATTTGACCCAGGGCAAGAAAAAGGGGGGGGGGGGGAGGGTGTTCCCTTAGGTCACCTGTTTTACTATGAAAACAAGGGGATACCTCCTCCGGAGTTAGTAATTCTGAGCTGTTATTGGGATGGTTGTTTAGTGAGAAGTTTATGTTTTAAAAATTCATTCAAGTCTTAGTTTTTAAAGTATAGCTTTTGAATATTGCATATGTCAACGGACATGATTATGCAATCCTCAGACACTTTTAAGGAGTATAAGAGTCTCTATTCTCTAGACTTACTTTATTTATTGGCTTACTTTAAAAATTATTAGTATAAGGATTATATTGGATATTAATAGAGTACATGGATGTATGAAGCTCAATTTTGGAAGGTGTTGTATCTTTCTAATTTATCATAAATAAGAAAGATACATGTAAGGCCTATTACTTCTTTTTCCCTACAGGGGATGACTCTATTTTATATTATTGAGCGTATTCCATTTTGCTCTATGTCCTTGGCCCTCCAGCCTTTTTACTATTCAGCTATGTCTGGGTCATTGGTACAGTATAAAAATGTTAAAAAATTTATAGTAATTTCTATTTTTTTTATACTTACCAATGACCCAGACGGGGATGGCCCTCCCAGGAGTTGGGAACTCTTGCCTCCCCGCTGAGTACATAGCGCTTACCAGGCACTGGTTATTAGAATGATTAATGGCGCCAATTTCGGAACGTCCTTGACACTGCGCATGCGCAGTAGAGGTGAAGTGTGGAGGGCCTTTCAGGACATGTTTTCTTTGGTTTTAGATGCAAATTTTGGGGATTGGGGGGCAAAATTTGTGTTTGGCCCTATATTTTAAGAGTTAGCACCAGCTATGTCTGGGTCATTGGTAAGTATAAAAAATATAGAAATTACTATAAATTTTTTAACATTCATTATTTGGGGTAGACCAATCAATATTTTCAATGTGCAGAAAATATTGATTAGTCTACACCACACATTTACTGAACAGCCATCCTATTTAATGACATTGTGATGTATCATGTTCCTGGCCAGAAAAGTGGCCAATCGGGTTCAAGAGGTTAAATGTATAAGGAATTGCTGAATTATGACCGTAACGTGCCACTGGCCGCAGAGTGCTGCTTTCTCAAAACAATACACTTTTATATGCCCTTACAGTATCTTAGTGCTCCACAATATTTTTCAACAAGTGCATGTTTTTAGCTCCCCATAAAATAGAAAACATGGGTACTTACTAGTGCTGGGCGATATCGACCCAAATAAAAACCGCGATATTTTCGGGATGATATCGCGGTTTACGGTATTATCGCGATATTTGCGGAATTAGTGCAAAACAGTCGTTGACTCACTGCAGCCCTGCAAATTTGAAAGAATAGCCTCGGCAAAACAATATTGCTGCTGGTCAAGCAATCTGCGTCGGCAAAAACACAAATCAACCATGTGGTGTGTTTAAAATTAATTCTGAAAAATTTATTACGAATGAGCACAACCAGCGCCACTTGATAGTTCTGCAGATTTTCATTTGAACATGGGCGCAGCCATATTAGACATACTGCACACAAACTGTGTGTTTTCTCTTTTGTCATTGGTTAAAATTGTAAAAAGCTATTTTTAAACAGATGGTTAATGTGGGGATACAGAATCAGACATTCTCCAGTGCGAGAATCAGGTTCGGGGTCGTTTCGGCCTCAGAGTTTTTTTTCGGGACGTTTCGGCCTCGACCGGGGCCGAAACGACCCACCTGTCGAGGCCGAAACGTCCCGATTTTTTTTTTGTTTTTCAATTATTTTTTTTTTATAGTTTTATGGGGATGTTTTTTATTGGTAAAAAATTTTTCTCATGGTATAAAATGGAGTGTCGAATAACGTGAAAGAAGGTAACTTGCCTCAGTCTAAAAGTGATTAAATTAAATTTCTCCAAGAAATTAGAAGATTGAGAACAAAAACCAAACCTGCCTTCACAATTTCGCCCAAATTGGCCTTTTGCAAAGCATTTTTTTTTAAATATTACAAAGCGTACCTTGACCCCCAAACATTACAGAATAAAACATCAAGATTCTTAAATTATCCAATAGCTGGGCCTACAGAATTTCACACAACATGTACGCTTGAATACCAAATATCAAAGACAAGCTGTCTCAAAGAGGTTCATTAAGTCAGAAATTGTGTCACAGAAGGATGTGAGACATAATAAAGACATCATATGTCTTTTTCTCATTCATTTTACCTGTGGGTTTTAATGGATTTTCTGGATTTTTAGCTCAACTTTGACGAAGTCAAATTTGAGCTATTGTCATGGCCCGTCGTCCGTCTGTCCGTACGTCAACAATTGGCTATGGCTCGGGCTAGAGGTCGTATTTATGAACCGATCTTTACAAACTTCTTGTGTACCTTTGTTATGACCCTGGGACGGGAACGAGTGTTTTTAGGTGTGGTCCGAAATTCAAGATGGCTGCCAGCGGCCATTTTGTACCGATGATGCAAAAATCAGTTTTTTGTACAGAACTTCTGTATGAAAGTTCTGATTTGAATAAAGTTTTGTATAAATGTTTAGTACCATGGGATACATCACATATAATAGGGGTTTTTTTCTCGTGCGTAAATTATGCAAATTAGACTGACTTTGATTTATTTAGAGTTACTTTCAGAGCTGTAAGTGCCAAGCTGCTATGGCTCGGGCTAGAGGCCGTATTTATGAACCAATCTTTACGAAACTTCTTGGGTACCTTTGTTATGACCCTGGGACGGGAACGAGTGTTTTTGGGTATGGTCCGAAATTCAAGATGGCTGCCAGTGGCCATTTTGTACCGATGATGCAAAAATCAGTTTTTTGTACAGAACTTCTGTATGAAAGTTCTGATTTGAATAAAGTTTTGTATAAATGTACAGTACAATAGGATACATCACATATAATACGTTTTTTTTTCTAGTGCGTAAATTATGCAAATTAGACTAACTTTGATTTATTTAGTGTTACTTTCAGAGCTGTAAGTGCCAAGCTGCTATGGCTCGGGCTAGAGGCCGTATTTATGAACCAATCTTTACGAAACTTCTTGGGTACCTTTGTTATGACCGTGGGACGAGAACTAGTGTTTTTGGGTGCAGTCCCAAATTCCAGATGGCTGCCAGCAGCCATTTTTAAAGTACCGACGATGCCGAAATCTGTTTTTTGTACAGAACTTCCATATGAAAGCTCTGATTTGAATAATTTTTTGTATGAATGTTTAGTACCATGGGATACATTACATATATTACAGTTTTTTTTCTTGTGCGTAAATTATGCAAATTAGGCTAACTTTGATTTATTTAGTTTTACTTTCAGCACTGTGAGTGCAAATCCCAATACGGCTCGGGCTAGAGGCCGTATTTATGAACCGATCTTCACGAAACTTCTTGGGTACCTTTGTTATCACTGTGGGACGAGAAGGAGTGTTTTGGGGTCCAGTCTGAAATTCAAGATGGCCGCTAGCAGCCATTTTGTTCAAAATTAAGTGCAATCAGATTTTTGTGCAGAACTTCCAAATGAAAGATCTGATTTGAATAAATTTTTGTATGAATGTTTAGTACCATGGGATACATTACATATAATACAGAGTTTTTCTCGTGAATAAATTATGCAAATTAGGGGTCCGGGTGGGACTTAGAAAATTTTGGACCAAAATCCGGAAATTAGTTTTTTGTGTTTTGATGCATTTTGGTCAATTTTAAGAAGAAGAAGAAAAAATTTTAGTCTGAAAATATTTTGTTTGGGACTGAAAATTTCCACACAAAAATAATAATCTACAATGATTGGTCTTAATCTGTAGTCCATTACAGTCACCTTGTAATTCTTTTATTATTGTTGACTGGGCCAAAACAAATACTAATTCCTGTCATATTCATTATTCAGTTGTCTTGGTCACAGCAAGTACTAATTCCTGTCATATCCAAGTTGAGCTACAGAGTCATTGACTCTTTCATTTATTCCTTACTTTGGTGAGTAGTAAAACACTTTTCAAATTATGGAGGCCAAAACGTCCCCTTCCAAGTGTCGTTTCGGCCTTGGGACGTTTCGGCCTCGATATTTTCCCTGATAACTTTTCGTCTTAGGTTTAAAAAAATATCAAGGCCGAAACGTCCCGGGGCTGAACTGGTAAAGGGCTGAAATGTCACGCTCCTCGGGAATCCATGTAAATTCACCGTGTGGGGATCCTGAGACATTTACGTCATTGTTTTGTCTAATCAATTATAAGAGTTCCCAATTTGTTCGACGTCGGGGGAAAATGCCTGCTATTATGTGGGAATCAGTTCACAAAATAGTTTACCGGTAAACACTTTTGGAAGGTCCCAACTTAACAGTGCAGTATATTTCAGAAGTTATTGCCTGTTCCTTACCAATACGGATGCTAATTCACGAAGTATTGCCCCTTTCGTCAAATTATGTACCGGTAGGTCGATGTTGGTGTCATTGCCAAGTTATGCCAATGACGTTGGCGATATTTTGGTTTTTCGAAAATGAGGCGATATTACTAACGGTATTGATTTTGAAACCGGCTAAGTCGGTATATCGACAAACCGCCCAGCACTAGTACTTACGGGAGCAATTGCACTTGCACCCATTTCCTTACCAGGACTGCACTGCCCACCCATGAATTACGGCCAGTCCGCAGCAACTGTACAGTACGTGCCAAGTGTATTACGTCTCGATCAGGCCAAACTCCCCCCTCCTAATCTCCATAAATAAATTTCACCCCGACTAAGATTCTTAGTCTGTACCTTGTGTCAAGGGCATCTAGCTAGGTTTTCCACAATTGAGTGCTGCTGGTGGGGAAGGGGGGGGGGGGTGAAAAGAAATTATATTCATTGGTGGAAACCTTACCCTTGCCCTATCGACGCCATTAATTTGTTCACCAACTGCACCCTCCATTCTCAACATAGTCATGGTCAATTTTCCGACCACTTTCCGATTTCGACACAAGCCCCCCAACACCACCCCCCCCCCCAACCCCCACCCCACTCTCCCAATGAGGGATTTGGCAAAAAGCTTGTTGAACCATCAAGCGAATTTTCAGATAACGCGCCATATGGTAGGCTATCTATGAGCCGCCAGGTTGCTGGACATCTCTTGATAACAAATAAGTGTACAAGCAAATTCTTTTATATGAGGTGGTCCCATTGTGAGTCGCCTCGTAATGGCTGGACGTAATGGGTTATTCCTATCCCTCCAATATTCTACATTGGTCATCACTGTGTTGGAGGATGTTTTCTTGGGACGGGGGTGGGGAGGGGGCAAACTTATCCTGCTGAATCCTTCATGACATTCAATTCATTGACAGACCTTGAAATACTCTGCTTCTCTTAGCTACCAGGGATTTCTGAGTAAAAGTGCTCGTCAATTTTACTGCCACAAACGCAAGATACCAAAGGCTATATTTCCATAAAAAAAAGACGGATGGAGTTAAGACTGTAGGCTTAATACTTTTCGTTCTCAGTTTGATGCGCTGAGGATTTACACGCACAGACCTGGTCTATTCTTGTGCAAGTGTTGATCTGTTCACATCCATTTACATCTCCACACACTTGTTTCAAATTTTTTACTTTTGTCGATTTGAAAAGGGGGGTTTGGGGTAAATTTGGTTCCTTTAAGAACATGTGGCCTACTCTGTGTTTTCTTTGGAATTATGGTTATGGATCTAACCCTTGTTCTTGTGTTTCCATTTCGTCTGTAAAGTTAACTTTAATGTCGCCGAACATTCGATAAATTTGAACTTTTTGGATCCACGCAGCGTCAAATGTCAACATTGTGTCAGTCACGATATTTTTTATTTTTATTTCCGATTTCACTTGCATGTGAGATTGCTGCATATACTGCCTCAGTCTGAGTATTTTCATTCTGATCACATGTTAGAGGTTGAATAATATCGCTTTTTTAAAATCTTTTAAAGTTTTTAGCTCACCTGAGCAAAGCTCAAGGTGAGCTTTACTGATCGCTTTCTGTCCGTCGTCTTCCATCGTCGTCCAGCATAAACTTTACAAAACCAACTTCTCCGGAGAAACCACTGGCCCAATATTTTTCAAATGTTGGGTAAATATTTATTACCTAATGTCAATTCAGATTTGTTCAAATGAAGTTGCCCCTCCTCCTGGGTGTGACCACGCCCCCAAGGGGCACCAAAATCTTTGACAATCTTCTCATGAACCAGCAGTAGCAGAGACTTGATATTTGGTATGCAGCTTCCTTTTGAGCTCGAAGTGTAGAATCAAGTTTGTTCAAGAGAAGTTTGCCGGGCATTATTTGCCTTCGTTATGGGAGGGGCAAAAATTTTGGCCACGCCTAAAATTTCTATTTTCTGAACTGTGAGGTCGATTTGATTCAAATTTGGGCTCAATACAGAAGCTCGAATTTTAACTTAGTGCATTTCAGGCAAATTTCTTAAAAAATCTTCTTCTCCAGATCCAGCAGGCATAATCTTTTCATATTTGGTATGCAACATTGTGGGGTGGATCTGATTCAAGTGTGTTCAAATTGGCTCCCTAGATTCATATTTTGGCTCGCTATAGAAGCTCGAATTCGAACTTAGTGCATTTCAGGCAAATTTCTTGAAAAAATCTTCTTCTCCAGATCCAGCAGGCAGAATCTTTTCATATTTGGTAAGCAACATTGTGGGGTGGATCTGATTCAAGTTTGTTCAAATCGACCCCCCCTGGGTTTATATTTGGGCTCAGTATAGGAGCCCAAATTTGAATTTAGTGCATTTCAGGCAAATTTCTTAAAAAATATTCTTCTCCAGATCCAGCAGGCAGAATCTTTTGATATTTGGTATGCAACATTGTGGCATTTCAGGCAGATTTCTTTGAAAATCTTCTTCTCAAGACCCAGCAGGCAGAATCTTTTGATATTGGGTATGCACCATGCTTAGGGGGGGTCAGATTCAAGTTTGTTCAAGCCAAGTCCCTGGGTTCATATTTGGGCTCAATGTGGTAGCCCGAATTATAACTTAGTTCAAAATGAGGAATTTTCTTTAAAAATCTTCTTCAGATCCAGCAGTCGGAATGTTTTGATATTTGGTATGCAGCATCCTTAGGGGGTGAGATTCAAGTTTGTTCAAGCCATGTCCCTAGGTCCATATTTGAACTCACTGTGGGAGCTCGAATTGTAACTTAGTTCAAAATGAGGAATTTTCTTTAAAAATCTTCTTCTTCAGATCCAGCAGTCGGAATGTTTTGATATTTGGTGTGCAGCATCCTTAGTGGGGTGAGATTCAAGTTTGTTAAAGCCAAGTCCCTGGGTTCATATATGGGCTTCCTGTGGGAATCTTTGGATATTTGGTATAAGCTTTTCTTAGGAGGAGCAGATGCAAATTGTTGAAATTAATTCTCTGGGTTGATATTTAGGCTACCATGTCAGGTGAGCGCCCTCAGGCCCCTTGGGGCCTCTTGTTTTAAATGCTGACGAGACTCAACCGGCCCACAAACTCGCTCAAAAGCTGATTTCTGAAACCTACAATATGATCAGAAATCTAGTTTACTTGCATTTCCCCACGGCGTTTGCAAATGGGCAACAACAGTGTCTGTCGGTGGAGGGAAGGGTGTCAGAAACAATATCCACATGTCTTTTAATTTTTGTACTATAATCTTTACCAAAGTATTAGATGTTTATATGGTAAACAGTGATTCATTAATAAAATTTTTGCTGCTGATAGTGATCAACCGATTATATTATAGGCCCATGAACCGATTACCGATTATTCAGTCATAATTGGCCGATTCTAGTACCAATTCTGATTGAGTACCCATGGTTAGGGCTGCCATGACTATTCGATTGAGTCAACTTACCATCGGAGGGTTCTATAGCCGACTTCATTTTTCATAGTCGACTACTGAATGATGATATTGGTCCACGAGGGGCATGTAACATTTCACGGTACCTGTTATCCTTCGTATTCATTGTTCATACCACGAAAATAGGCAGTAACTTTGACTTTACCCTCACATATTATCTCATGAAATGGACGTTGTCATACCTAAACTCTGTACTGGATTGAGCGACTGTGAACAAATTGTTGATAATCCATGTTAATTGTTGCCATTTTAAATCCAATAATTTTATTATCGATGTGAAATTTATTGACACTAAAAATTCCAAACTTGGAAGTGTTTGCATCACGTGACACAAAATTGATTACATCTGTGAGGAATTCCCAGTGAACCCTAGTATGTTTCTGAACATAAATAGACCACAGGTATTTGACACAAGCTGAGAAATCGAAAGAAAAATGATAAATGATATTGATGCTAACGCTCCCCGGCCCCACCCCGTATTGGTATATATAAATATTATGGGGGAATGAGTATGACAAAGACGAAGGGAAATAAAACCATTTAAGTTGATTTAACTGATCATTATGATGACATGGTGTCACTCACTTGGTGGGCGGAGCTTACTTTGATGGATGCATGCGTTTAGTCTGCTTTCTTTTTTTCAATTTTCCATTGAAAATTCTGATATTGATAATTTGATATTTTGATTTTCTCCCGTTGATGCTTCTTTCATTATCTCTGATAGAGTATTAGTGTTGTTTAATAATAGCGTTATTATGACTAGGTGTCACATTATCCAGACATTTGCTGGGATAGTTATTGGTTGGTGTCAATGTCGTTTCCTTTTTCATCACATGGCTGTGCCATTTCACAGAACATGCGTAATGTAAATTGCAGCCAGCTCTGGACATGATTCCATTAGACCAGCATTTCGTTAATTTAATGATAAATCCATCGAAATAGTGGGTAATAAATCTATCAGAGCTGTCAGTTGGTAGTATAATAGTACTCTGCTGATTTCTTGCTATCAGCAGGCACTTTGCGAAATTGCTATCCATGATTTATGACTTGTGTTCGAAACAAAATGACAATCGCTGAGAACCGATATTTTTCTGGTAGTGCCGATTCGATTCTGATACCCTATAATCGGCCAATTATGTCAGCCGATTCAGTTAACTGTTTGATCACTAGCTGCAGATGTGCAGATGATTTTTATTACCTGGTAAATGCATTTGTGGACATCACTGCCATGCATGGATTTTGACCTGTTCACGGTGACTGTACTGTACAGTTAAAACATTCACTTCAGTTCAAACTAGAAGTCTTGTCACAATTAGCACGGAGCATGCCCGTTAGTTAATGTGCTTCTTGCTCCTGAAGAATGAAGCAGTCTAACTGAAATCCACAAGAACATTTGTGCTGTGCAATGCAAAATCCATGTATAATGTCCTTTTAGCGAGGTCAGTAGTGAAATACCCAACTAAACCGATTAAACAGAAAACAAATATTTTGAGTCTACGGTATGTGAAATGTAGTTTACAACTAAAATGCTGTGGGATAGATTTTTCATTTGACAATTATTTTCAATTTCCGAGGACTAAACACAAGAACCACCTGCAAATTTTCATTGCACATGGTGATTCATGTGATGAAAGTTGCAATTGGTTCTTGTGCTATTATGAAGATTACAGTCAAAACTAGAAGTCCTGTCATGATATGTGCACAAATAGCACGTTGATCTGCGCGTTAATGTTCGCATTATGGCCATAGTAAAGCTATTAAATTCTGTACATATGGCCTGTGCACAAGCAATGTTTTCAGCCAATGGACCTCCGGGTAACCCAGAGGTCCATTGCAGAAACATTGCATGTGTTTGCTATAAGCAACCAGGAGAACCTGCCGTGCTTTGGATGCCATTCGATATGGCAATTGCACGCAATTCCAATGCGCAATTAAGCCTAGATAAGCTCACTATTCGTGACAGGACTTCTAGTTTTAACTGTAGAATAAAAAATACTTTTCGAGTGGAGAATATAATATAGTGGAGAGATTCAGTGATATTACTGTGGTAATCCACTCTCTTCATTCTGAAAATGCTGTCAAATTCTAATATCTATTTACATCATTGCATGTACACATATCCCTGTGGTAAATAGTAATGCTTTGGGTGAAACTGTTCTAAAATGGGCAAATTGGGTACATGTACATGTATAAACAATTGCCTGCATTTTAGTGCTCAAACGACTAGTGAATTCCAAAGTCGACTAGTCAATACCCAAAAGTCAAGTCGACTTCGACTAGTCATTGGTGATAACTTGTCTCCTTATAACAGTGTTGGTGTTCCAGTAGAGTGCTGAAGGTCCAAATTTGGCTTCACTTGGGCATTCATATACGGCAGCTTACTGGAACATTATTCTGTTAATGTGCTTCTAATTATGCTAAGAGTGAAATTATATAGTCTTATTTAATTTGCCTTGTTGCGATTTATGGGAGAGTGCCTATAGGCACTCTCCCATAAATTGCAACAAGGCAAATTAATAACATATCCTGATAGCCCAAAATAATTCAGTACTCTACTAGTACCAGTTAAAACAAACTACTGTCACTACTGTTAGATGGCAATAGATGAATACATTGATTGCCCAATATTGCTGTTCAAACTGTCTGACAGTGGCACAGAAGGGATACTATTTACCTAAAAGCTTGAACTCCTCTGACTAGTCGACTGCACAATTGAGAGTCGACTACTGGTTTGCCCAGAATCGACATCGACTAGTCGACTAATCGTTTGAGTACTACTACATTTGAATTTATGTCCATGTTGTGGTCATGGACACTCACACTTAGTCATTGTGCAGAAATATGTGACCTTAAACACCACTAGATTAAAATAATAAATTAATAAATAAAGACCCACAATATTGTTATTCAAAAGTTTGTTCCAAATGACAGCACTCACAAACAGAATGACTTCGTTGCATTTCTTGTTATTTCAAATTTTCTGGAAATCAAACAAATTGTAAATAAATTTGTGTTGGAAGAATTAGCTACAACATGAAAAGCAAATCTCCATTATCATCATATTATGACCATAGATTAACACTTTGCCTAACAAATTGCCTCCATGCACCCTTGTATTTAACAATTCATGCAGTTGAAAAAAAAATATTAAAATTTTTTTTTGGACAAAACAATATCATGTGATCCCTCATTGGAATGACTCATCGAGTTCGTTCCACTGAGAGGTCACATGATATGGTGTTGTAGAAGTTTTGGAAAAATAAAAAAGAAGAAGAAAGAATTAAGATAACAAATTGTGATATCTTGTGCATTGATTAAAGGGTTAACCGGTTAACATGCTGAGTATTTTCGAAATAGTTTTTATCAAATCTAGTCATGGCTGCTCAGAAGCTGCCATGATTAGATTTGATGAAAAAATTAATTTGCATCAGAAATAATTGGTAAAAAAATCTATGCAATTTACTGGGGAAAATTTGATTAAATGTGCCCAAATTTATACTTAATTCATTGGCAAGAGAAATCCGTTTCTGGGAAGGAATATCTGCCCACAGCATGCAAAGCGTTAAATATCATTGTTATTATTCATTTCTCTTTTCTTTATTTTCATGTCTTACTAATATTTTTATACTGTACCAATGACCCAGACATAGCTGGTGCTAACTCTTAAAATATAAGGCCAAACACAAATTTTGCCCCCCAATACCCAAAATTTGCATCTAAAACCAAAGAAAACATGTTCTGAATGGCCCTCCACACTTCACCTCTACTGCGCATGCGCAGTGTCAAGACGTTCCGAAATTGGCGCCATTAATCATTCTAAGTTTGGCCCTTCATCAGTTAACATCTGACTGATCTTTGTGCTTGTAAATCTCAGTTTAAATGATGCCAGACACATAAATATTAGTGAAATGGTGATTCTAAGGAGGATAGAGAAGGAGGAGAGGAAAAATGTGTGACAGAATATTATCAGGGCTGTAACTTAAAATTTTTTAATGAAATTATGTTAAGTTACCTATTTTCGAGGCAGCAGCCATTTTGTTGTCATTCTGATTATTTAGTTACACTGTTTTTTCAGTGTTTTCCTCTCTCCCTGTCCTTTAAGTCCCCCCTTGCTTTTCTCCCATGCTTTTGGCATAGTTTTTGTAATTATTATTACTAAATTTTCTTGGGAGTTTTAGCTGAATAACAGAATGAATTCTGTTCTTTTCCCCATGTTTACGTCTTCACCTACGGGTGGTTAGGCGTTGTGTTCTGCATCTACATGTACCATCTGATGTTCTGCAGTTTCTTCCCTGGAAGTCTCTGTTTTGCATCAGATAGTGTATTTTTGGTAACTGATTCCGGGCCTGGGTGCCTGGAGTCTTATTTTAGTGTTTTTCATTCATTGTTTACATTTACAACAGCCCTCTGTGTGAGGGGGGGATTTCTGGAAAATAATATCTTGATGTTATTTTAATCATAACTAGATACATTATTATTGTTCGTAAGTGTTGAATAAATTGTTTAAAATATTTTTAAAATTTTTGTCCACACTTAGGCTTGGGATCCATTGGGGCTCAACGTTACTTTTCAGAAACTTGGGCTGTTCTGAAAAAATATTTTTTCAAAATATTTTGATTTCAATTATTTTTTCTATATTAATGGATCATATTATTATTATGTATTTTGATTGCCAGGGGTTAGTGCGAGTACCAGGACTTGTTTTCTTTTCACATTGAAAGGATATTGATCAATTGTAATAAGAGGAAGTCTTCCTCTGTCTTTTATAATCATTCTATATGTGGTCAGTGTACTCGCATTAACTCCTGTTCTGTATCGTATGATTTCGATGACAATATGGGAAGCGTATGTCACGGTATGTTATTGGGGAATTGGACACTCCGGTCCTTTCCCCGCAGGGTCACTCTACTTTATCAATTTCTATTTCAGCCGATCAAGATTAGGGTGATCTATCTGTGATGTCTTCCAACAGTGTGCCTCCGTCATCACAATTAATGAAGGGCTAGCGGAAAAGTGCTCATGTAAATACGCCAATTGCCTAAGAGGACCCTAGTAGGTTCGACGGCCTTTGACGTCCGCTAGCTCGCCCAGTGTAGCGTCCATTCACCGAATGGTTCGGCAGCCAGGTTCGTCCGTTGCGGTCTAGAAGGAATTTTGGGGTGATGCGAGCACTATAAATCAACCAAATGCACACCCAGTGACGGCGGATCGGAGGGAGAACGGAGGAAGCCTTTTAGTCCGGTTCATAGCTCGTTCTGGTCCATCCGGACGGCGAGCGAGAGAGGCCCCTCTCTCGTACAACAACATCTGGCCCCAGATGTTGTGGTACAAAATGTTTCGCATTCGGAGCATACGTCCGTCGCTCGGGACGCTCCAACATATAGTCAGTCCGGAGTAGACTGTCAATAAGGCTTCCTCATTCTCATGGTAGCGCACACGACCGCTCTTGGCTAGGTGACCACGGATATCCAGTCAGCTTCGCCAGTCGGAGAATCATCGGCGACCAGGTCACACCATCCGGTAGCCAGGGATACGAGGCCTGCAGACTCCGGACGTTCGCATAGGAAGTGTGCGGGAGTCAACGTACACGGAGCTTCCGGCGGCAATGCATCGTAAGACCGCTACTGCACAGGCCTCGGGAACGGACGTGCTTTCCTAAATAGCACAGTTTATCGCAGCATCCCAGCATCAACTGAATCTGTCACATATTTTTTATCCGACGATGCTGGGTCGGGGCGCTCCGCGGAAGCGGGTACGGACGTCCGAAAATTTCATCCGGTCCGACGGGATACCGAAAGGGATTTGGAGGATTTCGAGCTTTCCCTTTCGGAGCAACATATGCTGTTGTGTATGTCATCTGACTTCGTCTTCTACAGCTTCTTTTGTCGAACCAGATTGCTGCGATGCCGGATAAGAAACTGATAGCGTCGGTGGACTTAGAAATTTTTGGTTCGGTTCAGGGACATCGTCCCTCAGTTCCGACATAGTCCAATAATGTCACACAAACTTTCGAATTATTGAACGACGCTATATATATTATTATTATATGCTTGCTATAACCAAGCATTTCTGGTTTCTTGTTCGCAAAGTTACAGAGATGTCTTTCAAAAGTGTGCCTCTGTCGTCATAGTTAATGAAGAGCTAGCGGCAATAAGTGCTCATGGAATATGTCTATCGCCTACGGAGTGACATTCGCTAGCTCACCCGGTGTAGCGTGCATTCTTCGAATGGTTCGGCTGCCGGGTTCGTCCGTTGCGGTCTAGGAAGGAGATTTGGGTGATGCGAGCACTTTAATTACTTTAGTACTCACCCAGTGACGGCAGATTGAGAACAGATCGGAGGAAGCCTGTTAGTCCGGTTCCTGGCTTGTCCAGGTCCGTCCGGGCTGTGAGCGAGAGAGGTCCCTCTCTCGTCCAACAACATAGGGGACCGCATGTTGTGGTTCTGATATTTTACATTCGGAGCATATGTCTGTCGGTCGGGACACTCCGTTATATTGACAGTCCGAGAGACTGTCCATAATGCTTCCTCATCCTCACAGCAGGGCACACGACCGCACATGGCTACGTGACCTCGAATATCCGATCAGTTTCGTCATTCAGTGATTTCACGGCGAATAGGTCGCGCCATCCGGTAGCCAAGGGACACGAGGCCTATACACTCCGTTCGCTCGCATATTGGTAGTATGCACGGGGTAACGATCACGGAGCTTCCAGCGGCAAGGCATTGTAGGACCGCTTCTCCTCAGGCCTCAGTGACGGACGTGCTATCCGAGTTAGCACAGTTGTTTCGCAGCATCCCAGCAATTGACAGTTTCATGGTTGAATCAGGAATTATCCGACGGTGCTGGGTCGGTGCGGTCCGCGGTTGCATCAGGTACGGACGACCGAACGCTTTATAGGGTCCGACAGGATGGCGAAAGGGATTCGAAAGATTTCGAGTTTTCCCTTTCGTAGCATCGGAAGCTGCCTTTCATATCTTCGGGCATTATCTTCCAGTGATTGTTATTTCGGACTACATTGCTGCGATGTTGGATAAGAGACTTATAGCGTCATTGGACTCGGAATTTTCGATCGGTTCGGGGACATTGTCCCTGACTTACCGACGCAGTCCAATAATTTCATTACAACATGTGTTTTATTTTTCGACGCTATATATGCATACAAGCCTGCTACCAAGCATGATAGTTTAGTTTCTTGTCCGCGTTGCTCATTTCTGCCATTTTATCATTTGTACGAATAGTTTATTTTGGCAGTGCAGGGCATACCGAGAGTTCATATGCGTCTAGACGGTGTGGTTAAAGACTGGAAATATTCTTTTTCGCCGTCTATGTATTTTCCAACTTCAATGTTGGAAACGACAATGATGTCTAGTAGACTTAACTTAGACGCTTTATCATACGTGAGGCGTTATCATTACGTCTTCAAGAAAAGATTTACGGGATATTATTCTCAATGTAATTTCTTTTGAAGGCAGTAGTTTGTTCACAGGTATAACTCCGCCCTTCAGTGGCTGATTGGAGTTGGTTAGACGTGACGCAGCCCTAGCTACATCCACGCGCGTGGATAGTAAGGTTAAGAACTCTCTCAGAGTCGCTTCGTTCTCGGAGAAGCTTCTCTTCGACGGCAACTTTTCAGCAATCCATGAATTGCTCGATTTACATGTTCTCTTGTCTATCTAGTGTTACAAGAGATTCAGACTGGGGCAAACATTCGGTGGTTGACTCAGAGAGTGCCACTGCAGTTTCCGGACCCGAGTGTTGCAGTTATGACGGTTGCCAGTCAAACAGATTGGGATATAATATTGATCCCAACGGATTCGAAGTGCCAGAGTCTTTGGGTTCCGCAGTCTCTTAGCAACCAATTATCTTCCGCGGAATGATGTTTTTAGGCTTGCTTTATGTCATTGCATGAACATTATTCAGAAACGCATGCCCAAATCCTGTCCGTTAATTCGACAGTAGTGGCGTATCCCCGGAACCAGGGAGGCACTCATTCGTTTCCGTTATTCAATTTAATGGGAAGAATCCGTCTGTTGGTTATAGTACACCAAGTTCTGTTTTGGTCCGTCATATTCCGGGTCGTCTGATTGTTTTACCGGACTCCCGTTCACTTAGGGGTCGGTTGTTGCCGTCAGAATGGACTCTCAACAAACAAGTATTCAATCAGATTTGCTATCTATGGGAGCGCCCAATGATAATTTATTTACGACACAGCTTGCTAATCAATTGCAGGCATATGTGTTGGCTTGTCCGGATCTCTGAGCTAATGTTGTTAACGCTCTATTGATCTAATAGGACGGAATGATAGGATACGCGTATCCTCCGGCGCTGTTGTTTCAGCAGGTATTGCTAAGATAAACAACCACAATACATTTCTTTTGATAGCATCTCTATCTTCACAGAGACCGTGGGTAATTTACTCTGATGTCTACTGTGGGACTTAAAGCAAATCTTCCTCAATGAGAGGATCTTTTTTCGCTGGGTAAATCGTGTCATCTTTATCACAACCCGCAAGGTCGCAACCTTCACGTATTCCGTTGTGTGGTCCGTATTGCATTGTAAGCATTGTACTGGACGGGCTTGGTGGGTCGTTGGTGTAGGGATCACTATGTTCATATGGTTGATCCCTTCATACTACTCATTGCAACTTTTTAGTATACTTGTTTGACAAGATCTACTGCAGCCTGTTATTATTAAGGTTATAGGTTTATGTTACCTCATACCTATGCACTCTATGATAGTTTACAATTGAGTCTTATGTCTCTTTATCTAAGTCAGTTAGTAACTTTTTGATAAATAGACTTAGAATCTTTAGATTAAATTCCTATATGGAATTTAACTTCGGTTCTTATTTACCTAAGTAATCATTTGAGCCTCTGGAAACACTAGTTTTCAAATTCTGACCTTTTAGACAGTAATTCTGTTGGCTTCTCTTTTACTGAAGAGTCAGTGAGTTTCATCCTCTATCAATGGATGATTTTCACTTTCGTAGTTTCGGAATCACTACTTCCTTTACTATTTAGGTTGGATTTTTGCATAAGAGTTAGGCTCCTAATATCCGGAACCTATTGTTATTAAGGTCCTTCCGTCTTCGTACGGGCATAGGCCTTTACTCTGTCCGGTTAGAGTTTATGTATTTATAAACAGATATCTGTTTATTATTACGGGCGTAAGCTTCTTCTGTCTTGATGCCTAATAGAAGGACGTTACGCTCCATTCTATTGCTAATGGATTCAATTAACTATCGGTACTGCTTATGGTATATCATTGACTCAGCAGTTGTGCTTAAGATTTCGGCTCATGAAGTAAGAGTTCTTCTACATCTTGGGCTTACATTAATAGTGTCGCTATTATAGATTTTTGAAGGCTGCTCATTGCGCTCAGCCATCCACATTCATGAATTTTTATCTCAGAAATATCGAGTCCATTTCTGGAGGCCTCTATTGTTAGGTCTATTATCTACTGCTCAGAATGTCATTCACTTAACAGTTGCTATTATAGCTAGGTAGGCTGTCTGTTTCGGCAGTGACTCCGTTCTGCTGCCCTCTTCGCTCTGGGCTATTTGACCCAGGACAAGAAAAAGGGGGGGGGGGGGAGGGTGTTCCCTTAGGTCACCTGTTTTACTATGAAAACAAGGGGATACCCCCTCCGGAGTTAGTAATTCTGAGCTGTTATTGGGATGGTTGTTTAGTGAGAAGTTTATGTTTTAAAAATTCATTCAGGTCTTAGTTTTTAAAGTATAGCTTTTGAAAATAGCACCTGTCAACGGACATGATTATGCAATCCTCAGACACTTTTGAGGATTATAGGAGTCTCTATTCTCTAGACTTATTTTATTTATTGGCTTACTTTAAAAATTATTAGTATAAGGATTATATTGGATATTAATAGAGTACATGGATGTATGATGCTCAATTTTGGAAGGTGTTGTATCTTTCTAATTTATCATAAATAAGAAAGATACATGTAAGGCCTATTACTTCTTTTTCCCTAGAGGGGATGACTCTGTTTTATATTATTGAGCGTATTCCATCTTGCTCTATGTCCTTGGCCCTCCAGCCTTTTTACTATTCAGCTATATCTGGGTCATTGGTACAGTATAAAAATGTTAAAAAATTTATAGTAATTTCTATATTTTTTATACTTACCAATGACCCAGACGGGGATGGCCTTCCCAGGAGTTGGGAACTCTTGCCTCCCCGCTGAGTACATAGCGCTTACCAGGCACTGGTTATTAGAATGATTAATGGCGCCAATTTCGGAACGTCTTGACACTGCGCATGCGCAGTAGAGGTGAAGTGTGGAGGGCCATTCAGGACATGTTTTCTTTGGTTTTAGATGCAAATTTTGGGGATTGGGGGGCAAAATTTGTGTTTGGCCCTATATTTTAAGAGTTAGCACCAGCTATGTCTGGGTCATTGGTAAGTATAAAAAATATAGAAATTACTATAAATTTTTTAACTTTTATGCCCCCCCCCCCCCCCAACTTAAGTCAGGTGGCATATAGTGATTGAAGTGTGCGTGTGTCCTTCTGCCCATGTGTCCTTGTGTGTGTGTGTCTGAGCCAATAACTCGAAAACGGTTAGGGCCACAGTCATCAAACTTCACACAATTACAAAGGACCATAGCCGGGTTCGTACCTTCAAGGTCAAGGTCACATCTCAAAGTCACACTAAAAATCGGTCAATATTCGTGTCTCAGCCATAACTCAGAAACGAATCATAGTACAATTGTTAAACTTTTTACAAATGTTAAAGACAGTCAGAAGGTGTGTTGCTTTTAATAGTTTCTGCCATATCTGCAAGGTGGAGGTCACAATTGACCTTCATATGTTCAGGGTCACAAACCGTGTCTCAAGCATTACTCCAAAACTATTAGGGCTACAATCATCTAACATCGCTCAAAAAAAAGCCAGGTCAGTAAGGTCAAGGTCACATTTCAAGGTCACACTGAAATCGGTCAATATTCGTGTCTCAGCTATAACTCAGAAACGAATCATAGTACAATTGTTAAACTTTTTACAAATGTTAAGGACAGTCAGAAGGTGTGTCACATATAATACAGTTAAAACTAGAAGTCCTGTCATGAAATGTGCACAGATAGCACGTTGATTTGCGTGTTAATGTACGCATTATGGCCCAAGTAAAGCTATCAAATTCTGTACATATGGCCTGTGCACAAGCAATGTTTCAGCCAATGGACCTCCGGGTAACCCGGAGGTCCATTGGCAGAAACATTGCATGTGTTTGCTTTGAGTAACCAAGAGAACCTGCCGTGCTTTGGATGCCATTCGATATGGCAATTGCGCGCAATTCCAACGCGCAATTAAGCCTAGATAAGCGCACTATTCGTGACAGGACTTCTAGTTTTAACTGTAGTTTCGTCGCATTTGCAAGGTGAAGGTCACAAGGGGGGGGGCGTGGCATCTGTTACCTTAGTAACATTCTTCTTGTTAGTTTAAACAATATTTATTGAAAAAAACAGGTTAACTGTATACATGCAAACAAGTGTAAACACATTGAACATTTGTACATAACTTTCAGTGAATACAATTAACACATACATGTAATGTATCAAACTAAACTGTTGTAGTAGGGGATTCGGAAGAAAGTTGAAAGTTTATGTGAACTGTCTCCCTCTTACTAATTTTTCTTCTGTTTATTTTTTCAGATGGAGATTTAATCACAATATTTGATAGTTCAGATTTGTCATTTGCTATCCAGTGTAGCAGAATATTAAAAATAACATTATTTGGTAAGTTACACAGAATTAAGCTTGGGGCATGCTACATGCAACTTTTATGTACATGTGTACTTTTTAGTCTCACACTAGAAGTGATTTTCAGATTTTGAAATGCTTTGAAACAGTCTATAGTGTAACCCTTGGGTGATTGAAATGCATAGAATTTAGGTTATATTTATTTGTTGCTATACAAATATACTACGGATACATGTTTCAATTTATGCGATTTTAGTATGGGTAGACATATATATATAGTTGTGGATTCTATTGAGGGGTCTCCCAAAAAATATTTTGAAGATTGAAGAAAATTTTTCACCGAAATGTAATGAAAGAATACAGTACGTGCCAAGTGTATTACGTCTCAAACACCCAACGCGGTGGTCGTGTTTTAAAAAATCACCGGCAGACACCGTGTCACACGGTGTAATTATGAATGAATAAATCACCGTGTCCATACCGCGTTCAAGGGTGAAAAAGATTAGTGACTTTTTTTTACACTGGAAGTCTCGATTACCAATAAAACAATGTGCTCCCGTAACTCTTTTGAAGTGCCGCCGGAGATAAAACAAACTTGAAAATTAAAACATAAAATTAAAAGACACGTGGATATTGTTTCTGACACCCTTCACTCCACCGACAGACGCCGTTGTGGCCCATTTGCAAACGCCGTGGGAAACGCATGTAAACTAGATTTCTGATCATATTGTGGGTTTCAGAAATCGGCTTTTGAGCGAGTTTGTGGGCCGGTTGAGTCTCGTCAGCATTTAAAGAAAACTTTAAAAGATTTTAAAAAAGCAATATTATTCAACCTCTAACGTGTGATCAGAATGAAAATACTCAGACTGAGGCAGTGTAGGCAGCAATGTGACATGCAATTGAAATCGGAAATAAAAATAAAAAATATCGTGACTGACACAATGTTGACATTTGACGCTGCGTGGATCCGAAAAGTTCTATTAATTTATCGAACGTTCGGTGACATTAAAGTTAACTTTACAGAAAAATGGAAACACAAGAACAAGGGTTAAATCCATAACCGTAATTCCAAAGAAAACACAGAGTAGGCTACATGTACTTAAAGGAACCGAATTCACACCCCCCCCGCCCTTTATTTATTTATTTATTTATTGGTGTTTAAGGTCACATACTTATGCACAATGGCTAATCGTGACCGTGACAGTTTTACGGGTGGAGGAAGCCGGAGTACCCGGAGAGAACCACCGAGCAACAACGAGCAGCTGTCAGCTCCCCAACATCGTAACTCTGAACTCTGCACCGCAGCACAGGCAGGGGTAGATTGGTTGAAGACATGCGCACCATCGACGTGCAGTACGCCTCAGTACACAGCGTCATTGTGCCCCCATGTAGGCAATCGGGGTGAAGTGTCTTGCCCAAGGATACAAGCAGGTGGGTATCGGACCTCTCGGCTTGCAGCCTGCAACCCTACCAACTGAGCCACCGTGCCCCCCCCCCCCCCCCCCCCCCCCTTTTTCAAATCGACAAAAGTAAAAAAAAATTTGAAACAAGTGTGTGGAGACGTAAATGGATGTGAACAGATCAACACTTGCACAAGAATAGACCTGGTCTGTGAGTGTAAATCCTCTGCGCATCAAACTGAGAACGAAAAGTATTAAAGCCTTCAGTCTTAAAGCCTTCAGTCTTAACTCCACCCGTCTTTTATTTTATGGAAATATAGCCTATGGTGGTATCTTGCGTTTGTGGCAGTAAAATTGACGAGCACTTTTACTCAGAAATCCCTGGTAGCTAAGAGAAGCAGAGTATTTCAAGGTCTATCAATGAATGTCATGAAGGATTCAGCAGGATAAGTCTTCCCCCCCCCCCTTCCTCCCAACAAAACGTCCTCCAATACAGTTTGGAGCCATACAGGCCTACTTTGCCCCGGGTCCCGAGTTTCGGTTAAAAGTGAAAATGAAATCATACATAGGCTTAATTTTTTTTCAATTCAGAAAATGATTGCCCGATCCCAAGGCAGATTCAATTATTTTTTAAAAATGATTTCCGGAAAAACATGTCTGTAGACTCTTAAATGGAAGGAGCTCGGTCCAACGAGAGCTCACAACCTGAGCAATAATAATTAAGTTGATGCAAAAAAAAAAAGAAGATTTTTTTCAGTTGGGCTTGTTTGGGCTTATTACAGATCTATCTGTTTAACCTACCAGTGAATGCAGCCAAGGGTTAACTAATAATTAAATGATGAAAACTGCTTTCATTTTCAAAAGTGGGGTTGGGCAAAAAAAATTGTATCTGAATTGCCCCCCCCCCCCTCTCTTTACTGTTAATTGGTAAAATTATTATAAAAAATAAACAAATAAAAAGGCAGCCATGTCCATCAGTGATATCCAAATTACTTCAAACAGAAGTTATTTCCGCAACAGCAGAACATCAGTAATCAGTCAAAAGCCAATTTTACAGTTGGGGGTTCTCTCACCACAAAGTCGGCTGTTTGGGGTGAATCGATATTCTGATCGGACATGCATTTCTGAGTTAAATGGATAAAGAAATGCGCATTCGAATGAAAGAAAAACAGTGATCGTATGTTTTGACTATTTATTCATCAATATGATATGAAAGAACACACCAGAAAGTGTGTTTTTTAAATACGAGGGTATTATTTATTTTTTCACAACTTCCAAACAACACGTGTTTGAAAAGTCAGCCATTTTATCGTCTGAATGCTTTTCGGTCCGCTCAGTTCGCCCCGCCGGGTTAAATTAACGTAATATAACTTAGTATTTTGGTCTAGAGGCTTTGAAACGAATTCTTGAGGCGTTCAAACTGAAGTATGTCCCCAGTGTGCTGTAAGCTTTTTTGACAGAACCTGAGCACACTGTGTGAGTGGAAACAACCAATACTTACCCCTCGTCTAATCGCAGCCACTCAGTGTGTACTATTGGCAAATTATGGATAACAGCCTTGCTTTGAAAACACAGACAGATGAAATTTAGAATCAGGCTTTTTTTTCTTCAACTCGAGAAAGAGTTCATTGAATTTGGCAGCTGATAATTTTGACACTTATTCCCAATTAATCGACTATGTAAAAATGAGTCACACCTCAACATCCTTATAGAGTTAGCACATATAACTATAATAAATAATTCTAGTAGTTTGTTCAGCAATTAAAACCAGTGGCAATAATCTTTTTAATAAGACAGTCACCACAATAGGATTAATGATCAGAAGTTTAATCAAACAGCCACCGATTATTGTATAAACCTTATGTTATTCTTAATAGCCTATTGATATAGACGGTTTAGTTCGAATTTTGCTTCAAAACAGAATCGCTTGACAATAAGACTCTGGCAGCCAAAAACGTTTGAGATGAAGAGAGAAAGATGAACTTATACCAGAACTGTGAAAACCCGTTTAATCAGAACCACGGAATACATATACTAGTAGCCAGTTTATGATGGGTGGGGTTGTGTCATCCCCCCCACCCCAAGAACCATAGGAATGAGGCCGGGACGACTACAGCCCTCCGTTGCCACAGAATTGATATGCCTTGGGGGGGGGGGGGGGGGGGGGGGGCATTGCACAGTGATGACCCATGTAGAATATTGGAGGGGTAGGAATAACCCATTACGTCCAGCCATTACGAGGCGATTCACAATGGGGCCACCTCATATAAAAGAATTTGCTTGTACACTTATTTGTTATCATGAGGTGTCCAGCAACCTGGCGGCTCATAGATAGCCTACCATATGGCCTGTTATCTGAAAATTTGCTTGATGTTCCAACAAGCTTTTTGTCAAATCCCTCATTGGGTGGAGGGGGGGGGTGGCTTGTGTCAAAATCGGAAAGTGGTCGGAAAATTGACCATGGCGATGTTGAGAATGGAGGGTGGGGCTGGTGAACAAATTAATGGCGCCGATAGGGCGAGGGTAAGGTTTCCGCCAATGAATATAATTCCCCCCCCCCACCAGCAGCATTGAGGAAAACCTAGCTAGATGCCCTTGGCACAAGGTACAGATTAAGAATCTTAGTCGGGGTGAAATTTATTTTTGGCCTGCAGTGTAGACCCGAATGACTTTCCAAAAAAAGGAAGATTGGGGGGGGGGGGGGGGGGTAGGCCTACGCACAAAAGTTTAATTGGCCTACCGATGAGATTTTCCTTGCCCCCCACAAACCCCCCCCCCCCCCCCCCCTCTACTGATTTGCAATGCATCTGGGCCAAAACAGAACAGACCCCGTGATGCTTCTTATCACTGTTAGTGATAACGTGCGGCAAAACCATTAAATGACATGGTTGGAGGGGGGATGCTCAAGGGGGCAGCTCTCAAGAAATTAAGTTCTGGCATGACCTCAGAAGCTCGGCTGTATTTCCACCGGGTGGTGGGGGTGAAATGTGACGTTTCAAGAAAACGTTTTACCCGAGGTTGTCAAATGTCAACGTGTCTCCGATATTACGGTCCCGTCCCTTAGATCATTTTTCTGAGCCACCTTAAATAGGGCCTATTGATTTTAGTTGACATTTTATGTTTAGACAAAGAGTTATTATTATTATTTAGGATCTAGACATGGAAGTGCTCATTTACATGAAGGGTCTACCATAATATGGCGAAAAGAAAGACAGTGGGGCAAATAGGGACACTCAGAGATCGCCGAGGGAACGGCACCGTGGTACCAACTCATCTCAACTCGCCTGTCTTTTGTTTCTGTTTCTGCCTTTTAACGGCTACAGAAACAGAAAAAAATCTCCACGATGCACTTTTTTCCCTCACACCGCCAGAATCACATTTCAAAACTGCAGTTGAGAAACGAGTCAAACCCAGAGTCCAGGTTGATTTAATAAATAGATTTTCGGTGGGTAAACTTACCAAATGCATAAATAATATTTAGGTAGGCTAGTTTGGGTAGACAACAGAATGCGTACACAGTTTTCGTACCAGTCAAAGAAAACATCGACTCTGGGTTAGCGATTTGTTTTATTTCAAGCATTTTCAATTTATTTATATTTTCTTCATGTGACAAAATATCGAGAGAAAATAATCATGTGTGAATTATTTTGTGAATTGCGAGTTGACAGAAGCACATACTCTTATTATTATTACATACTCAAAGCGTCACGGTTGAACACCGGGTCACAACAATACCCATGTATAAATCCTTTGTTTTCTCAAATTTAATTAACTACTGTTTTCACGGAACAAAGATTTGATCTTCATAATCCTTTTCATGCCATGCCACGGTGTTAAAAAATCAACACCGTGTGACACCGGCTGAAAAATGCGATTTTCACTCAGCACGGGGACGGGTGATTGGGACGTAATACACTTGGCACATACTGTACATACACAGTTAAAACTAGAAGTCCTGTCATGAAATGCGCAGAAATAGCATGTTGATATGCGCGTTAATGTGCACGTTATGGCCCAAGTAAAGCTATCAAATTCTGTAAATATGGCCTGTGCACAAGCAATGTTTCAGCCAATGGACCTCCGGGTAACCCGGAGGTCCATTGGCAGAAACATTGCATGTGTTTGCTATGAGTAACCAGGAGAATCTGCCGTGCTTTGGATGCCATTCAATATGGCAATTGCGCACAATTCCAATGCACAATTAAGCCTAGATAAGTGCACAATTCATGACAGGACTTCTAGTTTTAACTGTAACTCCTAAACCTGATTAATTTCATAGAGGAGGCAGTCCTTTAATTTCCCCCAATATTACTGATGGAAAACAACACTGTGCTCAAAAAGTAGTAAAATTATGCAGACAGTGCCACATGGGAAAGGCGTGCGATCGCTCTCGCACACCATCGCTCACGCAAAAATTGTTCAAGATGCGCGAATAATTGCTCGCCTCTGTTCTTGGGTGTTTTTTATCCATTTGAGTTGCGTCAACAGAAACATTCAATTAAGTTTTGATGTTGGGAAATTTTTAATCACTCACAATTTGATGCGTTTAAAGTACAATTCCAAACAATTTTCTTTTCGTTGTTATGAACATGACACACATTAGTTCTCTTATACATCCGCACACAACATGCTTACAGTAAGAGGGTTGTACATTGACAACTTGCCCAGACCTTACTCCTGCCACTCCTGCCAGAAAACGAACACGCATGTTCAGATATAAAAAAACCGGTGGTCATTCTGAGATCTGAGAAATATTTTAATACTATTTTTTTTTATCGAAGACATGCAGAATGTTGGCCTGTTCCTTATTTTCATTTACACATGTGACACCTGTCGCTGCAATTCACCCGTGACACGAATTAATGTGCCTGCTTTGGAATTTACGCATTGTTACGGTTTGGAAATATTATTAATGATATTGGTAACAGAAAGAAATCTGAGAATCAGCAACAAAACTATGAATTTAACTATTCTGAAATTTAATTAAAAAAAATTGATATAAAAAAAAAAATGATACAAAGATCTTTTACACTAAATGGGTTACAGAAAATAAAAAAAACAATGGTACTTATCAATTATAGAATTAGTCCAAAGTACAGTGTGACAGAATCCAGTAATCCAGTGGCGTAGTATCTTCTGAAGAAAGTTACCAGCTGGTAGATGTAGTATTAAATCCAAGAATGTCTCTTCAGAAACAGTATCCCGTAGATTTATAACAAAATTTTCACTTAGAAATTTCAGCAGTCTCCAATAAAATATAATAAAACGCTCTGCAAAATTCAAATGGAGTAAAAATCCAAGAAGTATTGGCGCCACAGGTAATTTCCAAATAATCCAGTAGAATCCTGGCTTTTCACAAAATAATATTATTCTGTTTCACAGAAAATATAAATTCTCTTTTCCAAGACGAATAGATTCTCTTCAAAATTCTCTTTTGCAATCAATCTTCCAAAATCACAAAGAAGCACTGCTTCTATAATAAATGCACTGCTCTGAAACAATAATATTCTCCAATGGAAATAACTGAAGTGAGTCTTTTTGAAAGGCTTTCTAAGAATGAGTTTTTGAATTCTGTTGACAAACCTTTATATAGTAACCAGATAGAATGTTCCAGAAGATGAAAATTCTTCAATGTTCTAACAGTTTCTAGGGGATTCTGTTAAAGTTCAAGTAAACAAGGTCACTGACCTATTTAAACAATTAAACAATCAACAGCTATATGTACAATATATCAGTGTAACAAAGATGTAAACAAGGTCACTGAGTGCAAATGATTTAGACCAGTCAGAAAATGCAGAAATAAAAAAAAAATATCTTTCTCATATAATTATCTACCAAGGATATATCAATCTCAATATAATATGGGGGCTATAACACACCCCGCCTTAAAAGAAAAAGTTTGAAGGTACTGAAAACTTTTTACATAATTTTAGCAGACTCTGACTGGTTTACAATACACACACACCATAATCTTCACAATTTTATTTTTTTTTTTTTTAATAAACATGTATACACTTGAAGTGAATAGAGACCGATCATATCATTTTAAATTAGGATATTCTGGAAAGAGCATCAGCTACAACATTATCTCTTCCCGAAATATGCCTAATCTCTAAATTATATTCTTGAAGGGCTAAACTCCACCGCAATAATCTTTGATTCTTGTTTTTCATTTTATTGATAAATGTTAAGGGGTTATGATCGGTGTAAACTGTAATTGGACATTGGACGGTTCCTAGATACACATCAAAATGGGTTAATGCCAAAATTAGAGCCAAAGTTTCTTTTTCTACTGTAGAGTAATTCTTTTGATGTTTGAGAAATTTTCTGGAAAAATAACATACAGGGTGATCAATACCTTGGGAATCTTCCTGGGCAATATACCCACCTGCTCCATTGTCACTTGCATCTATGAATAATTTGAAGGGCTTTTCATAATTGGGACTGGCCAGAACAGGGGAATTATTTAATAAAGTTTTTATTCTGTTAAAGGATTTCTGACATTCCTCAGTCCAAACAAACTTAACCCTTTTGCTCAATAAAGTGGTCAAAGGGGAAACAACATCTGAAAAATTTAAACAAAATTTTCTATCATATCCAGCCATGCCTAAGAATCTCATGAGCTCTTTTTTAGAGCTTGGTACTGGAAAATTTACAATGGCATCAACTTTCGCCGCAATCGGCCTCACCTGCCCCTGCCCCACAACATGACCTAAATAATTTACAGTTGCTTTGCCAAATTCTGATTTTACCAAGTTAATAGTTAGGTTGGCTTGGGTCACTTTGTCAAAAAATTCTTGAATATGCTTTAGATGATCAGCCCAATTTGTATCTGTGTGTATAATAACATCATCAATATAAGCTTCACTGTGATCTAGGTGTGCAATTAAGTGGTTAACCATGCGCTGGAACGTTGCCGGAGAGTTTTTCATGCCAAAAGGGGTAACTTTATATTGATACAATCCAAATGGTGTAACAAAAGCAGATATTTCTTTTGCTTTTTCTGTTAAAGGGACTTGCCAATAACCCTTTAACAAGTCAAATTTTGTCACAAATTTAGCATGGCCAAGTTTGTCAATGCAGTCATCAATTCTAGGAATTGGATAATTGTCTGTTTTGGTGAGGCTGTTCACCTTTCGGTAATCCGTGCAAAATCGGTAACTGCCATCAGGTTTTGGGACGAGTATACAGGGCGAACTCCAGTTGCTATGGCTAGGTTCTATGATATCATTGTCCAGCATATACTGTATTTCCTTTCGCATGATCTCAGCTTTGAAAGGGTTCAATCTATATGGATGCTGTTTGATGGGATTTGCCTCTCCTACATCAACATCATGAAAAATAACAGATGTCCTACTAGGCACATCAGGAAATAAGTGTTGATATTTGAAAATTAAATCAACTAAATCTTTTCTTTGGTCAGGCAGTAAATAATCTGTTTTATTTTGTAGATCTCTCAGGACATCTGAGTTCTGTAACTTCAGAGGTACATTTTCGCCGCCTTCATGAATATCCTCTACAGGATTTTCCAGCTCATCCATGTGGGTGACTGTTGAGACTGGTAGAGAGTTTGGTTCTCTCTCATAATATGTTTTCAACATATTTATATGGCACAGCTGAGTATTTTTGAGTCTATCAGGAGTCTCAACAACATAATCAGTATCACTGATCTTGTGCTTAACAAAATAAGGGCCTGAATATCTTCCTTGTAAAGCATTGCCCTTTAAAGGGAATAATACTAACACCTTGTCCCCAGATTTAAAGGTGCGAAATTTCGCCTTTTTGTCATACCAGGTCTTCATATGACTCTGGGCTTTCTGTAAATGTTTATTTGCCATTTCTCTGGCCTGGTGCAATTTTTCCTTAAAAGTGGACACATAGTCCAGGAGAGAAATTTCAGGTGGCTCTTCCTCGAGCCATTTCTCCTTCAAAGCAGTGAGTGGACCCCTCACTGAGTGTCCAAACACTAATTCAAAAGGGCTGAACCCCAGAGATTCCTGTACAGTTTCACGGACTGCAAATAAAAGGAGATGTACTCCTTCATCCCAATCCTTCTCATTATTCTCCCCATAGGCCTTTATCATGGTCTTCAGTGTTTGATGAAAGCGTTCTAGAGCTCCTTGACTTTCGGGATGATAGGCACTTGATGTGTACTGCTTAATTTTGAGCTCATACATCACCTGCTGAAAAATGTTTGACATAAAATTTGAGCCTTGGTCCGATTGCACTGACCTGGGTAGACCGAAAGTCGTGAAAAATTTTATCAAGGCCTTAACTATAGTCTTAGTTTTAATATTTCTTAGAGGAATAGCCTCAGGAAATCGTGTAGAAGCACACATGATGGTAAGAAGATATTCATTTCCAGATCTTGTTCTAGGCAATGGGCCAACACAATCAATAATAATTCTACTAAATGGCTCCTCAAAAGCAGGGATTGGTTGAAGGGGAGCAGGAGGAATCTTCTGGTTGGGTTTTCCTACAATTTGACAGGTGTGGCAGGTTTTACAAAATTCGACAACATCCTGTCGAAGCTTGGGCCAGTAAAAACATTGTTGAATACGAGAGTAGGTTTTCCTAACTCCCAAATGTCCAGCCATTGGATTTTCATGAGCCAGGCTTATTATTTCATTCCGGTATTTAGTGGGGACAACTATTTGATAAATAACCTCCCAATCACTATTGGAGGGTACTTCTGGTGGTCGCCATTTCCTCATAAGCACACCAGATTTTCTGAAATAACCGACAGGGGAGTTTTGGGCTTCAGCCTGTGTTAGAGCCTTTTCACGTGGCTCGGCAAGGTCAGGATCACTTTCCTGTTCCTGAATTAAAGATGTCCGGGAAATGACATTCAAGGAGGTCCCCCTATCACTCTCAGGTGTAGTGGCCTCTTTACAATGTCTGGACGAGTCATCACTTTGACTCAAAAAAGTCTGAGACAAATCAATGTCTTCAGAATCCGTAATTCTGTGACAGTTCTTATCCTCAGCTTTGCTGTTTAAATCAACACAATTGAGGTTGTTATCAACCTCAGTTTTCTTTGCCATGGACCGAGTCACAGCACATGCTGGAAAGGCAAAAGGAAAACATTCCTTCAAATTAATAATACTTTCATCTGTGCTCGGCTTATCCACCACTTGAGGTTCTACAGTGACTTTGTCACCAGCTAAGTCATTTCCCAATAATAAAGAAATACCTTTTACAGGTAGAGTAGGTCTGATTCCTACTGTCACAGTCCCATTTACTAAGCTACTTCTTAAATTTATTTTATGAAGTGGGACCTTTAAAGAGTTTGACTCAATACCTGATATTAGAACTTGTGCCCCTGTAGCACTTTCTTCAGAAAATGGCAAAATGCCTTCTAACATTAATGACTGAGTAGCTCCTGTGTCTCTCAGTATTTTTATTGGTAAGGAACAGTGCTTATCCCCATCAAGGGAAACAAAGCCTTCAGAAATGAATGGCTTATAATTTTCTAAAGCATCTTGCTTTATAACATAATTTTCAGGGCATGGAGCACATGCTAGTGCATTCTGTGAAGTTGAGGACTCATTTTTCCTTTTTAACAGCCAGCAATCAGATAATAAATGACCTGGTTTCTTACAATAATTACAAGTTTTACTTGAACTGTTGGGTCGTAATGGTGTGGGACTGGCATTAGATGGCTTATTCTCATTAGGCTTCCTATTAAATTTGGGTGGTGAAAAGTTTGGAGGATTGGAAGGATGATTAGAAGGATGAGTTTTATCTGAAGTAGGTCTAGGTCCACTTTGGAAAGAATTCTTGTGAGGCCAAAAATTTGTGGAGTTACGACTCATTTTATGAGTTAGGGCATAGTCATCTGCCAGTACTGCTGCTCTATTTAACGTGTCAACTTTTTGTTCATCCAGGTGGGCCTTTATATCTGAATGTATCTTTCCTTTAAACTCCTCAATCAGCATCATTTCCTTTAATTTTGTAAAATCTTTCCCTATTTCTTTTGAGTGGCACCACCTGTCAAATAAATTTTGCTTTTCTCTGGCAAATTCCACATGAGTTTGATTTTCATTTTTATAATAATTTCTGAATTTCTGCCTATAGGCCTCTGGAACAAGTTCATATGCCTTAAGTATTGCCTCTTTAACAGCGTCATAATTGTTGCTTTGCTCAGAAGATAGAGCGGAATAGATTTCTTGGGCCTTCCCTTTCAAAACACTTTGCAATAGCAAAGTCCAGACATCCCTTGGCCATTCTAAACTTGTTGCCACTTTTTCAAAATGTAAAAAATATTTATCAACTTCTTTTTCTTGAAAGGGGGGAACTAGCCTAACATGTTTAGTTGCATCAAATCTACTTGGGGAAATTACATTTGAGCCTTGACGCTGTGATTCTAATTCTTTTATTTTTATTTCCTTTTGAATTTCTAATTCTTTTAAGTGCTTTTCTTTTTGAGTTTCTATTTCCCTTAATTTTAATTCCCTATCCTCCTTTTCTTTTTGAGCCTGAATTTGTATTTGTTCCCTTTCTTTCTGAGCTTCTAATTCTTTTAATTTTAATTCCCTGTCTTCTTTTTCTTTTTGAGCCTGAATTTGTTTTTGTTCCCTTTCTTTTTGAGCTTCTAATTCTTTTAATTTTAATTCCCTGTCTTCTTTTTCTTTTTGAGCCTGAATTTGTTCCCTTTCTTTTTGAGCTTCCAATTCTTTTAATTTCATTTCATTTTCCTGCCTTTTCATTTCTTGTTGCATTTCTAATCTCTTTAGTTCCAATTCTAACTTTTTAAGTTCAAGAGCATCAGTAGGTTGTGGTTCAGCGACATGTGACCCAGACTGAGGCAAAAGACCCTCCTCAATATAATGATTAACAATGAGCTGTTTAAGTTTATGCTTGTTCAGACCAGGGGTGGCAGGTAATTTTAGATACTGAGCAAGTTGAAATAAATCCTCCTTCTTAAGAGATTCTAAAAGGGCCAAACTAGGAGATCTTTCAAATTCAGATATAAATTCTGTAACAATAAATACCATGATGAAAAGGTTTGCTGGTTCTCAGAATATAAATAATGAATTAAATGATACTGAAATTTTCTAAGAAAGTTTAAATGTTTTTAAAGTGAGCCAAAATAATAATTGCAACATGCAAATAAAGCTTTCTCGTTATCTAATATTCAATCTCGGCAACGAGCCCCCAATTTCTGTTACGGTTTGGAAATATTATTAATGATATTGGTAACAGAAAGAAATCTGAGAATCAGCAACAAAACTATGAATTTAACTATTCTGAAATTTAATTAAAAAAAATTGATATAAAAAAAAAAATGATACAAAGATCTTTTACACTAAATGGGTTACAGAAAATAAAAAAAACAATGGTACTTATCAATTATAGAATTAGTCCAAAGTACAGTGTGACAGAATCCAGTAATCCAGTGGCGTAGTATCTTCTGAAGAAAGTTACCAGCTGGTAGATGTAGTATTAAATCCAAGAATGTCTCTTCAGAAACAGTATCCCGTAGATTTATAACAAAATTTTCACTTAGAAATTTCAGCAGTCTCCAATAAAATATAATAAAATGCTCTGCAAAATTCAAATGGAGTAAAAATCCAAGAAGTATTGGCGCCACAGGTAATTTCCAAATAATCCAGTAGAATCCTGGCTTTTCACAAAATAATATTATTCTGTTTCACAAAAAATATAAATTCTCTTTTCCAAGACGAATAGATTCTCTTCAAAATTCTCTTTTGCAATCAATCTTCCAAAATCACAAAGAAGCACTGCTTCTATAATAAATGCACTGCTCTGAAACAATAATATTCTCCAATGGAAATAACTGAAGTGAGTCTTTTTGAAAGGCTTTCTAAGAATGAGTTTTTGAATTCTGTTGACAAACCTTTATATAGTAACCAGATAGAATGTTCCAGAAGATGAAAATTCTTCAATGTTCTAACAGTTTCTAGGGGATTCTGTTAAAGTTCAAGTAAACAAGGTCACTGACCTATTTAAACAATTAAACAATCAACAGCTATATGTACAATATATCAGTGTAACAAAGATGTAAACAAGGTCACTGAGTGCAAATGATTTAGACCAGTCAGAAAATGCAGAAATAAAAAAAAAATATCTTTCTCATATAATTATCTACCAAGGATATATCAATCTCAATATAATATGGGGGCTATAACAGCATCCATTTTCCACGATTTTAATCTGCCATTTAAAATCCAGAACTAATTTTAGTGGGTTACATATATTTTCACCGTCAAAATTTCCATCTGTGTTTAGTTGTATTCATACATTCGTTTTGAAGGACGCTTGTCAATGGAAATTGCAAAATAAATTTTTGTACATGCCATAATATATAGACTTCAGATTATCTAGATCTTACAAGATGAAAGTTCATTTCAGGAAATCTGGTAATACATTTAATAAACAAACACTAGATTTCAAGCTTGCAATTTTATTGTGAACAACAGGCAAACAATAACATTATTATCATTAACTTAACTTAATTTAGAAAAAAATACACTTTGAATGTACAATTCAACAGTATTAAAAAAAATGAAGATAAACATTGAATCAAAATCACTCTCCTCACATTTTTCACTCTCGCAAACTTGTTTTGAGGTGAGCGATTTTCCACTCGCCTCCATTTTGCTTCCATTCGTCACTGTGCAGAGTCAGTGTTTCCACTAGAGGAAACTAAATAAGGCTGTGATAAGGTGACCAAGAGTCGTTGCTACCATGGGCTGACCATGGTTTGGCCTGCAGAGGGAAAATTTAAAAATTTCAAGGTCCCAAAACCCCCATTTCCTTGCATCTGTGGGAAATTTTTTTTTTCTTTTTAAATTTTTCACAACGATATATATGTACGTTTTCACGTTCTGAGAGCCGGTAATTGAATAAGGACCAATGAGGAAAAATTCAGGTGAAAAATCATTCATACAGATTACAGTACTTATTGACAATACCAGTCCATGGATTATCCAGTTCAACAACGATTGCATGTACGGGGGGGGCGGGGGGGGGGGGGGGGGGGGGGGGGGGGAGGCGGCCGAAAAATATACCCTGAAGAATGTAACATCACATCACTTCCTAGCATCGAACACTAATTCCTATCCGTGTTGCCACTGAGTAATAATTAGATCTGCAGGCTTGACTTGCTAACATTGTTATCAGTTTTCACGCAGGATGAAGTTGACAAAAAGACTGAGCTATCAAATTTTCCTGTCACACACTTTTTGGTGCTTTGCATTTTGGCCCATTTCTTTTCAACCTCATATATTGATGCTTTCGAGTCTCAAAAGCATCAACACTCAAGGCTGAAAATGATGGACTGAAATGTGAAGGACCCAAAAGCCTTGTTGGTCTTGAGGTACCGTATTTACCGGTACTCTATGTATTGGGACAGCTAAAAATAAATATTTTCACAGATGTCCCACATCTTAGAAAATGGGGAAAAAACACAACCTGGTCTTGTTTTGATGCTGAATCAAGTTGTGTATGATTCGTTTTCCATCACTACAGTTAAAACTAGAAGTCCTGTCATGAAATGCGCACAAATAGCACATTGATATGTGCGTTAATGTACGCGTTATGGCCCAAGTAAAGCTATCAAATTCTGTACATACAGTTAAAACTAGAAATCCTGTCACGAATAGTGTGCTTATCTAGGCTTAATTGCACGTTGGTATTGTGCGCATCCAAAGCACGGCAGTTTCTCTTGGTTACTCACAGAGCACAGGATTACAGTTAAAACTGGAAGTCCTGTCATGAAATGCGTGCAAATAGCATGTCGATCTGCGTGTTAATCTACGCGTTATGACCACAGCAAAGCTATTAAATTCTGTATATATGGCCAGTGCCTAGGCAATGTTTCAGCCAATGGACCTCCGGGTTACCCGGAGGTCCATTGGCTGAAACATTGCTTGTGCACAGGCCATATGCACAGAATTTTATAGCTTTACTTTGGCCATAACGCGCACATTAATGCGCATATGAAAGTGCTATTTGTGCGCATTTCATGACAGGACTTCTAGTTTTAACTGTATGGCCTGTGCACAAGCAATGTTTCAGCCAATGGACCTCCGGGTAACCCTGAGGTCCATTCGCAGAAACATTGCATGTGTTTGCTATGAGTAACCAAGAGAACCTGCCGTGCTTTGGATGCCATTCGATATGGCAATTGCGTGCTATTCCCACGCGCAATTAAGCCTAGATAAGCACACTATTCGTGACAGGACTTCTAGCTTTAACTGTATATACGAAAATCGCCATCCAATTTTTTTTTAGATTTTCATATTTTTATACTGTACCAATGACCCAGACTTAGCTGGTGCTAACTCTAACAAAACCAGGGCCAAACACAAATTTTGCCCCCCAATCCCCAAAATTTGCATCCAAAACAAAAAGAAATCATGTCCTAAAGGACCTCCATACTACGCCTCTACTGCGCATGCGCAGTGACGCAGACGTCCCGAAATTGGCGCCAATTATCATTCTCTGTTTGGCCCTTCATCAGTCAACATCTCACTGATCTTTGTGCTTGTAAATCTCAGTTTAAAGGATGCCAGACACGTAATTTTTGGAGAAAATGTGATTCTAAGGAGGATAGAAGGAGGAGAGGAAAAAGAAGTGACAAAAAATAATCAGGGCTGTACTTACAATTTTTTGATGAAATTATGTTAAGTTGCCTATTTTCGAGGCATGGGCCTCTTGTTGTCATTCTTGCTAAATGTTGCACTGCTTATTCAGTGTTTCCTCTCCCCTAGCCTTCTAAAGTCCCCCCTTGCAATTCTCCCATGCTTTTGGCATATTTTTGAGAAAGTTCATTTCTAAAATTTTCCTGGGAGAGTTGCTTGGTTACAGAATGTTTTCTGTTATTTTCCCCATAGTTACGTTTTCACCCATGGGTGTATAACGTTGTGTTCTGCATCTTCCTTCTGATGTTCTGCAGATTCTCCCCCGGGAGTCTCTGTTTTGCATCAGATAGAGTGTAATTTTGATGACTGATTCCGGGCCAGTTTTTTCAGTGCCTGGAGTCATGTTTTCTGGTGTTTTACACTGTTTGTTTACATTGGCAACAGCCTTTTTTGAGGGGGGCTGTTTGCCTTTGCTGTAGTTTATCTCACTATAAGATACATTTATATTATCCGTAAGTGTCTCACTAATTATTTAATATAAATTTAAAATTTTTGACCACACTTTGCCATCGGATCCATCGGGGCTCAACGTTACTTTTCAGCAACTTGGGCTTCGCTGAAAAAATATTTTTTCAAAATTATTTTGATTTGCAATTGTTTTTTCATTTATTAATGGATCATGTTATTATGTATCTTTGTGTCAGGGGTTTTTGCGAGTAACTAGGACTTGTTGTTGTTCTTTAACAATGAAGGGACATTGTTCAAATTGTGATAGGAAGAAATCTTCCTCTGACTTTCATGATCATTGTATTAATTGTAGTCAGTGTTCTCGCATTAATCCCTGTCCTATATGTGAATATTGGGATGAGAAACATTGGAAAGGTGTGTCACGATATGTTGTTTCTGGAGAAAGGGCTATGCCGGCTCTTTCTCCGCAAGGTCACTCTACTCTCTGTTTCTATTTCAGAGGAACAAGAACAGGGTGATGTTTCCATGTTATCTTCTACAAGTGTGCGTCCGTCGTCACAAATGAATTCAGAGCTAGCGGCAAAAGTGCTCATGGAGATTAGACAAATGTCGTCCGCTAGCTCGCCCGGTGTAGCGTCCATTCACCGAATGGTTCGGCAGCCGGGTTCGTCCGATGCGGTCCAGGAGGAAATTTTGGGTGATGCGAGCACTATAAACATAATAGATGCACACCCAGTGACGGCGGATAGTAACCGAGAACGGAGGAAGCCTTTGAGTCCGGTTCCTAGCTCGTCCAGGTCCAGCTGGGCCGCGAGCGAGAGAGGCTCCTCTCTCGCACAACAACATCTGGGACCAGATGTTGTGGTACAAAATGTGTCTTTAGCGGAGCATACGTCCGTCGCTCGGGACGCTCCGTTGTATAAGCAGTCCGCGGAGACTGTTAAGGCTTCCTCTTCTCGTCAGCGCACACGACCGCACCTTGGCTGTGTGACCGCCGATATATTACCAGCCTCGCCGATCAAGGATTCTTCGGCGACCAGGTCACACCATCCGGCAGCCAGGGATTCGAGACCGATGGACTCCGGACGTTCGCATAGGAAAAGTATGCGGGAGCCATCTGATGCGGAGCTGCCCTCGGCGAAGCAGCGAAAGACTGCACCTCCGCAGGTCTCGACGCCGGACATTCTTGTGCAGATAGCACAGCTTATCGCAGCATCCCAGCAGCCGACAGAAACGGTGTCGGATCGAGAATTATCCGACGGCGCTGGGTCGGTACGCACCGCCGAAGCATCGGGGGCGGACGACCGGGAACATCATGAGGTCCGACCGGATGGTGAAAGGGATACGGATGACTTGGAGCTATCCCTTTCGGAACAACATAAAGCTGCCGTGGACTTCATCCGGCACTTTCTCCCTCAAGTTGTTCCGTCGGGCCAGACTGCTGCGGTTCCGGACAAGAGGATTATAGCGTCATTGGACTCTGAATTTTTTGAGCGGTTCAAGGACATCGCTCCCGAGTTTCCGTCGCAGTCCAATAATGTTGCAAGAACATTTGAATTATTGAACGACGCTATATTTAAACTTGCTTCCAAGACGGGGAAAGCAGGTTTCTTGTCCGCTAATACTCTCAACCTGCCTTTCATTAATGCAAGGAATAAATTCGATACGGCAGGACATGGTATCCCGAGAGTTCCTCTGCGTATGGACGACGAGGCTGAAGACTTAGAGCTATCATTACCGTCGTCGGCTTCTATTCCAACCGCGGTGTTGGAAACAGCTATTGCGTCTAACAGAGCCAATTTAGATGCCTTATCTTACGCAGATCACCTTACTAAGGCATTATCACTGCGCCTTCAAGGGAAAGAGTTTCAGGATATACAATCCTCTTTAAGACTTCTTTCAAGGGCAGTAGCTTATTCCACGTGTAACTCCGCCCTTTCAGTGGCAAATCTGGAGTTGGTTAGACGTGACGCAGCCCTAGCTACATCCACACTAGTGGATACTAAGGTGAAGAACTCTCTTAGAGTCGCTTCGGTCTCAGGAGAACTTCTCTTTGACGGCAAGCTCTCTGCTATTTATGATAAAATTACAAAGAAAGCTTCGGATTCTCTGTTGTTCAACTCTGCTTCTAAGAAGTCGGATACAGCAGACAAGCATAAGACAGGCACTTCTGGGTCTAATGCGCCCAAGAGAGGTTCCTATAGAGGTTCCGGTGCGTCCTCTTGGTCTTATTCGAGAGACCGTCAGGGTAGCGACTCTCGTTCGGGACGTCCTTCAGGCCGGGACAATCGGTCGGACGCCCCGAGGTCGACGGGGCGAGGTGAGGGTCGTGGAGGACGTGGTTTCTCCTACCGCAGGCCTCGCAGGTCCAGGAGGTGATGGCTTAAACCTCTATCGCGTACCGGTTGGCGGAAGGTTGTCGAGCTTTTCACAAGAATGGGCGTCGATTACGGACGACCCTTGGGTGAGAGGAGTGACTTCGGAAGGTCTAAAGATATCCTTCAAACGAAAGCCTCCATTAACTCGAAGTCCAAAGTGGACTCATCTTCCGTCAAATCCGTCAAATCCGCAGAAAAGAGACGCTCTGTTATCAGAGGTGCAGTCTCTTTTAATGAAGAACGCGGTAGAGGTCGTAGAAAACCAGGAATCTCCGGGATTCTACAGCCATCTGTTTCTGGTTCCGAAACCAGACGGCTCGTTCCGTCCAGTCATAGATTTGAGCTGGATAAACAAGCTGATCGTCGCTCCGAAGTTTTATATGGAGACGATTCGGTCGGTCAGAGCGAGTATTCGGGTGAACGATTATGCAACAAGCATAGATCTCAAAGATGCGTACTTTCACGTCATGGTACATCCGACATTCCGAAAGTACCTACGCTTCGCAGTCCTAGGAGTGGTGTATCAATTCCGGGCGATGTGCTTCGGATTGAATCTAGCACCCTCGGCTTTCACTCGGGAAATGAACTCGGTAATGATCTATTTCCGAGCTCATTCGTCTGCGGTAACGTCGGCCTGCCTGGACGACATTCTTCAGAGGTACGGCAACGAGTTAACGCTTCAGAACGATGTTCAGAATCTTCTTCTATTGCTCCGACGTCTCGGTTTTATAGTAAACGAGGAGAAGTCGGATCTGGTGCCGTCCAAGTCATTCACTCATCTGGGAATGAGCTTTGAGACGCACAACAATCTCGTTCGTCTGCCGTTAACCAGAGCGAAATTAGTCAGTTGTTACGCTCGCTATTGTCTGCAGACAAAGTCACAGCGAGAGAATTTATGAGACTGATAGGTCTGTGCGGAGCCGCCGCGGATCTCATTCCGATGGGGCGGTTACGCACACGTCCTCTTCAAATTTTCTTGACTCAGAATTGGAGTGTGAAAATTCATTCGCTCGATGTAGACGTTCTCTTGTCAGATCAAGTGAAACAAGAGATTCAGACTTGGGCAAACATTCAGTGGTTAACTCAGGGAGTTCCGCTGCAGTTGCCGGATCCGAGTTTTACCATTATGACGGATGCCAGTCAAACAGGTTGGGGTGCATCATTAATCCCAACGGATTCGAGATGCCAGGGTCTTTGGGATCCACAATTCCTGTGCAAGCACATGAACATCAAGGAAATGATGTCAATTTGGCTTGCGTTACGTCACTGGATGGACATTATTCACAATGCTCATGTCCAAATCCTATCCGACAATACGACAGTAGTGGCGTATATACGGAATCAGGGAGGCACTCATTCAGTTCCGTTGTTCAATCTAACGGAAAGAATCCTTCTGTTTGCGCTAGAACATCACGTTCTTCTTTCGGTCCGTCACATACCGGGTCGTCTGAATGTGCTAGCAGACTCCCTTTCACGAAAGGGTCGCTTGTTGCCGTCGGAGTGGACTCTCAACAAACAAGTATTCAATCAGATTTGCTACCAATGGGAACGGCCAGTGATAGACTTATTTGCGACACATCTCAACAATCAGTTGCAGACGTATGTGCCTCCGTGTCCGGATCCAAGAGCATTTGCAGTAGACGCTCTGTCGATCCCTTGGGACGGAATGATAGGATATGCGTATCCTCCAGCGCCGTTAATTCAACAAGTATTGCTAAAGATAAAACAATCTCAATGCAAGATTCTGTTTGTAGCATCTCTGTCGCCACAGAGACCGTGGATAAATCTACTCAGGTGTCTGTTGTGGGACCTACCGCGAAAGCTTCCTCCACGGGAGGATCTTCTTTCGCAGGGGAAATCGCGCCAACTCCATCACAACCCGCAAGGTCTCAACCTTCACGTTTTTCCGTTGTGCGGTCCTTCTTGCATGGCAAGCACTTTACAGGACGAGCAGTGGACGCGATTTCTAACTGTATGAGGACCTCCTCTTCGCTAAACTATGCGGCTAAGTGGAAGGTTTTTCGTCGTTGATGTAGGGATCATTCTGTAGATATATTCGATCCCTCTATACCAGACATTGCAAACTTTCTAGTATACTTGTTTGACGAAATCAAACTGCAGCCTGTTACTATAAAGGGTTATAGATCTATGTTATCTGATACCTATGCACATCATGATAGTTTACAAATTGGATCTAATGTCTCTTTATCTAAGTTGGTTAGAAACTTTTCGATAAATAGACCCAGAACTCTTAGATTAATTCCTAAGTGGAATTTAGCTTGGGTTCTTCTTAAATTGAAGGAAAAGCCATTTGAACCTCTTGGGACAGTAGATTTCAAATTCTTATCTTATAAGACAGCTTTTCTCTTAGCTTTCTCTTCTGCTAGAAGAGTCAGTGAGCTTCATGCACTGTCGGTGGATGATTCTCACTATCGTAGTGTCGGGAACACTATCACCTTCACTACTAATGTGGGTTTTTTAGCTAAGAATCAGGCTCCTAATAAATATCCGGAACCTATTGTTATTAAGGCTCTTCCGTCTTCAGACGGGCGTAGGCCTTTACTCTGTCCTGTTAGAGCGTTACGTATCTATAAACAGAGATCTCAGTTTATCAGAAAGGGACGGAAACTTTTCTTTCTGTCTTTGATGCCTAATAGAAAGGACATTTCGGTCCATTCTATTGCTAGATGGATTCAATTAACTATCCGTACTGCTTATGAAAATTTATCTTCTTCTCAGCAGTCTGTGCTTAAGATTTCTGCTCATGAAGTAAGAGCTCTTTCTACTTCCTGGGCTTATGCTAATAGTGTTGCTATTACAGATTTAATGAAGGCTGCTTATTGGTCTCAGCCATCCACATTTACGAATTTTTATCTCAGAAATATTGAGTCCATTTCTGGAGACCTGCATTGTTTAGGTCCATTATCTGTTGCTCATAATGTTGTCCACTAAACAGTTGCAACTATAGTTATTTAGGCTTTCTGTTCCGGCAGTGACTCCGTCCGGCTGCCCTCTTCGCTCTGGGCTATTTGACCCAGGGCAAGGGGAAGGGGGGGGGGGGGGGCGGGTGTTCCCTTAGGTCACCTGCTTTATAGTGAAAAGCAAGGGAATGCCTCCTCCAAGTCAGTATTTCTGAGTCGCTTCCGGGATGGTTTTAAAGTGTAATATTAATGTTAAATTTCATTCATGTCTTATTTTTAAAGTGTAGCTCGGTGTGAAGCATTTGTATATGTCAAGTGTCAAACGAGCTTTAATATACAATACTCGGACACTTTTAAATGACTATAAAGAGTCTCAATTCTCTGGACTACTTTATTTATTGGCTTACTTTAAAAATAATTAGTATAAGGGATATACTGGATGTTAATAGAGAACATGAATGTTATTGTGCTCAATTATTAAGGGTAGTGTATCTTTCTAATTTAATATTTAATAAGAAAGATACATGTAAAGCCTAATACTCCTTTTCTCCTTAAGGGGTTACCTCTTTACTATATAGTTGAGCTTATTGGATTTTGCTCTATGTCCTAGGCCCTCCAGCCTGTTTACTATTCAGCTAAGTCTGGGTCATTGGTACAGTATAAAAATGTTAAAAAATTTATAGTAATTTATATATTTTTTATACTTACCAATGACCCAGACGGGGATGGCCCTCCCTGGAGTTGGGAACTCTTGCCTCCCCGCTGAGTACATAGCGCTGACCAGGCACTGCCAGTAAGAATGATAATTGGCGCCAATTTTGGAACGTCTGCGTCACTGCGCATGCGCAGTAGAGGCGTAGTATGGAGGTCCTTTAGGACATGATTTCTTTTTGTTTTGGATGCAAATTTTGGGGATTGGGGGGCAAAATTTGTGTTTGGCCCTGGTTTTGTTAGAGTTAGCACCAGCTAAGTCTGGGTCATTGGTAAGTATAAAAAATATATAAATTACTATAAATTTTTTAACTTTTTGCTTCCAAAACATAGCTTATGCCCCTCATTGGAACGCGCGCATTGGGCTCGTTCTAATGAGGGGTCATACGCTTTGTTTTGGAAGCAAAAAATGAAAATTTTTAATTACACAAGAATTCTTTTTATGAGTGTCATCTGCCACTAGCATTCAGTAAAGGGTTGAAGACTGTCACAATGTAATATTAAATAGTCTTCCTTATGTCAGTCCAGACTGTAAATATTAAAACTTAGGAACAGATTTAAATAAAAACAACACAAATCAGTATGTATTATCATTTTTTTATTGTTTAAAAAGGAAAATTAAACACCAACTTAGCTTTAATATTGAGCATTTTGCACCGTTTTCAGGTGACTTGGCCAACTGGAAACAAGTCTCCTGAGTGTCCCAAACATTGGAGCATAAAAAAAAATATTTTTCTGGAAAAAATGTGTAACCCAAATTATAGAGTGTCCCAATATATAGAGTAAATATGGTATTTGGAGTGCATTCATTCAAGCTGTTTTTCAAAACATTTAATGACTGGAAACAATTTGAATGAACAAGCTGTCTTTCAAAACATTTAATGACTGGAAATAATTTGAATGAACGCACTCTGTTATTTCCAATAAGAGGGGGCCTCTTCAGATTAAGCAAACAATAAAGGATTGAAATTCAATGGATGCTGTTCTCTGAATCCATTGAAATTTCAAACCTTTCTTGTTTTTTTAACAAATAAATTTATTTCATACTCGTTATTATCTTACACGAGGTCATACTGTGACTTGCCTGGCATTCTAGAAAATCGAGGCGTGCAAAAACTTTCCCTCCTCAGATTGCCTGCGAGTGCAATTGCACATGCAAATTTCAATGTATGTACAGGAATGCTATTTTGGCTCAAATACACTTGGAAGTAGGGCTGAAACAGTTGTCTCATTTTCACAACCGACTAACCACGAGCTATAACTGGATAATATCCAGTTATCCGTAGCCATTATTTCAACAAATCTGGGATCAAAACTATAGGAATTGGGAAGCAGTATTCTCAAACCATTCTGTAGTGTGTATACAAACGAACGTTGTCGAGTACTCAACAACGTTCGTTTGTATACACACTATGGAATAGTTTCTGCAATTACTCATTACTCGCAGAAACTGCCAATCATTAACGAAGTCTGGATCACCAAAGTCGATTTTTTTCTCAAATTATTCAATGCGGCTTCGATGTGTAATCTGTCACAAAGGAGAAGCGGCAGATTTACTACCTTTTTAACGTGGAATGACGATCACTATCGATATTTTGGTTAACCGGTTGATGTTTTTTTCAAATCGGTTAGGTAGATAACCGGTTTCAAACTGGTTATCTGGTTAACCATTTCAGTACTACTTGGAAGTTAATGGTAAGGTTAGTAGTCACTTGTACTAACATGTATGTCCAGATAGTTACTAATTATTAGTAACTATTTGGACACATACAAGTTATCTCATTATTATTCATGGGAGAATATGTGTCATTTAATTAATATGTGACTGTCTTCTACACAGTGACAGTGACATCTGAGAAAAAAATGCAGGTGTGTGGAAGATCACACTCGCAGTTTCCAAATTCCATTTCACAAGTGTGAGAACTGTACATTGTAGGTGTGTGATTTTTTCCAAAGCTCAGAAATAGTTGCTCACATTCTTTACTTTATTTCCCAATGCTAAACGTAATCAGAAATAAATAAATAGACTGCAATTTGATAATTTTCCCTGTTGTTTATTCGAAGCCCACAGGTATTACTTAAAACATGACATGATATTGCTCAAAATACAGTACCGCGCTACAATAAAGTGGAAACCTGAACGCACTAATAACGCACTATTTGGCCGATATTTGCATCACATTTGTATCTGAACATCGCAATATTTTTATAGCAATAACGTGTCAGTTAGTCGTGAGTTGGCTGATCGAATGTGCTGAGATGACGAAATCAAAAAAAACATATGCTTGCTATCAACAGCCTGCCCCACATTTACATGTCTGTGTTGTGAAAAAGCCCCCACTCCACACACACAGTCTTGAGACGAATGCATAAAAATTGGACAATTTTGGGTGATTCAAATCAGCGACAGTACTTGTCAGTATAGTTTTGCTAGGCGGTTGGTGCCGAAGGAAACTCTCTCGGCGTGGGTTCGAACCCCCGCCATGCCAATTTTGGGTGAATTGATGAGTTGAAAAAATATGTCATTTGTTAAAAGTGTGCGCTTCTGAAGGCTGCATGCCATCCACATAGCACTCAGCAAAGGACTGGAGGTCGGATGTCAGAAGTAAAAAGTGAGTAATATATTTTTTCACTATGCATATTGTAGGCCTGGCATGCCCAGACCAGTTAAATCAATGGTAGTTTCACCTCTGTAGGTTAAGATTCCATTTAAGTTTCAGGCCCCCCTGGGCCCGAGCAATACAGTTGTAGTGGTCCTCACTGCCACCCCGAATCCAGAATCTCGCTATTGGAACTTGGTTGTGACAATCATGGCCCTAGCACCCCACAGGTGAACCCCTGAGGTCGTCTGCTGGCTGTGGCCGTCCTTCCTCTTCCTCCCCTTCATGACGTTGTCTCCTGGGTGGGTTACTCGGTGCCTTTGTGGTCCGCCTGGGTTCTCTGCTTCCGGCAGTTTGGTAGCTCTCTCCCTGGGCGTGTTCAACCTGGATCATAGCCTACCAATTCAGTAAATATCGTAAAGGATTGGCGTAATATGTTTCTTGCCCTAATATACATGTGTTACCCATGGTTCCCGCGGCACGCTAAAACCATTGGCTCCCCAGTGCAGCCCTCACCTCTCTTTTGCACATCCAAACTGAGCTATCAGTTTGATCAGATGCAGTTTAATAGCGGGGCTCGGGAATTACTGTTTCCTTTTTTGCTCGCCTGACTGATCATCGGTCGCCACAATAACGGCCTCATTCCCTTTCCCCTAACGGAAACCCTGATTTTGTATTCAGCATCTTTAGGGTTGTCAGATCTAAGTTTGTTCAAATCAAGTCCCTGGGTTAATATTTGGGCTCCTGAATTTTAATTTAGTACAATTTGAGGAATAATCTTTAAAAATCTGCTTTTTGAGATACAGTCAGATTCTTTTGATATTTGGTATGCAGCATCCTTTGAGGGTACATATTCAATTTCTTCAAATAAAGTTCCTGGGTTGATATTTGTGTTCCCTATGTGTGGTGGGGGCAAATTTTAACATAGTGAAAAATTGGTAATATTCTCAAAATCTCTTTCTCCAGAACCACCAATCAGAATCTTTTGATATTTGGTATAGAACATCATTCAAGTTTTTTCAAGTCAAGTCCCTAGGTTCATATTTGGACTAACTAGTTTTCGATTATTGAAAATCTGGGCAGTATAAAAATCATCTGGCATTGACAGCAAAGTTATAAATAATTAAAAAACTTCATTCCTCTGTTGTGTTAACTAGCCATAAAATGTAATTAAATCCTTCTTTAAACAACTTTGGTCAGGTGGGCACCTCAGGGCCCATGTGGCCTCTTGTTTGTTATGTCAATGAATGATAAAGGGAGCACCGTTCTGTTTGTGTGTGCTTGATTGTCTGACCTGATTATGTTTGGGAGATGATTATGGCCAAAATGGATTTCATTTTCATAAGAAGCTGACTGTTTCCAATAATAATATGCAACGTGAATATAGCATTGCAAAGCCTTCTTGTACTCAAGGTATGAAATACAGCATCACCCATGCTATTCTGTAGATTAAGAGTCCCAAAACATAAAACAAAGAACATGAACTTTTGAAGGCAAAGAAATAATTTCAAAAATAAATAAAATACAAAAAATGCCCGCCCGCATGCAATTTTACAGAAAAATGGCATGAGAAACAGAAGATCTACTTTTGGGGCATAACACAATGTATAAAATCAAGTTGTGGCTGCTGTTAGCCAGCCATGACTTGATGTCACAGAAAAATAGAATAGCCTTGAATTTGATCAGTCATAGCCTCCAGAAACCCTGAGAGAAAACTTTCCAACAATCCATTTCAATGAGAGTGTCATAAGCTAAGTTTGAACACTTTTTGGGAATATTACTGGCTGGTCTGGGCCATTGTGTTGGGTAAAGAGTTGATATTGATGAGATTTGCTCTTGGGCTGTACAGTGCACAGGATTACAGTTAAAACTAGAAGTCCTGTCATGAAATGCGCGCAAATAACACGTCGATCTGCACGTTAATCTAAGCGTTATGACCATAGTAAAGCTATTAAATTCTGTATATATGGCCAGTGCCTAGGCAATGTTTCAGCCAATGGATCTCCGGGTAACCTGGAGTTCCATTGGCAGAAACATTGCCTGTCTTTGCTATGAGTAACCAGGAGAACATGCTGTGCTTTGCATGCCATTCGATATGGCAATTACACGCAATTCCTACGCACAATTAAGCCTAGATAAGCGCACAGTTCGTGACAGGACTTCTAGTTTTAACTGTAGTTACTCAGTTAATAATGAATTTTTTTTTAACCAGAAAGTGTGACTAACCCTGTGTAATTCAGAGGGTTTCTGACAATAGGTGACCCTAGTGACTAGTATTGAAATGATTTTTCGACTAGTCGACACCGACGCGTTTAGTACTAAACAAATCTTTTAACTGATTAGTGAATCACTCGTCGATTAGTCGCCTGAGTGTATTCTCTGAAGCCTTGAAGTTTCCACTTTGTTTAACTTTAAGAAATTTAATTTAGTACTTTCGATTTGAGGTTTGAGGTTTGAGCCCTTGTCATAGAACAATCACGTCTTCAGTGTACACTTCTTCAGTGACCTGTTTTCTGCTTTCAAAGTTTTTTTGCACAATAACAAAGTGCAGAAATTCCTTATTAGACCATAATATACAAGGGAATTTTGGGGGAAAAGTTCAATTTCGCTTAAAAATATTTGACAGAACTGAATATTGGAACACCAAAGTTTTATTATTAGACAAATTTATTTTTGCGGCCCTGGTTGTTTGGTCGCAAGGACATGGAGATATCGGCTTACGTAATGTCGGTCAGTTAGACCCTTTAACTGTATCATAATTTGGAAGCCACTCCAGCCAATGAATTCAGTTAAAACCAGTTTTGTACAATTTATTATTCAGTTTAGTATAACCGACTAGTTGATTAATCGCCGACTACTGCTCGGCGCTTAGTCGATTAGTAAAAATCCAAATGGCATTAATCGTTTCAACACTACTAGTGACCCTAGCTGTCAAAAGTGGCGTTACACACAGGCAATAAATAAATAAATAATGCACAGGGTTAGTCACATTTTATCGTTATAAAAAAATGGTAACAGCCATATCATAAACTACTTGAAATGTACATACAGTGCAGCCTATAACAAAGTATACTGTTAGGCGGTATTCTTTTGTTAATGACGCCATATTAGCGCCTTATTATGGCAATATTTTCAAGATGTTGTGGTGAATATCGCAAGACAAACGCATGCCTGGCTCGATATTTTCATAGCTATCGTTCGTTATTTTTTGGATGAAAAGAAGAGGAGAGAATACTTATAATAATATGGACGATTTGAGTCATGCAAAGCTTTTTATGATAAATGAACTGACATAGTCAATGTATTCATTGATATCGATTAAAGCTCGGAGTTCCCTTGGCCTACCAGGCTTCACGAGTGTCCTCGAGAGTGTGTTTACATAATTACAGTTTAAACTTATATAAATATAAAGCTTTCAGTCTTTAACCCTTTACCCGATGCAGACGATATCAAAATTTATTATTTTAAATATAATTTTTTCAAATTTTTCAAAAACTTTCAACAAAACCATATCATGTGACCCCTCATTGGAACGAGCTCGTTCCAACGAGGGGTCACATGATATGGTTTTGTTGAAATTTTTTGAAAAATAATATTTTTTCAACTGCTGAATTTGCATATTACGCAGGCGGATTCGGGAGATTCGTTAGGTAAAGGGTTAAAGTCAAAGGGAAGGGGGGGGGGGAGGGGGGGTCTTCCTTTTGCATTCGATAATTACAATATCAAGCACAAATTGGGGGGTGGTAAAATGAAATATAAAATATTTGTGAAAGTAACAAAATGGCCTACTTAAATGTGTAAAATGAGCCGATTAAAATTTATTTAAAAAGAGGGAACATAAATTCCTGAGCCCTGCTGTTAAATTACATCTGATCAGACTGAGAGCTCAGTTTGGATGTGCAAAAGACCATATTTCCAAATCACAGGTTAAACGACTCCGTCTGTGATATATTTTGGACACATTTTAAAATACCTGTTATAAATTTTAACAAAATATAATACATGTTTGTTTGAATTAAATTTCACAGTGAACAATATCCTTCATAATCCTTCGTAATATTAAAAAATTATCCAGAATTATATGCACATAAGCAAGAATACGTCCACCCAGAACTACAAACTGATGAACTGACTGAAAAATAACTGTGTTCAATTTCAGGATTGTTTTTTAGCTTCGTCCTTATTAAAACATGTCTTTGTGCACTTGTTTGTTTTGTAATTGCATTGAAATGATCGTTGTTAACAATTATTTGAGTGTTTATGTCTCTTTACTGTTTAGCATTGATATGACTTCACTATAAAAAAATATTACTGTTAATAATTAATCATGTGTTGTTTTTATACGGTCGCTCATATGAGCAGGCCGTATTATGATATGGCAATGTCCATCCCTCTGTCTGTCCATCTGTCTGTCCATCCATCTGTTAACTTTTGTTTGTCCATGCGATAACTTGAAAACTATAGATCCAACAGATACTGCTTTTTTATGGTTGATTAAGCATGACTAGAGGATGGTCCTTTCGATAACCAGCATTCTGGCATACGAATATGGCCACCATTGCAGCCATCTAGGATTTTCAGGGAATTTTGATTGTCCTTGTGATAATCCAACAGATACTGTTTTTTTATGGTTGATTTGTCATGACTAGAGAATGGTTCCTTTCGATAACCAGCATCAGTGTCCATCCATCCATCCATCTGTCCATCCATCCATCCATTAACTTTTGTTTGTCCACACAATAACTTGCAAACAATACTTCCAACAGATACTGCTTTTTTATGGTTGATTAATCATGACTAGAGGATGGTTCCTTTTGATAATCAGCATTTTGGCATGTCCAGTATGGCCGCCATGGCAACGATCTGGGAGTTTTGATGACTTTTGATTCTCCACACAATAACTTGAACACAATATATTCAACTTTAATGGGTCGTAAGCCAGGAATGTACAATTATGTTTGAAGGAATTATTGACCTTTTTTCAACTAAAAATTTCTTCACAAGCTCAGTTTCTTCATAGGCGGCCGTATATTGATCCACCGCCTGGCTGTGCACTTCTTAATTTTGTATCTTGATGTGGTGTAGGTGTTATAAATAATATAAATACAGTAAAACCTGTCTTGAGAGACCGCCCTTTGGGCCACACAAAAGTGGTCTCTCAAGACAGGTGGTCTCTCATAACAGGTTTCAGGTTTTCTCAAGTCAGTGAATAACCAACCACAAAATTCAAAAATGGAGAAGAATAGATTTTTGTAATTACTTTGTAGTTGTTCTTTTTTATTAAGTTTTTGTAACAAATTGAAATGGACTGTTATAAAAATTATAAAAATAAATTAGTGTTGAAAATCTTCATTGAAGATTTCCACCACTAATTTATTTTTATAATTTTTATAACAGTCCATTTCAATTTGTTACAAAAAGATTTTCAACACAAATTTATTTTTATTCCTATCTGTCACATTTCAGGTATGTATGAAATTGTTTATTCAGCAATAAACCTAATCTTTTTACAGGGGTCATATAAAAACATCTCAATCTTTAATGAGTTAGCAATTGAATCCCAATTAAGAGCTTTTAATGAATGCCAGTGACCTCGACCCATGACGATCTCGTCCCAAAGTGACCTCGACCCGATTTGGTGACTTCGACCCACTTTTGGTGATCTCGACCCAGAGTGACTGCGATCCACTTTTAGTGATCTCGACCCACTATTTTTCTCGTTCAGAACTGCGGCCAGGGGGTGATCTCGACCTACTTTGGATATTATAATTACAGGCGCACGTTACAAACGATTTTTATGTACAAAATATTATTTGTTAAAAAATCCAGTTATGATTTTGTTATTTTAAATATTATTTTGTTCTTACGTTTGTAGCGTGTTCCTGTGACTAGATATGGTAAAGTCGGGAGTGACTAGCTATATATATGGTAATGTCGGGAGTTTGGACGAAATATAACATGAATTATCTTTGAAGAAGAATCAAGGCTTTATTCACGTTGATACATTCGATGTTCATAAATATAGACGGTTACAAACGTGCCACTCTGCAAATATTTTTAAATTTTTTGACAGAAATATAGTTTGTAATGTCAATGTTTTACATAGTATGTCCGTTTAAGTTGGAACAAACTTTTAACAATTATTTTGTGTTCACCTCACCATGAATGTAACTGTTCCATACTTCGAAGAGCTTACTTTGTATTTGTCTGTATTGCTTTCTTTGACGCTTTTGCAGTTTCCTTTCCGATAACAATGTGGTGTTCAATGACACCAGAAGACTTTCTGTGTGAAGAGTATTCACGAGAGTATAAAATGGTGCATTGCAACCTGATCGACCATTCAGTCTATTGTGCCACCCCTCAGTGTCATTGTTAGTTCTTACACTTTGGTTGAAAACACTCCAGTTCTGTGGAGGCCAAATTAGGCACCAGTTGTTGTTTTTATTCATCAATGAATGAACCATACAATTCGAAAATCAAAACATGATAAAACTAATTAAATCAAAAGAGTAGTCCATGATTAGATACTCAGTAGGTATTTCTTTAGATGCATTGAACTCATTGACATGCAATTGATATGTCAGTGCCGATGTTTGTTTTAAATGATTTTTTTTAATAAACAACATGGACTATTTGACTTTTATAAAGAAGGACAGCTTCCACCCGGCATTTCCGCGAGTATCCAAAGTGTGTCGAGATCACCCCCTGACCAGTACCGCACTTCTGAACGAGAAAAATAGTGGGTCGAGATCACTAAAAGTGGGTCGAAGTCACTCTGGGTCGAGATCACCAAAAGTGGGTCGAAGTCACCAAAGCGGGTTGAGGTCACTTTGGGACGAGATCGTTATGGGTCGAGGTCACTGGACACCCTTTTAATACCTTTAATTATGTTAGTACATGTATAACCACAACGGATTTTCCAATTCCAGAACAGGTAAAAAGTTTTTGTCATGGTTTCAGTATTCAAAGGGGCAGTCTCTCAAGACAGGTCCATTATGGCATAAAAATACAAGTTGGTACCAGGTCATAGTGGTCTCTCAAGACAGGTGGTCTCTCAAGACAGGTGGTCTCCCATAGCAGGTCCATTATAGAGTAAAACCAATCAGTGCCTGGCAGATGTGGTCTCTCAAGACAGGTGGTCTCTCAAGACAGGTGGTCTCTCAAGACAGTGGTCTCTCAAGACAGGTTTTACTGTACATGTTTTTGATTTTGTCATCTTAGCGCATTCGACCGGCCAAATCACGACCAACTGACACGATATGCCTATAAAAATATTGAGATATTCAGATACGAATGTGATGCAAATATCGCCCAAATAATGTGTTATTTGCACGACCAGGTTTCAACTTTATTGTAGGCTGTACTGTACACTGACTGAGGATGTAAAAATACACAGGGTTAGTTGGTTACATGTTACATGGGGTGCATGATTCAAGAAACTAATTGAAATACTTATAATCGATTGTGGAATTTTTTCTAACATATTCTGTTTTCAATTAATAGCTTGTTTTATGTGGGTCCAACTGGAATTGAATGTTTTGATAGCTTTTGTGATTTCTGTGAAAATCTTATCCTTTGGAAATTTAATTTTTCAGTAAATGGACGACCGAGACCATTGGAAAGCAATGAGATAAAACACATCAGGAGAGAATTACAGCAAATAAGAGACAGAGTTAATATACTGTTAGATAAGTTAGAACCCCCAGTTGTAGTTTCAAGTTCAGCAGATAGTGTCACATCCACAGGTATGAATTTGAATTTTAGTGATGAACCAATAATGGGAATCTCAGTCGGAACCGTCTGGTTATGGTACATCAGCCAATTATGACAACTGGCAGTTAAAAACCTGCAGGTTCCGATTATTCAAAATTCATCACTGACTATAACAAATCTCTTTGATATCCCGCCATTTCAATGAAGTTTGCCCATTAAAACATATGTAGTGCATAGTTGAATACAAGAATCTATAGTAGGGCTGTCACGATTAATTGATTGATCGATTTTCGATTGGTCACGCCGAAATCGATTAGTATTTTTGTTGTCGAAGAATCGGTAAATTTTACCCCTTTTTAGACGTTTAATAATTAAAAGAAAATTTGATGAAAAAATTATTGTTTCTAAAGGTAAAAGGTCAAGAACGTGGACGTTAAACCTCAAGAAGCAGTAAGAAGCATTTGTCTTTTAGGTACATTCAAAGCTTTGATGTTCTGAACTTTTGAACTGTCAGTGTAATAATCAAGACCGGTCGGCAGTTGCGAACTTGCGAAGTTCACAACTGACGACCGGTCTTGATTATTACACTGATGGTTCAAAAGTTCAGAACATCAAAGCTTTGAATGTACCAAAAGGAGGATCGTCTTCGTTGTTTACCTGAGGTAGGTCATCTGGCTTGAGATTCATTTTTAAAGACTTCAAAGAGAGGAAGAAGGGTGGGGGGGGGGGGGGTCATCTAGATATGATTAATCGATCATTTGAGACGATTAATCGATTCCTAAATTGAAAAATCATGACCGCCCTAATCTATAGAGCCTAGATATTACGGGATTTATTACCTGCAATCAGTACGGGATCAGCACCATTTTCCAGCTGATCAAAGTCAATGACCTTCAACCATGATACAATGTTGTATTGAATACATAAAGTTAAAGAATAAATACAATGTGTTCAGCCGGTAATCTGCTGTATTTCATGATGCAGACATTACAACACAATAAGAGAATAAAATGGAGAAAAAAAAAACTTAAATGCAATCTTTTTTCTCAATGGCAGATGATTGTTGCGCAACATGTTTGTCACATGGCTGTCTCGACCTTGTTTTCAGTACCTCCCTTGATGTGTCTCTCCAATGTTGACTGCAATGTGAATGTTGGACAAAAAGTTGAAAAAATTAACATTATATTCTTATACGTCCCATCCCTATCAATCTGTAGACCATGCATGAACACAAGTTCACAACACACATTTTATATCAAAATTATGATTAAATTGAGACACAAACTTTTTGTGCTCAATATATTTTCAGTTTATACAGCTCGAATAGTTCTCATTCACAACACATCTAATACGGGAATGACATCAGAAGTCGACATTGTAACATTGTGAGTGAGCTGGTTTCAGAAGTAGAAATGAATTAATCTCATATTTTTCATTATCTGTCTACAGTATTTTTTCTTTCAAATATAGGGCTGTCACGATTAATCGATTGTCGATCGGTCACGCCAAAATCAATTAATATTTTTCGTTGTCGAAGAATTGGTAAATTTTTCCCTGTTTTAGACGTTTAATAATTAAAAAAGAATTTGGTGAAAAAACTATTATTTCTAAAGGTAAACGGTCAAGAACGTCAATGTTAAACCTCAAGAAGTCGTTAGAAGCTTTTGTCTTTTAGGTACATTCAAAGCTTTGATGTTCTGAACTTTTGAACCGTCAGTGTAATAATCAAGACCGGTCGGCAGTTGCGAAGTTCGCAACTGACGACCGGTCTTGTTTATTACACTGATGGTTCAAACGTTTGTTTAAAAGTTCAGAACATCAAAGCTTTGAATGTACCTAAAAGAGGATCGTCTTCTTTGTTTACATAAGGTAGGTCAACTGACTTGAACTTCATATTTTTATACTGTTCCAATGACCCAGACATAGCTGGTGCTAACTCTTAAAATATAGGGCCAAACACAAATTTTGCCCCCCAATCCCCAAAATTTGCATCTAAAACCAAAGAAAACATGTCCTGAATGGCCCTCCACACTTCACCTCTACTGCGCATGCGCAGTGTCAAGGACGTTCCGAAATTGGCGCCATTAATCATTCTAAGTTTGGCCCTTCATCAGTTAACATCTGACTGATCTTTGTGCTTGTAAATCTCAGTTTAAATGATGCCAGACACATAAATATTAGTGAAATGGTGATTCTAAGGAGGATAGAGAAGGAGGAGAGGAAAAATGTGTGACAGAATATTATCAGGGCTGTAACTTAAAATTTTTTAATGAAATTATGTTTAAGTTACCTATTTTCGAGGCAGCAGCCATTTTGTTGTCATTCTGATTATTTAGTTACACTGATTTTTCAGTGTTTTCCTCTCTCCCTGTCCTTTAAGTCCCCCCTTGCTATTCTCCCATGCTTTTGGCATAGTTTTTGTAATTATTATTACTAAATTTTCTTGGGAGTTTTAGCTGAATAACAGAATGAATTCTGTTCTTTTCCCCATGTTTACGTCTTCACCTATGGGTGGTTAGGCGTTGTGTTCTGCATCTACCATCTGATGTTCTGCAGTTTCTTCCCTGGAAGTCTCTGTTTTGCATCAGATAGTGTATTTTTGGTAACTGATTCCGGGCCTGGGTGCCTGGAGTCTTATTTTAGTGTTTTTACATTCATTGTTTACATTTACAACAGCCCTCTGTGTGAGGGGGGATTTCTGGAAAATAATATCTTGATGTTATTTTAATCATAACTAGATACATTATTATTGTTCGTAAGTGTTGAATAAATTGTTTAAAATATTTTTAAAATTTTTGTCCACACTTAGGCTTGGGATCCATTGGGGCTCAACGTTACTTTTCAGAAACTTGGGCTGTTCTGAAAAAATATTTTTTCAAAATATTTTGATTTCAATTATTTTTTCTATATTAATGGATCATATTATTATTATGTATTTTGATTGCCAGGGGTTAGTGCGAGTACCAGGACTTGTTTTCTTTTCACATTGAAAGGATATTGATCAATTGTAATAAGAGGAAGTCTTCCTCTGACTTTTATAATCATTCTATATGTGGTCAGTGTACTCGCATTAACTCCTGTTCTGTATCGTATGATTTCGATGACAATATGGGAAGCGTATGTCACGGTATGTTAGTGGGGAATTGGACACTCCGGTCCTTTCCCCGCAGGGTCACTCTACTTTATCAATTTCTATTTCAGACGATCAAGATTAGGGTGATGTATCTGTGATGTCTTCCAACAGTGTGCCTCCGTCGTCACAATTAATGAAGGGCTAGCGGAAAAGTGCTCATGTAAATACGCCAATTGCCTAAGAGGACCCTAGTAGGTTCGACGGCCTTTGACGTCCGCTAGCTCGCCCGGTGTAGCGTCCATTCATCGAACGGTTCGGCAGCCGGGTTCGTCCGTTGCGGTCTAGAAGGAATTTTGGGGTGATGCGAGCACTATAAATCAACCAAATGCACACCCAGTGACGGCGGATCAGAGGGGGAACGGAGGAAGCCTTTTAGTCCGTTCATAGCTCGTTCTGGTCCATCCGGACGGCGAGCGAGAGAGGCCCCTCTCTCGTACAACAACATCTGGCCCCAGATGTTGTGGTACAAAATGTTTCGCATTCGGAGCATACGTCCGTCGCTCGGGACGCTCCGACATATAGTCAGTCCGGAGTAGACTGTCAATAAGGCTTCCTCATTCTCATGGTAGCGCACACGACCGCTCTTGGCTACGTGACCTCGGATATCCAGTCAGCTTCGCCAGTCAGAGAATCATCGGCGACCAGGTCACACCATCCGGTAGCCAGGGACACGAGGCCTGCAGACTCCGGACGTTCGCATAGGAAGTGTGCGGGAGTCAACGTACACGGAGCTTCCGGCGGCAATGCATCGTAAGACCGCTACTGCACAGGCCTCGGGAACGGACGTGCTTTCCTAAATAGCACAGTTTATCGCAGCATCCCAGCATCAACTGAATCTGTCGCATATTTTTTATCCGACGATGCTGGGTCGGGACGCTCCGCGGAAGCGGGTACGGACGTCCGAAAATTTCATCCGGTCCGACGGGATACCGAAAGGGATTTGGAGGATTTCGAGCTTTCCCTTTCGGAACAACATATGCTGTTGTGTATGTCATCTGACTTGGTCTTCTACAGCTTCTTTCGTCGGACCAGAATGCTGCGATGCTGGATAAGAAACTGATAGCGTCGGTGGACTTAGAAATTTTTGGTTCGGTTCAGAGACATCATCCCTCAGTTCCGACATAGTCCAATAATGTCACACAAACTTTCGAATTATTGAACGACGCTATATATATTATTATTATATGCTTGCTATAACCAAGCATTTCTGGTTTCTTGTTCGCAAAGTTACGGAGATGTCTTTCAAAAGTGTGCCTCTGTCGTCATAGTTAATGAAGAGCTAGCGGCAATAAGTGCTCATGGAATATGTCTACCGCCTAAGAGATCCCTTGTAGGATCGACGGAGTGACATTCGCTAGCTCACCCGGTGTAGCGTGCCTTCATCGAATGGTTCGGCTGCCGGGTTCATCCGTTGCGGTCTAGGAAGGAGATTTGGGTGATGCGAGCACTTTAATTACTTTAGTACTCACCCAGTGACGGCAGATTGAGGACAGATCGGAGGAAGCCTGTTAGTCCGGTTCCTGGCTTGTCCAGGTCCGTCCGGGCTGTGAGCGAGAGAGGTCCCTCTCTCGTCCAACAACATAGGGGACCGCATGTTGTGGTTCAGATATTTTACATTCGGAGCATATGTCTGACGGTCGGGACGCTCCGTTATATTGACAGTCCGAGAGACTGTCCATAATGCTTCCTCATCCTCACAGCAGGGCACACAACCGCACATTGGCTACGTGACCTCGAGTATCCGATCAGTTTCGTCATTCAGTGATTCCACGGCGAATAGGTCACGCCATCCGGTAGCCAAGGGACATGAGGCCTATACACTCCGTTTGCTTGCATATTGGTAGTATGCACGGGGTAACGATCACGGAGCTTCCAGCGGCAATGCGTTGTAGGACCGCTTCTCCTCAGGCCTCAGTTACGGACGTGCTATCCGAGTTAGCACAGTTGTTTCGCAGCATCCCAGCAATCGACAGTTTCTTGGTCGAATCAGGAATTATCCGACGGCGCTGGGTCGGTGCGGTCCGCGGTTGCATCAGGTACGGACGACCGAACGCTTTATAGGGTCCGACAGGATGGCGAAAGGGATTCGAAAGATTTCGAGTTTTCCCTTTCGTAGTATCGGAAGCTGCCATTCATATCTTCTGGCATTATCTTCCAGTGATTGTTATTTCGGACTACATTGCTGCGATGTTGGATAAGAGACTTATAGCGTCATTGGACACGGAATTTTGGATCAGTTCAGGGACATTGTCCCTGACTTACCGACGCAGTCCAATAATTTCATTACAACATGTGTTTTATTTTTCGACGCTGTATATGCATACAAGCCTGCTACCAAGCATGATAGTTTAGTTTCTTGTCCGCGTTGCTCATTTCTGCTGTTTTATCATTTATACGAATAGTTTATTTTGGCAGAGCAGGGCATACCGATAGTTCATATGCGTCTAGACGGCGTGGTTAAAGACTGGAAATATTCTTTTTCGCCGTCTATGTCTTTTCCAACCTCAATGTTGGAAACGACAATGATGTCTAGTAGACTTAACTTAGACGCTTTATCATATGTAATCCACCTTACTGAGGCGTTATCATTACGTCTTCAAGAAAAGATTTATGGGATATTATTCTCAATGTGATTTCTTTTGAGGGCAGTAGTTTGTTCACGTATAACTCCGCCCTTCAGTGGCTGATTGGAGTTGGTTAGACGTGACGCAGCCCTAGCTACATCCACACGCGTGGATAGTAAGGTTAAGAACTCTCTTAGAGTCGCTTCGTTCTCGGAGAAGCTTCTCTTCGACGGCAATTTTTCAGCAATCCATGAATTGCTCGATTTACACGTTCTCTTGTCTATCTAGTGTTACAAGAGATTCAGACTGGGGCAAACATTCGGTGGTTGACTCAGAGAGTGCCACTGCAGTTGCCGGACCCGAGTGTTGCAGTTATGACGGTTGCCAGTCAAACAGATTGGGATATAATATTGATCCCAACGGTTTCGAAGTGCCAGGGTCTTTGGGTTCCGCAGTCTCTAAGCAACCAATTATCTTCTGCGGAATAATGTTTTTTAGGCTTGCTTTATGTCATTGCATGAACATTATTCAGAAACGCATGTCCAAATCCTGTCCGTTAATTCGACAGTAGTGGCGTATCTCCGGAACCAGGGAGGCACTCATTCGTTTCCGTTATTCAATTTAATGGAAAGAATCCGTCTGTTGGTTATAGTACACCAAGTTCTGTTTCGGTCCGTCATATTCCGGGTCGTCTGATTGTTTTACCGGACTCCCGTTCACTTAGGGGTCGCTTGTTGCCGTCAGAATGGACTCTCAACAAACAAGTATTCAATCAGATTTGCTATCTATGGGAGCGCCCAATGATGATTTATTTATGACACAGCTTGCTAATCAATTGCAGACGTATGTGTTGGCTTGTCCGGATCTCTGAGCTAATGTTGTTAACGCTCTATTGATCTAATAGGACGGAATGATAGGATACGCATATCCTCCGGCGCTGTTGTTTCAGCAGGTATTGCTAAGATAAACAACCACAATACATTTCTGTTGATAGCATCTCTATCTTCACAGAGACCGTGGGTAATTTACTCTGTTGTCTACTGTGGGACTTAACGTGAAATCTTCCTCAATGAGAGGATGTTTTTTCGCTGGGTAAATCGTGTCATCTTTATCACAACCCGCAAGGTCGCAACCTTCACGTATTCCGTTGTGTGGTCCGTATTGCATTGTAAGCATTGTACTGGACGAGCTTTGGACGCGATTTCTTACTATAGGAGATCCTCTTCTTCGCTATTCTATGCGGCTAAAGTGGAGGCTCTTCCGTCGTTGGTGTAGGGATCATTATGTTCATATTGTTGATCCCTCCATACTACTCATTGCAACTTTTTAGTATACTTGTTTGACAAGATCTACTGCAGCCTGTTATTATTAAGGTTATAGGTTTATGTTACCTCATACCTATGCACTCTAGGATAGTTTACAATTGAGTCTTATGTCTCTTTATCTAAGTCAGTTAGTAACTTTTTGATAAATAGACTTAGAATCTTTAGATTAAATTCCTATATGGAATTTAACTTCGGTTCTTATTTAGCTAAGTAATCATTTGAGCCTCTGGAAACAGTAGTTTTCAAATTCTGACCTTTTAGACAGTAATTCTGTTGGTTTCTCTTTTACTGAAGAGTCAGTGAGTTTCATGCACTATCGATGGATGATTTTCACTTTCGTAGTTTCGGAATCACTACTTCCTTTACTATTTAGTTTGGATTTTTGCATAAGAGTTAGACTCCTAATATCCGGAACCTATTGTTATTAAGGTCCTTCCGTCTTCGTACGGGCATAGGCCTTTACTCTCTCCGGTTAGAGTTTATGTATTTATAAACAGATATCTGTTTATTACTACAGGCGTAAGCTTCTTCTGTCTTTGATGCCTAATAGAAGGACGTTACGCTCCATTCTATTGCTAATGGATTCTATTAACTATCGGTACTGCTTATGGTATATCATTGACTCAGCAGTTGTGCTTAAGATTTCGGCTCATGAAGTAAGAGTTCTTCTACATCTTGGGCTTACATTAATAGTATCGCTATTATAGATTTTTGAAGGCTGCTCATTGCGCTCAGCCATCCACATTCATGAATTTTTATCTCAGAAATATCGAGTCCATTTCTGGAGGCCTCTATTGCTAGGTCTATTATCTACTGCTCAGAATGTCATTCACTTAACAGTTGCTACTATAGCTAGGTAGGCTGTCTGTTTCGGCAGTGACTCCGTTCTGCTGCCCTCTTCGCTCTGGGCTATTTGACCCAGGGCAAGAAAAAGGGGGGGGGGGGGAGGGTGTTCCCTTGGGTCACCTGTTTTACTATGAAAACAAGGGGATACCTCCTCCGGAGTTAGTAATTCTGAGCTGTTATTGGGATGGTTGTTTAGTGAGAAGTTTATGTTTTAAAAATTCATTCAAGTCTTAGTTTTTAAAGTATAGCTTTTGAATATTGCATGTGTCAACGGACATGATTATGCAATCCTCAGACACTTTTAAGGAGTATAAGAGTCTCTATTCTCTAGACTTACTTTATTTATTGGCTTACTTTAAAAATTATTAGTATAAGGATTATATTGGATATTAATAGAGTACATGGATGTATGATGCTCAATTTTGGAAGGTGTTGTATCTTTCTAATTTATCATAAATAAGAAAGATACATGTAAGGCCTATTACTTCTTTTTCCCTAGAGGGGATGACTCTATTTTATATTATTGAGCGTATTCCATCTTGCTCTATGTCCTTGGCCCTCCAGCCTTTTTACTATTCAGCTATGTCTGGGTCATTGGTACAGTATAAAAATGTTAAAAAATTTATAGTAATTTCTATATTTTTTATACTTACCAATGACCCAGACGGGGATGTCCCTCCCAGGAGTTGGGAACTCTTGCCTCCCCGCTGAGTACATAGCGCTTACCAGGCACTGGTTATTAGAATGATTAATGGCGCCAATTTCGGAACGTCCTTGACACTGCGCATGCGCAGTAGAGGTGAAGTGTGGAGGGCCATTCAGGACATGTTTTCTTTGGTTTTAGATGCAAATTTTGGGGATTGAGGGGCAAAATTTGTGTTTGGCCCTATATTTTAAGAGTTAGCACCAGCTATGTCTGGGTCATTGGTAAGTATAAAAAATATAGAAATTACTATAAATTTTTTAACTTTTAACGACTTCAAAGAGAGGGATGGGGTGGGGATCTTCTAGGCATAATTAATCAATTATTATTGATTATTTCCAACAATTAATCGATTCCTAAATTCAAAAATCGTGACAGCCCTATTCAAATAGCAGACAACATTTACATTAAACATTTTTTGAAGAACTAAATATTTTCATTTTTAGCTCAACTTTGGCGAAGCCAAATTTGAGCTTATGCCATGGCCAGTCGTCTGTCTGTCTGTCTGTCCGTCAACAATTGGATACGACTCGGGCTAGAGGTCGTATTTATGAACCGATCTTTACGATAACTTCTTGGGTACCTTTGTTATGACTGTGGGACGAGAACGAGTGTTTTTGGGTGCGGTCCAAAATTCAAGATGGCTGCCAGCCACCATTTTGTACCGACGATGCAGAAATCTGTTTTTTGTACAGAACTTCCATATGAAAGCTCTGATTTGAATAATTTTTTGTATGAATGTTTAGTACCATGGGATACATCACATATAATACGGGTTTTTTTCTGGTGCGTAAATTATGCAAATTAGACTAACTTTGATGTTTTTTGGTGTTACTTTCAGCACTGTAAGTGCAAATGCCAATATGGCTCGGGATAGAGGCTGTATTTATGAACCGATCTTTACGAAACTCCTTGGGTACCTTTGTTATCACCGTGGGACGAGAACGAGTGTTTTGGGGTCCGGTCCGAAATTCAAGATGGTCGATGGCAGCCATTTTGTACAAAATTTGGTGCAATCAGATTTTTTCACAGAACTTCCATATGAAAGTGCTGATTTGAATAATTTTGTGTGTGAATGTTTAGTACCATGGGATACATCACATATAATGCAGGTTTTTTTCTCGTGCAGAAATTATGCAAATTAGATGAACTTTGACTTTTTCAGTGCTACTTACACACAGTAAGTACACATGTCAATACGGCTCGGGCTAGAGTCTGTATTTATGAACCGATCTTCACGAAACGTCTTGGGTACCTTTGTTATCACCTTGGGACGAGAACGAGTGTTTCTGGGTGCGGACCAAAATTCAAGATGGCTGCCAGTGGCCTTTTTGTACCGAAATTAGGTCTAATCAGTTTTTTGTACACAACTTCTATACGGCTCAGGCTAGAGGCCGTATTTATGAACCGATCTTTACGAAACTTCTTGGGTACCTTTGTTATCACCGTAGGATGAGAACGAGTGTTTTTGGGTGTGGTCCGAAATTCAAGATGGCCACCAGCAGCCATTTTGTACCAAAATTAGTGCAATCAGTCTTTTGTACAGAGCTTCTGTATGAAAGTTCTGATTTGAAAAAATTTTTGTATGAATGTTTAGTAACATGGAATACATCACATATAGTACGGGTTTTTTTCTCGTGCAGAAATTATGCAAATTAGATGAACTTTGATTTATTCAGTGCTACTTATACACTGTAAGTGCACATGTCAATACTGCTCGGGCTAGAGGCTGTATTTATGAACCGATTTTCACAAAACTTCTTGGGTACCTTTGTTATCACCTTGGGACGAGTACGAGTGTTTCTGGGTGCAGACCAAAATTCAAGATGGCTGCCAGTGGCCATTTTGTACCGAAATTAGGTCCAATCAGTTTTTTGTCACAACTTCTACACAGCTCATATTTGTGAACTGATCTTCACGAAACTTCTTGGGTACCTTTGTTTTCACCTTGGGACAGGAATGAGTGTGTTTTGGGGTGCCTTTGTTATCACTGTGCTATGAGAACAAATATTTTGGGGTTCATTCAGACCCACTGTGGGACTCAAAGATTTTTTTCTAGTTTAGCATCTGACTGTCACCCACCTTTACAATACTTTACCTATACATTTGTTACAGGCAACGGTCAGTATTTATGTACAGACCGTTACAATACTTTATATGTACCTTTGTTATCAGGTCATTACCTAGATGTTTGTCATTGCTGTGTCACATACATACATGTACATATCTTTGTCTTGACAAGTTGAACTACAGTGTTATTGACACTTTCATTTGTCTTAAAAACGTAGTTTATGACTCCTCATTGGAATGACCTTGACAAACTCATTCCAGTAAGGGTTCGTTCATATGCTATGTTTTCAAGACAAAAATTGAAAAATTAAAAAATTTGGTTGGCAGTTTTTTGAACTGCTCTGACCGGCTTTAGTTGTTCCATTAGGTAAAAGGTTAAATTGCACATTATGTGATAAAAAGAATCTCAAACTCGTCATGACTTGACATTCAATTTCTGAACCTTGTTTGCAAAAATTAATCTGTGCCTCAGTAAACCTTGGCTCAGATCGATTTTAGAGAACTTGGTAAGGAAATTTCAGATGAAACCAGAGATCCTCTATGTGCAACAGAACATAATTTTTAATGGTGGATTACAGCTGAAACAAGAAGTTCTGTCACAATTAGTGCAGAAAATGCTTGTTAGTTTTTGCGCTCTTTACTGCAGAAGAATAAAGTAGTCTGAAATACACAAGAGCTTTTACGCTGTGGAATAAAAAATATAATGCGCTATTAGCGAGTTCGGCAGAGAAATCATGAACTGAACCGATCAAACAGAAAGAAAATATTGAGACAACAGTATGCGGAGCAGGGAGCGAAATACTTTTAAAAAAGTGATTAGCAAAATGTTATATTAAATATTTTTTGATATAGCATTTCCAAAAAAGGGGATTAGCATTTTTTAACCTTAATGACTGAAATTCACGCAAATAGTTGTGTTTTTGCATTTGAAAACACATGAGCAACGTCGAATAATCCAGTCTGAGATTTTCTTTCAGGTCGGAACCAACCAGTTTCAATTCATGCATGTCAATTCACCCTTTTCTTTGTGATGCGATTTCAAGAGTAGTCTTGAATATTTTTATGGAGAATGCACTACAGTTTCACAGTTTCTATTTACAGAAGGTAATCTCTTTCTCCTCAAGCAAGGCATGCCGTGACTAGCATCTATCTGCTAGTCATGGAATGACTTGCTTAAGGTGCAACAGAGATTGCTTCCTAGGAGAAGCATCTGTGCTGATTTCTAGCCACTTGCAGCAGTATAGAATTTATGTACAGAATGCAAAGGGTTAAATCACATATATTCATAGCTGGCCATCCCAAGGTATAAGTAGTATCATAGTTCAAAGCTGCTCAGTCTGTTTTATTCAACAAAATGTTCAGTAAGCAATTTTTTCCTGAATGAATTGAAAATAAAATAGTTTTTAAATTCCATAGCGAAATGACAGAGTTTTGTCACTTTAATCAGAAAATAGTTGATTCGCATATTGCTAATTATGTCTCGCCATCGTATAGCAAAACTGTAAAAATACATCGCAAGGTGATGCTAATCCAGATATTTTGCTCCCTGATGAGGGGTGTGTGGGGGGGGGGGAGGGGGTTGGTGGATTACTACTAAATCTCTGTAGGATAGATTTTTACCTTCGTCGCCAGCGGCAGAGCAGGTCTAGTAACCGCTCGACTCCATCCATCAGTCCATCCATCAATCCGGCCGGCCGGCCGGCCGTCAGTCCGTCCGAAACACTTCTTCCGTCAAAGTTTTCTTGGCTTCTATGAAAGGGAATGATTTTATATTTGGTCTGCTGTTTCATAATGATGAGTTGTATCGTGTATCTAATTTTCAGATCTGCTGTGCAGCCACTTTTTGTTTGCCGATAATCAATTGCATGCAGCGATGTAGGTCCAGGCCCGGTGTTGGTCTTGGCTTGTTTCACTTAGTAACTATTTACAACTTCCAAGGACAAAACACAAGAAACACTTGCAAACTTTCATCATATGGACCACCGGGTTACACCCGGTGGTCCATGTGATGAAAGTTTGCAAGTGTTTCTTGTGCTGTTAAGCCTATTTTGAATAATTTTGAAGACCTTTTGAGTAGGGAATATATGGCTCTGCGATTAAGTAGTAATCCACTCTCTTCATTCGGTTTGTGCAGTCGAATCTTAATATCTATTTACATCATTACATGTATCCTTATAGAGGTTAAGTATGATGTTAATGATCTCTGTTTACTAGTATAGAATTGTACAGTGTTGAACAGGTTTTCCTTCAGGAATTGAGTTACATTAATGGTGCTGTTTGACAGGGATAAATGTGCACTTACCCAGCATGCTATTACTTCGAAATAGTGCTGAATACAGTGACAGAACTTCTAGTCTCAACTTTAGACCTGACTAGATAAAGTTTCCTCTTGATATCCAACATTCTGGGATATTCAATATGGCTGGCATGGCAGTGATCTTGGCCTGTTTGGTTGTCTGAGATGTAAGTTTAAAATTGAATGACCAATGGATGCCATATCAGCTAGTACATTTTTGTGGAAGAGTTCTTTCAATAACTAGCATTCTGGCATATCCAGTATGGCCACCATGCTCGCCATCATGGATTTTTTGTGTGTTTTGCTTACCGTATTTACTCTATGTATTGGGACACTCTATGATTTGGGACACACATTTTTTCCAGAAAACTATATTTTTGTGGGACATTCAGGAGATTTGTTTCCAGTTGGCCCATTGCTAGTAGCAGACGACACTCCTAAAAAATTTTTTTGAGTAACTAAAAATTTTCATGTGTTGCTTCCAAAACATAGCTTATGATCCCTCATTTGAACGAGCGCATTGTGCCCGTTCCAGTGAGGGATCATAAGCTGTGTTTTGGAAGCAAAAAATGAAAATATAAAAAAAAATTGGACGGCGATTTTCGTATATAGTGATGGAAAACGAATCACAACTTTATTCAGCATCAAATCAAGACCAGGCTGTGTTCTTTCCCGATTTTCTAAGAATTGGGACACCTGTGAAAATAATTATTTTTAGCTGTCTCAATACATAGAGTAAATACGGTAAATTTAAAATTGAATGACCAGTGATGCCATATCAGCTAGTACATTATTGTGGAAGAGTTACTTCAATAACCAGCATTCTGGCATATCCAGTATGGCCACCATGCTTGCCATCATGGATTTTTTTGTGTTTTGCTTATTATTTTGAATCTATATATATTTCAGATATAACAGCACAGAGTAGTCCAAGAAAGCAAGTTACCCAGACTGTCAGACCTGTGAACTCGGCTAATAGTAAAGAGTTTGATCCACTGTCTGCACAGAGGTCATTAGATGAGAATGTTCCAAATAAAGTAGCTGCTTCATTTGGTTTATCTAATGATGGTCAGTTTAGTAATCAATTTATATCCGGCTTTTATCTGGTATTATGGTATTGAGACTGGACGGGTTGTAATCCATGTGCGGGCAGTGATGTCCACACATGCATTTACCAATTAATAAAAATCATCAGCAAAATTGTAATTAATGAAGCACTGGCTTGTACCTTGTGCTTCATTAATTAATTGTTTTAGGATTATTCCTATAATTAATTAGTGTTTGGAATCTAATATAGTGTTCGTCGAAATATTGCCCACCCGTGGAAAGTGACCAGTCCACTGAGGCCGAACTGTAACTCTTACTTAACATAATTGTCATAACTGGCCAGTGTATTTCACAAAAATCACAATTCAAATTTTATACAGTGGAACCCACTTAATTGGATATCTCTTAACCTAATAACCCTGTTAATTGAATATAATTTCCCAACACAAAACCATTTACCATACCCCAGTACAAATTTGACCCGTTAATTGAATATAGGTTATGAAGTAAACTCCTGTTAATTGAATACAAAATCTTGTGACCTGTCAAGAAATTACCCTGACTCTTCCCAGTCTTCCTTTGTTTATAGACCTAATTGGCCTCAGTACATCCAATACAGGCATTTAATCTATTATATCTTGTTTTACAGAGCTCATGGCACTCTGTCAAACAAGATGTAATAGAATAAATACTAAGTTTATCTCTAGAATACAGGAAAGTGACGAAATCCATGTTAATTGACTATTCCTGTTAATTTAATTATTTTCTTTGGCAATGTGGGTATTCAATTAACAGGGTTCCACTGTATTAATTTTTTTCTATGTTTGCCACTCTAAAACAGCTAATGACCCCTCATTGGAACAGGTTAATGGACCTATTCCAAGGATGGGTAGTAATTGATGGTTTTGAGGGAAAAAATGAAAATTTTGAGTCCTTTCAAAATTTTTTTTGTTCTTAGGCACCTGTGAATATTCAATGTTTAAAAAATAATTAGACTCAAATTGCATATTCAAGTCAAATTCGAGTCCAAATCAGAGGTCTGAATATTGAATGAGTCATTTGGGATCGTTCCAGCGATGGATAGTAATCCATGTTTTTGAGGAAAAAAAATGAAAATTTTGAGTCATTCAAGAATTTTGTTTGTCCTAAGGGTTCTGAGAATATTTAATATTCGAAAAACAATTCCATTCAAAGTCCATATTCAAGTTGACATTGAGACCAAATAAGAAATCTGAATAGGCAGCAACTTAATTGGACTCGTTTCAATGATGGGTAGTAATCTGTGTTTTTGAGGAAAAAAATGAAAATATTTGAGTTTATGTTAATTTGGCTGCCCGCAGTTACTGGCTTTATGATATAACTTTTCATTTTAATATAAATATTGATATTTCGAGTTTTGTTTTAACTCTCTCAATTAAAACTGATTTTTGGCTCACCAACGTTAGTTGTGTGAGCCTTTGGCATAGCCCTCATGTCGGCATCGGCGTTGGCGTCCGCTCTTAAATATTTTGAACTTTTGTGTACAGGTTTTGATTTTTTGGCTTTTCAAATTTTTTTTTGGTTTCAGCATATTGCTATAGTGGTTCACTATAACATTTAACTCTTTTCCAGGGTATTTTGTCGTAATTTTAACCCTTTGAATCAAATTTTAGACTTATTTTGATGTTTGCGTGCATTTTTTGATGGTTTTTTTTTCCTTTCTTTCAAGTGGAGATTTACCTTGCAGCATATGTCCATGCTTTCTGTTGTATGTAAACATGCATCTTAGGGCTATGTTTGTATTATTTAACCCTTTTCCTGCTGAATTACTTCAATTTGGGACTTTTATGTACAGCTTTTGGACTTAGGCTTACAGCTTCTTACTTTTATGTACAGGCTGTGATAAAAAAAAACAATTTCAAGTGAGGTTGACCTCACTGCATATTGCAGTGGTGGTTATTATAACATTGATATCTTTCCAGTACATTTTTAAAAATTTTTTAACCCCTTCAATAGATTTTTAGACTTATTTTGACGTTTGCGTGCAGGTTTTCATGGGTTTTTTTTTTTTTCCTTTCTTCCAAGTGTAGAGTTTCTGCATATTGCTATGGTGGTTCACTATAACATTTAACTCTTTTCCAGGGTATTTTGTCTTAATTTTAACCCTTTGAATCAAATTTTAGACTTATTTTGATGTTTGCGTGCAGGTTTTGATGTTTTTTTTTCCTTTCTTCCAAGTGGAGATTTACCTTGCAGCATATGTCCTTGCTTTCTATTGTATGTAAACATGCATCTTAGGGCTATGTTTGTATTATTTAACCCTTTTCCTGCTGAATTACTTCATTTTTGGACTTTTATGTACAGCTTTTGGACTTAGGCTTACAGTTTCTTACTTTTATGTACAGGTTGCGATAAAAAAAACAATTTCAAGTGAGGTTGACCTCACTGCATATTGCAGTGGTGGTTATTATAACATTGATATCTTTCCAGTGCATTTTTAAAATTTTTTTAACCCTTTGAATAGTATTTTAGACTTATTTTGACGTTTGCGTGCAGGTTTTCATGGGGTTTTTTTGGCTCACCAACGTTAGTTGTGTGAGCCTATGGCATAGCCCTCATGTCGGCGTCGGCGTCGGCGTCCGCTCTTAAATATTTTGAACTTTTGTGTACAGGTTTTGATATTTTTATACTGTACCAATGACCCAGACTTAGCTGGTGCTAACTCCACAAAAAACCAGGGCCAAACACAAATTTTGCCCCCCAATCCCCAAAATTTGCATCCAAAACAAAAAGAAAACATGTCCTAAAGGACCTCCATAGTACGACTCTACTGCGCATGCGCAGTGACGCAGTCGTCCCGAAATTGGCGCCAAATATCATTCTCTGTTTGGCCCTTCATCAGTCAACATCTCACTGATCTTTGTGCTTGTAAATCTCAGTTTAAAGGATGCCAGACACGTAATTCTTGGAGAAAATGTGATTCTAAGGAGGATAGAAGGAGGAGAGGAAAAAAAGAAGTGGCAAAAAATAATCAGGGCTGTACTTAAAATTTTTTGTTAAAATTATGTTAAGTTGCCTATTTTCGAGGCAAACGCCTCTTGTTGTCATTCTTGCTAATTGTTGCACTGCTTATTCAGTGTTTCCTCTCCCCTAACCTTCTAAAGTCCCCCCTTGCAATTCTCCCATGCTTTTGGCATATTTTTGAGAAGTTTCATTTCTAAAATTTCCCTGGGAGAGTTGCTTGGTTACAGAATGTTTTCTGTTATTTTCCCCATAGTTACGTTTTCACCCATGGGTGTATAACGTTTGTGTTCTGCATCTTCCATCTGATGTTCTGCAGATTCTCCCCTGGGAGTCTCTGTTTTGCATCAGATAGAGTGTAATTGAGGACTGATTCCGGGCCAGTTTTTTCAGTGCCTGGAGTCATGTTTTCTTCTGTGTTTACACTGTTTGTTTTCATTGGCAACAGCCTTTTTTGAGGGGGGCTGTTTGCCTTTGAGGTAGTTTATCTCATTATAAGATACATTTATATTATCCGAAAGTGTCTCATTAATTATTTTATATAATTTTAAAATTTTTGACCACACTTTGCCATCGGATCCATCGGGGCTCAACGTTACTTTTCAGCAACTTGGGCTTCTCTGAAAAAATATTTTTTCAAAATTATTTTGTTTTGCAATTGTTTTTTCATTTATTAATGGATCATGTTATTATGTATCTTTGTGTCAGGGGTTTTTGCGAGTAACTAGGACTTATTGTTGTTCCTTCACAATGAAAGGAACTTGTTCAAATTGTAATAGGAAGAAATCTTCCTCTGACTTTCATGATTATTGCATAAATTGTAGTCAGTGTTCTCGCATTAATCCCTGTCCTGTATGTGAACATTGGGATGAGAAACATTGGAAACGTGTGTCACGATATGTTGTTTCTGGAGAAAGAGCGATGCCGGCTCTTTCTCCACAAGGTCACTCTACTCTCTCAGTTTCTATTTCAGAGGAACCAGAACAGGGTGATGTTTCCATGTTATCTTCTTCAAGTGTGCGTCCGTCGTCACAATTAAATACAGAGCTAGCGGCAAAAGTGCTCATGGAGATTAGACAAATGTCGTCCGCTAGCTCGCCCGGTGTAGCGTCCATTCACCGAATGGTTCGGCAGCCGGGTTCGTCCGATGCGGTCCAAGAGGAAATTTTGGGTGATGCGAGCACTATAAAAATAATAGATGCACACCCAGTGACGGCGGATAGTGAACGAGAACGGAGGAAGCCTTTTAGTCCGGTTCCTAGCTCGTCCAGGTCCAGCCGGGCCGCGAGCGAGAGAGGCCCCTCTCTCGTACAACAACATCTGGGACCAGATGTTGTGGTACAAAATGTGTCTTTAGCGGAGCATACGTCCGTCGCTCGGGACGCTCCGTTGTATAAGCAGTCCGCAGAGACTGTTAAGGCTTCCTCTTCTCGCCGGCGCACACGACCGCACCTTGGCTGCGTGACCTCCGATATCTTGCCAGCTTCGCCGAGGAAGGATTATTCGGCGACCAGGTCACACCATCCGGCAGCCAGGGACTCGAGACCGATGGACTCCGGACGTTCGCATAGGAAAAGTATGCGGGAGCCATCCGATGCGGAGCTGCCCTCGGCAAAGCAGCGAAAGACCGCTCCTCCGCAGGTCTCGACGTCGGACATTCTAGTGCAGATAGCACAGCTTATCGCAGCATCCCAGCAGCCGACAGAGACGGTGTCGGATCGAGAATTATCCGACGGCGCTGGGTCGGTACGCTCCGCCGAAGCATCGGGGGCGGACGACCGGGAACATCGGGAGGTCCGACCGGATGGTGAAAGGGATACGGATGAATTGGAGCTATCCCTTTCGGAACAACACAAAGCTGCCGTAGACTTCATCCGGCACTTTCTTCCTCAAGTTGTTCCGTCGGGCCAGACTGCTGCGCTTCCGGACAGGAGAATTATAGCGTCATTGGACTCTGATTTTTTCGAGCGGTTCAGGGACATCGCTCCCGAGTTTCCGTCGCAGTCCAATAATGTTGCAAGAACATTTGAATTATTGAACGACGCTATTTTTAAACTTGCTTCCAGGACAGGGAAAGCAGGCTTCTTGTCCGCAAATACTCTCAACCTGCCTTTCATTAATGCAAGGAATAAATTCGACACGGCAGGTCAGGGTATACCGAGAGTTCCTCTGCGTATGGACGACGAGGCGGAAGACTTAGAGCTATCATTACCGTCGTCAGCTTCTATTCCAACCGCAGTGTTGGAAACAGCTATTGCGTCTAACAGAGCCAATTTAGATGCCTTATCTTACGCAGATCACCTTACGAAGGCGTTATCACTGCGTCTTCAAGGGGAAGAGTTTCAGGATATACAATCCTCCTTAAGACTTCTTTCAAGGGCAGTAGCTTATTCCACGTGTAACTCCGCCCTTTCAGTGGCTAATCTGGAGTTGGTTAGACGTGACGCAGCCCTGTCTACATCCACACTAGTGGATTCTAAGGTGAAGAACTCTCTTAGAGTCGCTTCGGTCTCAGGAGATCTTCTCTTTGACGGCAAGCTTTCCGCTATTTATGATAATATTAAAAAGAAAGCTAGTGATTCTCTGTTGTTTAGATCCGCTCCTAAAAGGTCGGATTCAGCAGACACGAATAAGGCAGGCACTTCTGGGTCTTATCTGCCCAAGAGAGGTTCCTATAGAGGTTCCGGTGCGTCCTCTAGCTCTTATTCGAGAGACCGTCAGGATAGCGACTCTCGTTCGGGACGTCCTTCAGGCCGGGACAATCGGTCGGACGCCCCGAGGTCGACGAGGCGAGGTGCGGGTCGTGGAAGACGTGGTTTCTCCTACCGCAGGCCTCGCAGATCCAGGAGGTGATGGCTCAAACCTCTATCGCGTTCCGGTTGGCGGAAGGTTGTCGAGTTTTTCTCAAGAGTGGGCGTCGATTACGGACGACCCTTGGGTGAGAGGAGTGACTTCGGAAGGTCTAAAGATATCCTTCAAACGAAAGCCTCCATTAACTCGAAGTCCAAAGTGGACTCATCTTCCGTCAAACCCTCAGAAAAGAGACGCTCTGCTATCAGAGGTGCAGTCTCTTTTAATGAAGAACGCGGTAGAGGTCGTAGAAAACCAGGAATCGCTGGGATTCTACAGCCATCTGTTTCTGGTTCCGAAACCAGACGGCTCGTTCCGTCCAGTCATAGATTTGAGCTGGATAAACAAGCTGATCATCGCTCCGAAGTTTTATATGGAGACGATTCGATCGGTCAGAGCGAGTATTCGGGTGAACGATTATGCAACGAGCATAGATCTCAAAGATGCGTACTTTCACGTCATGGTACATCCGACATTCCGAAAGTATCTACGCTTCGCAGTCCTAGGAGTGGTGTATCAGTTCCGGGCCATGTGCTTCGGATTGAATCTAGCACCCTGGGCTTTCACTCGAGTAATGAACTCGGTAATGATTTACTTCCGAGCTCATTCGTCTGCGGTAACGTCGGCCTACCTGGACGACATTCTTCAGAGGTACGGCAACGAGTTAACGCTTCAGAACGATGTTCAGAATCTTCTTCTATTGCTCCGACGTCTCGGTTTCATAGTAAACGAGGAGAAGTCGGATCTGGTGCCGTCCAAGTCATTCACTCATCTGGGAATGAGCTTCGAGACGCACAACAATCTCGTTCGTCTGCCGTTAACCAGAGCGAAATTAGTCAGTTGTTACGCTCGCTATTGTCTAAATACAGACAAAGTCACAGCGAGAGAATTTATGAGACTGATAGGTCTGTGCGGAGCCGCTGCGGATCTCATTCCGATGGGACGGCTACGCACACGGCCTCTTCAAATTTTCTTGACTCAGAATTGGAGTGTGAAAATTCATTCGCTCGATGTAGACGTTCTCTTGTCAGATCAAGTGAAACAAGAGATTCAGACTTGGGCAAACATTCAGTGGTTAACTCAAGGAGTTCCGCTGCAGTTGCCGGATCCGAGTTTTACCATTATGACGGATGCCAGTCAAACAGGTTGGGGTGCATCATTAATCCCAACGGATTCGAGATGCCAGGGTCTTTGGGATCCGCAATTCCTGTGCAAGCACATAAACATCAAGGAAATGATGTCAATTTGGCTTGCGTTACGTCACTGGATGGACATTATTCACGATGCTCATGTCCAAATCCTATCCGACAATACGACAGTAGTGGCGTATATACGGAATCAGGGAGGCACTCATTCAGTTCCGTTGTTCAATCTAACGGAAAGAATCCTTCTGTTTGCGTTGGAACATCACGTTCTTCTTTCGGTCCGTCACATACCGGGTCGTCTGAATGTGCTAGCAGACTCCCTTTCTCGAAAGGGTCGCTTGTTGCCGTCGGAGTGGACTCTCAACAAACAAGTATTCAATCAGATTTGCTACCAATGGGAACGGCCAATGATAGACTTATTTGCGACACATCTCAACAGTCAGTTGCAGACGTATGTGTCCCCGTGTCCGGATCCAAGAGCATTTGCTGTAGACGCTCTATCGATCCCTTGGGACGGAATGATAGGATATGCGTATCCTCCAGCGCCGTTAATTCAACAAGTATTGCTAAAGATAAAACAATCTCAATGCAAGATTCTGTTGGTAGCATCTCTGTCGCCACAGAGACCGTGGATAAATCTACTCAGGTGTCTGTTGTGGGACCTACCGCGGAAGCTCCCTCCACGAGAGGATCTTCTTTGGCAGGGGAAATCGCGCCAACTGCATCACAACCCGCAAGGTCTCAACCTTCACGTTTTTCCGTTGTGCGGTCCTTCTTGCATGGCAAGCACTTTACAGGACGAGCAGTGGACGCGATTTCTAACTGTAGGAGGACCTCCTCTTCGCTAAACTATGCGGCTAAGTGGAAGGTTTTCCGTCGTTGGTGTAGGGATCATTCTGTTGATATATTTGATCCCTCTATACCAGACATTGCTAACTTTCTAGTATACTTGTTTGACGAAATCAAACTGCAACCGGTTACTATAAAGGGTTATAGATCTATGTTATCTGATACCTATGCACATCATGATAGTTTACAAATTGGATCTAATGTCTCTTTATCGAAATTGGTTAGAAACTTTTCGATAAATAGACCAAGAACTCTTAGATTAATTCCTAAGTGGAATTTAGCTTGGGTTCTCCTTAAATTGAAGGAAAAGCCATTTGAACCTCTTGGGACAGTAGATTTCAAATTCTTATCTTATAAGACAGCTTTTCTCTTAGCTTTCTCTTCTGCCAGAAGAGTCAGTGAGCTTCATGCACTATCGGTGGATGATTCTCATTATCGTAGTGTTGGGAACACTATCACCTTCACTACTAACGTCGGTTTTTTAGCTAAGAATCAGGCTCCTAATAAATATCCGGAACCTATTGTTATTAAGGCTCTTCCATCTTCAGACGGGCGTAGGCCTTTACTCTGTCCTGTTAGAGCACTACGTATCTATAAACAGAGATCTCAGTTCATCAGAAAGGGACGGAAACGTTTCTTTCTGTCTTTGATGCCTAATAGAAAGGACATTTCAGTCCATTCTATTGCTAGATGGATTCAGTTAACTATCCGTACTGCGTATGAAGATTTATCTTCTTCTCAGCAGTCTGTGCTTAAGATTTCTGCTCATGAAGTAAGAGCTCTTTCTACTTCCTGGGCTTATGCTAATAGTGTTGCTATTACAGATTTAATGAAGGCTGCTTATTGGTCTCAGCCATCCACATTTACTAATTTTTATCTCAGAAATATTGAGTCCATTTCTGGAGACCTGCATTGTTTAGGTCCGTTATCTGTTGCTCAGAATGTCGTCCACTAAACAGTTGCAACTATAGTTATGCAGGCTTTCTGTTCCGGCAGTGACTCCGTCCGGCTGCCCTCTTCGCTCTGGGCTATTTGACCCAGGGCAAGGGGAAGGGGGGGGGGCGGGTGTTCCCTTAGGTCACCTGCTTTATAGTGAAAAGCAAGGGAATGCCTCCTCCAAGACAGTATTTCTGAGTCGCTTCCGGGATGGTTTTAAAGTGTAATATTAATGTTTAATTTCATTCATGTCTTATTTTTAAAGTGTAGCTCGGTGTGAAGCATTTGTATATGTCAAGTGTCAAACGGGCTTTAATATACAATACTCGGACACTTTTAAATGATTATAAAGAGTCTCAATTCTCTGGACTACTTTATTTATTGGCTTGTTTTAATAATAATTAGTATAAAGGTTATACTGGATATTAATAGAGAACATGAATGTTATTGTGCTCAATTATTAAGGGTAGTGTATCTTTCTAATTTAAATATTAAATAAGAAAGATACATGTAAAGCCTAATACTCCTTTTCTCCTTAAGGGGTTATCTCTTTATTTTATAATTGAGCTTATTGGATTTTCCTCTATGTCCTAGGCCCTCCAGCCTGTTTACTATTCAGCTAAGTCTGGGTCATTGGTACAGTATAAAAATGTTAAAAAATTTATAGTAATTTATATATTTTTTATACTTACCAATGACCCAGACGGGGATGACCCTCCCTGAGTTGGGAACTCTTGCCTCCCCGCTGAGTACATAGCGCTGACCAGGCACTGCCAGTAAGAATGATATTTGGCGCCAATTTCGGGACGACTGCGTCACTGCGCATGCGCAGTAGAGTCGTACTATGGAGGTCCTTTAGGACATGTTTTCTTTTTGTTTTGGATGCAAATTTTGGGGATTGGGGGGCAAAATTTGTGTTTGGCCCTGGTTTTTTGTGGAGTTAGCACCAGCTAAGTCTGGGTCATTGGTAAGTATAAAAAATATATAAATTACTATAAATTTTTTAACTTTTTGGCTTTTCAAATTTTTTTGGGGTTTCAGCATATTGCTATAGTGGTTCACTATAACATTTCACTCTTTTCCAGGGTATTTTGTCTTAATTTTAACCCTTTGAATCAAATTTTAGACTTATTTTGATGTTTGCGTGCAGGTTTTGATGTTTTTTTTTTCCTTTCTTTCAAGTGGAGATTTACCTTGCAGCATATGTCCATGCTTTCTATTGTATGTAAACATACATCTTAGGACTATGTTTGTATTATTTAACCCTTCTCCTGCTGAATTACTTCAATTTTGGACTTTTATGTACAGCTTTTGGACTTAGGCTTACAGCTTCTTACTTTTATGTACAGGTTGTGATAAAAAAAAACAATTTCAAGTGAGGTTGACATCACTGCATATTACAGTGGTGGTTATTATAACATTGATATCTTTCCAGTACATTTTTAAAAATTTTTTAACCCCTTCAATAGATTTTTAGACTTATTTTGACGTTTGCGTGCAGGTTTTCATGGGTTTTTTTTTTTCCTTTCTTCCAAGCGTAGAGTTTCTGCATATTGCTATGGTGGTTCACTATAACATTTAACTCTTTTCCAGGGTATTTTGTCGTAATTTTAACCCTTTGAATCAAATTTTAGACTTATTTTGATGTTTGCGTGCAGATTTTGATGTTTTTTTTTTCCTTTCTTTCAAGTGGAGATTTACCTTGCAGCATATGTCCATGCTTTCTATTGTATGTAAACATGCATCTTAGGGTTATGTTTGTATTATTTAACCCTTTTCCTGCTGAATTACTTCAATTTTGGACTTTTATGTACAGCTTTTGGACTTAGGCTTACAGCTTCTTACTTTTATGTACAGGTTGTGATAAAAAAAAACAATTTCAAGTGAGGTTGACCTCACTGCATATTGCAGTGGTGGTTATTATAACATTGATATCTTTCCAGTACATTTTTAAAAAATTTTTAACCCCTTCAATAGATTTTTAGACTTATTTTGACGTTTGCGTGCAGGTTTTCATGGGTTTTTTTTTTTTTCCTTTCTTCCAAGTGTAGAGTTTCTGCATATTGCTATGGTGGTTCACTATAACATTTAACACTTTTCCAGGGTATTTTGTCTTAATTTTAACCCTTTGAATCAAATTTTAGACTTATTTTGATGTTTGCGTGCAGGTTTTGATGTTTTTTTGGCTCACCAACGTTAGTTGTGTGAGCCTATGGCATAGCCCTCATGTCGGCGTCGGCGTCCGCTCTCAAATATTTTGAACTTTTGTGTACAGGTTTTGATTTTTTGGCTTTTCAAATTTTTTTTTAGTTTCAGCATATTGCTATAGTGGTTCACTATAACATTTAACTCTTTTCCAGGGTATTTTGTCGTAATTTTAACCCTTTGAATCAAATTTTAGACTTATTTTGATGTTTGCGTGCAGGTTTTGATGGGTTTTTTTTCCTTTCTTTCAAGTGGAGATTTACCTTGCAGCATTTGTCCATGCTTTCTATTGTATGTAAACATGCATCTTAGGGCTATGTTTGTATTATTTAACCCTTTTCCTGCTGAATTACTTCAATTTTGGACTTTTATGTACAGCTTTTGGACTTAGGCTTACAGCTTCTTACTTTTATGTACAGGTTGTGATAAAAAGAAAACAATTTCAAGTGAGGTTGACCTCACTGCATATTGCAGTGGTGGTTATTATAACATTGATATCTTTCCAGTGCATTTTTTAAAAAATTTTAACCCTTTGAATAGATTTTTAGACTTATTTTGACGTTTGCGTGCAGGTTTTCATGTATTTTTTTTCCTTTCTTCCAAGTGTAGATTTACCTTGTAGTATATGCTTTCTATTGTATGTAAACGTGCATCTTAGGGCTACATTGTATTCTTTAACCCTTTTCCTGCTTAATTATTTCAATTTTGGACTTCTTTTGTTTACAGGTTTGGATTTTTGTGCTTTTAAAAAAATGTTTTTCTTCTTTGCATATTGCTGTGGGGGTTCACGATAACATTTAACTCTTTGCCAGGGTATTTCGTCTTAATTTTAACCCTTGGAATCAAATTTTGGACTTATTTTGACGTTTGTGTACAGGTTTTGATGTTTTTTTTGCTTTTATGTGCAGGTTTTGAGGTTTGTCTTTCTTTTCTTCCAAGTGGTGACTTACCTTGTAGCATATTGCCATGGTTCCTATTTTATGTTAGGATGCTTCTTAGGGCTATTATTATATTATTTAACCCTTCAGCTGCTTATTTACTTTAATTTTGGACTTTTGTGTGCAAGTTTTGTACTTTTGTGTGCAGGTTTTGATATTTTTTTTTAAGTGGAGTTTTACCTCTCTGGCGTATTGCCATGGTGGTTACTGTAACATTTTCAGGGTATTTTTCTAAATTTTAACCCTTTGAAACAAATGTGATACTTTTATGTGCAGGTTTTGAGGTTTGTCTTTCTTTTCTTCCAAGTGGATATTTTTCAAGTAGACTTTCACCTTACTGGCATATTGCCATTGTGGTTACTGTGACAGGGTATTTTTCTCAATTTTAACCCCTTGAAACAAATGTGATACTTTTTTTTACTTTTATGTGCAGGTTTTGAGGTTTGTCTTTCTTTTCTTGCAAGTGGTGACTTACCTTGTAGCATATTGCCATGGTTCCTATTTTATGTTAGGATGCTTCTTGGGCTATTTTTATATTATTTAACCCTTTAGCTGCTTATTTACTTTAATTTTGTTCTTTTCTTTGCAGGTTTTGTACTTTTGTGTGCAGGTTTTGATATTTTTTTTGAGTGGAGTTTTATCTCACTGGCATATTGCCACGCTGGTTATTGTAATATTTTCAGGGTATTTTTCTAAATTTTAACCCTTTGAAACAAATGTGATACTTTTTTTAATTTTATGTGCAGGTTTTGAGGTTTGTCTTTCTTTTTTTCAAAGTGGAGACTTACCTTGTAGCATATTGCCATGGTTCCTATTTTATGTTAGCATGGTTCTTAGGGGTTATTATTATATTTTTTAACCCTTTAACTGCTTATTTTCTTTAATTTTGGACTTTTGTGTGCAAGTTTTGAACTTTTTTTTTTTACACCAGCCACCCCTTTGCATTGGCCACCTGTTGGTGAGCCACGGGGTACTGATACCCCCTCTAGTTGTTACAGAGTTATGGGCCTTAATTAGTAAATTTTTACAAACTTTGAGCGTGTTAGCGCAATAACTTGAAGCAACATTCTCCAATTTGACTAACATTTTCCATACTGGTCCTTTCCACTAATATCTCAAGCGAGTTTGAAAACTGGCCTGTCCTGGTTTTTCATTACAGAGTTATGGGCCTTAATCAGTCAGTTTTACGACTTGGGCTTGTTAGCGCAATAACCTGAACAAATGTTCTCCGAGTTGACTATTATTTGCAATACAGTAGAACCTGTCTTGAGAGACTGCCCTTTGGGCCACACAAAAGTGGTCTCTCAAGACAGGTGGTCTCTCATAACAGGTTTCACATTATCTCAAGTCAGTGAATAACCAACAACAAAATTCAGAAATGGAGAAGAATGGATTTTTGTAATTACTTTGTAGTTGTTCTTTTTTATGAAGTTTTTGTAACAAATTGAAATGGACTGTTATAAAAATTATAAAAATAAATTAGTGTTGAAAATCTTCGTTGAAGATTTTCAACGCTAATTTATTTTTATAATCCTATCTGTCACATTTCAGGTATGTATGAAATTATTTATTCAGCAATAATCCTAATCTTTTCACAGGGGTCTTATGAAAACATCTCAATCTTTAATGAGTTACGTAACTGAATAGCAACTGAAACCCAGTTGCATGTAAGAGCTTTTAATACTTTTAACCACAATGGATTTTCCAATTCCAGAACAGGTAAAAGGTTTTTGTCATGGTTTCAGTCTTCAAAGGGCCAGTCTCTCAAGACAGGTCCATTATGTCATAAAAATACAAGTTGGTACCAGGTCACAGTGGTCTCTCAAGACAGGTGGTCTCCCATAGCAAGGCCATTATAGAGTAAAACCAATCGGTGCCTGGCAGATGTGGTCTCTCAAGACAGGTGGTCTCTCAAGGCAGTGGTCTCTCAAGACAGGTTTTACTGTACAGTTCTTTTGCAATAATATCTCAAGCAAGTTCGAAAACTGGCCCATCCAGGCCCTATTTTTATTACCTACGTCGCCAGCGGCAGAGCAGGTCTAGTAACCGCTCGACTCTGTCCATCCGTCAGTCTGTCAGTCCATCCGAAACACTTTTCCGTCAAGGTTTTCTTGGCTTCTATGAAAGGAAATGATTTTATATTTGGTCTGCTGCTTCATAATGATGAGTTGTATCGTGTAAGCAATTTTCAGATCTCGTGCAGCCACTTCCTGTTTGCCGATACTTTGAAATTTTACTGTACCCACTGAACATTGAAATTTTTCGTCAAACTTTTCTCGGCTTCTATGCAAGGGATTGATTTTATATTTCATCTGGAGCCTGATAATGATCAGTTGTATCGTGTATGCAATTTTCAGATCTGCCGTGCAGCCACTTCCTGTTTGCCGATTCAATTGCATGCAGCGACGCAGGTCCAGACCCGGTATTGGTCTTGGCTTGTTCATTTTGGGATTAGGATTTATGGGTCTTAATTAAATGATTTTTAGCTCAACTTTGGCGAAGCCAAATTTGAGCTTTTGTCATGGTCCATTGTCCGTCTGTCCATCTGGCCGTCTGTCCGTACGTCAACAATTGGATACGGCTCGGGCTAGAGGCCGTATTTATGAATCGATCTTTACGAAACTTCTTGGGTACCTTTGTTATGACCGTCGGATGAGAACGAGTGTTTTTGGGTGCGGTCCGAAATTCAAGATGGCTGCCAGCCGCCATTTTGTACCGATGATGCAGAAATCTGTTTTTTGTACAGAACTTCCATATGAAAGCTCTGATTTGAATAATTTTTTGTATGAATGTTTAGTTCCATGGGATACATAACATATAATACAGGTTTTTTTCTCGTGCGTAAATTGTGCAAATTAGACTAATTTTGATGTTTTTTGGTGTTACTTTCAGCACTGTAAGTGCAAATGCCAATACGGCTCGGGCTAGAGGCCGTATTTATGAACCGATCTTTACGAAACTTCTTGGGTACCTTTGGTATCACCGTGGGATGAGAACGAGTGTTTTGGGGTCCGGTCCGAAATTCAAGATGGCCAATGGCAGCCATTTTGTACAAAATTAGGTGCAAGCAGATTTTTGCACAGAACTTCCATATGAAAGCGCTGATTTGAATAATTTTTTGTGTGAATGTTTAGTACCATGGGATACATCACATATAATACAGGTTTTTTTCTCATGCAGAAATTATGCAAATTAGATAAACTTTGATTTTTTCAGTGCGACTTACACACAGTAAGTACACATGTCAATACGGCTCAGACTAGAGTCTGTATTTATGAACTGATCTTCACGAAATGTCTTGGGTACCTTTGTTATCACCTTGGGATGGGAATGGGTGTTTCTGGGTGCAGTCTAAAATTCAAGATGGCTGCCAGTGGCCATTTTGTACCGAAATTAGGTCTAATCAGTTTTTGTACACAACTTCTATACAGCTCAGTCTAGAGGCCATATTTATGAACCAATCTTTACGAAACTTCTTGGGTACCTTTGTTATCATGGTGGGATGAGAGAGAGTGTTTTTGGGTGTGGTCCGAAATTCAAGATGGCCACCAGCAGCCATTTTGTACCCAAAATTATTTCAATCAGTCTTTTGTACAGAACTTCTGTATGAAAGTTCAGATTTGAATAAATTTTTGTATGAATGTTTAGTAACATGGAATACATCACATATTGTAAGGGGGTTTTTTTTGTGCAGAAATTATGCAAATTAGATGAACTTTGATTTATTCAGTGCTACTTACACAATGTAAGCACACATGTCAATACGGCTCAGGGTAGAGGCTGTATTTATGAACCGATCTTCACAAAACTTCTTGGGTACCTTTGTAATCACCTTGGGACAAGAATGAGTGTTTCTTGGTATGGTCCAAAATTCAACATGGCTGCCAGTGGCCATTTTGTACCAAAATTAGGTCCAATCAGTTTTTTGTCACAAGTTCTATACAGCTCGTATTTATGAACTGATCTTCACAAAACTTCTTGGGTACCTTTGTTTTCACCTTGGGACAGGAACGAGTGTGTTTTGGGGTGCCTTTGTTATCACTGTGCTATGAGAACAAATATTTTGGGGTTCAGTCAGACCCACTCTGGGACTCAAAGATTTTTTTCTAGTTTAGCATCTGACTGTCACCCACCTTTACAATACTTTACCTATACATTTGTTACAGACAACGGTCAGTATTTATGTACAGACCGTTACAATACTTTATATGTATCTTTGTTATCAGGTCATTACCTAGATGTTTGTCATTGCTGTGTCACATACTATACATGTACATGTCTTTGTCTTGACAAGTTGAGCTACAGTGTCATTGACACTTTCATTATGAATTATGAACTTGTTAGCATATTATAACTTGAACAAAGGTTCCAGATTTGATAATTGGGATATGATTGATAACCAGGTTTTGGACATGCAACACTCTCCAGTTGCCACCACAATTCGACACGTACATCTCTGATGTGCACCTCATGTTAAATATAATAAAGACAGGACACAAGAAGGGTGGAGTATGGGGACAGAAATCAAAAAACAGAATTGAAGGCTTTCAGGTGTTTCACATATGTCAAAGTTGGAAGTGAAATATAGGAAAGACTCCCAACAAGAGATGTTTTGTTTCTGTCTCTCTGATTTGTGATTTGTATTTATACCACTGTTAAACTTGAATGATGCTTAGATTTTTAAAGACAGGTACAGTTGAAACTAGAACTCCTGTCACAATTAGTGCAGAAAATGCTCGTTAATTAATGCACTCCTTACTGCAGAAGAAGGAAGTAGTCTTGACGTACACAATAACGTTTGTGCTGTGCAATGCAAAATATGATGCACTATTAGCAAGGACAGAAGTGAAATCACAAACTGAACTGATCAAGCAGAAAGAAAATATTGAGACTACAGTATGTGGAGGATGGATTACTGTATTTACTCTATGTATTGGGACACTCTATGATTTGGGACACACATTTTTTCCAGAAAACTGTATTTTTTTTATGCTCCAAAGTTTGGGACATTCAGGAGATTTGTTTCCAGTTGGCCCGTCGCTAGTAGCAGATGACACTCCTAAAAAAAATTCTTGAGTAACTAAAAATTTTCATTTTTTGCTTCCAAAACATCGTTCCAATGAGGGATCATAAGCTATGTTTTGGAAGCAAAAAATGAAAATATAAAAAAAAATTGGACGGCGATTTTCATATATAGTGATGGAAAACAAATCACACACAACTTTATTGAGCATCAAATCAAGACCAGGCGGTGTTCTTTCCCTATTTTCTAAGAATTGGGACACCTGTGAAAATAATTCTTTTTAGCTGTCCCAATCCATAGAGTAAATACGGTACTACTAAATTTCTGTGGGATAAATTTTTCATTTAGTAATTATTTACAATTTCTGAGGAGAAAACACAAGAAGCACTTGCAAACTCTCATGACATGGACCACCGGGTTGCACCTGGTGGTCCATGTGATGAAAGTGTGCAAGTGTTTCCTCTGCTGTTATGAACAATTAATAATACTTTTTGAGTGGGGAATATATGTTGCTGCAATCAAGTAGTAATCCACTCTCTTCATTCTGTATATGCAGTCGTATATTAATATCCATTTACGTCATTACATGTACGTTGCTCGGTGGTTCTCTCCGGGTACTCCGGCTTCCTCCACCCGTAAAACTGTCATGGTCATGGTTAGCCATTGTGCAGAAATATATGACCTTAAACACCAATAAATAAATATAAATAAATAACTCTCTTCATTCTGTAAATGCAGTCGTATTTTAATATCCATTTATGTCATTACATGTACATGTATCCCAGTAGAGGTTAGGATTGTTCTCTATTTACTAGTATAGAATTGTACAGTGTTGGGCACGCTGTTTTTCTATGCGGACAGAGTTACTCTAATAGGGAAGTTTGACAGGAGCAAATGTGTATTTGCTCAGCACGCGGTTACTTCAAAACAATGCACAATGCAGTAACTTGATTTTTAGTTTCAACTGTATTGCCTGCATCTGTCTATTTACTTTCATGTGTGACACTGTATTGTGTCGAAGCATTTCATTGGCTCTAAGTAACATTCCATTGGCCCATGCGAATCAATCAGATGTGTTCTCACACGCCATAGGCTGGATTCCACACATTTTTCAATGCCAGTACTCTATTGGGTAATGTTGAAGACTCTCAACAGTTGTGGTATAAAACAATGCTATAATTTAATTTTGTGAGCAAGGATGTTTTTATAAGCTTTGAACAAGTACTTTTTGTTATGCATTTATCGATTGATGGTTTGAAAAGTCTTTCATCAGCTCTGAGATTTCCCACATTTCCAAAATAGCAGGGAGCACTGGTACTAAAGTGAGACCAGTTCTCGTTACATCACCAAAGTTAACTCTTTACCTAACACAAAAAGCAGAAGACAAAAGCAAACAAAATTCATGAATAACTAATTTTTTTCATCTCAAAAACATAGGTTATGACCCCTCATTGGAATGAGCTTGGGAGCACCTTCCAAAGAGGGGTCATAACCTATGTTTTTGAGACAAAAAATGAAAAAAATAATGAAAATTAATTGATGATTTTTGTGAATAGCGCTGGCCGGTTTTGGCCATTATGTTGGGTAAAGGGTTAAGCAATTTTGAGTCCGGTTAATCCTTGGATGGATGACCACTCAGCGACTGATTCAGGTGCTTCCTGTGGTAGTGGCTTGTGGGCGAACAGTGAAGTTTGAGTGTGTGATTCTGCGACATTGTATCATGCGCCAGCTGTGAATGTTGGGAATGTTCACCAGTACTACACAGTCCCCACTGTACCTAGGTGTAAAATAGGGATCTGTTGAGGTGCTTGCCTTGTGTGCCCGTCAGGAGCAACGGGAGTATGCTCCGTTGAGTTGAGCTGAGAATGTCAAAGAATGAGCAAAAGATGTATACGCTTATGGTACAGGGTAATAATGTAAGTCAGAGAGCACTGTGGTAGATTCAAGACGTTAACATTGCATTATTATTATTATATTATTATAAATACTTCTTGTCACACTCATTTTCAGTATAATTTTTTTGTTTTTCAGCTGCTTTGATTAGCATATTTGGTATTGAATTTATTAATTACCTTGGTAGTTATGGCAATATCAGCTTTAACAACTTCAATACTGCTCTCACAGAATCCTCTCTCCCCTGTCAGTTTATTTATATAGATTTTTGGGGGGCATCGTTGCACTGTGTACTGAGGTAAACTGCATTTTGATAGGGCACTTGACTTCAACTAATGCTAACCCTGCTTGTGCAGAGTCAGTACATTGGGGAGCCTGGCAGTTGCTCACCATTTCTCTGGGGTACTCTTTGGGTACTCTGGCTTACTCAACCCCATAAAACTGTCCAACACAAGACTGTCAAAAACTTATCTTGTTTTGAACAAATCCGTATCATGTGATTCCTCATTGAAACGAGCTCATTGAGCTTGTTCCAATGAGGAATCATATGATACGGTTTTGTTCAAAGTGTTTTAAGAACTGGGGGAAAATAATTAAAGTAACAAATTTTGATATGTGCTTTCTGTGAAGGGTTAAAATCTGTCCTTGGGAAATGGGCCAAATAATAACATGCATGCACACAAGGGGGCGGAGGCATTGCGGTAACCAGTTCTCATCAGATCACCGAAGTTAAGCAACGTCGAGCCAGGTTAGTCCTTGGATGGGTGACCATCTGAGCGATCAATTTGGACTCCCGCGTTGTGTCCTTGGGCAAGGCACTTCACCCTGATTGTCCACATGGAGGCACAATGATGCTGTGTACTAAGGCATACTGCACGTCAATGGTGCACATGTCTTCAACCAAAATCTAACTCTGCTTGTGCTGCAGTTCGGAATTACATTGTTTTGGGAGCTGGCAGCTTCTCGTCGTTGCTCGGTGGTCCTCTCTGGGTACTCTGGCTTCCTCCACCTGTAAAACTGTCACCGACATGATATGACCTTGGTTATTAAAGTGTTGTTAAACCCTAATAAATAAATAAACATGCATGCACAAAAATATGAACAATACACCTTGAATTATAAGCTTTAGCATTCCAAGACTTGAAACTAAGGCCTAAAAAAATTGAAAATCTGTTTCTCAGGCCCTCCCGCATGGTCTGTTTGGCTGCCGCATGCTCTCTTTTTATAACCTATCCAAACTTAAAAAAATAAAAAACGAATGGATTATGTCTGATATTTTACCCAAGTTAATAAAATTGTCCCTTGAGTGCAAGAAGGCTTTGCAATGCTTTAGCATTGCAAAGCCTTCTTGCACTCAAGGGACGTAATACACCACCACCCATGCTATTCTGTAGATTATGGGTCCTAAAACATAAAACAAACCAAGAACATGAACTTTTTAATGGCAAAGAAATAATTACAAAAATAAAAAATAAAATAAAAAAACGCCTGCACACATGCAATTTTACAAAAAATGGCCTGAGAAACAGAGGATCTACTTTGTGAGGCCTAATCAAACAACTTTCCGAGAAGTAAACAACGTAATTTGGCAAACTTCAACAGCGAGTAATATGCTACTCAGTGCCTTTTCGCTCATGCATTCCTTGGAGAATCATTTGTTTATGAAGTTGAAGTTGCATTCCATGTCTTATTCCGAAGTGTACTAAATTTGATTTTGGAATTCCTACTTACTGTGCACCATTGGAGTGAATGGCATTCAGATGTTCATTGATGTTTTTCTTGAAAACATTTTCCTGATGCCAGGACTAAACAATAGACAGCACATCTGGGGGCGCTCTGGCTCAATAGGTAGAGGTGCAGGCTGCAAGCCGAGAGGTCCTCGGTTCGAATCCCACCTGCGGCAACCGCATTGTGTCCTTTTGCAAGACACTTCACCCCCATTGCCCATGAGGGGTCACGATGACGGCGTGTACTAAGGCGTACTGTACGTCGATGGTGCGCATGTCTTCAACCAATCTAACCCTGCCTGTGCTGCAGTGCGGAATTACGATTTTGGGGAGCTGGCAGCTGCTCGTCGTTGCTCGGTGGTTCTCTCCGGATACTCAGGCTTCCTCCACCCGTAAAACTGTCACGGTCATGATTAGCCATTGTGCATAAATGTGTGACCTTAAACATCAATTAATAAATAAATAAATAAATACAGCACATCTCCTATTTTTAAAAGCGAATGACTGAGTCTTTGCGTAAACTAAACTAACAGGTTACATTCCAACTACCTTGGCGATTGTTTCATAACAAGTCTTGGCTGTGTATATAGACAGCTAAGACTTGCCTAGACACATCTGTAGAGGCACAGGGTGTAGATTGTTTACGTGTATAAAAAATGTATAAAAATTTGCAGGTTTTTAACTCTTTGCATGCTGCGGGCAAATATTCCTGCCCAGGACAGGAAATCTCTTTCCATTAACTCTTTCATTGCCGAATGCGACTAAATTCGAATTACCCAATTGCTGCCGATCGCGACTAAAGTAGACATTTTAAACCAGATAGCACTACGACTGTTCTAGGGGAAGTAACTCTCTTATTTTTTGTGATTTACAATATTGAAACGTTTCAAGACGTGAGGTTATAGAACATATTTTTCAAGTCTGAGATAGCGAATGTGGTTCTGAAACTGAAATGATGCGGCCAGTGATATGGACATATTATCCCCTCAAGGCCAAGATATGGGCAAATTAACCCCTAAGATTTGGTTCAAAATGTTGGTGCTGTCGGAAATTCTGCAGGATTCGAGGTAGAAGAGTGGTCAGAGTCAACAAATCACTCATTTAGTTTTGACTGGCAAATTTATCAGCCCTCCTGCATTTTTAAAAATGCCAGGCCTTCAACATTTAGGTTAAAAATCCATTATCTGGCTTTTTTAGGTTTTCCAGTTCGGTTCCGGTTTTTGCAGCAAACTGAAAAACTGAACCACAAGACCAAACAAAAACTAGCTGAATTATTTTACTGTGTTTGTGCTTAAACTGATCAAACTAACGTACTGGGAGGGAACTGTACTAGTGGCCCATATGGAGTAGTTAGTAGTGCTAATGTGTAACCATAGACCAATAGGAGCCTGACCATTCCTACTATACTACCATACTAGACATCAAAACATACCCTACAATCCCATATGACCTAGTATTATGTACTATCCATTGTAACCACACAAAGGTTTAAAGCATTATTTGGTTAGTAATTCTGAGAGTTAACATTAGACCAAACAGCTTGCAAACCCTACATCTGTACTACCATACTAGACAACAAAGCATATCCTCTGACACCGCATGACAAACCATTATATTTTTAACAAAATGACGTACACATGACAAAGAACAATCCAAATTCTTTAACTTTAACTTTAACCTACAACAATCTCCTGTATCAATATCGCAGAGCTCTTTCCAATGAGGGGGTCACATGATATGCTTTTGTTGCATTTTTTTTTCAATTTGGAAAAAAAATAATTAAAATAACAAAATTTGATATTGGATACAGTAAAACCTGTCTTGAGAGACCACTGTCTTGAGAGACCACCTGTCTTGAGAGACCACATCTACCAGGCACCGAATTGGTTTTACTCTATAATGGACCTGCTATGGGAGACCACCTGTCTTGAGAGACCACCTGTCTTGAGAGACCACTGTAACCTGGTACCAACTTGCATTTTTATGCCATAATGGACCTGTCTTGAGAGACCGCCTCTTTGAAGACTGAAACCATGACAAAAACTTTTTACCTGTTCTGGAATTGGAAAATCCATTGTGGTTATACTAAAATAATTAAAAGTATTAAAAGCTCTTAATTGGGTTTCAATTGCTAACTCATTAAAGATTGAGATGTTTTTTTAAGAACCCTGTGAAAAGATTAGGATTATTGCTGAATAAACAATTTCATACATACCTGAAATGTGTCAGATAGGAATAAAAATAAATTTGTGTTGAAAATCTTTTTGTAACAAATTGAAATGGACTGTTATAAAAATTATAAAAATAAATTAGTGTTGAAAATCTTCAATGAAGATTTTCAACACTAATTTATTTTTATAATTTTTATAACAGTCCATTTCAATTTGTTACAAAAACTTCATAAAAAAGAACAACTACAAAGTAATTACAGAAATCCATTCTTCTCCATTTCTGAATTTGTGGTTGGTTATTCACTGACTTGAGAAAACCTGAAACCTGTTGAGAGACCACCTGTCTTGAGAGACCACTTTTGTGTGGCCCAAAGGGCGGTCTCTCAAGACAGGTTCTACTGTAAATGGTTAATCCTTCAACTAACATAATAGCCATAATCAGCCAAAACTATTTACAGTTGAAACTGGCAGTCCTGTCACTGTATTGTGCACTAATTTGAGATGATAGTGCATGGAGTAAGTACACTTTTGTCCCTGTTCAACTGCACCATTAGGCCAAAAAAATTAATGGTCTGGTTCCGGTTACATAGCAGAAAAAAATAGGGTTGGTAGGTCAGGATGTTTTTTTATTATTATTTTTCCCTTGAAATTGTACTTGAGTTAATTTTTAGGACCAAATTCTTTCAATAGTTGTGACTGATATATACTACTTCGATATTCTGTTGAGCCTGAATATCAAAATTACACCCAAAATGGCAGTTTATCAGCAGACAATTTATTCGTCATTGCAGCAGACATTTCAGGTGTAATTCCACAACTTCAAAATGAAACAGATTTGGAGGTGTGTTGATATTGTCAGCTGTCCTCAAGATTCTGAAATAAAGTGTGTGTTCGCTTATCTCAGTCTATCACTGGAAGGGTTAAAATTAGTGCACCTCAGCACATAAAATAAATTGACACTTTAAGAGTGATTGTGGTAATGGGCTGGCTAAGTATCATCATGTTTATCTTGGCAGAGGAATCACAAATGACTTGCTTATGTTTATTTGAAAACAATAATGTACCATGCATCGGTTTTGTATCTAACACTTGCGCACACACAATTTTGAAGGCAAGCTGCTATCATGACATCACCGTGTTCAAACAGTCAATCACTTTGAAGTACAATTGTAAAACTAGAGGGAAACTCTTGGTGTTTCCCAAGAAAAATTTCCTGGTTTTAAATAGCAGGAATGCGATTGGCCGAATGTTCAATGTGACTGACTACGCGTGCTTTGTGTAATGCAATACACATGCTTGTGGCTTTTCACCTCAACTTGTTTCTGACAAATTTGAGGTAAACAATGTCCCATCATTTTTCGTAATAATAGTGACTGTCGAGACAAACCACTTGGAACAGTTTGGAATGAAAAGTAATAAAGAAAGGTTCCATGGTCTTCGAGGGTAGACAGGGTGTTAAAAAAGAAAGACCCAAATTTAAATCAACAGTAATCCGCACCAGTGAAGTAAATTTATTTCTTGTAAACCATGATAAGCAAGTTCAAAATGCATACCAGAGTTATAATGACTTCGGCTTTCCATTACCAATTATGATTTAATTTGCCGGTGATGGTTTTGAACATGGTACAGATTATATATACAAATCGGTATACCAAAAAAATGCCCACCACTATTTGTGTCATTTTAAAAGTTAGCGTTCGTGTGTTTTTTTTTCTGTTCCTTTTTCAATTTTAATAAAAAAAATTGTTAGGGTCGGGGCGCAAAATTAGGGTCGGTCGGGTAACTGGAACCAAAACATTATTTTTTTTTCGCCTTAACGTAACTCAATTCCTGCAGAAAAGCAGCATGCCCAACTCAATACAAATCTATACTAGAAAATAGAGATCCTTAACATCATTGCAAACCTCTACTGGAATACATGTTCATGTAATGGCATAAATAGATACACTGGAGCCCACTTAATTGGATATCTCTTAATTGTATATCCCTGTTAATTGAATATAATATTTTTATACTGTACCAATGACCCAGACTTAGCTGGTGCTAACTCCAACAAAACCAGGGCCAAACACAAATTTTGCCCCCCAATCCCCAAAATTTGCATCCAAAACAAAAAGAAATCACGTCCTAAAGGACCTCCATAGTACGCCTCTACTGCGCATGCGCAGTGACGCAGTCGTCCCGAAATTGGCGCCAATTATCATTCTCTGTTTGGCCCTTCATCAGTCAACATCTCACTGATCTTTGTGCTTGTAAATCTCAGTTTAAAGGATGCCAGACACGTAATTTTTGGAGAAAATGTGATTCTAAGGAGGATAGAAGGAGGAGAGGAAAAAGAAGTGGCAAAAAATAATCAGGGCTGTACTTAAAATTTTTTGATGAAATTATGTTAAGTTGCCTATTTTCGAGGCATGGGCCTCTTGTTGTCATTCTTGCTAATTGTTGCACTGCTTATTCAGTGTTTCCTCTCCCCTAGCCTTCTAAAGTCCCCCCTGGCAATTCTCCCATGCTTTTGGCATATTTTTGAGAAGTTTCATTTCTAAAATTTCCTGGGAGAGTTGCTTGGTTACAGAATGTTTTCTGTTATTTTCCCCATAGTTACGTTTTCACCCATGGGTGTATAACGTTTGTGTTCTGCATCTTCCATCTGATGTTCTACAGATTCTCCCCTGGGAGTCTCTGTTTTGCATCAGATAGAGTGTAATTGATGACTGATTCCGGGCCAGTTTTTTCAGTGCCTGGAGTCATGTTTTCTAGTGTGTTTACACTGTTTGTTTTCATTGGCAACAGCCTTTTTTGAGGGGGGCTGTTTGCCTTTGTGGTAGTTTATCTCATTATAAGATACATTTATATTATCCGAAAGTGTCTCATTAATTATTTATATTTATTTATTGGTGTTTAAGGTCACATACTTATGCACAATGGCTAATCGTGACCGCGACAGTTTTACGGGTGGAGGAAGCCGGAGTACCCGGAGAGAACCACCGAGCAACGACGAGCAGCTGTCAGCTCTCCAACATCGTAACTCTGAACTCTGCACCGCAGCACAGATAGGGTTAGATTGGTTGAAGACATGCGCACCATCGACGTGCTGTACGCCACAGTACACAGCGTCATCGTGCCCCCATGAAGGCAATCGGGGTGAAGTGTCTTGCCCAAGGACACAACGCGGTTGCCGCAGGTGGGATTCGAACCGAGGACCTCTCGGCTTGCAGCCTGCATCTCTACCAACTGAGCCACCGCGCCCCCCATTAATTATTTTATATAAATTTAAAATTTTTGACCACACTTTGCCATCGGATCCATCGGGGCTCAACGTTACTTTTCAGCAACTTGGGCTTCTCTGAAAAAATATTTTTTCAAAATTATTTTGTTTTGCAATTGTTTTTTCATTTATTAATGGATCATGTTATTATGTATCTTTGTGTCAGGGGTTTTTGCGAGTAACTAGGACTTATTGTTGTTCTTTCACAATGAAGGGACATTGTTCAAATTGTAATAGGAAGAAATCTTCCTCTGACTTTCATGATCATTGTATTAATTGTAGTCAGTGTTCTCGCATTAATCCCTGTCCTATATGTGAACATTGGGATGAGAAACATTGGAAACGTGTGTCACGATATGTTGTTTCTGGAGAAAGAGCGATGCCGGCTCTTTCTCCACAAGGTCACTCTACTCTCTCAGTTTCTATTTCAGAGGAACCAGAACAGGGTGATGTTTCCATGTTGTCTTCTTCAAGTGTGCGTCCGTCGTCACAAATGAATTCAGAGCTAGCGGCAAAAGTGCTCATGGAGATTAGACAAATGTCGTCCGCTAGCTCGCCCGGTGTAGCGTCCATTCACCGAATGGTTCGGCAGCCGGGTTCGTCCGATGCGGTCCCAGAGGAAATTTTGGGTGATGCGAGCACTATAAACATAATAGATACACACCCAGTGACGGCGGATAGTAAACGAGAACGGAGGAAGCCTTTTAGTCCGGTTCCTAGCTCGTCCAGGTCCAGCCGGGCCGCGAGCGAGAGAGGTCCCTCTCTCGTACAACAACATCTGGGACCAGATGTTGTGGTACAAAATGTGTCTTTAGCGGAGCATACATCCGTCGCTCGGGACGCTCCGTTGTATAAGCAGTCCGCAGAGACTGTTAAGGCTTCCTCTTCTCGTCGGCGCACACGACCGCACCTTGGCTGCGTGACCTCCGATATTTTGCCAGCTTCGCCGATGAAGGATTCTTCGGCGACCAGGTCACACCATCCGGCAGCCAGGGATTCGAGACCGATGGACTCCGGACGTTCGCATAGGAAAAGTATGCGGGAGCCATCTGATGCGGAGCTGCCCTCGGCGAAGCAGCGAAAGACTACGCCTCCGCAGGTCTCGACGTCGGACATTCTTGTGCAGATAGCACAGCTTATCGCAGCATCCCAGCAGCCTACAGAAACGGTGTCGGATCGAGAATTATCCGACGGCGCTGGGTCGGTACGCTCCGCCGAAGCATCGGGGGCGGACGACCGGGAACATCGGGAGGTCCGACCGGATGGTGAAAGGGATACGGATGAATTGGAACTATCCCTTTCGGAACAACAAAAAGCTGCCGTGGACTTCATCCGGCACTTTCTCCCTCAAGTTGTTCCGTCGGGCCAGACTGCTGCGCTTCCGGACAAGAGAATTATAGCGTCATTGGACTCTGAATTTTTTGAGCGGTTCAGGGACATCGCTCCCGAGTTTCCGTCGCAGTCCAATAATGTTGCAAGAACATTTGAATTATTGAACGACGCTATATTTAAACTTGCTTCCAGGACAGGGAAAGCAGGTTTCTTGTCCGCTAATACTCTTAACCTGCCTTTCATTAATGCAAGGAATAAATTCGACACGGCAGGACAGGGTATACCGAGAGTTCCTCTGCGTATGGACGACGAGGCGGAAGACTTACAGCTATCATTACCGTCGTCAGCTTCTATTCCAACCGCGGTGTTGGAAACAGCTATTGCGTCTAACAGAGCCAATTTAGATGCCTTATCTTATGCAGATCACCTTACTAAGGCGTTATCACTGCGCCTTCAAGGGGAAGAGTTTCAGGATATACAATCCTCTTTAAGACTTCTTTCAAGGGCAGTAGCTTATTCCACGTGTAACTCCGCCCTTTCAGTGGCAAATCTGGAGTTGGTTAGATGTGACGCAGCCCTAGCTACATCCACACTAGTGGATTCTAAGGTGAAGAACTCTCTTAGAGTCGCTTCGGTCTCAGGAGAACTTCTCTTTGACGGCAAGCTTTCCGCTATTTATGATAAAATTAAAAAGAAAGCTAATGATTCTCTGTTGTTCAGATCCGCTCCTAAAAGGTCGGATACAGCAGACACGAATAAGACAGGCACTTCTGGGTCTAATGCGCCCAAGAGAGGTTCCTATAGAGGTTCCGGTGCGTCCTCTTGGTCTTATTCGAGAGACCGTCAGGATAGCGACTCTCGTTCGGGACATCCTTCAGGCCGGGACAATCGGTCGGACGCCCCGAGGTCGACGAGGCGAGGTGCGGGTCGTGGAAGACGTGGTTTCTCCTACCGCAGGCCTCGCAGGTCCAGGAGGTGATGGCTTAAACCTCTATCGCGTTCCGGTTGGCGGAAGGTTGTCGAGTTTTTCACAAGAGTGGGCGTCGATTACGGACGACCCGTGGGTGAGAGGAGTGACTTCGGAAGGTCTAAAGATATCCTTCAAACGAAAGCCTCCATTAACTCGAAGTCCAAAGTGGACTCATCTTCCGTCAAATCCACAGAAAAGAGACGCTCTGTTATCAGAGGTGCAGTCTCTTTTAATGAAGAACGCGGTAGAGGTCGTAGAAAACCAGGAATCTCTGGGATTCTACAGCCATCTGTTTCTGGTTCCGAAACCAGACGGCTCGTTCCGTCCAGTCATAGATTTGAGCTGGATAAACAAGCTGATCGTCGCTCCGAAGTTTTATTTGGAGACGATTCGATCGGTCAGAGCGAGTATTCGGGTGAACGATTATGCAACGAGCATAGATCTCAAGATGCGTACTTTCACGTCATGGTACATCCGACATTCCGAAAGTATCTACGCTTCGCAGTCCTAGGAGTGGTGTATCAGTTCCGGGCCATGTGCTTCGGATTGAATCTAGCACCCTGGGCTTTCACTCGGGTAATGAACTCGGTAATGATCTACTTCCGAGCTCATTCGTCTGCGGTAACGTCGGCCTACCTGGACGACATTCTTCAGAGGTACGGCAACGAGTTAACGCTTCAGAACGATGTTCAGAATCTTCTTCTATTGCTCCGACGTCTCGGTTTCATAGTAAACGAGGAGAAGTCGGATCTGGTGCCGTCCAAGTCATTCACTCATCTGGGAATGAGCTTCGAGACGCACAACAATCTCGTTCGTCTGCCATTAACCAGAGCGAAATTAGTCAGTTGTTACGCTCGCTATTGTCTGCACGCAGACAAAGTCACGGCGAGAGAATTTATGAGACTGATAGGTCTGTGCGGAGCCGCCACGGATCTCATTCCGATGGGGCGGCTACGCACACGTCCTCTTCAAATTTTCCTGACTCAGAATTGGAGTGTGAAAATTCATTCGCTCGATGTAGACGTTCTCTTGTCAGATCAAGTGAAACAAGAGATTCAGACTTGGGCAAACATTCAGTGGTTAACTCAAGGAGTTCCGCTGCAGTTGCCGGATCCGAGTTTTACCATTATGACGGATGCCAGTCAAACAGGTTGGGGTGCATCATTAATCCCAACGGATTCGAGATGCCAGGGTCTTTGGGATCCGCAATTCCTGTGCAAGCACATAAACATCAAGGAAATGATGTCAATTTGGCTTGCGTTACGTCACTGGATGGACATTATTCACGATGCTCATGTCCAAATCCTATCCGACAATACGACAGTAGTGGCGTATATACGGAATCAGGGAGGCACTCATTCAGTTCCGTTGTTCAATCTAATGGAAAGAATCCTTCTGTTTGCGTTAGAACATCACGTTCTTCTTTCGGTCCGTCACATACCGGGTCGTCTGAATGTGCTAGCAGACTCCCTTTCACGAAAGGGTCGCTTGTTGCCGTCGGAGTGGACTCTCAACAAACAAGTATTCAATCAGATTTGCTACCAATGGGAATGGCCAATGATAGACTTATTTGCGACACATCTCAACAATCAGTTGCAGACGTATGTGTCCCCGTGTCCGGATCCAAGAGCATTTGCAGTAGACGCTCTGTCGATCCCTTGGGACGGAATGATAGGATATGCGTATCCTCCAGCGCCGTTAATTCAACAAGTATTGCTAAAGATAAAACAATCTCAATGCAAGATTCTGTTGGTAGCATCTCTGTCGCCACAGAGACCGTGGATAAATCTACTCAGGTGTCTGTTGTGGGACCTACCGCGGAAGCTTCCTCCACGAGAGGATCTTCTTTCGCAGGGGAAATCGCGTCAACTCCATCACAACCCGCAAGGTCTCAACCTTCACGTTTTTCCATTGTGCGGTCCTTCTTGCATGGCAAGCACTTTACAGGACGAGCAGTGGACGCGATTTCTAACTGTAGGAGGACCTCCTCTTCGCTAAACTATGCGGCTAAGTGGAAGGTTTTTCGTCGTTGGTGTAGGGATCATTCTGTAGATATATTTGATCCCTCTATTCCAGACATTGCAAACTTTCTAGTATACTTGTTTGACGAAATCAAACTGCAGCCTGTTACTATAAAGGGTTATAGATCTATGTTATCTGATACCTATGCACATCATGATAGTTTACAAATTGGATCTAATGTCTCTTTATCGAAATTGGTTAGAAACTTTTCGATAAATAGACCCAGAACTCTTAGATTAATTCCTAAGTGGAATTTAGCTTGGGTTCTCCTTAAATTGAAGGAAAAGCCATTTGAACCTCTTGGGACAGTAGATTTCAAATTCTTATCTTATAAGACAGCTTTTCTCTTAGCTTTCTCTTCTGCCAGAAGAGTCAGTGAGCTTCATGCACTATCGGTGGATGATTCTCATTATCGTAGTGTTGGGAACACTATCACCTTCACTACTAATGTGGGTTTTTTAGCTAAGAATCAGGCTCCTAATAAATATCCGGAACCTATTGTTATTAAGGCTCTTCCGTCTTCAGACGGACGTAGGCCTTTACTCTGTCCTGTTAGAGCACTACGTATCTATAAACAGAGATCTCAGTTCATCAGAAAGGGATGGAAACGTTTCTTTCTGTCTTTGATGCCTAATAGAAAGGACATTTCAGTCCATTCTATTGCTAGATGGATTCAGTTAACTATCCGTACTGCTTATGAAGATTTATCTTCTTCTCAGCAGTCTGTGCTTAAGATTTCTGCTCATGAAGTAAGAGCTCTTTCTACTTCCTGGGCTTATGCTAATAGTGTTGCTATTACAGATTTAATGAAGGCTGCTTATTGGTCTCAGCCATCCACATTTACGAATTTTTATCTCAGAAATATTGAGTCCATTTCTGGAGACCTGCATTGTTTAGGTCCGTTATCTGTTGCTCAGAATGTCGTCCACTAAACAGTTGCAACTATAGTTATGCAGGCTTTCTGTTCCGGCAGTGACTCCGTCCGGCTGCCCTCTTCGCTCTGGGCTATTTGACCCAGGGCAAGGGGAAGGGGGGGGGGGGGGGCGGGTGTTCCCTTAGGTCACCTGCTTTATAGTGAAAAGCAAGGGAATGCCTCCTCCAAGTCAGTATTTCTGAGTCGCTTCCGGGATGGTTTTAAAGTGTAATATTAATGTTTAATTTCATTCATGTCTTATTTTTAAAAGTGTAGCTCGGTGTGAAGCATTTGTATATGTCAAGTGTCAAACGGGCTTTAATATACAATACTCGGACACTTTTAAATGATTATAAAGAGTCTCAATTCTCTGGACTACTTTATTTATTGGCTTGTTTTAAAAATAATTAGTATAAGGGTTATACTGGATGTTAATAGAGAACATGAATGTTATTGTGCTCAATTATTAAGGGTAGTGTATCTTTCTAATTTAATATTAAATAAGAAAGATACATGTAAAGCCTAATACTCCTTTTCTCCTTAAGGAGTTACCTCTTTACTATATAGTTGAGCTTATTGGATTTTCCTCTATGTCCTAGGCCCTCCAGCCTGTTTACTATTCAGCTAAGTCTGGGTCATTGGTACAGTATAAAAATGTTAAAAAATTTATAGTAATTTATATATTTTTTATACTTACCAATGACCCAGACGGGGATGGCCCTCCCTGGAGTTGGGAACTCTTGCCTCCCCGCTGAGTACATAGCGCTGACCAGGCACTGCCAGTAAGAATGATAACTGGCGCCAATTTCGGGACGACTGCGTCACTGCGCATGCGCAGTAGAGGCGTACTATGGAGGTCCTTTAGGACATGATTTCTTTTTGTTTTGGATGCAAATTTTGGGGATTGGGGGGCAAAATTTGTGTTTGGCCCTGGTTTTGTTGGAGTTAGCACCAGCTAAGTCTGGGTCATTGGTAAGTATAAAAAATATATAAATTACTATAAATTTTTTAACTTTCCAACACAAAACCATTTGCCATACCTCCAGTACAAATTTGACCTGTTAATTGAATACAGGTTATAGAGTAAACTCCTGTTAATTGAATAAAAAGTCTTGTAACCTGTCGAGAAATTACCCTGACTCTCCCCAGTTTTAATTTGTTTATAGACCTATTTGGCCTCTGTACATCCAATACAGGCATTTAATCTACTATATCTTGTTTGACAGAGCTCATGGAGCTCTGTGAAACAAGATATAATAGAAGAAATGTTAAGTTTATCTCTAAAATACAGAAAAGTGACAATCCCTGTTAATTGAATACTCCTGTTAATTGAATAATTTTCATTGGCAAAGTGGCTATTCAATTAACAGGGTTCCACTGTATTAAAATTCAACTGCATACTCAGAATGAAAAGAGAGGATTATTACTTAATGGCAGTGCCATATATTCTCCACTCAAAAAGTTTTTATAATTGTTCATAACAGCACAAGAAACACTTGCAAACTTTCATCACATTCACCACTGGGAACACCAAAAATTTGCAAGTGCTTCTTGTGTTTTGTCCTCAGAAATTGTTAATAGTTACTAAGTGAAAAAATCGTATGCTACAGCAATTTAGTAGTAATAATTCACCCTCCATATACTGTAGTCTCAATATTTTCTTACTGTTCGATCAGTTGAGGTTGTGATTTCACTACCAGCCTCGCTAACAGCGCATTATATATTGCATTGCACAGCACAAATGCTCTTGTGTATTGGAGACTACTTTGTTCTTCTGCAGTAAGGAGCGCATTAACTAACAAACATTTTCTGCGCTAATTGTGACAGGACTTCTAGTTTTAACTGTACGAATGTCGCCATTCAAACTTCTTTGTTTTTTTTTGCAATTTTTACCTAAAAAATATAGTTTACGACCTCACATTGGCAGTTTTTCGATTTTGAGGCTAGATGTCACTCTTGCATGCCATCACACCAGCAATTTTTTTTACATTTTGCAAAGAACAGTGTGCCTCAGTTCCACCTTGCATGCAATTAACCCTTAGTAACTAATCGGCTGCATCCACTACGTAATATGCAAATTGTGCATTTGAAGAAATTTTAACAAAACCGTATCATCTGACCTCTCATTAGAACAATCTTGTCATTCTTATTCCAATGAGAGAGGCAACATGATATGGTTTTTGTTGAAATTTTTCAAGAATTGGGGGGAAAAAAATAAACTAAAAATTTGGTATCATGTGTATTCTGAAAATGGGGTAAAATCTATTCAGGGGAAATAGGTTAGATAATACAATGCATGCAGGCCTGAAAATAAGCAGTCTGACATTTGCAGAATGAGGTGCCCAGTGGGTGAATTTGATGGTGCTATCTCATACAGTGGATCATTTTATCCTCTTGGGTACCTCTTTCTATTTATTCTTGAGACCCTGATTCAGATTGAGGTTCACTGAGGGTAAATTTAGTGATGCTACCCTGCTATAGCAGGGTAGCATCACTAAATTCACCCTCTGGGTACCTCATTTTGCAGATGTTAGTCTGCTTATTTTCTGGCTTGAATGCGTGCATGAAAATGTGAACAATACACCCTGAATCATAAACTGTAGAATTCCAAGACTTCAAACTTTAATTCTGAGAATTGGTACGAAGATAACATTATTCGACAAACTTCAAAGGCCAATAATGCTACTCACCGGCTATTTGATCATGCATTCTGTGGAGAATCATCTGATTGAATTATGATTGCTCCATCGAAGTTGTGTTTCATGTATTGTACAGTGAAGCCCACTTAATTGGATACCTCTTAATTGTATATCCCTGTTAATTGAATATAATCTTCAAACACAAAACCATTAACCATAACTTCAGTACAAATTTGATCTGTTAATTGCATATGGGTTGTAGAGTAAACTCCTGTTAATTGTATATAAATTTTTATAATATGTCGAAAAAATTACTGTGACATGCACCAAATTCCCCTTATTTATCAGCCTTTTTGGACTCACTACATCCAATACAGGCATTTATTCTATTATATCTTGTTTGACAGAGCTCTGTGAGCTCTGTCAAACAAGATATAATAGAATAAATGCTCAGTTTACCTCCAGAACACAGGAAACTGACCAAATCCCTGTTAATTGTATACTCCTGTTAATTGAATAATTTTCACTGGCAAAATGAATATTCAATTAAGAGGATTCTGCTGTACCAAACTAGAATAAATTAGATTATTGCTGCGAAAGGCTTATTCGAAAAATCAGTTAATATTTATGGAATCCCTACTTACTGTGCACAAGTTGTATGAATGGTGTGCAGGTTTTCGTTGAAGTTTTTCATGAAACATTCTTCCAATGCAGAGACTCAACAATAGCCCACATGACTTGAAATGGTAGCAAGCAGTATACAGTGTGCCTCCCATTTCCAAAATTGAAAAACTCCACTGAAATGAGTTTGTTGATACCAACCAATTAATGTGGAGCAGGGCTTGTTTAGTAATGTTTTCTGTGGTGAACGAGTTCTGTTTCACTGACAAAATAGGAGATCCTGATTATCAACTAACTAACTAACTAACTAAGCTAACTTACTACAACTAATCATTAACTGAATTAAATGAGCAAGTGAATGAATGAATGAACGAACAGATGAATAAACAAATAAATGAATAATTATTGAAACAGTCATCACTTCTATCATTCTGTAACAAAAATATCAGGTTTTCCATGTTTTGGCAGTATTTTATATCTTGTAAGTTGTAGTAGATGGTACTCCGGAACCCTGCTAATTGAATATCAACTTTACCAGTGAACTTATTCAATTAACTGGAATATTCAATAAACCCTGAAGTCCCATACAGTTGAAACTAGAAGTCCTGTCACAATTAGTGCAAAAAATCCTCGTCAGTTAATGTGTTCCTTATTGCAGGAGAATGAAGTAGTCTGAAATACACAAGATCGTTTGCACTGTGCAATGTAAAATATAATGTGCTATTGTCAAGGTTGGTAGTGAAATCATGAACTGAACGGATCAAACAGAAAGAAAATATTGAGACTACAGTATGTGGAGGGTGGATTACTACTAGATTCCTGTGGAATAGATTTTTATATGGCTGCTCATATGAGTGGGCCGTATTATGGTATGGCAATGTCCATCTGTCCATCTGTCCGGCCATTAGCTTGTGTTTGTCCACGCGATAACTTGAAAACAGTACATCCAACAGATGCTGTTTCTTTATGGTTGATTAGTCATGACTAGATGATGGTTCCTTTCGATAACCAGCATTCTGGCATATCCAATATGGCCACCATGGCAGCCATCTTGGATTTTCAGGGACTTTTGATTGTCCACGTGATAATTTGAAAACTATAGATCCAGCAGATACTACTTTTTAGTCAAGTTGTGACGAAGTCAAACTCGACTTATAGTTTGATGAATGGCGGTTGGGCGGGCGCAAACAATTGGTTTCCGGATGATAACTTGATAATGGTTTGACCCACGTTCATGATACTTCATAGGTAGGTTGGCCTCGGTGAGAGGAAGAACCCTCTTTATTTTGGACTCACTAGGTCAAAGGTCAAGGTCACAGTGACCTTGAACATACTAAATCATACATGATTGGTTTCCGAATGATAACTTGACTATGGTTGAACCCAGATTCATGAAACTTCATGCGTAGGTTGGCCTTCGTGAGAGGAAGAACCCTATTTATTTTAGACTCGCTAGGTCAGAAGTCAAGGTCACAGTGACCCTGAACATAGTAAATCAAAATAATTGGTTTCCGGATAATTTGATAATGGTTCGACCCACATTCATGAAACTTCTTAGGTTGGTTGGCATCAGTGAGAGGAAGAACTCTATTTATTTTGGACTTGCTGCGTGAAAGGTCAAGGTCATAGTGGCCTTCAACATAGTACATCCGTAAACAATTGGTTTCCTGACGGTAACTTGATAATAGTTTGACCCACTTTCATGAAACTTCATAGGTAGGTTGGCATCAGTGAGAGGAAGAACCCTATTTATTTTGTACTTGCTAGGTGAAAGGTCATGGTCACAGTGACCTTCAACATAGTAAATCGTAAACAATTGGTTTCTGGATAATAACTTGATTATGGTTTGACCCACATTCATGAAACTTCATAGTTAGGTTAGGTGAGTGGAAGACCACTATTTATTTTGGACTCGCTAGATCAAAGGTCAAGGTCACAGTGATCTTGAACATAATAAATCATAAACAATTGGTCTCCAGATGATAATTTGACAATGGTTCCACCCACGTTCATGAAACTTCATAGGTAGGTTGGCATTGGTGCAAGAAAGAGCCCTATTTATTTTAGAATCAAAGGTCAAGGTCACAGTGACCCTTCACATAGTAAATTGTAAACAACTGGTTTTTCGTACGATAAGTTGATAATGATTAAACCCACCTTTGTGCTGTCACAACTCGCCATTGGATCGGTGATCCTATCGGCATTTTTTATGGTTGTCCATGCGATAACTTGAAAACTATAGATCCAACAGATACTGCTTTTTTATGGTTGATTAAGCATGACTAGAGGATGGTTCCTTTCGATAACCAGCATTCTGGCATATCCGATATGGTCACCACGGCAACCATCTTGGATTTTCAGGGACTTTTGATTGTCCATGTGATAATCCAACAGATACTGTTTTTTTATGGTTGATTAGTCATGACTAGAGGATGGTTCCTTTTGATAACCAGCATTAGTGTCCATCCGTCCCTCCATCTGTCCGGCTGTTAACTTTTGTTTGTCCACACGATAACTAAAAAGCAATACAACCAACAGATACTGCTTTTTTATGGTTGATTAATCATGACTAGACGATGTAACTTTTCGATAACCAGCATTCTGCCATGTCCAATATGGCTGCCATGGCAACCATCTGGGAGCTTTTGTGACTTTTGATTCTCCACGCAATAGCTTGAAAACAATATATTCAACTTTAATGGGTCGTAAGCCAGGAATGTACAATTATTTTTAAAGGAAACCTTTTGTTCAACTGAAAATTTCTTCACAAGCGTAATTTCTTCATAGACGGCCGTATATTAATCCACCACTTGGCGGTGCACTTGTTCATTCAGTAATTATTTACAATTATTGAGGACAAGACACAAAAAGGACTTAAAACGGACTTGCAGACTTTCATCACATGGACCACCGGTCTGCAGCTGATGGTCCATGGGATGAAAGTTTGCAAGTGTTTCTTGAGCTGTTATAAACAATTATAAATGCTTTTCGAGTGGAGAATATATGGCACTGTGATGAAGTAGTAATCCACTCTCTTCATTCTGTATATGCAGTCAAATTTTAATATCTGTTTACGTTATTACATGTACATGTATCCCAGTAGAGGTTAGGAATGATGTTAATGATTTCTATATACTAGTATAGAATTGTTGGGCATGCTGATTTTCAACCATATATTCTCCACTTGAAAAGTATTTATAATTGTTCCATAACAGAATGAGAAACACATGCAAACTTTCGCACCTGGTGGTCCATTTGATGAGAAAGTTTGCAAGTGCTACTTGTGTTTTGTCCTTAGAAATTGTAAATAATTACTAAGTGAAAACTCTATCCCACATCGATTTAGTAGTTATCCACATATTGTAGTCACAATATTTTCTTTCTGTTTGATTGGTTCAGTTCGTGATTTCAATACCGACCTCACTAGTAGTGCATTACATGTTGTATTGAACAGCGCGAACGCTCGTGTATTTCAGACTATTTTATTCTTCTGCAGTAAGGAGCGCATTAACTTACAAGCATTTTCTTCACTAATTGTGACAGGACTTCAAGTTTCAACTGTATCTCCCTGTGTATAGTGGATTACAGTGGCGCTCACATAATTGTATATCTCTTAATTGAATAATCCTGTTAATTGAATATAATTTCCACACACCAAACAATTTACCATACTTTCAGTACAAATTTGACATCTTAAATGAGTTATAGAGCAAACTACTGTTAATTGAATAAAAAAATCCTGTATGTGTCGAGAAATTATCCTGACAATCGCTAAATACCAAATGTTTAGAGGCCTATCAAGTCGAGTTGTAGGCACAGAACAGTATGCCTACAACGAGACTTGATCAGAATTTCCGGAGACACACACTGTGGTGATGATAAATTTATCTCACAATATTGACCACAAAATGTGTTATAAAACTATTTCAAGAGGAACTTTTTCATTTGCCTTATCAATGGAAAGACGCAAATTTAAAAATAGAATAGGGTTCATTGATCTCCATATTGAGGTCAGTGATGACGTTACACTTCAGAGAAAATTACGTCACTGGGATTCACTTTACTGAATACTGTCTTGCGAAGTGGAGCAACTGCGTGTTTCGTCAACGTCAATTTGGTTGTTATTTTTGCAATAATTACTGGTGAATTAAATATCCCTCTTGGTGTAAATGTTTATTATATTTTAAAATATGCCGTTCATCGTTTATTGAGGTGGAGTTTTCCACATTTCACAGCGAAAGCTAATCCTTTAACTTCAAGAGAGAAGCCTCGACTCGAGCGTTCAGGAAAATCACAATAATAGGCTACAATTAGTACAAACAAGGCCAAGATGCCGAAAGTGCGCATAATTTAACTATTCGTTGAGTTAACTTCCCCAGTGACATTTTAGCATACCGTGCATAATAAATACGTTACAGGGCATTTAGTTGGCAGATACAGTGTCATATACGGCTCGGTGAAAACAATATTAGGTTTGGCTTCGCCTCACCTAATATTGTTTTCTCTGGAGGGAAAAATGCGAAGTGATCGGAAAATGATATTAATGCCATTGTTTTGATAACAGCGGCATCACACGCTTGTATCAGGGGCCCTTGATACGGATTCGGAACAAGGGCCCAGATACATTAAACTTTAGTTGCTTAACAGTGCAAAAACACCCCGATTGTGAGATAAAGATATTTATTCTATTATATCTATTATATCTGTCAAACAAGATATAATAGAATAAATGCTCAGTCTATCTCTAAAATACAGGACACTGACCATATCCCTGTTAATTGAATACTCCTGTTAATTGAATAATTCTCACTGGCAAAGTGGCTATTTAATTAACAGGGTTCCACTGTACTACTAAAAATCCCACTGATCACTGTTTCTTGCTGACAGTAACACATACAGCATTGTGAATACAAAAGAGTATTTTTACCTGATAACCATTGTGTTAAGCTTTTTGTGCCCACTATTCTCTCCACAATACTGGAAAACGTTGATTCTGAGATCCTCCAATTTTCACTTGTTTTTCTTGATTTGTTCTCAATTTCACAATATTTTATATATGAAATACCTAACTACTGGTGTAAGGGTATAGTGACCAGCTGGCAGTTCTATTGAGAAAGAGACCAATTTTGCGACCACTCTGTGCTCTGTGAAAAAGAGAAAAAAGGTCTAGCAATGTTTGTTGTTTTAGAAGATGGTACTTTGGGTTGAACATACAGCGTACATGATCAGTGGACAGTGCTTTAGCTAGCTGCCCATCCACCTTTCTTTTGGATGGGCAAATATTTTCCTATGCCCTAAATTACTTTAGCACCAAATGGACAGGTGTTGGCCAAAACATGGAATGTCAAGTCCTAATTGACCTTTTTAGTTTGGTACATCCTGCAGGACATACCAAACTAAAAAAAATTTAAAAACACTCTTACAAGCCTTGTTTGGACTTGACAGACATAAAAGTGAGAGCTGCCATTGCTATCAAAAACATTGAATTACATTCTGGCAAGACTACAAAATATAATTGTCATTTGAACATCCTGTCCTTTTGTTTTGATGTGTAATAATGGCAAGTGTTTGTGAAACTTAACATGCCATTGTAAATATGCCATAACAACAACAACAACAACAAAAATAAAAATGACCAACACTGTTCTCTATAATTTTTTAAGAAATTAGACAACAGAGAAACCCGTACAAAAGTGTAAATGGTGCTTTTGAAAACCAAGATTCGGACATGTACACCATTCTAGCTGAAAATTTTGGATGGGTTACATTTGATTCCTAGATAATCCCCTGTCAGTAGACGGATAAAATGCCTTCTGAGTGAATCCCATCCAGACATTATCCTTAAAACTCTGAAGAAGCCTTGGAAATATAAACAATGTTTCATTTAATGAACCTTGGAGTTCAGCCATGAGGTCCATTGGCTGAAACTTTGGTCATGCTTTTTTTTAAGTTATTTGTTGGGTAGAACCTTCATGTGTTTTATTGGAGCTATCTGCATATTGTAGAGGGCGCTTTATTTGAGATTTGAATATTTTCGAATATACTTCAGCCATAACCATGAATGTTTACAGATTGTAATTGATCATATTATTTTATATTGAGTATTGTTCTGAATGGAAATGCAACTTATTTATTTATTGATGTTTAAGGTCACATATTTATGCACAATGGCTAATTATGATCGTGACCGTTTTACGGGTGGAGGTCTCTGGAGGAAGCCGGAGTACCCGAGAGAACCACCGAGCAACGACAAGCAGCTGCCAGCTCCCCAACATCGTGACTTGCCACTGCTGCACAGGCAGGGTTAGATTGGTTGAAGACATGCGTACCATCGACGTGCAGTACGCCTTAGTACACAGCATCACCGTGCCCCCGCGTGGGCAATGGAGATGAAGTGTCTTGCCCAAGGACACAACGCGGTTGCCGCAGGTGGGATTCGAACCGAGGACCTCTCGGCTTGCAGCCTGCACCTCTACCTACTGAGCCAAGGCGCTCCCAGGAAATGCAACTTACTTGCAGTGGTAACAGTGTTTGTAGCGATGTAGCTACAACTGTACAACAGTTGTAGCCACATTGCTCTAAACACTGTTACTGCTACAACTGTTCATTTCAACTTATTGTACCCCAGTCACCAATGCTTAGGAGGTGCAAACCCTCTCTGAAATTGGCAACATGGCTTATTAATGCTCACCCCATGTCTTGAGTTGATACTCGTGTTGTGGTCATGATTAGCCATTGTGCAAAAATATGTGACCTTAAACACCAATAAATGAATATAACTTATTGTGCATTATGACCAGTGACCATTTATAAAAATTTCAAGTTTTGAACTTTGAAAAGTTGTTCAGCTGTTCTACTTCAATAAATGATTTGTTCCACAACATGATCACATTATTTTATATTGAGTATTGTTCTGTTCGATCAGAGTTACTCGTCAAAAGCAATGGTTTTCTAAAAGAATCCCCCTGATTATTATATAAACAGAAGTAGAGCAGGCTTTAATTTACAAGCAGATTGACTCCATTTAGCGTTGAATTATCATTTTGTTTTAGTCATTCCGCATTTTTATTTAAAACAAATGGCTTCACGACCGAATGGAGTCGATCCGATTTGAAACAAAGTTTTTTTTCAAGAAAACGTGATAAAAGTGAGGTATCAGCTCTGTCAGCCAGGTTCATTTAAAAATGTTTATTGCTGCAGTTTTGAAGCCACAAAGTCAACAATTCGAAGAGTTTCAATCAATATCTAATATATTAATATATTGGTTTTTATCTCAGTTTATAGAGTGGGAAGTGATTAGGCAAAAAATGCACTCTACAGAACTATTTATCTTTTAATAACTGGGGGTATTATTTTAGAAAAAAAATACTTTTCCTTTCATGACATATCCATTAACTGTGATTCAATTCAAAATTCGATTCGTTTTCTCAATTTGATTCCATATTCGATTCGATCAAAATTAGCAATTCGCAGGTCCCTACTTTTGTGCTTACAGTTAAAACTAGAAGTCCTGTCACGAATAGTGCACTTATCTAGGCTTAATTGTGCGTTGGAATTGCGTGCAATTGCCATATTGAATGGCATCCAAAGCACGGCAGGTTCTCCTGGTTACTCATAGCAAACAGATGCAATGTTTCTGCCAATGGACCTCCGGGTTACCCGGAGGTCCATTGGCTGAAACATTGCTTGTGCACAGGCCATATGTACAGAATATGATAGCTTTACTTGGGCCATAACGCACACATTAACGCGCATATCAACGTGCTATTTGTGCGCATTTCATGACAGGACTTCTAGTTTTAACTGTATTAACCCTTTACCTAACACGAAATGCAGCAACCGCGTTGTGTCCTTGGGCAAGACACTTCATCCCCATTGCTCGCGTGGGGGCACGATGACGCCGTGTACTATGGCGTACTGCACGTCGACGATACGCATGTCTTCAACCAATCTAACCCTGCCTGTGCTGCAGTGCAGAGTTACGATGTTGGGGAGCTGACAGCTGCTCGTCGTTGCTCGGTGGTTCTCTCCGGGTACTCCGGCTTCCTCCACCCGTAAAACTGTCACGGTCATGATTAGCCATTGTGCATAAATATGTGACCTTAAACATCAATAAATACCTAACACGAAAAGCAGACGACACTTGCAAATAGAATTCTTGAAACACTAATTTTTTTTATTTTTTGCATCAAAAACATAGCTTATGACCCCTCATTGGAACGAGCTCATTGAGCTCGTTCCAATGAGGGGTCATAAACTATGTTTTTGTGATAAAAAATGAAAAGGTAATAAAAATTGAATGGAGAATTTTGTGAATAGTGCTGGCCGGTTTTGGCCGTTACGTTGGGTAAAGGGTTAATATGGTGTGGGTGGTAATTTAGAACTCTACTCTGTCGGTGTTTTAATAGCAATCTACTGTCACACATAATGGGTAAAAGATTACAGCTAAATCTCCTTGAAACACCAGGAAGTGGTGCAGTGCTTGTTTACTGTGGTAAGCAAACTATGCTTTATTTGTAAAGTTGGACCCCATTACCAATGACTAGGATGAAAGTTCTATAACAACAAGCTATTAACAGAAAATTGAATATATTTTTAGTCGAGTTGTGACGAAGTCAAACTCGACTTATAGTTTGGTGAATGGCGGGCGGGCGTAAACAATTGGTTTCCGGATGATAACTTGATAGTGGTTCAACTCACATTCATTAAACTTCATACATAGGTTGGTCTTGGTGGGAGGAAGAACCCTATTGATTTTGGACATGCTACGTCGAAGGTCAAGGTCACAGTGACCTTGAACGTAGTAAATCTTAAACAATTGGTTTCCGGATGATAACTTGATAATGGTTCAACTCACATTCATGAAACATCATAGGTAGATTGGCCTTGGTGAGGGGAAGAACCCTATTGATTTTGGACTCGCAAGGTCAAGGTCAACGTGACCTTGAACATAGTAAATCGCAACAATTCCTATCCGGATGATAACTTGATAGTAGTTCAACCTACATTCATGAAACTTCAGAGGTGGGTTGGCCTTGGTGCGAGGAAGAACTCTATTGATCTTGGACTCACCAGATCAAAGGTCAAGGTCACAGTGACCTTTAACATAGTATATCGCAGCAATTGGTTTCCGGATGATAACTTGATAGTGGTTCAACCTAGAGTCATGAAACTTCATAGGTGTGTTGGCCTTGGTGCGAGGAAGAACCCTATTGATCTTGGACTCACCAGGTCAAAGGTCAAGGTCACAGTGACCTTGAACATAGTATATCGCAACAATTGGTTTCCGGATGATAACTTGATAGTGGTTCAACCTAGAGTCATGAAACTTTACAGGCGTGTTGGCCTTGTTTTTTCAAATGAAGAGCCTGGGTTAAATTTCTTTTGGACTCTCTAGGTCAAAGGCCAAGGTCACAGTGACCTTGAACATAATAATCGTAAACAATTGGTTTCCGGATGATAATTTGACAATGGTTCCACCTACGTTCATGACTTTTCAAAGGTAGGTTGGCATTGGTGCAAGAATTTATTTCGGAATCACTAGGTCAAAGGTCAAGGTCTCAGTGACACCTCACACAGTAAATTGTAAACAGTTGGTTTCCAGATGATAAATTGATAATGATTAAACCCACTTTTGTGCTGTCACAGCTCGACATTGGATCGGCGATCCTAACGGCATATTCATTTTTGAAATTCACTCAAAATAACCATTCCACAACCTATTCCAATCAGTGGTCATAAGCTGAGTTTAAATGCTTTTTCAGAATATTACTGGCTGGTTTTGGCCATTTTGTTGGGTAAAAAGTTGTTATAGATGAGATTTACACTCAGGCTTCCCCGCGGGAAGTGAAACAGTGCCTGTTCACTATGGTAAACAGGCTCTGTTTTACAGGTAAAATAGGACCCAGTCACCATTGCTTGGGAGGTGCAAACCCTCTCTAAAATGGGCAACATGGCTTATTGACGCTCACCCCTGGTCTTGAGTTGATACTCATGTTGTGGTCATGATTTGCCATTGTGCAAAAATGTGTGACCTTAAACACCAATAAATAAATAAATAATATAATAATACACTCAGGCTACATAGTGCGCAGTATTAGTTGCTCAGTTAAAAATGAAAATTCTTTATAACCAGAAAGTGTTAGGCCACACAAAGTAGATCTTCTGTTTCTCAGGCCATTATTTGTAAAATTGCATGCGGGCGAGTATTTTTTTATTTTATTTTTTATTTCTGTAATTATTTCTTTGCCATCAAAAAGTTCATGTTGTTGGTTTATGTTTTAGGCCTCATAAACTACGGAATAGCATGGTTGGTGGTGTATTTTGTCCCTTGAGGACAAGAACGCTTTGCAATGCTAAAGCATTGCAAAGCCTTCTTGCACTCAAGGGACAAATTTATAACATTTTTTAACTTGGATAAAATATCAGACATAAACCATTTAATTATTAATTTTTTATAGTTTATATTGGTTATAAAAAGAGAGCATGCGGCAGCCAAAAGGACCATGCGGGAGGGCCTGAGAAACAGATTTTTCATTTTTTTTAGGCCTTAATCACACTTTCTGGTTGTAACAAAATGGTAACTGCTATACTGCACACTACTTGAAAATGTACACTCACTAAGGTAGTGCTATGCACAGTGTTTAGTTACAAAATAGAGATAACCTTATTGATAACCAGAAAGAAAAGAGTGACTAACCCTGTGCATTTCATAGAGTAGTTGGTAAACTAACACACACTATACACTGACTAACCAAATGCTTTGCGCAGGATTTAATTCATAGGCTGCTATATCCCCCTCTGCATGAAAATACTCTCTGACTAAGGCTGTAAAACAGCATAGAGTTACCTATATGTTACAAAGGATGCAGGATTCAAGGAACTAATGGGAATACTTATACTGGATTGTGGAAATTTTTTAATGTGAATTCCAAAAATGAAAACATACTCTTCTTTCAATTAATAGCTTGTTAAACGTGGTTAGCATAGGTGTAAACAATTAAGTAAGGCCACACAAAGTAGATCTTCTGTTTCTCAGGCCATTATTTGTAAAATTGCATGTGGGCGAGCGGTTTTTTATTTTATTTTTTATTTCAGTAATTACTTCTTTGCCATCAAAAGTTCATGTTCTTGGTTCAAGTTTTAGGCCTCATAATCTACAGAATAGCATGGGTGGTGGTGTATTTCATCCCTTGAGTGCCAGAAGGCTTTGCAATGCTAAATCATTGCAAAGCCATCTTGCACTCATGGGACAAATTCATCAAATTTTTTAACTTGGGGTAAAATATCAGACATAAACCATTTAATTTTTTTTTTTTTCAAGTTTAAATTGGTTATAAAAAGAGAGCATGCGGAGGCCAAAAGGACCATGCGGGAGGGCCTGAGAAACAGATTTTTAATTTTTTTAAGCCTAAACTTGACTTTATACTTTGGTTGCAGTCATGATGCACACTGTAGCTTCAAATGCAGGAAGTGACCTCAAACGTAGAGCAGGGCAGTTTTTTGTTGTTCTGGTTCTGTTCCAGTTTTTGCAGCAATTATTTATTTTTTAAGGTTTTAACGACATGTTAACAGGCAGGGTCATATTGGGTCAGTGACAGTTTTACGGGTGGAGGAAGCAGGAGTTCCCGGAGAGAACCACTGAGTGACGACGAGCAGCTGCCAGCTCCCCAACATCGTAACTCCGCACTGCAGCACAGGCAGGGTTAGATTGGTTGAAAACATGTGCACCGTCAATGTGCAGTTGGCCTTAGTACACGGCGTCATTGTGCCCCCATGTGGACAACCGAGGTTAAGTGCCTTGCACAAGGACACAATGCGGGAGTCTGAATGGATCGCTCTGACGGTCACCCATCCAAGGACTAACTGGGCTCAACGTTGCTTAACCCTCTTACCTAATCTAAAAAGTAGACGACACTTGCAAAAATAATTCTTGAATAACTAATTTTTTTCAGTTTTTGTCTCAAAAACATAGGTTATGACCCCTCGTTGGAACGAGCTCAACGAGCTCGTTCCAATGAGGGGTCATAACCTATGTTTTTGAGACAAAAAATGAAAAAAATAATGAAAATTAATTCATGATTTTTTAGAATAGCACTGGCCGGTTTTGGCCGTTACGTTAGGTAAAGGGTTAACTTCGGTGATCTGACGAGAACAGGTTACCGAAATGCCACCACGTTCCCAGTTTTTGCAGCAAACCAGAAAACCAGACCACAAGACCCTGCCAAAATCAGCCGAGTGGTTTCACTGTTTTTGTACATAAAGTGATCAAACTGTTTTACTGGGAGGAAACTGGACCAGTGGTCCCTGTGGACTCTCATCGCTTAGTCTATCTGGCAAAGAGACAAATACATCATATTTTCATTGTCACATTTTCTCCCTTATTGACTCATCTGGTGGGCAGTCAGGATTAAGTGCCTTTCCCAAACTCGGACACCATACAGTTACTCCTGCTCAGGATCAAACCATGTACCTCTCAGTTTGAAGTCTATACAGTGGAACCCTGTTAATTGGTAGAGGGCTGGAAGCCCATATTTGGGCTTTAGTCTGAAGTGTAGGTACCTCAACACAAAGGCTTCATTTTCAGTGGATATGCCTCATATTATCTTTGAAGTGAAATTATTTAGTCTGTATGGATTTGCCTTGTTATAATTTATGGGAGAGTGCCTATAGGCACTCTCCCATAAATTGCAACAAGGGAAAGACATCTGTACTCATTTTGGTGACCAAACATAATTAGCACTGTACCAGTTAATTGAATAGCCAGTTTGCCAATGGAAATTATTCAATTGACAGGTGTATTCAGTTAACAGGGATTGTGTCACTTTTAAGTAATCCAGAGATAAACTTAGCATTTATTCTCTTATATCTTGTTTGACAGAGCCTCATGAGCTCTGTCAAGCAAGATATAATGGAATGAATGCCTGTATTGGATGTACTGAGGCCAAATAGGTCTACAAACAAAGGAAAACTGGGGAGAGTCAGTGTAATGTCTCGATAGGTTACACGATTTTTTATTCAATTAACAGGAGTTTACTCTATAACCTATATTCATTTAACAGGTCAAATTTGTACTGAAGGTATGGTAAATGGTTTTGTGTTGGGAAATTATATTAAATTAACAGGGTTATTCAGTTAAGAGATATACAATTAAGTGGGCTCCACTTATTTGGCCTTAATACATCCAATACAGGCATTTAATCTATTATATCTTGTTTGACAGAGTCCATAGAGCTCTGTCAAACAAAATATAATAGCATAAATGCTAAAATTATCTCTTGAATACAAGAAAGTAACACAATCCCTGTTAATTAAATACTTCTGTTAATTGAATAATTTCCATTGGCAAAGTGGCTATTCAATTAACAGGGTTCCACTGCACTACAAATTGCTTTGATTTCAACTTTATGTTGTAAAGAGTCATTTTCCGATATCGATAACTGTTTCGCCAAGCACAAATAAAACCTAGAATAGTATCACTTGTGTGCAAAGCACTCTAAGGTGTATCCTCTAATTTTGAGTATGCCATCACGATAGTGAAATCTTTTGAAAAATAATATTTTTTCAGCTGGTGAATTTGTATATTACATGGGCGGATGCGGGTGATTCATTGGGTAAAGGGTTAATTAATTCATCATTTCATAACAACTGAAATTAGAATTTTTGATCATTTTAGCTGGTGCTGCAGCTGACAGATCCTCTACACCAGATAGTTTATCGAGCATCGGTTCCAGTTCTGCTACACAACAACAGCTCCAGGCACCTCAACAACAACACCCAGCACAACCCCAGCCAGGTCAGCCATCGCAACCAGTTGCACAGTATCCACATTCCCCACAAACACAGCAACAACTACAACAACAACAACAACAACAACAACAGCAGGGTCCATTTCCAGGACAGCAGCCCCAGGGGCAGTATGTTCCTAATCCAGCACAGCCTGCACAACCCACACCACCACAATCTGCACCACAGCCACCCCAGCAACAGATGCCACAGCCAGCACAAGGTAGGTGTTTTGAAGCTGAGGATGTGCAAGTATGCATCACCATGTTTGCCTGCCTGCAGTCCTTATCGCAGACACTGTTTCATCTCCTGGAGTTCCCGATGGATTTTGACAAAACCTGGTATACAATAAGGGAAATGAAGACAGAAACAATATGAAGAAAATGACCAACTAGCATACTGTGTAAAAGGGCTATTAACCTTTACAAAACGCAGACGATATCAAAATTTATTATTTTAAATAACATTTTAAAAAATTTTCAAAACAATTTCAACAAAACCATGTCATGTGACCCCTCCTTGGAATGAGCTCGTTACAAAGAAGGGTCACATGATATGGTTTTGTTGAAATTTTTTGAAAAATAGTATTTTTTCAGCTGCTGAATTTGCATATTACACGGGCGGATGTGGCTGATTCATTGGGTAAAGGTTTAATTCAATTTTATGATGCATTTCAATTCCTTTGCATAATATATCGTACATAACATTTGCCAAGAGCAGCAAAGTTTTATTTAAAGATTTAATGAACTCACTTTCAACGATAATTTTTTCTTGGCGTTTATTCTCATTGTTGTGAGGTCCAAGCTCCACAAATCAGTATTAACCCTTTACCCAACGTCACGGCCAAAACCGGCCAGCACTATTCACAAAAAACGCCAGTTAATTTTCATTATTTTTTTCATTTTTTGTCTCAAAAACATAGGTTATGACCCCTCTTTAGAACGAGCTGGTTCCAAAGAGGGGCCATAACCTATATTTTTGAGACTAAAAATGAAAAAAATTAGTATTTTTATATTGTACCAATGACCCAGACTTAGCTGGTGCTAACTCTAACAAAACCAGGGCCAGACACAAATTTTGCCCCCAATCCCCAAAATTTGCATCCAAAACAAAAAGAAATCATGTCCTAAAGGACCTCCATACTACGCCTCTACTGCGCATGCGCAGTGACGCAGACGTCCCGAAATTGGCGCCAATTATCATTCTCTGTTTGGCCCTTCATCAGTCAACATCTCACTGATCTTTGTGCTTGTAAATCTCAGTTTAAAGGATGCCAGACACGTAATTTTTGGAGAAAATGTGATTCTAAGGAGGATAGAAGGAGGAGAGGAAAAAGAAGTGACAAAAAATAATCAGGGCTGTACTTAAAATTTTTTGATGAAATTATGTTAAGTTGCCTATTTTCGAGGCATGGGCCTCTTGTTGTCATTCTTGCTAATTGTTGCACTGCTTATTCAGTGTTTCCTCTCCCCTAGCCTTCTAAAGTCCCCCCTTGCAATTCTCCCATGCTTTTGGCATATTTTTGAGAAATTTCATTTCTAAAATTTCCTGGGAGAGTTGCTTCGTTACAGAATGTTTTCTGTTATTTTCCCCATAGTTACGTTTTCACCCATGGGTGTATAATGTTTGTGTTTTGCATCTTCCATCTGATGTTCTGCAGATTCTCCCCTGGGAGTCTCTGTTTTGCATCAGATAGAGTGTAATTTGATGACTGATTCCGGGCCAGTTTTTTCAGTGCCTGGAGTCATGTTTTCTGGTGTTTTTACACTGTTTGTTTACATTGGCAACAGCCTTTTTTGAGGGGGGCTGTTTGCCTTTGCTGTAGTTTATCTCACTATAAGATACATTTATATTATCCGTAAGTGTCTCATTAATTATTTAATATAAATTTAAAATTTTTGACCACACTTTGCCATCGGATCCATCGGGGCTCAACGTTACTTTTCAGCAACTTGGGCTTCGCTGAAAAAATATTTTTTCAAAATTATTTTGATTTGCAATTGTTTTTTCATTTATTAATGGATCATGTTATTATGTATCTTTGTGTCAGGGGTTTTTGCGAGTAACTAGGACTTATTGTTGTTCTTTCACAATGAAGGGACATTGTTCAAATTGTAATAGGAAGAAATCTTCCTCTGACTTTCATGATCATTGTATTAATTGTAGTCAGTGTTCTCGCATTAATCCCTGTCCTATATGTGAATATTGGGATGAGAAACATTGGAAACGTGTGTCACGATATGTTGTTTCTGGAGAAAGGGCGATGCCGGCTCTTTCTCTGCAAGGTCACTCTACTCTCTCAGTTTCTATTTCAGAGGAACCAGAACAGGGTGATGTTTCCATGTTATCTTCTACACAGATGTTGTGGTACAAAATGTGTCTTTAGCGGAGCATACGTCCGTCACTCGGGACGCTCCGTTGTATAAGCAGTCCGCAGAGACTGTTAAGGCTTAAGGCTTCCTCTTCTCATCAGCGCACACGACCGCACCTTGGCTGCATGACCGCCGATATATTACCAGCTTCGCCGATCAAGGATTCTTCGGCGACCAGGTCACACCATCTGGCAGCCAGGGATTCGAGACCGATGGACTCCGGACGTTCGCATAGGAAAAGTATGCGGGAGCCATCTGATGCGGAGCTGCTCTCGGCGAAGCAGCGAAAGACTGCGCTTCCGCAGGTCTCGACGCCGGACATTCTTGTGCAGATAGAACAGCTTATCGCAGCATCCCAGCAGCCGACAGAAACGGTGTCGGATCGAGAATTATCCGACGGCGCTGGGTCGGTACGCTCCGCCGAAGCATCGGGGGCGGACGACCGGGAACATCATGAGGTCCGCCCGGATGGTGAAAGGGATACGGATGACTTGGAGCTATCCCTTTCGGAACAACATAAAGCTGCCCTGGACTTCATCCGGCACTTTCTCCCTCAAGTTGTTCCGTCGGGCCAGACTGCTGCGCTTCCGGACAAGAGAATTATAGCGTCATTGGACTCTGAATTTTTTGAGCGGTTCAGGGACATCGCTCCCGAGTTTCCGTCGCAGTCCAATAATGTTGCAAGAACATTTGAATTATTGAACGACGCTATATTTAAACTTGCTTCCAGGACGGGGAAAGCAGGTTTCTTGTCCGCTAATACTCTCAACCTGCCTTTCATTAATGCAAGGAATAAATTCGATACGGCAGGACAGGGTATACCGAGAGTTCCTCTGCGTATGGACGACGAGGCGGAAGACTTAGAGCTATCATTACCGTCGTCAGCTTCTATTCCAACCGCGGTGTTGGAAACAGCTATTGCGTCTAACAGAGCCAATTTAGATGCCTTATCTTACGCAGATCACCTTTCTAAGGCGTTATCACTGCGCCTTCAGGGGAAAGAGTTTCAGGATATACAATCCTCTTTAAGACTTCTTTCAAGGGCAGTAGCTTATTCCACGTGTAACTCCACCCTTTCAGTGGCAAATCTGGAGTTGGTTAGACGTGACGCAGCCCTAGCTACATCCACACTAGTGGATTCTAAGGTGAAGAACTCTCTTAGAGTCGCTTCGGTCTCAGGAGAACTTCTCCTTGACGGCAAGCTTTCCGCTATTTATGATAAAATTACAAAGAAAGCTAAGGATTCTCTGTTGTTCAAATCTGCTCCTAAGAAGTCGGATACAGCAGACACGAATAAGACAGGCACTTCTGGGTCTAATGCGCCCAAGAGAGGTTCCTATAGAGGTTCCGGTGCGTCCTCTTGGTCTTATTCGAGAGACCGTCAGGATAGCGACTCTCGTTCGGGACGTCCTTCAGGCCGGGACAATAGGTCGGACGCCCCGACGTCGACGGGGGGAGGTGCGGGCCGTGGAAGACGTGGTTTCTCCTACCGCAGGCCTCGCAGGTCCAGGAGGTGATGGCTTAAACCTCTATCGCGTTCCGGTTGGCGGAAGGTTGTCGAGCTTTTCACAAGAATGGGCGTCGATTACGGACGACCCTTGGGTGAGAGGAGTGACTTCGGAAGGTCTAAAGATATCCTTCAAACGAAAGCCTCCATTAACTCGAAGTCCAAAGTGGACTCATCTTCCGTCAAATCCGCAGAAAAGAGACGCTCTGTTATCAGAGGTGCAGTCTCTTTTAATGAAGAACGCGGTAGAGGTCGTAGAAAACCAGGAATCTCCGGGATTCTACAGCCATCTGTTTCTGGTTCCGAAACCAGACGGCTCGTTCCGTCCAGTCATAGATTTGAGTTGGATAAACAAGCTGATCGTCGCTCCAAAGTTTTATATGGAGACGATTCGATCGGTCAGAGCGAGTATTCGGGTGAACGATTATGCAACGAGCATAGATCTCAAAGATGCGTACTTTCACGTCATGGTACATCCGACATTCCGAAAGTATCTACGCTTCGCAGTCCTAGGAGTGGTGTATCAATTCCGGGCGATGTGCTTCGGATTGAATCTAGCACCCTGGGCTTTCACTCGGGTAATGAACTCGGTAATGATCTACTTCCGAGCTCATTCGTCTGCGGTAACGTCGGCCTACCTGGACGACATTCTTCAGAGGTACGGCAACGAGTTAACGCTTCAGAACGATGTTCAGAATCTTCTTCTATTGCTCCAACGTCTCGGTTTTATAGTAAACGAGGAGAAGTCGGATCTGGTGCCGTCCAAGTCATTCACTCATCTGGGAATGAGCTTTGAGACGCACAACAATCTCGTTCGTCTGCCGTTAACCAGAGCGAAATTAGTCAGTTGTTACGCTCGCTATTGTCTGCACGCAGACAAAGTCACGGCGAGAGAATTTATGAGACTGATAGGTCTGTGCGGAGCCGCCGCGGATCTCATTCCGATGGGGCGGTTACGCACACGTCCTCTTCAAATTTTCTTGACTCAGAATTGGAGTGTGAAAATTCATTCGCTCGATGTAGACGTTCTCTTGTCAGATCAAGTGAAACAAGAGATTCAGACTTGGGCAAACATTCAGTGGTTAACTCAGGGAGTTCCGCTGCAGTTGCCGGATCCGAGTTTTACCATTATGACGGATGCCAGTCAAACAGGTTGGGGTGCATCATTAATCCCAACGGATTCGAGATGCCAGGGTCTTTGGGATCCGCAATTCCTGTGCAAGCACATAAACATCAAGGAAATGATGTCAATTTGGCTTGCGTTACGTCACTGGATGGACATTATTCACGATGCTCATGTCCAAATCCTATCCGACAATACGACAGTAGTGGCGTATATACGGAATCAGGGAGGCACTCATTCAGTTCCGTTGTTCAATCTAACGGAAAGAATCCTTCTGTTTGCGTTAGAACATCACGTTCTTCTTTCGGTCCGTCACATACCGGGTCGTCTGAATGTGCTAGCAGACTCCCTTTCACGAAAGGGTCGCTTGTTGCCGTCGGAGTGGACTCTCAACAAACAAGTATTCAATCAGATTTGCTACCAATGGGAACGGCCAATGATAGACTTATTTGTGACACATCTCAACAATCAGTTGCAGACGTATGTGTCTCCGTGTCCGGATCCAAGAGCATTTGCAGTAGACGCTCTGTCGATCCCTTGGGACGGAATGATAGGATATGCGTATTCTCCAGCGCCGTTTATTCAACAAGTATTGCTAAAGATAAAACAATCTCAATGCAAGATTCTGTTGGTAGCATCTCTGTCGCCACAGAGACCGTGGATAAATCTACTCAGGTGTCTGTTGTGGGACCTACCGCGAAAGCTTCCTCCACGGGAGGATCTTCTTTCGCAGGGGAAATCGCGCCAACTCCATCACAACCCGCAAGGTCTCAACCTTCACGTTTTTCGATTGTGCGGTCCTTCTTGCATGGCAAGCACTTTACAGGACGAGCAGTGGACGCGATTTCTAACTGTAGGAGGACCTCCTCTTCGCTAAACTATGCGGCTAAGTGGAAGGTTTTTTCGTCGTTGGTGTAGGGATCATTCTGTAGATATATTCGATCCCTCTATACCAGACATTGCAAACTTTCTAGTATACTTGTTTGACGAAATCAAACTGCAGCCTGTTACTATAAAGGGTTATAGATCTATGTTCTCTGATACCTATGCACATCATGATAGTTTACAAATTGGATCTAATGTCTCTTTATCTAAGTTGGTTAGAAACTTTTCGATAAATAGACCCAGAACTCTTAGATTAATTCCTAAGTGGAATTTAGCTTGGGTTCTTCTTAAATTGAAGGAAAAGCCATTTGAACCTCTTGGGACAGTAGATTTCAAATTCTTATCTTATAAGACAGCTTTTCTCTTAGCTTTCTCTTCTGCTAGAAGAGTCAGTGAGCTTCATGCACTATCGGTGGATGATTCTCATTATCGTAGTGTTGGGAACACTATCACCTTCACTACTAATGTGGGTTTTTTAGCTAAGAATCAGGCTCCTAATAAATATCCGGAACCTATTGTTATTAAGGCTCTTCCGTCTTCAGACGGGCGTAGGCCTTTACTCTGTCCTGTTAGAGCATTACGTATCTATAAACAGAGATCTCAGTTTATCAGAAAGGGACAGAAACGTTTCTTTCTGTCTTTGATGCCTAATAGAAAGGACATTTCGGTCCATTCTATTGCTATTTGGATTCAATTAACTATCCGTACTGCTTATGAAGATTTATCTTCTTCTCAGCAGTCTGTGCTTAAGATTTCTGCTCATGAAGTAAGAGCTCTTTCTACTTCCTGGGCTTATGCTAATAGTGTTGCTATTACAGATTTAATGAAGGCTGCTTATTGGTCTCAGCCATCCACTTTTACGAATTTTTATCTCAGAAATATTGAGTCCATTTCTGGAGACCTGCATTGTTTAGGTCCGTTATCTGTTGCTCAGAATGTCGTCCACTAAACAGTTGCAACTATAGTTATGCAGGCTTTCTGTTCCGGCAGTGACTCCGTCCGGCTGCCCTCTTCGCTCTGGGCTATTTGACCCAGGGCAAGGGGAAGGGGGGGGGGGGGGGGTGTGTGTTCCCTTAGGTCACCTGCTTTATAGTGAAAAGCAAGGGAATGCCTCCTCCAAGTCAGTATTTCTGAGTCGCTTCCGGGATGGTTTTAAAGTGTAATATTAATGTTAAAATTCATTCATGTCTTATTTTTAAAGTGTAGCTCGGTGTGAAGCATTTGTATATGTCAAGTGTCAAACGGGCTTTAATATACAATACTCGGACACTTTTAAATGACTATAAAGAGTCTCAATTCTCTGGACTACTTTATTTATTGGCTTGCTGTAAAAATAATTAGTATAAGGGTTATACTGGATATTAATAGAGAACATGAATGTTACTGTGCTCAATTATTAAGGGTAGTGTATCTTTCTAATTTAATATTAAATAAGAAAGATACATGTAAAGCCTAATACTCCTTTTCTCCTTAAGGGGTTACCTCTTTACTATATAGTTGAGCTTATTGGATTTTCCTCTATGTCCTAGGCCCTCCAGCCTGTTTACTATTCAGCTAAGTCTGGGTCATTGGTACAGTATAAAAATGTTAAAAAATTTATAGTAATTTATATATTTTTTATACTTACCAATGACCCAGACGGGGATGGCCCTCCCTGGAGTTGAGAACTCTTGCCTCCCCGCTGAGTACATAGCGCTGACCAGGCACTGCCAGTAAGAATGATAATTGGCGCCAATTTCGGGACGTCTGCGTCACTGCGCATGCGCAGTAGAGGCGTAGTATGGAGGTCCTTTAGGACATGATTTCTTTTTGTTTTGGATGCAAATTTTGGGGATTGGGGGGCAAAATTTGTGTTTGGCCCTGGTTTTGTTAGAGTTAGCACCAGCTAAGTCTGGGTCATTGGTAAGTATAAAAAATATATAAATTACTATAAATTTTTTAACTTTTTTCAAGAATTTTGTTTGCAAGTATCCTCTGCTTTTCATGTTAGGTAAAGGGTTAACAGATCTGTAGCTGTATGGTGTATATGAGCTGAGACCTAGAAATGTGATATATTGTACCAAAAAGAAATAGTGTGAAAGTTTTGAAAATATGCTAATGATGCCGATGTAAACAAAAAACTTCCATGTTGATGTGGGGAAGAGATTTTGTCTTGAAAGTATGGTACAGTACGTGGAGAGTGTATTATCACTAAATCACCCGCAGAGTGGAGATTCCACCCAAGGAATAATTGCAAATTTGTTGCAAAGCATAACCAGCACCAGCAAAGTTTCAGCCAATGGACCTCCGGGTTAAACCCGGAGGTCCATTGGCTGAAACATTGCTTGTGTTTTTTGTCGATATGTACAAAATTTGAAAATTATAGCTTGGGTGATAACTCCACTCCGCAGGTGATTTAGTTACAATCCACTCTCCACATACTGTAGGACCATTTCAGTCATGTTTGTTGAGTGAAGTTTTGCTCAATCCAAGTACCACTGTTCTGAAAACTACAGAATTCCAGAAACACTGAACTATAATCCTGGGGGATGTGATCTGAATAAACTTGATTTGGCAAATAGTGTAACTTGGGTATGTCCATCAATTGCATTTCGATTGCCCAAGTTGCATACAAAGAGAAATATCGCAAATATTGTAGTATATTAGCTCACCCGAGAAAAATCCTATAAACTGTACCTGTTATTTTTATACCCCCATAATGTTAAGTTTAGGGAGGGTATATACAGTTAAAACTAGAAGTCCTGTCACGAACTGTGTGCTTATCTAGGCTTAATTGCGCATAGGAATTGCACGCAATTGCCATATCGAATGGCACCCAAAGCATGGCAGGTTCTCCTTGTTACCCATAGCAAACACAAGCAATGTTTCTGCCAATGGACCTACGGGTTACCCGGAGGTCCATTGGCTGAAACTTTGCTTGCGTACAGGCAGTATGTGCAGAATTTGATAGCCTTACCATCGACATAACATGTAGATTAACACGCAAATCCATGTGCACGTGCTATTTGTGCGCATTTCAGGACAGGACTTCTAGTTTTAACTGTAGGAGTCAACTTGTCTGTCGGTCTGTCATCGTCATTGTCGATCCGTTGCACATGTAAACTTATGAAGCGAACTACTTCCACAGTTTTACACTACGAGTCGGAAGTAGTTGTAGGAACAACCGTGGTATAATCAGGAATTGAAACACAGTTGTAAACTTTCAATAAATGCGTTTATCGTTTTTTTCGCAGTTTTTCTCCAGGAGTATCGTTTGACAGTTCGTTTCTGTTCCCGGTTGTAAACGAAGATAAGTGCGTTTATCGCTTTTTTTCGTGGTTGTCCTCCGGGGATATCATGTAACAGTTCGTTTCTGTTCCCGATTGTAAACGAAGATAAACATTCATCCGTTCGGCAAATAACGAGTATTGGCACATGTGCTTCAACTTGAATGTACAAGAGCAAACTTAAAGAAAAGACAGCAGCACAGAAATTGCCTGCATAGCATGTAGCTATTTTATCTCACAGAAATTCCCTCCAAACATTTCGCCATATTTATCACTCAACACTATCTCCCGCCTCTTACAAAAACCACCAGTTTGCAATGTCTCCTCCCAAAAATGCCAATTGCCTACCTGTTAGTTATATTCACGGACGAGGTCACCTGAACCACTTGCTTCGTTCACTGATTGGAATTGAACAATAACACGTTCAAGTGACAGAAAACAGGAGAATTTGTTTCATTTCAATCATTTATTTGAAATGATGTTGGGGAATGTGACCCAGAGTTTTGATTTTCAAGTGAAATGACAGTCCTCAATGAGCAACAGCAACGTAGACCGTACGAAACAATGCCGTTGCTCACCACGTGCTTTGGAAATTGAGGACAATTCATCCCTACTCAATTTCACCCAGACTTTTCATCGGTTCAAATTGAAACATTCGATCGAAATTAATTAAAGCGTCCTTTTTTGCGAACTGTGAAAGAAAATCAAGTGGAACATCCATTAGGAGCATTTTCTGACGGCTCTTTCTGAAGAGTAGGCCTGCCCTTAATTGTACAGCAGTGCACAAAATTCATCGATAATGAATTGAATGAATAATTTTTTCCCTTGATGAGTATTTCCACCCGAACTGCGTCATGTGCATAAAAAACAAATGCAAAATTATGTACTTTATCCACACATGTGTACACGGCACTTGTAATAATGGCTATTTGTGTGGCTTCAAATTCCGTCACCCAAGCTGTGACACCTGATGGGTATCCCGACCGGTACCATTTCACTGTAACAGTAATTTGAAATTTTTGATTTTTTGAAAAATTTATTTTGCAAGTGTCGTCTTTAATGTGTGTGACGTGGTGGGGGGGGGGGGGGGGGGGGGAGGGGGGGTCCACCATCCAGTAGGGTAGGTGTGTGTGGCGGGGAGTGGGGTGCTTAAAATTTCCGCTCCCCCAAAATATACACAATTACTAACACATCCCAAAAGGGAGCCTGGAGGTTGTGTGTTATTCGAGACAATTTCATGACAAATTTTCTCTCCGTCGTGCTCTAACCGCCTCGACAAATGCATTTCTTTCTCTTTTCTTTATCCAACGTAATGGCCAAAGCCACCCAGCACTTTTCACAAAAATTATAATTCAGATGTTTTAATATTAGGCTATATAGTTCAGAGGGAGAGGGGGGGGGGAGCAATGGTCATATGCTAGATTTTTTAGACAATGTTCAGATCCCCCCTGCCCCCCCTCCCCACCCCCCCATCCCCCCCCACCCCCACCCCCCCCACCCCCTCCCCCCACAAGAAATTTAGTCCACTCGGAAATTATTGGAACACAACTTGACATTTTTTTGTTGGTTAGTCTAAAAATGTTATCCACGTTAGGTAAAGTGTTTTTGGGGGGATTAGATTTTAACGACAGAAGAAAAGTCAATAAATATGTCATTTATTTAAACGTAATGAATCATCTCTTCCATTGAAATACATGTAGGCCTTCTGGGTAGTTTCGATACAAAACACCCAATCGAAAAAAAAAAAAAAAATAGTAGCCACTCCTACCCAAACTTAACTGCACACGTGGTTCATTACAGGTGTTTGTTTAGTGATCAAACCAGTAAGCAATAAATATCTAATTATACTCACCGAAACTGTCTGCACAGGTGCCAAATTACAGGAGTTTGTTTAGTAATTAAACCAGTGGCAATAAATGTCTAATTAGACATTCGCCGAAATTGGATTAGTGATGGGGACACAAATCAATCAGCTTCCCATTGTTTGACTCTTCAAAAGTCATTGAAGAAATGATAAAAGTTAAATTGCTTAATATCTCCCTGGAATTGAAGCATTGTCTGTTTGCTGTTTTTACATAAACATTGTACAATTAAAAATTGGACCCAAGAGAAGAGAATCCCCCAACCCTCACACTTTCATCATATTTTGTCATTATATTTTCTGTTTTCTCACTTTTAAATAACTACATACATGTTTCAAATGGTATACTTTATTTTCCCATTATATTCCATCTTGATGGTGTAGATGTGGCGGTTCTCCCGCTCATGATTCCCTCCCTCCCACACATACACATACCTACGCACCATAACAGCACTCCAGCGAACTTCATGTCAACATGTGTGCCCCGGAATGAAAGTGACCTGCTACAAGCTGCAATACCCCTCCCCCTCCCCCCACACTATTCTGGAAGAAAAACGTTTTGTTCGGGCAGTTCCATATTTTTTCGGGGCATGTTAGGGATGACAAATTATGAAAACTTCTCGAAAAACTCGATTTTCGCATTGCAACTTTAGACCTTTACCAAATAGAACTTTTCGACCAAATATTCATCCAGGTACACCTCAAAAAGTAACCGATTACCTCCTCAGTTGTAATGTCGAAAAGGCAACTAGTGACTGGATCTCTTAGAATCGGTCTCAGACCATCACATTTTTCTAAATTTACCCGGGAGGCACATCGGACCCCCATCAGCCTATGTGTGTGTGTGTGTGGGGGGGGGGGGGGGGGGGGGGGGTCATCCTCCTATACCCATCTCGGCGTAACGTACGCGGTCTGGATGATGCCTACAGAATCATTTCACAAACCCATATGTTCTGCCCTGCCCCACAAAAAAATGGCCCACACGCCCATGACTACAAGCAAGTGATCAAATTATGTCAACAAGATTATTTGCCCCACAAAAGTTAACAACAGACCAAGAATGTAATCGGTATGTACTATCCAGTGGTATTACAAACTGTTTCCATTCTTGGTCTGTAGTTTCCGATTGTAGGACTAATCTGAGACTCAAAGTATATTGACACTCAGTCAAATTTGCCTGACAATTTCGTATGCGTGGAATTTCCACCCGGTGGATTTTTTCAAATCCACCCATGATCTGTGTACCGGGTCTGCAAGAGGTACATGTAACCAGGCAACGGAAAGCTAAATATCTATAAAGGTCGTCTATGGGTGAGGGGCGTCGGTGTCCGATTTGCATGTAACATGTTGGGGCGAACAGCGCTGGAAGCGAAATTGTCTTAAACGTAATTTAGACTTCTCACAAATGTATCATGTGTTCACTTTAACGACTGCGAAATACACATTGTCCTTTTGAAAAAGGGGCATTTCAAATGTTACTGATGAATAAATACATGAAAAACACTTGCATGGTTCTTTTTCTGTCATTTGAAAACGCTTCCCTTCATCCAATTCAACTCGATAAATGAATGCGATCTGAATATCGATTCACTGCAAAACCTCCGCCTCTGATGAGCGGACACAATAATAGACCTTACTGATTTCACAGTTGCTGAGTAAAAGCTGGGAACACAGAAAAAATGATATTTGGTAATTTTTTTGGTCGAACCTCCAGGGCCACCTACATTTGTAATAAGAAGGGACCTGGGGTGAAGAGGTTTGATCCCCCCAAAATGTTACCAAAATGTACATTTTCCGCGTTTTCCACTTGGGTTGAGCACGTGGCTGACTTGTGCTGTTCGGGTGAATATATGAATATTTTATAACAATGACAGAAACGGCTCATGTCCGGATAATTCGGGAAAGTAAAAGCTACCTTACCATCATCAGTATGCACAAAAGGCCTGAATTATTTTTCCCAACGAATGGAAAAGCACTGGCAAAATTGTGGCGGGGGGGGGGGGGGGGGGGGGAGGGGGGGGGGGCTGCTAGGCTCTCCCTTTGTGTTGCGCTTGGAGGTGTGTTAATTTTTCTGTTTATGGGTATGGAAATAACCCTGTTATTATGTGTGATTTTCTTGAAAGATAATCCTTTTGGGGTGGGGGGGGGGGGGTGGTCAAGTCAGTCGGAAATTTTTGAAGTAGTCGCATTTCAACTCCATGTTTTGCTTCACTGCATTTTCATAATTTCTTTCCCATCCATAATGTTACGAGGCATACTGTCTCGTTTTTTACTCTCATCACTGGTTTGGCGGAATACCAATGCCTTTTTTTTCTTATGCATTTTCGTTGCATACATGTATTCACAGGGCTTTTAAAACAGCGTGTCAAATTCTGGACCGACACCATGAACTTGTCTCCGAACTTCGAAGCTGCAGGAATTGTGCAATTCAACTAAACGAAGTAAACGTTCAAAAAACGATTTTTCCGACCAACAACGTGAAAAGCTCTATCGTTTATCTGCGTTTCCCACTCCGGTTGCAAACGATCGGCAAACGCGTTTATCAGTTTTATATTTTTCACAAACGTTACTCGCGTTTATATTTTCGTTTATGACCGCAATTAAAACCGCGAAATAATTGCGGTTTTGCTACAACTACTTCCGACTCGTAGTGTAGCTGCATTTTCTTGAAACTTCACAAAAATGATCAATATGATGAGGGGAAGTGCGTGACATAATTTTTTACTTTTTCCTCCTCAGTTTCAAGATGGACAACTGGTGGCCATATTGGATTTAGCAAAATACTTGTGGAGCAAACTACTTCTGCAGTTTTTGCTGCATTTTCATGAAACTCAATATAAATGATCGACATGATGAAGAGCAGTGCGTGACATAATTTTTTTCCAGATCAGATTCAAGATGGCCGACTGGAGGCCATATTGGATTTTGCAAAATACTTGTGGAGCGAACTACTTCCACAGTTTTAGTCTCATTTTCATGAAATTTCACCAAAATGATCAACACGATGAGGAGCAGTGCGTGACAATCTTTTTCCCGATCGGATTCAAGATTGCCGACTGGTGGCCATATTGGTTTTTTGTTTTTACTTTGAATGCCCCTTTTCAGTCACCCACACTAGGTGGTATGCCATGGTAGGGGTATACTGGGCGACAGACCATCTCTAGTTGTTTCAAATGTGATCGTAACTGATACCCAGTCTAGTGGAGAGTTGTTTGAAAAAAATTACTGAGGTTTCTTTGCAATAGAGTCAATCATCCATGACACTGACCAGATTTTCTTTGAAACTACAGAAGTTTTTTCTGGGTACCTGGGACAAACAAACCCTAAAGGAACATCACTGATTGGTCATACCTTTGAAAAAAAAATCTTGTAATTAACATGATCAAGATGGTTGGTGGTTGTTTTCACCAGCTTCATTTGCATATTTCAGAAATTTGACTTGTATTTCTTTCGTGACACAATGTATCAAAATGTATCAAAATTCCAGGTCTCAGCTCATACACACTAGAAAAAGACAGACCTGTTGTTATAGCTTTTGTAAAGGCTGGATTGCTCAAGAATGAGAATAACTGCCTCAAAAAAATGCTCTTTAACCCTTTACCAAACATAACGGCCAAAATCGGCCAGTGCTATTCACAAAAATTGCCATTCATTTTTCATTATTTTGTCATTTTCTGCCTAATAAACATAGCTTAGGACCCCCTCATTGGAATGAGCTCATTCCAATGTGGGGTCATAAGCTATGTTTTGACGCAAAAAATGAAAAAAAATTAGTTATTCAATAATTTTGTTTGCAAGTGTCATCTGCTTTTCATGTTAGGTAAAGGGTTAAAAGTGAGGTTATAAAATATTTAACCCTTTACCTAACGAATCACCCGCATCCGCCTGCGTAATATGCAAATTGAGCAGTTGAAAAAATTAAGTTAAATTTTTAAAAATATTTCGACAAAACCATATCATGTGACCCCCCTCATTGGAATGAGCTCATTGAGCTCGTTCCAATGGGGGGGTCACATGATATGGTTTTGTTGAAAATTTTTAAAAAATTATGTTTAAAATAATAAATTTTGATAGGGGGCGCAGTGGCTCAGTTGGTAGAGGTGCAGGCTGCAAGCCGAGAGGTCCTCGGTTCGAATCCTACCTGCGGCAACCACATTGTGTCCTTGGGCAAGACACTTCACCCTGATTGCCTACATGGGGGCACGATGACGCTGTATACTGAGGCGTACTGCACGTCGATGGTGCGCATGTCTTCAACCAATCTAACCCTGCCTGTGCTGCGGTGCAGAGTTCAGAGTTACGATGTTGGAGAGCTGACAGCTGCTCGTCGTTGCTCGATGGTTCTCTCCTGGTACTCCGGCTTCCTCCACCCGTAAAACTGTCACGGTCACGATTAGCCATTGTGCATAAGTATGTGACCTTAAACACCAATAGATAATAATAATAATAATAAATTTTGATATCGTCTGCGTTGGGTAAAGGGTTAAATTATAAAGTAATTTTTTGAAACTTTCAGTATACCTTATGATATAGGATGCAAGTGCACTAAGAGTGCATCCTAAACTCGGAATAAAAAGAAAATTCTGCACAACAATTTTTGCCAAGTTGTTTTGTGTTTACATTCCCATTAACAGCATGATGACCAGGCCTGGAAATAAAGGGCCTGACATTTGCAGAATGAGGTCCCCAGAGGGTGAATTTGATGATGCAATCCCATACAGTGGGCCAATTTATCCTCTGGGTACCTCTTTTTGTTTTAGTTTTGAGACCCTGATTCAGATTGAGTTTCACAGAGGGTAAATTTAGTGATGCTACCCTGCTGTGCAAGGTAGCATCACTAAATTCACCCTCTGGGGACCTCATTTTGCAGATGACAGTCTCAGTCTGCGTATTTTTTGGCTTGATGATGGCTAAATATGTATGCTGTAACCATTGGTAACCACAATTATTTGATGAAAACTAAGAGAGTTATTGCCCATCTTTTGTTGTTCATGTTTGAATCTTTATTGTTTATTCAGTAACTTGAAAGGTAATCATCAGCAGTCCTTCGTGAGTAAATTGTATGGGTGCGCAAAACTGCATGCACTCGCAAATGAAACCGGGAGTGCAGATCCTACTTGCAAAATTACAGAAATCATGTTAGATTTTACATGTGTCAGAATGCTTTAAAGAAGATTTTGAAGTGTGTGGAAAATTGGTATTGATGAAATACTCCTCCATCAACTGAAAAATGAACAAAGTGTCAATTCGGATTTGCTTTGGGTTGCCTGATTTATCCTGACATCCATCAGTGTGACAGACAGGGGCAGTTGATGAGGGAAAGGGGGATTCACCCACTTGGATAATGTCAATTAAATTTTTTTCAAAAGACTATGCAAGTTCGTGGCGTTTACTACCAAAATGTCTTTCAAAAATTTTTTACTTATAAAATCAGTCCCCATGGCAAACCAGTCAAACTCAGTAAGAGCCCTCCCCCACAGCTGATTTCATGCATTATCAGAATGTGCAGTACATATCTTGCACCAAAATCGGGTAAACAGTGTTTGTTTCAAATCCGATACGGTTTTTAAAATACCCAGTTTAGCAATGTAGAAAGTGTGACAATTGAAATTTTAATTTGAAGTAAACTCTGATGAACATACGAAAACAAACAAAAATGCTTGCACGTACTTCTGACACAGATTTCAGGAGTTATTTTATTAACTTCACACGGGAGCGCGGTGGCTCAGTAGGTGGAGGTGCAGGCTGCAAGCCGAGAGGTCCTCGGTTCGAATCCCACCTGCATCAACCCAGGGACCGACCTGGGCATGCGCCAGTGCGTATTTGGTTCTGAAACAACAGGACCTGGCTCTTAAATCTCAGAAATAGGCTTCTCAGTTGGTGCGTAACTTCTCAGATCATATTTTGATATTCTTTCGATGGATAATCGAGAGAGACACTCTTACATGTATTATATACATGATTATCATTTATCATTGTTGTAGAGTGCTTAAGTTACAACTTCAAGTCTTAATTACCCAGCATTAATCTTCACTGTCGTTTCTGATCAAGTCTTGGCTGCCTGAATAGGCAGCCAAGACTTGATCAGAAACCACAGTGAAGATTAATGTTTGCTATAGTGTACTAAATGAAAATGATGAGAGCTATTACATACTTGCAGTGTGTGTTACAAACAGCAGTGTGACTCCGTAAATTGAAATCTGGCGCATGAATTGAAAACATAGGCTCCGAGGCTAGAGCGTATTTTAAATAGTCCTGATCGGTCTCTGCGACCGCGTTGTGTCCTTGGGCAAGACACTTCATCTCCATTGCCCACGTGGGGGCACGGTGGTGTTGTGTACAAAGGCATACTGCACGTCGATGGTGCACTTGTCTTCAACCAATGCTGACCCTGCTTGTGTGGAGTTAGTATGTTGGGGAGCTGACAGTTGCTTGCCGTGCTCAGTGGTTCTCTCTGGGTACTCCGGCTTCCTCCACCCGTAAAACTGTCACGGTCATGATTAGCCATTGTGCATAAATATATGACCTTAAACACCAATAAATAAATAAATAAATAAATAAATAAATAAATAAATAAATAAATAAACTTCACACACAAGAGAAGATGGTAAAATTATTTGGTACACTATGATTGATTGGTTGTAGCAGACGATTTAACTATTGATTGACCAATAAAATCACACCTTACTGTTGGCTTCGTAAACTTTACCAATCAGGATACAACTTGCCTTTGCATTGTGTAAAAGAAACACTGATAATGTTTTCACAAATAAACTAAAACCAGCAAAGTACGGAGGCTATTTTTGGAAGACATAGGCAAATTATAAATAGTTATGTAATTTGTTTGATATATTGATCAGACGAATTAAAAAAAATAATTTTAATCAGCTGATGGTGACCACTTCTCACATGATGTGTTCAGTTGCCAATGTTTTGAAGCTCAGCTTGACTGTTTTGTTTCGAGTGCAGTTTTTAGCACTTGTCTTTTGGCAATCACGGGCGCTTGCGGGCATAAGCGCAATAGTGCCTGTCTCATATGAAGGACTGTATCAGACTTCAGTAAATTCTGATACATTGCTTCTGATAATATCATGCATGGGTTAGAAAAAGGAGTTGTTGTCCTTTGTTCATTCTGTTTTACTTGAAGTTTTAATCTTTAAGTGATAAATAACTTGATGCTGAAAGTGGCCTCAAACACCAATACATACATAAATTAGATAAATATAGAATAAACATGATGATTCGGTTTCATTTTTAATCCTACAAGCGCAGAATACATTTTTAGCTCAACTTTGGCGAAGCCAAATTTGAGGTATTGTCATGGCCTGTCCGTCCGTCACGCTGTACACACGGCTCGGGCTAGAGGCCGTATTTATTAACCGATCTTTACGAAACTTCTTGGGTACCTTTGTTATCACCGTGAGACGAGAAGGAGTGTTTTTGGGTCCGGTCTGAAATTCAAGACTGCCGCTGGCAGCCATTTTGTACAAAATTAGATGCAATCCGATTTTTCCGCAGAACTTCCATATGAAAGCTCTGATTTGAATAATTTTTTGTATGAATGTTTAGTACCATGGGATACATCACATATAATACAGGTTTTTTTCTCGTGCGTAAATTATGCAAATTAGACTAAATTTGATTTATTTAGTGTTACTTTCAGCACTGTAACTGCAAATGCCAATCCGGCTCGGGCTAGAGGCCGTATTTATGAACCGATCTCTACGAAACTTCTTGGGTACCTTTGTTATCACCGTGGGATGAGAACGAGTGTTTTGGGGTCTGGTCTGAAATTCAAGATGGCCACTTGCAGCCATTTTGTACAAAATTAGGTGCAATCAGATTTTTGCACAGAACTTCCATATGCAAGTGCTGATTTGAATAATTTTTTGTATGAATGTTTCGTACCATGGGATACATCACATATAATATGGGTTTTTTTCTCATGCTTAAATTATGCAAATTAGACTAACTTTGATTTATTTAGTGTTACTTTCAGCACTGTAACTGCAAATGCCAATACGGCTCGGGCTAGAGGCCGTATTTATGAACCGATCTTTACGAAACTTCTTGGGTACCTTTGTTATCACCGTGGGATGAGAACCAGTGTTTTGGGGTCCGGTCTGAAATTCAAGATGGCCGCTGGCAGCCATTTTGTACAAAATTAGGTGCAATCAGATTTTTGCACAGAACTTCCATATGAAAGTGCTGATTTGAATAATTTTTTGTATGAATGTTTAGTACCAAGGGATACATCATATATAATACAGGTTTTTTCTCGTGCATAAATTATGCCAATTAGACTAACTTTGATTTATTTAATGTTACTTTCAGTACTGTAACTGCAAATTCCAATACGGCTCGGGCTAGAGGCCATATTTATTAACCGATCTTTACGAAACTTCTTGGGGTACCTTTGTTATCACAGTGGGACGAGAACGCGTGTTTTTGGGTGCGGTCCAAAATTCAAGATGGCTGCTGGCTGCCATTTTGTACCAAAATTAGTGCAATCAGTTTTTTGTACAGAACTTCTGTATGAAAGTTCTAATTTGAATAAATATCTGTATGAATGTTTAGTAACATGGAATACATCACATATAATACAGGTTTTTTTCTCGAGCAGAAATTATGCAAATTAGATAAACTTTGATTTATTCAGTGCTACTTATACACAGTAAGTGCATGTGTCAATACGGCTTGGGCTAGAGGCTGTATTTGTAACAGGAGGAGAGATACAGTTAAAACTAGAAGTCCTGTCATGAAATGCACACAAATAGCACGTTGATCTGCACGCTCATCTACGCGTTATGACCATAGTAAGGCTACCAAATTCTGTATATATGGCCTGTGCACAAGCAATGTTTCAGCCAATGGACCTCCGGGTATTCCGGAGGTCCATTGGCAGCAACATTGCCTGTGTTTGCTATGAGTAACTTGGAGAACCTGCCTTGCTTTGGATGCCATTCGACATGGCAATTGCTCGCAATTCCTACGCGCAATTAAGCCTAGATAAGCACACAGTTCGTGACAGGACTAATAGTTTTAACTGTAAGTGTGGGAGCCGGGGTTCGAACCGTCGACCTCTAGCACACAAAGCAACCGATTTACCACAAGACTAAGAGATCCGGGCCAACCAGGCTGGTTGGTAAATGGCCTTTATACCTTGACCGCCACACTACTCTCCCCTTCTTTTGAGATTCACCACATGTGAATCTCACCCAAGTTCCTTCCTCAGAGTGGTCGAAACACCCGCAGTGCCACCTACTGCTGAGGATCGGACGAGCCCCCAAATGTAACAGCAGGAGAGATAAGTGCGGGAGCCGGGGTTCGAACCGTCGACCTCTAGCACACAAAGCGACTGATTTACCACGAGACTAAGAGATCCGGACCAACCAGGCTGGTTGGTAAATGGCCTTTATACCTCAACCGCTACATTATTTATGAACCGATCTTCACAAAACTTCTTGGGTACATTTGTTATCACCTTGGGATGAGAACGAGTGTTTCTGTTTGCGGTCCAAAATTCAAGATGGCTGCCAGTGGCCATTTTGTACCGAAATTAGGTCCAATAATTTTTTGTACACAACTTCTATACGGCTCAGGCTAGAGGCCGTATTTAGGAACCGATCTTTACGAAACTTCTTGGGTACCTTTGTTATCACTGTGGGACAAGAATGAGTGTTTTTGGGTGCGGTCCAAAATTCAAGATGGCTGCCAGCAGCCTTTTTGTACCAAAATAAGTGCAATCAGTTTTTTGTACAGAACTTCTGTATGAAAGTTCTGATTTGAATAAATTTTTGTAGGAATGTTTAGTAATGTGGAATACATCACATATGATACGGGGTTTTTTCTCGTGCAGAAATTATGCAAATTAAATGAACTTTGATTTGTTCAGTGCTACGTATACACAGTTAGTGCATATGTCAATATGGCTCGGGCTTGAGTCTGTATTTATGAACTGATCTTCACTAAACATCTTGGGGTACCTTTGTTATCACCTTGTGACAGGAACGAGTGTTTTGGGGTGCCTTTGTTATCATTGTGCTATGAGAACAAATATTTTTGGGTTCAGTCAGACCCACTCTGGGACTCAAAGATTTCTTTTCTAGTTTAGCATCTAAATGTCACCCCACTTTTACAATACTTTACCTATACATTTGTTACAGGCAACGGTCAGTATTTATGTACAGACCATTAAAATACTTTACACATACCTTTGTTATCAGGTCATTACCTGGATGTTTGTCATTGCTGTGTCACACACTATACATGTATATGTCTTAAACAAGTTGAGCTACAGTGTCATTGACACTTTCATTTACTTGAAAACACTACACGTTTATTTTGTTTATCCCATAAATAATTTACAGGGCAGTCACAGCGAAATCATGGTGTTACTGGCTACAAAACACTGCGAGAAGTGAGGAGCACATTGGTCCAATTCAATCTACAATCAGAACTGCCAAAAATAAACAAAGCGCGGTGATACATTTCTGTCTAAAAATAATTCCCCTACAAACTTGAGCTGAAGTTGCAAAAATACTTTATTAAATAGACAATGTTTAGCTTTCTTATATTTTTATACTGTACCAATGACCCAGACTTAGCTGGTGCTAACTCTAAAAAATCTAGGGCCAAACACAAATTTTGCCCCCCAATCCCCAAAATTTGCATCTAAAACCAAAAGAAATCATGTCCTAAAGGACCTCCATACTTTGCCCCCACTGCCCATGCGCAGTGTCAAGGACGTTCCGAAATTGGCGCCAATCATCATTCTTTGTTTGGCCCTTCATCAGTTAACATCTCACTGATCTTTGTGCTTGTAAATCTCAGTTTAAATGATGCCAGACACATAAATATTGGAGAAATGGTGATTCTAAGGAGGATAGAGAAGGAGGAGAGGAAAAAGGAGTGACAGAAAATAATCAGGGCTGTAACTTAAAATTTTGTTATAAAATTATGTTAAGTTGCCTATTTTCGAGGCATGGGCCTGTTGTTGTCATTCTTACTTTGAAGTTGCACTGCTTATTCAGTGTTTCCTCTCTCCTTATCCTGTAAGTCCCCCCTTGCTATTCTCCCATGCTTTTGGCATATTTTTGAGTAAGATTACTCCTAAAATTTCTTGGGAGAATTAGCTTGGTTACAGAATGAATTCTGTTATTTTCCCCATGTTTAGACGTTGTGTTCTGCATCTACCATCTGATGTTCTGCAGATTCTTCTCTGGAAGTCTCTGTTTTGCATCAGATAGTGTGTAATTTTGATAAATGATTTCGGGCCAGTATTGTCAGTGCCTGGAGTCATGTTTTCTGGTGTTTATACACTTTTTGTTTACATTGGCAACAGTCTCTTTTGAGGGGGGCTTTTTGCCTTTGGAGTAGTTTATCTCACTACAAGATACATTGTCATTATCCATAAGTGTTGCAATAATTATTTAAAATAATTTTAAAATTTTTGACCACACTTACCCTTGGGATCCATTGGGGCTCAACGTTACTTTTCAGAAACTTGGGCTTCACTGAAAAAAATATTTTTCAAAAATTATTTTGAATTTCATTTGCTTTTTTCAATATTAATGGATCATGTTATTATGTATCTTTGTGTTTAGGGGTTTGTGCGAGTACTAGGACTTGTTGTTGTCTTTTCACAATGAAAGGACATTGTTCAAATTGTAATAGGAAGAAATCTTCCTCTGACTTTCATGATCATTGTATTAATTGTAGTCAGTGTACTCGCACTAACTCCTGTTCAATATGTCAATATTGGGATGACAAACATTGGAAACGTGTGTCACGGTATGTTGTTAGTGGAGAAAGGGCTATGCCGGTCCTTTCTCCGCAGGGTCACTCTAGTCTATCAGTTTCTATTTCAGAGGAACAAGAACAGGGTGATGTTTCCATGTTATCTTCCAAGAGTGCGCTTCCGTCGTCACAATTGAATGAAGAGTTAGCGGCAAAAGTGCTCATGGAGATACGACAGTTGCCTAAGAGGTCCCTAGTAGGATCGACGGCGCTGTCGTCCGCTAGCTCGCCCGGTATAGCGTCCATTCACCGAATGGCTCGGCAGCCGGGTTCGTCCGTTGCGGTCCAGGAGGAAATGTTGAGTGATGCGAGCACTATAAATATACTAGGTGCACACCCAGTGACGGCGGATGTTAGGAGAGATCGGAGGAAGCCTTCTAGTCCGGTTCCTAGCTCGTCCAGGTCCAGCCGGGCCGCGAGCGAGAGAGGCCCCTCTCTCGTACAACAACATCAGGGACCTGATGTTGTGGTACAAAATGTGTCGCAAGCGGAGCACACGTCCGTCGCTCGGGACGCTCCGTTGTTTAGGCAGTCCGCGGAGACCGCGCAGGCTTCCTCATCCTCTCACCAGCGCACATGACCGCACCTTGGCTACGTGACCGCGGAGATTCTACCAGCTTCGCCGATAAGGGATTCTTCGGCGACCAGGTCATGCCATCCGGTAGCCAGGGACACGAGGCCGGTAGACTCCGGACGTTCGCATAGGAAGAGTATGCGGGAGTCAGTTGATGCGGAGCTTCCCGCGGTGAAGCAGCGAAAGACTGCCACTCCGCAGGCCTCGATGACGGACGTGCTTGCTCAGATAACACAAATTATCGCAGCATCCCAGCAGCCGACAGAATCTGTGTCGTATTGGGAATTATCCAACGGCACTGGGTCGGTACGCTCCGCCGAAGCATCGGGTGCGGACGACCGGGAGCATCGTGAGGTCCGACTGGATGGTGAAAGGGATACGGATGACTTGGAGCTATCCCTTTCGGAACAACATAAAGCTGCCGTGGATTTTATCTGGCACTTCCTTCCTCACGTTGTTCCGTCGGGCCAGACTGCTGCGGTTCCGGACAAGAGAATAATAGCGTCATTGGACACTGAATTCTTTGAGCGGTTCAGAGACATTGTCCCTGAGTTTCCGTCTCAGTCCAATAATGTCACAAGAACATTTGAATTATTGAACGACGCTATATTCAAGCTTGCTTCCAAAACAGGCAAAGCTGGTTTCTTGTCCTCCAATGCTCTTAACCTGCCTTTCATTAATGCAAGGAATAAATTCGATATGGCAGGACAGGGTATTCCGAGAGTTCCTCTGCGTCTTGACGATGAGGTGGAAGACTTAGAATTGTCGTTACCGTCGTCTATGTCCGTTCCAACCGCGGTGTTGGATATGACAATCACGTCTAACAGGGCCAGTTTAGACGCTTTATCTTACGCAGACACCTTACAAAGGCGTTATCACTGCGTCTTCAAGGGAAAGAATTCCAGGATATACAATCCTCATTAAGACTTCTTTCAAGGGCAGTGGCTTATTCCACGTATAACTCCGCCCTTTCAGTGGCAAACCTGGAGTTGGTTAGATGTGATGCAGCCTTAGCTACATCCACACGCGTGGATAGTAAGGTGAAGAACTCTCTCAGAGTCGCTTCGGTCTCCGGAGAACTTCTATTCGACGACAAGCTTTCTGCAATCTACGATAAAATTACGAAGAAAGCTTCAGATTCTCTGTTGTTTAAATCCACTTCCAAAAAGTCGGATACGACAGAGAAGAATAAGACAGGCACTTCTGGGTCTAATGCGCCCAAGAAATGTTCCTATAGAGGTTCCGGTGCGTCCTCTTGTTCTCATTCAAGAGACCGTCAAGGCAGCGACTCTCGTGCGGGACATCCTTCGGGCCGGGACAATCGGTCGGATGCCCCGAGGTCGACGGGACGAGGTGTGGGTCGTGGAGTACGTGGTTTCTCCTCCCGCAGGCCTCGCAGGTCCAGGAGGTGATGGCTTCAACCTCTATCGCGTTCCGGTTGGCGGAAGGTTGTCAAGTTTTTCAGAAGAGTGGGCGTCGATTACGGACGACCCTTGGGTGAGAGGGGTGATTTCGGAAGGTCTAAGAATATCCTTCAAACGAAAGCCTCCGTTAACTCGAAGTCCAGAATGGACTCAACTTCCGTCAAATCCACAGAAAAGAGACGCTCTCTTATCGGAGGTGCAGTCTCTTTTAATGAAGAACGCGGTAGAGGTCGTAGAAGACCAGGAACACCGGGATTCTACAGCCATCTGTTTCTGGTTCCGAAACCAGACGGCTCGTTCCGTCCAGTCATAGATTTGAGCTGGATAAACAAGCTGATCGTCGCTCCGAAATTTTATATGGAGACGATTCGGTCGGTCAGAGCGAGTATTCGGGTGAACGATTATGCTACAAGCATAGATCTCAAGGATGCGTACTTTCATGTCATGGTACATCCGACATTCAGAAAGTATCTACGCTTCGCAGTCCTAGGAGTTGTGTATCAATTCCGGGCGATGTGCTTCGGATTGAACCTAGCACCCTGGGCTTTCACTCGGGTAATGAACTCGGTAATGATGTATTTCCGAGCTCATTCGTCTGCGGTAACGGCCTACCTGGACGACATTCTTCAGAGGTACGGCAATGAGTTAACGCTTCAGAATGATGTGCAGAATCTGCTTCTATTGCTCCGACATCTCAGTTTTGTTATAAACGAGGAGAACTCTGGTGCCGTCCAAGTCATTCACTCATCTGAGAATGAGCTTCGAGACGCACAACAATCTCGTTCGTCTGCCGTTAACCAGAGCGAAATTAGTCAGTTGTTACGCTCGCTATTGTCTTCATGCAGACAAAGTCACAGCGAGGGAGTTTATGAGACTGATAGGTTTGTGCGGAGCCGCCGCGGATCTCATTTCGATGGGGCGGTTGCGCACTCGTCCTCTCCAAATTTTCTTAACTCAGAATTGGAGTGGGAAGATTCATTCGCTCGACATAGATGTTCTCTTGTCAGATCAAGTGAAACAAGAGATTCAGACTTGGGCAAACATTCAGTGGTTAACTCAGGGAGTTCCGCTGCAGTTGCCGGATCCGAGTTTTACCATTATGACGGATGCCAGTCAAACAGGTTGGGGTGCAACATTGATCCCAACGGATTCGAGATGCCAGGGTCTTTGGGATCCACAGTTCCTAACCAAGCACATAAACATCAAGGAATGATGTCAATTTGGCTTGCGTTACGTCATTGGATGGACATTATTCACAAAGCTCATGTCCAAATTCTGTCCAACAATACGACAGTAGTGGCGTATATACGGAACCAGGGAGACACTCATTCCGTTCCGTTATTCAATCTAACGGAGAGAATCCTTCTGTTTGCTCTAGAACATCAGGTTCTACTTTCGGTCCGTCATATACCGGGTCGTCTGAATGTACTAGCAGACTCCCTTTCACGGAAGGGTCGCTTGTTGCTGCCGGAGTGGATTCTCAACAAACAAGTATTCAATCAGATTTGCTACCAGTGGGAACGGCCAATGATAGACTTATTTGCGAGACATCTCAACAATCAGTTGCAGACGTATGTGTCACCGTGTCCGGATCCAAGAGCATTTGCAGTAGACGCTCTGTCGATCCCTTGGGACGGGATGATAGGATATGCATATCCTCCAGCGCCGTTGATTCAGCAAATATTGCTAAAGATAAAACAATCTCAGTGCAAGATTCTGTTGGTAGCATCTCTGTCTCCACAGAGACCATGGATAAATCTACTCAGGTGTCTGTTGTGGGACCTACCGCGAAAGCTTCCTCCACGGGAGGATCTTCTTTCGCAGGGGAAACCGCGTCGACTTCATCACAACCCGCAAGGTCTCAACCTTCATGTTTTTCTGTTGTGCGGTCCTTCTTGCATGGCAAGCACTTTACAGGATGAGCAGTGAATGCGATTTCTAACTGTAGGAGGACCTCCTCTTCGCTAAATTATGCGGCTAAGTGGAAGGTTTTTCGTCGTTGGTGTAGGGATCATTCTGTTGATATTTTTGATCCCTCCATACCAGACATTGCAAACTTTCTAGTATACTTGTTTGACGAAATCAAACTGCAGCCTGTTACTATTAAGGGTTATAGGTCTATGTTATCTGATACCTATGCACATCACGATAGTTTACAAATTGGATCTAATGTCTCTTTATCTAAGTTAGTTAGAAACTTCTCGATAAATAGACCCAGAACTCTTAGGTTAATTCCTAAGTGGAATTTAGCTTGGGTTCTTCTTAAACTTAAGGAAAAGCCATTTGAGCCTCTTGGGACAGTAGATTTCAAATTCTTGTCTTATAAGACAGCTTTTCTCTTAGCTTTCTCTTCTGCTAGAAGAATCAGTGAGCTTCATGCACTATCGGTGGACGATTCTCACTATCGTAGTGTCGGGAACACTATCACCTTCACTACCAATGTTGGATTTTTAGCTAAGAATCAGGCTCCTAATAAATATCCGGAACCTATTGTTATTAAGGCTCTTCCGTCTTCAGACGGGCGTAGGCCTTTACTCTGTCCTGTTAGAGCTTTACGCGTTTATAAACAGAGATCTCAGTTTATCAGAAAGGGACGAAAACGTTTCTTTCTGTCTCTGATGCCTAATAGAAAGGACATTTTGGTCCATTCTATTGCTAGATGGATTCAATTAACTATCCGTACTGCTTATGAAAGTTTATCTTCTTCCCAGCAGTCTGTGCTTAAGATTTCGGCTCATGAAGTAAGAGCTCTTTCTACATCTTGGGCTTATGCTAATAGTGTGGCTATTACAGATTTGATGAAGGCTGCTTATTGGTCTCAGCCATCCACATTCACAAATTTTTATCTCAGAAATATTGAGTCCATTTCTGGAGACCTGCATTGTTTAGGTCCGTTATCTGTTGCTCAGAATGTCGTCCACTAAACAGTTGCAACTATAGTTATGCAGGCTTTCTGTTCCGGCAATGACTCCGTCCTGCTGCCCTCTTCGCTCTGGGCTATTTGACCCAGGGCAAGGGGAAGGGGGGGGGGGGGAGGGTGTTCCCTTAGGTCACCTGCTTTATAGTGAAAAGCAAGGGAATTTCTCCTCCAGAGTCAGTAATTCTGAGTCGTTTCCGGGATGGTTTTAAAGTGTAATATTAATGTTAAAAATTCATTCATGTCATATTTTTAAAGTGTAGCTCGGTGTGAAGCATTTGTATATGTCAAGTGTCAAACGGGCGTTAATATACAATCCTCGGACACTTTTAATAAATATAAAGAGTCTCAATTCTCTGGACTAACTTTATTTATTGGCTTACTTTAAAAATAATTAGTATAATGGGTTATACTGGATGTTAATAGAGAACATGAATGTTATTGTGCTCAATTATGAAGGGTATTGTATCTTTCTAATTTATAATAAAATAAGAAAGATACATGTAAAGCCTAATACTCCTTTTCTCCTTGAGGGGTTCACTCTATATTATATAGTTGAGCTTATTGGATTTTCCTCTATGTCCTAGGCCCTCCAGCCTTTTTACTATTCAGCTAAGTCTGGGTCATTGGTACAGTATAAAAATGTTAAAAAATTTATAGTAATTTATATATTTTTTATACTTACCAATGACCCAGACGGGGATAGCCCTCCCAGGAGTTGGGAACTCTTACCTCCCCGCTGAGTACATAGCGCTGACCAGGCACTGCCAGTAAGAATGGTGATTGGCGCCAATTTCGGAATGTCCTTGACACTGCGCATGCGCAGTGGGGGCAAAGTATGGAGGTCCTTTAGGACATGATTTCTTTTGGTTTTAGATGCAAATTTTGGGGATTGGGGGGCAAAATTTGTGTTTGGCCCTAGATTTTTAAGAGTTAGCACCAGCTAAGTCTGGGTCATTGGTAAGTATAAAAAATACATAAATTACTATACATTTTTTAACTTTCATTGTTTATTGTTGTTTTTTTCGTCGTCGATTCAGTTTGAGTTTTATAAAATAGCAGACGACACGTGCATTTGTTTATTTACACTTTCCTAATTTGGAAAACAAAACATCACTCATCATATCCCCACCTTTCACAATCGAACTTGTATGCTTTTCAGTGCTTTGTTTCGATTGATTTACTTTGTGTTTTCTTTGTTAATTGTTGTTCATTTTATTGTTAGACAGAGTTGAAATGTGTCATATATTCTAAAACTAAACATTTCAGTGACGGTCAACATTTGATAAACATCGGTTCATTATGTCTCCCACAAACGTAAACAGGTCATGACGACACAAATACTGTAGAGGTAAGAGGTCAACAAGTCCGTCTCTACTATAGTAACAAATTCTTTCAGTGTTAAACCTTATATCACCCTACTAGCAGCTACTACTAGGTGAATAAAGCAAAAATTTATCCAAAACTTTTTTTGTTCGAATAAACATCCATTTATGGGATAAAATAAAATGTATCTTCATCAGATAGAATTGTGTTGTTACTATTAACATGTCTTCTCCCTTGTCATGGGATGTCACTTTGGCATTGTGAGGTATCAAGTGTATTGGGTGTACTGGCTAGAGCAGAAACTGTTAACTGATTAACCGATTAACCAATGATCAATGTATTGATCGATCAAGAAAGTAATTGATTGATTAACCGATACTTTTGACCTACTGTATTATATGTAATAACCCTTTACCTAACATGAAAAGCAGACGACACTTGCAAAAAAAAATCTTGAATAACTAATTTTTTTCAGTTTTTGTCTCAAAAACATAGGTTATGACCCCTCATTGGAACGAGCTCGGCGAGCTCGTTTCAAAGAGGGGTCATAACCTATGTTTTTGAGACAAAAATAATGAAAATTAATTGGCGATTTTTGGGAGTAGCGCAGGCCGGTTTTGGCCATTACGTTGGGTAAAGGGTTAACAAAGGAACAAACTTGCTCCAAAACAGAAAACAGGCAAACATAGTCACACTGACTCACATCAATTGTATGAGACAGAGTAAAGAATGCAAGTTATGTGCCGACATATTTGTTCACTTGCATTCTTAATGCTTTACCCAATGCGGGTAGCAGACGATACTTGTAAAATAAAATCTTGAATTACAGTGGAGCCCACTTAACTGGATATCTCTTAATTGTATATCCCTGTTAATTTAATATAATTTTCAAACACAAAACCATTTACCATACCTTCAGTACAAATTTGACCTGTTAATTGCATATGGGTTGTAGAGTAAACTCCTGTTAATTGTATATAAATTTTTGTAATATGTCGAAAAAATTACTGTGACACACACCAAATTCCCCTTATTTATCAACCTTTTTGGCCTCACTACATCCAATACAGGCATTTATTCTATTATATTTCGTTTGACAGAGCTCATAGAGCAAACAAGATATAATAGAATAAATGCTCAGTTTACCTCCAGAACACAGGAAACTGACCAAATCCCTGTTAATTGTATACTCCTGTTAATTGAATAATTTCACTGTAAAAATGGAGATTCAATTAAGAGGATTCTACTGTACTAAAAAATTAAAAATTTTGTCTCAAAAACATAGCTTCTGACCCCTCATTGGAACAAGTTCCAATGAGGGGTCATAGGCTGTGTTTTTGAGACAAAAATTGGAAACATAATAAAATTTGAGAGATTTTTGTATACAGCGCCGACTGGTTTGAGTGAAGGTTTAATGCGGTAAATCATCACTTATTCAGCTACCTGTTAGGACAAGTAATTAATCAGTTAACTGGTTGAGTGCTAAATTATTTTTCAAAGGTGATTTGAAATGTTTTTTTTTTCAGTGATGCCATGCAACCAGAAAGGGATGTCTTAGTTTAGCAAGATTTTTTTCATGAACAACTAAGGCATGTAAAAATAATTTTACGTAAGGCCACACAAAGTAGATCTTCTGTTTCTCAGGCCATTATTTGTAAAATTGCATGTGGGCGAGCTGGTTTTTATTTTATTTTTTATTTCTGTAATTATTCCTTTGCCACCAAAAGTGTCCTTGGTATGTTTTAGGCCTCATAATCTACGGAGAAGCATGGGTGGTGGTGTATTTCGTCCCTTGAGAGCAAGAAGGCTTTGCAATGCTAAAGGTCAAATTTATCAATTTTTTTTAACTTTGGTAAAATATCAGACATAAACCATTTAATTTTAATTTTTTTTTAAATTCGCATTGGTTATAAAAAAAAGAGCATGCGGCAGCCAAAAGGACCATGCGGGAGGGCCTGAGAAACAGATTTTTAATATTTTTAGGCCTAAACATTTATTTTCTACTGCTAAGGAAACAACAATCCCATTAAAACAGTGCAAAGTCACTAAAGTGGCTTTCAGCACTTTTCAATAGAGCCATGATAGTGACTTCCAGCACTGAACCAGTTAACCAAGGTTAATCCACATGATTAATCGATCAATTAAACCCTTTAACCATTTCAGCTCTAATACTGGCAAGTCTTTTTGTGTTCTATTCCTGGGTGCCCGGTTGTTTTCTAGTTTGTCCATGTTGTGTTCAGAATGATTCTTTCTGTTCCAGGTTACCAGTCATTTTCACCCAGTCCACAACAGAATTACGCTCAACAGCCACAACCATCACAGCAACAACAGCCACAGCAACCGCAACCACAACCACAACCAACTTCACAGCCGGGTGGACAAGCAGGATTTGCTCAACAAGGAGGTCAGCAGGCTTATGGGGGTAAAGGACAGTATCCAGGATATTCTCAGCCCCAGTCACAGCCTCAGATTCAGCAACCACCACAGCCTTCAGCAGGCCCACAGCAAAGTTTTCCTGCTCAGCAAGGATATCCTCCGGTGAGAATAAAGTCATATTTATTTTATGTTACAGTTTTTATCTTCTTTCTTTGTGATTACCTACAGGACAGCTGCAGTTAGGGACCTGCAATTACTTGAATTTCGAGTCGAATCTCGAGTCTGAGCACAAAATCCACTCAACTCGTCTCCAAATTTGCCGTTGTGAGTTCTTTTTTAATCCAGTTTGGCCACGAAAGAAATAGGAAAATATGTTACAAAACTCTATTCGTATCACTTTTAAATGATACCAACACGATTTACTGACGCCTCATAGCGGCCTCAGTAAAGTCAGCATTATACATAAGTCGTAACAGGATTCATCACCTGAAGATAAGGCTTTGCTCTCAAGGTGAAATGCCCAATGGATGGTAGATAAATCTATTTGTGTAGAATGATGTGCACTCCGAGCACTCGAGTCCGTATACTTCCGTTTAACGGAAGTATACGGACTCAAGTGTTCGGAGTGCACTTAATCTGTTATTGGTGTTTTGACTGCATGAACAACCCAATATGCCGTGCCTAATTTGGAAAATGAGTTAAAACTTGTCAAAATTGTTACTTGGAGGTTCTAATAGGCAAGAACGGTCGATAGCTTGTACTAAAATATGTGTACATGGAATAGTTAACCGATCGAAAGTCAGTTTTATAAGAATCACCTCGAAAAATGACTCCACTCACGAGTTTTAAATTAGAATCGAAACGAGAATCGACTCGAACTAAAATATCCGACTCCCAGGGCCCTAGCTGCTGTGGACTGGTCACTTTCCACAGGTAGTCCATACTTTCATGGACATAATAATATTAGATTCCAAACACTAATTATAGGAATGATCATCAAAAATTTAATTAATGAAGCCCCAGGTACAACCTAGTGCTTCATTAATTAAAGCTTTGCTTGTTATAATTTTATTACAAGAAAATTACCACCAGGGAATCATTAACCCTCTGTTAGCTCAATGAGAAATATATTTGTCAAAAATAACAACAAAGTGAGGTATATTTTTTGTTTTTATATGCCCGTTTTGAAAAAACGGGTCGTATTATGGTATACCGCTGTCCGTCTGTCTGTCCGGTCACATGTCGTACGATAACTCAAGAACGCTTTTTAGAGATTTTCGTGATTTTTGCGTAGGTGGTGTATATCGATGGAGGGAAGCTCCCTTTCGTTTAGTGTCGCCGTTCGATTAGTCATTCCAGAGTTATGGGACTTTATTACTTAGAAAATTGTTGATTTTTTACACGTCGTACGATAACTCGAGAACACTTTGAGAGATTTTCATGATTTTCGGGTAGGTGGTGTATATCGATGGAGGGAAGCTCCCTTTCGTTTAGTGTCGCCGTTCGATTAGTCATTCCAGAGTTATGGGACTTTATTACTTAGAAAATTGTTGATTTTTTAAATGTTGTACGATAACTTGAGAACGCTTCGAGAGGTTTTCACGATTTTTTGGTAGGTGGTTTATGTTGATGGAAGGAAGCTCCCTTTCGGTTGGTGTCGCCGTTCGATTAGTCATTCTAGAGTTATGGGACTTTATTTTTCACATGTCGAACAATAACTTAAAAATGCTTAGAGCATTTTTCATGATTTTTTGGTTGCAAGTATATGTTGATAGAAGGAATCTCCCTTTCGATTTGTGGTGCTGTCCGATTTGTCATTCCAGAGTTATGGGACTTTATTCCTCAAAATATAGGCAATTTTCCACATGTTGGACTTTGAGCAATTTTCATGATTTTTTGGTGGCAAGTATATGTAACCTGACAAGTACACATGTATACTCATATTGTGTGGTTCCCTCTTGTAAGTAATAACGGGCATATCATGTGCTCATGGCGCAGCTGTTTATTAATATATTTCTGGTCAACACAATAGTATACAAAAACTAGTCATCAGCCCAGCACTTCTCGTTGCTGAAAAATTTGCCAAGATCGCCGATCTGAACTTGATCTGCCTTACACAGGCTATCTCCTACCCTTCCATTATATCCTCGGGGGAACCTGCAAAACAAAAACAAAAAAAACAAAACTTAAAACTGTATAAAAACATTTTTTCCAAAACACACAAATACGTTAAATCAACGATAATGCTACCTGTAAAGGCTACCCGGCATACCTACCTTACGGGAAGATATTGTGACACAACAATCATGCACACACTTTTCAAATCTCTACCTGGAATGTCTACCTGCTGAATCTAGCCGAAGTCTCTACCCAAAATCTCTACCCACTGAGCATTGGGTATATATGTACAGGAGAAGCCTGACCGCAAAATCATAAGCCTCTGATGAAGCTCATACAGATCCAAACTGGTTACCATATTTACTCTATGTATTGGGACAGCTAAAAATAAATATTTTCACAGATGTCCCACATCTTAGAAAATGGGGTAAAAACACAACCTGGTCCTGTTTTGATGCTGAATCAAGTTGTGTATGATTCGTTTTCCATCACTATATACGAAAATCGCCATCCAATTTTTTTTTAGATTTTAATTTTTTGCTTCCAAAACATAGCTTATGCCCCTCATTGTGCTCGTTCTAATGAGGGGTCATAAGCTATGTTTTGGAAGCAAAAAATGAAATTTTTTAGTTACACAAAAATTCTTTTTATGAGTGTCATCTGCCACTAGCGTTCAGTAAAGGGTTGAAGACTGTCACAATGTAATATTAAATAGTCTTCCTCATGTCAGTCCAGACTGTAAATATTAAAACTTAGGAACAGATTTAAATAAAAACAACACAAATCAGTATGTATTATCAATTTTTTATTGTTTAAAAAGGAGAATTAAACACAAACTTAGCTTTAATATTGAGCATTTTGCACCGTTTTCAGGTGACTGGGCCAACTGGAAACAAGTCTCCTGAGTGTCCCAAACATTGGAGCATAAAAAAAAAATATTTTTCTGGAAAAAATGTGTGTCCCAAGTTATAGAGTGTCCCAATATATAAAGTAAATACGGTACTTCATCTTAAAATATAATGAAATAGCGAAAACGTAGACATTGTATTTTGGGACAAGTGAATCATTGCTTATTTACTGTGGAAGACAACCTCTTCCACTGGTAAAATTGGATGTAGTCACCAATCCTTTGGGTGGAAATCCTCCAAAATGGGCAACATGGGTATAAATGATTGACTAAACTTGAGTTTTATCCATGTTGTAGTAACGATTAGCCATTGTGCAGAAATATGTGACCTTAAACCTTTATCCAATGCAGACGATATCAAACTTTATTATTTTAAATATCATTTTTTTCAAATTTTTCAAAAAATTTCAACAAAACCATATCATGTGACCCCTCATTGGAATGAGCATGATGAGCTCGTTCCAACGAGGGGTCACATGATATGGTTTTGTTGTAACTTTTTGAAAAATAATATTTTTTCAGCTGCTGAATATGCATATTACGCGGGCGGATGCGGCCGATTCGTTGGGTAAAGAGTTAAGCACTAGTAACTAAATAAATAAATAATCATATTTTTTTGTCTTGACCGACACAAGACATACGATTACGTTATCAAGAAATCACATTACATTGGGATGCGGACCGCACCGCAAAAAAAAATGGTACGGTTTCCAGCCCAGGTCTTGACAAGTTGACCGCAGAGCGGACCAGACTGCCTTCATTTGACTGCTTTGGACTGGTCTCGTACTGGACCGGTTCGCAGACTTTAATACATAGATGCATGTCTAGCTTTAGCACTGGGGTTATCTGGTATGGGAATCTTAAGCTCCAATCACCAGTCAATAGACTCAATACACAGTGTCGCAAATGTCTGGTCATCTGGTGTGGGATCTCATAACAGCTTATCAGATGCATTCTTTGATGTCTGTGACATCAAACGACAGTGACTACCAAGTACCGCCTGTCTTTTGATTCCACTGACTTCAGAGAATGCTCTGATTGGAACATGCTTGGTTTAGTAACAAACTAACAATCTTCAATCACGACGATGTCACATGGCAAACGTTCACTGACTTGAGTATTGGGCAGTTGGCAGATGCCAGATGGTTTATTACCCTGTTCTCGACATTTTGGCCTATATCTGACACATTGGGTAATTTGGGTAATACCCAATGTGTCAGATATGGTCCAAAATGTCGAGAACATGGTAGTTGTATAAGTGGTTTCGTAATTCCAATGGGTAATGGTATGCATATTGCTAGTGATAATCTCTGATGTCAGACAAGATAGAAAATTAGGAATTATCATGTCAAGTTGTCAGCTAACCATCATAGTCTCATAAACATTTTAATGCACTGAAGATTGGTTGCAAGTCGCGTTATAGCCTATAGTTGGCAATATCATACCTCAAGTCACTACATCCAATACCGAATACCGGTACGCATACCTGTATGTCGGAAATTGACCAATCTTTCTGGAATATATCAGATGCCAATGTTAAGAACAAAACGTTTTTGGGCTTAAAGACTTGGAGCATTTTGCACTATCTATCTTTAACCCTCTGCACAAAATTGTCAAAATACCAAAGTTTTCCGCAGCAAATTTTTCCCATGATGCAACTGAGAATTTAATAAATTATATCTTGTTTGACAGAGCTCATTGAGCTCTGTCAAACAAGATATATTTTGTTAAATTTTTCATTCTGCACAAACAATATGGAATCAATGATATAAATTTTGAAATACTACCAGAGTGATAGGAGTTAAGTTCTTAACCCAATCATATACTGTATGATGTATAGTATATGATTGGCTTAAGAACTTAGATAAGAACAAAACATTTTTGGGCTGAAAGACTTGGAGCATTTGCACTATCTATCTTTAAGTTCTTAACCCAATCATATACTAAATGATATATACTATATGATTGGCTTAAGAACTTAGAGATAGATAGTGCAAATTCTCCAAGTCTTTCAGCCCCAAAATATACAGTTAAAACTAGAAGTCCTGTCACGAATAGTGCGCTTATCTAGGCTTAATTGCGCATTGGAATTGCACTCAATTGCCATATCGAATGGCATCCAAAGCACGACAGGTTCTCCTGGTTACTCATAGCAAACACATGCAATGTTTCTGCCAATGGACCTCAGGGTTACCCGGAGGTCCATTGGCTGAAACATTGCTTGTGCACAGGCCATATGCACAGAATATGATAGCTTTACTTGGGCCATAACGCGCACATTAACGCGCATATCAACGTGCTATTTGTGCGCATTTCATGACAGGACTTCTAGTTTTAACTGTACTATATGATATATAGTATATGATTGGCTTAAGAACTTAAAGAGAGATAGTGCAAATGCTCCAAATCTTTCGGCACTAATAACAGTTAGTCTGTAGTTCACGTTTCCGCTATCCTCCACATGCTATACAGTTAAAACTAGAAGTCCTGTCCTGAAATGCGCACAAATAGCGCGTTAATCTACGCGTTATGACGATGGTAAGGCTATCAAATTCTGCACATACGGCCTGTGCACAAGCAAAGTTTCAGCCAATGGACCTCCGGGTAACCCGGAGGTCCATTGTCAGGAACATTGCTTGTGTTTACTATGGGTAACAAGGAGAACCTGCCATGCTTTGGGTGCCATTCGATATGGCAATTGCACGCAATTCCTACACACAATTAAGCCTAGATAAGCACACAGTTCATGACAGGACTTCTAGTTTTAACTGTATGACATAGAGCATGTGCAGGATCAGACCTTCTCACGAGTAATATGCAGCGAGAGCAATAATTTGCTCTCGTAAAACCATTTACGAGAGCAATTTGCTCTCGTCTCCCTGAATTCTTGACGAAAGACTATGTCTGACCTGCCAAATTCATGCAATTGACGGGAGCAGATTTTCGCTCTCGTAAAATAGAAATTGCGAGAGCAGGCGGGTGCGAGAGCAATTGCTCTCGCCTCGTGAGAAGGACTGCAGGATAGCAGGAAACGTGAACTGCAGACTCCACAGTGAGTCACAGTCACAAGTTGTAAGCATGTTTATTCGCTCTCTAACTTCTCTATAAAGATGGATATGAGAAAATATTTCAAAATACACTACACATTTCCATAATGTGCGTACAATATATTATATAACATGCCCAGAGTTACCAAGCTTGCCCCGTCAGATGGCAGTAACTTGATGCTTTCTTTAACACAAACACGTATACCAATTCAATCATTATAAAATTTCCTAAATAAAGCAAATGTGTTAACTCCTAGCACTCTGGCAGTATTTCAAAATTTTTGTCATTCACTCCATATTGCCCATGCTGCATGAAAAATTTAGCAAATCATATCTTGTTTGACAGAGCTCAGTGAGCTCTGTCAAACAAGATATAATTTTTTTAAATTCTCAGTTGCATTGTGGGAAAAATACGCTGTTGAAAACTTTGGTATTTTGACATCAGAGTGCAGAGACTTAAAATCTTAATTTGGTATTACCAAAAGTAGGATTTTAACACATTTCACTTCATTTAAGGTATTTTATAATGATTGGACCAGTCCGGAACTGGTCCAGGCAAGAATATCAGACCACCTAGGGTTGGACTGGACCACCTGTTTCCTGGACCAGACCACAACTCCCCTGGACCAGACCACCACTGGCTGTCTGGTCCAATCCACATCCCTAACATTATCACAGTGAAAAAGTATCAACGAACACGAAATAAACTCAACGAACTGTACGCTTATGTAGGCTTAATTGCATGTAGGAATTGCGCGTAATTGCCATATCGAATGGCACCCCCGTGGAAACCCCGGGACGTGAAGCAGTACTTGTTTACTGTGGAACATAAGCTCTGTTTCACTGGTAAAATAGGACCCAGTCACTAATGCTTGGGGTGCAAGTCCTCTAAAATAGGCAACATGGGGTATAAACGATTGACCGACCTTGACTTTATCTACATGTTGTGGTCATGGTTAGCCATTGCAGAAGTATGTGACCTTAAACACCAATAAATAAATATCGAATGGCATCCAAAGCACTGCAGGTTCTACTGGTTACTCATAGCAAACACAACCAATGTTTCTGCCAATGGACCTCCGTGTTACCTGGAGGTCCATTGGCTGAAACATTTTTTGCACAGGCCATATGTACAGAATTTGATAGCCTTACTATGGTCATAACGCGTAGATTAACGCACAGATTGACATGTTATTTGTGTGCATTTCATGACAGGACTTCTAGTTTTAACTGTATTTCATGATGAAAAGTTATTCTTATTGCTATTTGTGGTATTGAATTAATATCCATCAATGATTCTGTGAAGCTTTCACTGAAAAGCTGTGGAACAATTTTGTTTTGTGGATGATTAATTTTGTCACTTAGAGCAGTAAGTTCACTGATGGCTTATTTGTACAGGCCAGTCTTACATCTTTTTGTTTGAGTAGTCCTGAAAATACTTCATTGTAAGTTTACTCCAAGTTTGAAAATTCTTGAAAACCTGATGTAACCACCTTGAAAGTAACTCAACTCAATGAAATTTCTTGTAAAATATTAATATGATATTAAATTCTTATATGGCTGCACGATATTCAAAAATGAATACTGGTATCGGTATTAAAAAAAATACTGCTGTATACCGGTATATCGAAAACTGTTCAGATATCTGAACATAAGTACCACAATCAAGACTTGAGGCATCATAGTCAGAATGAATCAACATGCCTAGATGATGCAGTTCGAAAAACCTTTACGCAGCCGGTATCAAAATTTATTATTTGAAATATTAGTTTACCAGATTTTTCCAAACATTTCTACAAAACTATATCATGTGGACCCCTCATTGGAACGAGCTCATTGAGCTCGTTCCAATGAGGGATCACATGATGTAGTTTTGTTGAAATTTTTCAAAATTATTTTTTCACCTGCCAAATTTGTACATTTTGCGGGCACATGGGGACGATTTCTTGGGTAAAGGGATAATGTCATTCATTCAGGGCTACAGTTAACACTCAAGATATCTTGAAAATTAAAATGTGGCTAAATAAATAATGACGATAAACCGTTATTTTTGTAATTACACCGGTATTCAATCGATATTGGTTTGAATACCGGTATATATCGGTTTATCGAAATACCATGCAGCCCTAAATTCTTATATATTTATTAAATTCCTTTTGTTATGAACATTTATCTGTATTCTTTTCAGGGATCTGCTGGATATGGTTTTCCACAGACACAGTCTGTAGGAGCAGGAGCAGCTGCCCCACCAACTCCCCCTACTGGAGGAGGTAACCCATATGCTCGAGGACCCGGTGCCGGATATGCTGCAGGTTATCCAAGGCCATCAAATTTTCCAAAGGGTTGTTGATAATAGTACTCAATGTGCAATTAATATATTGAACAAAAAAAGAACTGTTGTTGAAATTTTTGCCACTTCTGTACTGGACAAATTATTCAGTCACTCATGGCAAAACAAATCTTCATTATGACCACCTATCTGGTAAAATGGTTCTGTGCTAAATTATTTTTGAAAGAGCATGTAAGATCTGCATATGGTTTTTAAGACTTTCAATATTGAGGTGCACACCTTACAGTTAAAACTAGAAGTCCTGTCATGAAATGTGCACAAATAGCACGTCGATCTACGCATTAATCTACACGTTATGACCATAGTGAGGCTATCGAATTCTGTACATATGGCATATGCACAAGCAATGTTTCAGCCAATGGACCTCCGAGTAACTCGGAGGTCCATTGGCAGAAACATTGCCTGTGTTTGCAAAAAGTAACCAGGAGAACCTGCCATGCTGTGGATGCCATTTGATATGGCATTTGCACTCAATTCCCAGGGCTTGCCTTGAGTTGGGGCTGATCAGCCCAGGCCCCGAGATCAGCCCCGAGGAGCACTTGCTGGGGGCTTTTTTCAAGCCCCGACATTTTCCACAAAAAAGCACTAGCAATAATGGACAAAATGGAAAATCAGCCCCGAAAAGGCCCCGACCTCAATATGTGGGGCACTTTTTTTAGGCCCCGACCATTTTACTCAAGGCGAGCCCTGAATTCCTATGCGCAATTAAGCCACGATAAGCGCACAGTTCGTGACAGAACTTCTAGTTTTAACTGGAGCATACCAAAATTTGAAAAAGAGCTTAGAAAAAAGTGCGTGCCTCATGATTTCTTGCATGCAGATTTAATGTGGCAGGCAGAAACACTAATTGACACTTGTAGTGTTAGTGGCTTGCACCCAGGATACCATTACATTAGACCAAACTTTAACCTAGTAACGTATTTTTGACTTGCAGTGAGCATACTGTCACAGACAACATGAAAGATCCTTTGCTATTCAATTCTATCATCATCACTCACTGCACATGTCTGACTTGCAGCGACCTGAGTTTTATCAGGTTCATGGAAAACTCAGCCCCAGGAAGATTCAGCCAAGATGATTCAGGCAGGCAGGCAGGCAGATTCAGCCTCCATTTGTGCCAAATCATCGTGATTTTTGTTGTTGTTAATGTGATTTCCAGCCACAAGGCTAGGCTTTCTATCATGACCACGACTGAGTTATGCTCTGATTAGAAAGTATAGCCTTGGTGACTGGAATCTTGAGTACTGTCAGAAAATTTGTGAGTAGAAAATTATCGTTAAAGGTTGAGAAACATGTGAAGATTAAAGTGTTAACCAATGGGAATGCAGTTCCATAAGTGACATGATTTATTCTTATCACATACCTGTTCATACAGATATGATTTCAGTCAAACCTTATAGGTGCTCAGAACAAAACAGTGTGCCTGGATTTGAAACCAGATGCGCATTTTATTATATGCCTGCATTTTTCAAAATCGAAAGTCTGCTTTTCAAACTCTTTTCCTAACTCGACTATAAGACAACTCTTGCAGATATATTTTCTTGAAAAACTCAAAAGGTTTTCTCACAGAAGATTGCATCACTTGATTATACGTACTGCACTTGACTGGAAGTCAGTGAGTGAGTCTCGCTTTCAAATCTCTCGAGTGCTGCAGAGTCAGGAAAATATTGCATAGCCTCACCAGGTGGTTGGTGCTGAAGGAGTGTCTTGCTGTCTAATGTATCGAGTGTTGCTGAATTAAGAAAATAAAGTATGGTTTCACCAACTGGGTGTTTGGTGCGGAAGGAAACTATCCAGGCAGGTTTTGTTTACATTGGCATGGCGAGGGATCGAACCCGCGCCGAGAGTTTCCTTTGGCACCAGCCACCTAGCGAAACTATACTGAACCACGCACTCCACTCGGCCACCGACAGACCCCTGTCGGTGGCCGAGTGGTTTGCGTGGTTCAGTATAGTGTCGCTAGGCGGTTGGTGCTGAAGGAAACTCTCTCGGCGTGGATTCGAACCCCCCGCCATGCCAATGTAAACAAAACCAGCATCCTTGGCATCCAGGAAATTTGAAAAAGACAAGTGTCGCTGATTTCTTCTGAGATGCTGTCCATAGAATTAAGTACTTAGATGCAACTATCTGATGAAATATCCAGACAGGGTTTCAAATTCTAGCAAGGCTATTGCAGTAAAAGTGGGGGCACGATGATGCTATGTACTAAGGCACGTCGATGTTGCACTTGCCTTCAACCACTGCTAAAACTGTTTGTGCCGAGTTAGTATGTTGGGGAGTCTGACTGTTGCTTGTCACTGCTTGGTGGTTCTCTCTGGATGCTTTCACTTCCTTCACCCTTAACACTGTCCAACACAATGTGATCTCTCGCTGTTGAAAGTACCATTACAACCTCAATAAAACAAATCCAGTGAAATAATACCGGAACCTAACACTGATCATGGGAAAGCTCTCTGAGAGAACTTTCCCAACGTTCAGTGTTAAGTGTTGTTAACTTCTGGTCACACTGATGTTAACCCTTTACCCAACGCAGACAATATCAAAATTTATTATTTTAAATATCATATTTTAAAATTTCTCAAAAAATTTCAACAAAACCATATCATGTGACCCCTCGTTGGAATGAGCTCGGCGAGCTCATTCCAACGAGTGGTCACATGATATGGTTCTGTTGAAAGTTTTTGAAAAATAATATTTTTTCAACTGCTGAATTTGCATATTACGCGGGCGGATGCGGGCGATTCGTTGGGTAAAGGGTTAAATACTGAAATTTCAAGTAGCCATTTTGAACATGTTGAAAACTAGTAATTTAATCAATTCAGTCTTGTTTGACAGAGCTTGATGAGCTCTGTTAAACAAGATTGAATTGGTTAAATTTCTAGTCATGCCCCGACCTCCAAAGGAGGATTTTGGGGTATCTAGTGAAGCCCTCCATCCCGAAGGGATTCATACAATTTGTACCCATTCCCACACGTTCATACTCCAATAAAGATTATAAAAATTGCATTCAATTCTTATAATTACATTCCGTAACTGTTTAAACTACTTTTTACCAAACAACAAAGCAGAAAGACGAAATAAAACATGTACAAACGAACGAGGCGAAAAACCACCCTCACACAAAAGACAAAGCGTACAACTCTGAGTTGAGCACCGGTTTTCGGCATTGACCCAAATTTGTCAAATTGCCGTCTTTTGCAACGAAACTTGGAATGTTCAAAACAATTTATTTAACATATCAGTAAACTATAATCACTGATCACTGCGAGAGGCGCTAAAAGTTTTTAACCCATCCAAACACCACCCGAATTACATTCTGTCAACTGAGCTCTACCGTAAATGCCAGTCAAAGTTCGACCAAATGTATTCATTGGAAAATGAATTACATTTGGTCATGATGTTTTCATCCAGCTGAGCAATGGGAATTGAGTATTTGGACCCAAAGCGTATAACTACATTAAAAATGTAGTTATTCAAATTTAAACAAAACCATATGATATGACCCTGCATTGGACCATGCTCGATGAGTTCATTCCAATAAGAGGGGACTTGATATCATTTTGTTGAAATTTTTGAAAACAATTGAAAAAGAAAAATAGTTAAAGTAACAAATTTTAATATTGCATGCATTGGGTAATTGGTTAAATTTGATACGATTTATGCTTTTTCAAAATTTTATCTTTAATAATGTTAAATTTTGTTGTTGAGATTACTGTAAAGAGTTTTTGCCCTAAATAAAGTTCAGTGCAGTACAGTCATCGTAGAAAGATCAAAATCCAGGCGTGAGCAATATTTCCACATATGAATTACAGTTAAAACTAGAAGTCATGTCACAAACTGTGCACTTATCTAGGCTTAATTGTGCGTAGGAATTGCGCGAAATTGCCATATCGAATGGCACCTAAAGCATGGCAGGTTCTCCTTGTTACCCATAGCAAACACAAGCAATGTTCCTGCCAATGGACCTCCGGGTTACCCGGAGGTCCATTGGCTGAAACTTTGCTTGTGCACAGGCCGTATGTGCAGAATTTGATAGCCTTACTATCGTCATAACGCATAGATTAACGCGCAAATCGACGTGCTATTTGTGCGCATATCAGGACAGGACTTCTAGTTTTAACTGTAACAGTGAATCTCCGACATAAAACTATTAAATCGCCCACAAATTTTTATACGCCCGTTTGAAAAACGGACGTATTATGTTATGGCGCTGTCCGTCCAGGGACAGTTGTATTCCCTGCTCTACAGAGCGTGATTTCAATCAGATTAAAAAAATATTTGATATACTGCACAACCAGAATAAGATCTCGCGCAAGTTCGAATTTGTGTCATGTTTGACAGTTTTCCTAGTAGTTATTCCCCCTTTAATACTTAGAAATCAAGCAAATTATGCTTTCCATGCTCTACAGACCGTCAACTTAATCAGATTCTTTTCATATTTAATACACAGCTTCATGGCCATAATATCTCGTACAAGTTCATATTTGGGTCGTTTTCGGTTGTTTTCTTAGGAGTTATTGCCCTTTTCATACTAAGAAATCAGTCAAATTATGCTTTCTGTGGTCTACAGTCCGTGAACTTAATCGGATTCTTTTGAAATTTAATTAATATGCAGCTTCATGAGCATGGTATCTTTTTTATTTTGTAAAGACCTCAGATCGCTTAATGTGAAAATGTGGAAACAGGTGAATTACCCTTTACCCCAGACAGGGCAGGGGAATGGGCAATGATTGGAGGGGGGGGGGGGGGGGGCAGACATAGTCGAGTCAACAAAAATTTCAAACTTTATCCCAGAGAAACTTGTGCATGTTCCAATTTTGACGGGCAGTGCTAGGCGGTGCTCTTGTTAGTGAAGGAAGCACCTGATACGACCTGGTGTTTCTTTCATTGAATATTTGCTGAAAACTCCACTGATTATTGGTTTAAATATGTGCCTGTGGGAAAAACGCATGGATTTTGAACATTTCACGGTGACTGTACTGTAACGATGAAATATCAGTTTTAAGAGTAAAATGTCCCCAAGACCTGGGGACACTGCAGTATTGCTCAATTGTTGAAAATTATCTGTTCTCATTTACTTGTAAAATAGAATCTGTCAGCTATCATCTGCGATGACATTCAACTTGATTTGACAACAGAAATATTAAACATTGACTAAATGTTATCTTGTTGTTGGGAATTTTTGTTTTCATGATTTTTTGGGGTACTTTCCACCTTTAACTTTATTAGAAAGAGAATTAATTTTTATTTAAGTAGCTCTGAATCAGTAGAGTTGCTGATTGTTTCAAATATGCAGATTTTTGCCAAATCTATTATTAGCAAGCCTGAAAATAAGCAATATGTAATTTGCAGAATGAGGTCCCCAGAGGGTGAATTTGCTGATGCTATCCCATACAGTAGGCCAATTTATTCTCTGGGTTCCTCTTTTTGTTTTGTTTTGAGACCCTGATTCAGATCAAGGTTCACAGAGGGTAAATTTAGTGATGCAGGGTAGCATCACCAAATTCACCCTCTGGGGACCTGATTTTGCAGATGACAGTCTACTTATTTTCTGGCTTGATTATTAGTGTGCAGTATGTCTTTCTTTTCTTTCAGTCTTTTGATTTTGAAAATGGGAGGTACAGTTAAAACTAGAAGTCCTGTCACACATTGTGCGCTTATCTAGGCTTAATTGCACTTAGGAATTTCACGCATTTGCCATATTGAATGACATCCAAAGCACGGCAGGTTCTCCTGGTTACTCATAGCAAACACAGGCAATGTTTCTGCCAATGGACCTCCGGGATACCTGGAGGTCCATTGGCTGAAACATTGCTTGTGCACAGGCCATATGTACAGAATTTGATATCCTTACTATGGTCATAACACGTAGATTAACGCGCAGATCGACGTGCTATTTGTGCGCATTTCATGACAGGACTTCTAATTTTAACTGTATGATGTATATTGCTTGTTACAGTTAAAACTAAAAGTCCTGTCCCGAAATGCGCACAAATAGCATGTCAATATGCGCGTTAATCTATGCGATATGACCATAGTAAGGCTATCAAATTCTGTAAATATGGCCTGTGCACAAGCAATGTTTCAGCCAATGGACCTCCGGGTAACCCGGAAGTCCATTGACAGAAACATTGCCCGTGTTTGCTGTGAGTAACCAGGAGAACCTGCTGTGCTTTGGATGCCATTCGATATGGCAATTGCGCGCAATTCATACGCGCAATTCAGCCTACATAAGCGCACAGTTCGTGACAGGACTTCTAGTTTTAACTGTACCATTTGAAGTGAAGTACGCTATTGTGGAGTCCTGCCATCAGAAAAACGTTTTCAAGACAAACATCCGGGAACGTCTGCATGCCATTCACTCTACTGGTGTGCAGTAAATAGGGATTACCCGATTTTTCAAATACGTTTTTGCAGCAACAATCAAATTTAATTTAGTTTGGTACAATCAGGGATGAGAGAGTTCAGCTAATTAGCTGATTTCTGCAAATTTTTTATCAAAAGGCTGAAATTTTTTTTTGCTATAAATTTACATGAAAATGATCTTGAAGACCATTTTCATGTAAATTTATAGAAATAAAATCTCTACCAAGTGATATCTTAACCATTTGTCCTTTTATTTTCAGAAGAAATTTGATTTTAATCACTTGTCATGTGAAAATATGGGAGTTTCAGCTTATTTCAGCTAATTTTATTGTCTTCTACTCTCATCCCTGTACAATAGATAAACATAAAATGCACTTAAATGGAGCAATTGCAAGTGAATCAGATAATTCTGCACGAGCGAAAAGACCTCACTAGCCTTTGAAGTTTGTCGAGTTACGTTGTTTACATACCAATTCTCAGAAATTAAAGTTTAATTAGATCGAAGTCTTGGAATACAAGTTTATAATTCATGGTATATTCTTAAAAGCCCAGAGCAGGCATTCTACAGTTAAAACTAGAAGTCCTGTCATGAACTGTGCGCTTATCTAGGCTTAATTGCGCGTAGGAATTGCACGCAATTGCCATATCGAATGGCAGGTTCTCCTTGTTACCCATAGCAAACACAAGCAATGTTCCTGCCAATGGACCTCCGGGTTACCCGGAGGTCCATTGGCTGAAACCTTGCTTGTGCACAAGCCGTATGTGCAGAATTTGATAGCCTTTCCATTGTCGTAACGCATAGATTAACGCGCAAATCGACGTGCTATTTGTGCGCATTTCAGGACAGGACTTCTAGTTTTAACTGTATTTGACTTCTGTCCCACGAACAGATTTTAATCCTTTACCCAAAACAAAAGATATCAAAATTTGTTGTCCCCGTGGGAACCCCGGGAAGTAAGCAGAACTTGTTTTCTGTGGTAAACCAGTTCCGCTTTACTAGTAAAATAGGACCCAGTCACCAATGCTTGGGGTGAAAGTCCTCTAAAATGGGCAACAGATTGACTAAACTTGACTTCATCTCCATGTTGTGTCATGATTAGCCATGGTGCATAAATATGTGACATTAACCACCAACAAACAAACAAACAATCAAAATTTGTTATTTTAATTTTTTGCTCCAAATTCTTCAAACAATTTCAACAAAACCATATCATGTGACCCTTCATTGGAACGAGCTCATCGAGCTTGTTCCAGTGAAGGGCCACATAATATGGTTTTGTTGAATATTTTCAAAAAATTCTACATCACAATTTATATATTATGCATAATATGCTTTTGTTGAATATTATGCAGCCTATTCGTTTAGTACAGGGTTAATCTCTCACCAGGTGGAGACAAGGTGCAATGTTGTCTCCTCGCAAAAAACAAAAATTGTGGATACGATGGCATGCAAGAACAACAGCCTGCACAAAATTGAAAGACTGTTTTCCTTCCTTTTTTTGCTCTTTAGTATATTGCTTTTTATTGCTAGTACTTTTGCTAATAATATTTTATAGAGTTGCGATTTTTCTGGAATTTGAAGAACATTTTGGTATCTCTGCATTTTGTCATGCAATGCTGTTACGTAATACACCGTTGGAAAGTGCTTTGAGAGTAGGGACCTTTGAAGCTTTGAAATTCATTATGATTCAAAGCTGTCCAATGATTTGAGTTGCGCTGATTGAGATATTTTGGAATCTGTAAGATGTTCCCAAATTCTTCCAAGTGTCTCCCTGTAAACTCTTCTTCTATCATCAGGTCTCTTGTACAGGAGACGTCTCCTGCACAGGAGACCTGATGATAGAAGTAGAGATCAAGGAGGTTACACTTCTGAAACTACTTTTATTCTGTTCGGGAGTATTCATTTTTTATTGACTTGCCCAGACCAGTACAAGAGTACTTGAGTGGAGATTGTAGTATTTACAGTTCTAATTAGTTGAAGTATCTACAAACAGTAGCTACAAAAACCATGAGATTCGATTTGATTCAAAATCATTTGCCTGATTCGATTCGACCTGAAATATCCCTGTGGGAACCCCATGAAGTGAAGCAGTGCTTGTTTACTATGGTAAACAGGCTCTGTTTTTAAAGGTAAAATATTACTTAGTCACCAATGTTTGGGGTGGAAGACCTCTAAAATGGGCAACATGGGTATAAACGATTGACTGGACTTGATGTGTTGCATGTTGTAATAATTACGTGTTGTGCAGAAATATGTCACCTTAAAAACCAATAAATATATAATTTGGCCTGAAATTAAAATTTGCAGATCCTTACCTGAGATTCCTTTGCAACAGTGTATCATGTAACAGCAAAACATTACCCTTATTGAAGAATCATGTACGTAACCCTGGGAATTGTATCAGTGTTTTATTACTGGAGGAGATAAGTTCTACTTCTGTCATTGGTATAACATAATCCACTAAACAATGCCGGGGTAAGAGTAGGGCTGCACGGCATTCAGATTTGAGTACCGGTGACAGTATTGAAAACAATACCGCGGTATACCGGTATACCGTGAAACAGTTCAGATTGAAAGCAAAATAATCCATTTTGTCAGTGAAAATTATTCAATTAACAGGAGTATACAATTAACAGGGATTTAAACAGTTTCCTGTTAAACACAGACATTTATTCTATTATATCTTGTTTGACAGAGCTCTATGAGCTCTGTCAAACAAGATGTAATAGAATGAATGCTCAGTTTACCTCCAGAACACAGGAAACTGTTTAAATCCCTGTTAATTGTATACTCCTGTTAATTGAATAATTTTCACTGGCATTTTGATGTTTGCGTGCAGGTTTTGATGGGGTTTTTTTTTCCTTTCTTCCAAGTGGAGATTTACCTTGCAGCATATGGCCATGCTTTCTATTGTATGTAAACATGCATCTTAGGGCTAAGTTTGTATTATTTAACCCTTTTTCCCCTGAATTACTTCAATCTTGGACTTTTATGTACAGGTTTTGGACTTAGGCTTACAGCTTTTTACTTTTATGTACAGGTTGTGATAAAAAAAAAAAAAATTAAATTGAAGTTGACCTCACTGCATATTGCAGTGGTGGTTATTATAACATTGATATCTTTCCAGTGCATTTTTAAAAAAAATTTATTTAACTCATTGAATAGATTTTTAGACTTATTTTGACGTTTGCGTGCAGGTTTTCATGGGGTTTTTTTTTTCCCTTTCTTCCAAGTGTAGATTTACCTTGTAGCATATGTCCATGCTTTCTATTGTATGTAAACATGCATCTTAGGCTACGTTATATTCTTTAACCCTTTTCCTGCTTAATTACTTCAATTTTGGACTTCTTTTGTTTACAGGTTTGGATTTTTGTGCTTTTTAAAAAAAAAATTTCTTCTTTGCATATTGCTATGGGGGTTCACGATAACATTTAACTCTTTTCCAGGGTATTTTGTCTTAATTTTAACCCTTTGAATAAAATTTTGGACTTATTTTGACCTTTGTGTGCAGGTTTTGATGTTTTTTTTACTTTTATGTGCAGGTTTTGAGGTTTGTCTTTCTTCTCTTCCAAGTGGCGACTTACCTTGTAACATAGTGCCATGGTTCCTATTTTATGGTAGGATGCTTCTTGGGGCTATTATTATATTATTTAACCCTTTAGCTGCTTATTTACTTTAATTTTGGACTTTTGTGTGCAGATTTTGTACTTTTGTGTGCAGGTTTTGATATTTTTTTTAAGTGGAGTTTTATCTCACTGGCATATTGCCACACCGGTTATTGTAATATTTTCAGGGTATTTTTCTAACTTTTAACCCTTTGAAACAAATGTGATACTTTTTTGACTTTTATGTGCAGGTTTTGAGGTTTGTCTTTCTTTTCTTCCAAGTGGATATTTTTCAAGTAGAGTTTCACCTTACTGGCATATTGCCATTGTGGTTACTGTGACAGGGTATGTTTCACAATTTTAACCCCTTACAACAAATGTGATACTTTTTTTTTACTTTTATGTGCAGGTTTTGAGGTTTGTCTTTCTTTTCTTCCAAGTGGCGACTTACCTTGTAGCATATTGCCATGGTTCCTATTTTATGTTAGGATGCTTCTTGGGCTATTTTTATATTATTTAACCCTTTAGCTGCTTATTTACTTTAATTTTGGACTTTTGTGTGCAGGTTTTGTACTTTTGTGTGCAGGTTTTGATATTTTTTTTAAGTGGAGTTTTACCTCACTGGCATATTGCCATGCTGGTTATTGTAACATTTTCAGGGTATTTTTCTAAATGTTAACCCTTTGAAACAAATGTGATACTTTTTTGACTTTTATGTGCAGGTTTTGAGGTTTTTCTTTCTTTTCTTCCAAGAGGATATTTTTCAGGTAGGGTTTCACCTTACTGGCATATTGCCATGGTGGTTACTGTGACGTTATCGGTGTATTTTTCTCAATTTTAACCCATTGAAACAAATGTGATACTTTTTTTTTTTACTTTTATGTGCAGGTTTTGAGGTTTGTCTTTCTTTTTTTCAAAGTGGAGACTTACCTTGTAGCATATTGCCATGGTTCCTATTTTATGTTAGCATGCTTCTTAGGGGTTATTATTATATTATTTAACCCTTTAGCTGCTTATTTTCTTTAATTTTGGACTTTTGTGTGCAGGTTTTGAACTTTTTTTTTACTCCAGCCACCCCTTTACATTGGCCACCTGTTTTTGAGCCATGGGGTACTGATACCCCCTCTAGTTATTGATCATATCCCTTGCATTCAATATGTGTTTTCCCTATTTTCGCACATCATATATATTTTTTCTTCAAGAAAACACAAATTTCAAATCATAATACCGGGCCCTAAAATTGTATACTGTTACGGTGTACTGGTATTCATTTTTGATGGACGTTTTTTAACCGGTGACGATTTCAATACCGGTACCAACCGGTATACCAAAATACCGTGCAGCCCTTGATAAGAGTCTTCTACAGTGTGTGGTTTGGTATAAATGATTGGCTGGGCTTGACTTTATAGTTGTGCTGCATCATGATATAGCTACAGATGCTGAAAGTGATTCAAACCCCAATAAATTAACAAACTCTTTTTTTCTCTGAAAAAATTTAATTTGCAATTTTTCTTTTGTCATTTGTAGCAGAAATAGTTTTTCCAATTTATTTTCTCAAAAATATTCACTAGATTTCAGCGAGCACATGTTGACTCTTTTTATCCCATGGAATCAACAATTTCTGAAATACGGAAGCCTTGTGACATTTTCTGAAATAGTTCTTGCACCTCTTCCGTTATTAGAAATTGCTGCCCCAATCTGCAAAACAAGTCTTTTCTTGCAAATTAAATGAAGTTAAGCTCTCAGGAAATACAACTCCTCATGGAGCCTGTTTTCTCAAATTCTTGTTTGGTAGAAAAATGAAATGATTTGATTTAAAAATTTGACCAGTCTGGAAATAAGCAGACTTGTCATCTGCTGAATGAGGTCCCCAGAGGGTGAATTTGGTGATGCTACTTTGCACAGCAGGGTAGCTTCACTAAATTTGCTCTCTGTGAAGCTCAGTCTGAATCAAGGTCTTGGGTGTAAACAGAAAGAGGTACCCAGAGGATAAATTAGCCCACTATATGGGATTGCATCAGCGAATTCACCCTCTGGAGACCTTATTCTGCAAATGACTGATTGCTTATTTCCAGGCTTGAAATTTGAATCAGTCTGCTAATATCGCTGGTTTGATTACGTAATCGATTTAAGTGATGAAATTTCTTATTTACAGAGCCCAACTTCCCGTTCAGAGCCCAGATATGGCGTGTTGCACTGAACCAGTTTATACCATTTTATACTCCATGGGAATCCAAGAAAGTGTAAATGTGCTTGTTTGCTGTTGTAAACAGAGTTTTTTTGACTTGTAACATAGGGCCTAATAACTAATCCCTTGGGTGGAAGTCCTCTAAAGTGAGCAATAAAGGTATAAGCATTGCTAAACTTGACTTCATGCTTGTGTTGTCACGATATAGCGGTAGATTCCAAAAGTGAACATAAACACCAATAAATAAATAATAATACCATTTCACTCTCAATATTTGTTTTTACCGTGTTAAATGACTTCTGTTTTACTGGTCACCATCGCCTTTCATCCTCGGGTGGAAATCCTCTGAAGTGGGCAGCATTGATATTAACTGGTATAGTGCTGAATTATTTTTCAAAGGTGGTTTGTTACCCGTGGGAACCCTGGGAAGTGAAGCAGTGCTTATTTATTTTTAGCTCAACTTTGGCGAAGCCAAATTTGAGCTTTTGTCATGGCCCGTCGTCCGTCTGTCCGTATGTCAACAATTGGATACGGCTCAGACTAGACGCCGTATTTATGAACCGATCTTTACGAAACTTCTTGGGTACCTTTGTTATGACCGTGGGACGAGAACCAGTGTTTTCGGGTGCGGTCTGAAATTCAAGATGGCCACCAGCTGCCATTTTGTACCGACGATGCAGAAATCTGTTTTTTGTACAGAACTTCCATATGAAAGCTCTGATTTGAATAATTTTTTGTATGAATGTTTAGTACCATGGGATACATCACATATAATACAGGTTTTTTTCTCGTGCGTAAATTGTGCAAATTAGACTAATTTTGATGTTTTTTGGTGTTACTTTCAGCACTGTAAGTGCAAATGCCAATACGGCTCGGGCTAGAGGCCGTATTTATGAACTGATCTTTACGAAACTTCTTGGGCACCTTTGGTATCACTGTGGGACGAGAACAAGTGTTTTTGGGTCCGGTCGGAAATTCAAGATGGCCGATGGCAGCCATTTTGTACAAAATTAGGTGCAATCAGATTTTTGCACAGAACTTCCATTTGAAAGCACTGATTTGAATAATTTTTTGTGTGAATGTTTAGTACGATGGGATACATCACATATAATACAGGTTTTTTTCTCGTCAGAAATTATGCAAATTAGATGAACTTTGATTTTTTCATTGCGACTTACACACAGCAAGTACACATGTCAATACGGCTTGGGCTAGAGTCTGTATTTATGAACTGATCTTCACAAAATGTCTTGGGTACCTTTGTTATCACCTTGGGACGAGAACGAGTGTTTCTGGGTGCGGTCTAAAATTCAAGATGGCTGCCAGTGGCCATTTTGTACCGAAATTAGGTCTAATCAGTTTTTTGTACACAACTTCTATACGGCTCAGACTAGAGGCCATATTTATGAACCAATCTTTACGAAACTTCTTGGGTACCTTTGTTATCACCGTGGGATGAGAGCGAGTGTTTTTGGGTGTGGTCCAAAATTCAAGATGGCCACCAGCAGCCATTTTGTACCAAAATTAGTGCAATCAGTCTTTTGTACAGAACTTCTGTATGAAAGTTTTGATTTGAATAAATTTTTGTATGAATGTTTAGTAACATGGAATTCATCACATATTGTAAGGTTTTTTTTTTTTCGTGCAGAAATTATGCAAATTAGATGAACTTTGATTTATTCAGTGCTACTTACACAATGTAAGCACACATGTCAATACGGCTCAGGGTAGAGGCTGTATTTATGAACCGATCTTCACAAAACTTCTTGGGTACCTTTGTTATCACCTTGGGACGAGAGTGAGTGTTTCTGGGTGCGGTCCAAAATTCAAGATGGCTGCCAGTGGCCATTTTGTACCAAAATTTGGTCCAATCAGTTTTTTGTCACAAGTTCGATACAGCTCGTATTTATGAACTGATCTTCACAAAACTTCTTGGGTACCTTTGTTTTCACCTTGGGACAGGAACGAGTGTGTTTTGGGGTGCCTTTGTTATCACTGTACTATGAGAACAAATATTTTGGGGTTGAGTCAGACCCACTCTGTGACTCAAAGATTTCTTTTCAGTTTAGCATCTGACTGTAGCCCACCTTTACAATACTTCACCTATACATTTGTTACAGGCAATGGTCAGTATTTATGTACAGACCGTTACAATACTTTATATGTACCTTTGTTATCAGGTCATTACCTAGATGTTTGTCATTGCTGTGTCACATACTATACATGTACATGTCTTTGTCTTGACAAGTTGAGCTGCAGTGTCATTGACACTTTCATTTATAAACAAGCTCTGTTTTACTGGAAAAATGGGACCATTAACTCTTTACCTAACATGAAAAACAGACGACACTTGCAAAAAATATTCTTGAATAACTAATTTTTTTCATTTTTTTTTGTCTCAAAAACATAGGTTATGACTCCTTATTGGAACGAGCTCGTTCCAGCGAGGGGTCATAACCTATGTTTTTCAGACAAAAAAATGGAAAAAATAATGAAAATTAATTGGCGTTTTTTTTAGAATAGCACTGGCCGGTTTTGGCTGTTACATTGGGTAAAGGGTTAACCAATGCTTGAGGTGGAAGTCCTCTAAAATGGGCAATATGGATATAAATGATAGGCTGGACTCGACTTCATATCCATGTTGCTGTCACGATAAGCCACTGTGCAGAATATGTGACCTTAAACACCAATAAATAAATAAATAAAGGTGCTTTGTAACTGGAGTATATCTTTTTCAAACATTCTATTGCTGCCAGCAAGAAGAAACTTAGTTTATGGAAGATTCTGTTAATACATAATTGATTTGTTTCAATTTATTGGAAATTGCTGGTGGCACTCTCCAATAAACTGTAACAAAACAATTTTCTATATATGTTTTTGGTTTTACTGCTTGGCAAACAACAAGGTAATGCATACGGTGTAAAGCCAGGACTTTCAGCACTTTTCAATAGAGCCATTATAATGGCTTCTGGCACTCAACCAGTTAATGTTTGGCTATTCTTGACTTCCTACTTGGGTTACGGTCATAATATATTGCCCATTTTCTATGGAAAACTAGTTCAGCTTTTCCGGTAAAATAGGACCTGGTTACCAAGGCCTGGGGAAGAAGTCCTCTAAAGTGGGCAGCAAAAAGTATGGCCGTCATGGACTGATCACTTTCCACAGGTGAGCAATATTTACAGACACAATAATATTAGATTCCAAACACTAATTATAGGAATAATCATCAAAAATTTAATTAATGAAGCACCGGGTACAATGATGATGATGATTTTTATTACCTGGTAAACACATACGTGAATGTCACTGTCCACGTGTGGATTATGTCCAATCCATTGCGGCTGTACTGTAAGTATAACCAGTTGGCTAAACTTGATTTCACATTCAAGTTACAGTCATGATATAACCATATAGGCTGAATGTGACATTAAACACCATTAAATAAATAACATAGCCAAAGATGCTGAAAGTGACCTTTCTTTACAATATATAAATACATAATACCATTTTCACAAAAACTGATTTTAGCCTTGAAAATTGTAAGGTGAAGTTAAAAATATTAAGCATAACAAATTTCATTGGATAATAGCTTTGTTTTTAAGCTGTTAGGATTGGTGCATTTATTGAATGTATGAATATATTTTTCTATAGACCCATCTTAAATATAAGAATATATTGAATATAAGAAAGACAGGCCCCTGTTTCAATGTGTGTTATTTTTGTAATTAGTGTGTGGCTCAGTAGGTAGAGGTGCAGGCTGCAAGCCGAGAGGTCCTCGGTTCGAATCACACCTGCGGCAACCGCGTTGTGTCCTTGGGCAACACACTTCATCTCCATTGCCCGCGTGGGGCACGATGAAGCCGTGTACTAAGGCGTACTGCACGTTGATGGTACGCATGTCTTCAACCAATCTAACCCTGCCTGTGCTGCAATGCGGAGTTACGATGTTGGGGAGCTGGCAGCTGCTCGGTGGTTCTCTCTGGGTACTCCGGATTGCTCCACCCGTAAAACTGTCATGGTCATGATTAGCCATTGTGCATAAATATGTGACCTTAAAACATCAATAAATAAATATGTAATTAGTGTAAATATTCCTGTTTTTAGCTGTTTTTGTTTAGTGTGTATGTGAGACTTGCTTGTTGTGGGTATCTGTTCACATGTTTGCAGTCAACAGGGGCACTAGATCCACTGGAAGAATACGGCCATCGGCCTTTATTGCCCTGTTAATGGGTTATTCTCGCATTAATTAGTGATTGGAGAGATGAATACCATTCAAAAATATGTATTTCAAAACTAGACTACAGTTAAAACTAGAAGTCCTGTCATGAATTGCGCACATATAGCACGTCGATCTGCGCGTTAATCTACACGTTTTGACCATAGTAACGATATTAGATTCTATACATACAGCCTGTGCACAAGCAATGTTTCAGCCAATGGACCTCCGGGTAACTCAGAGGTCCATTGGCAGAAACATTGCCTGTGTTTGCTATGTGTAACCAGGAGAACCTGCCGTGCTTTGGATGCCATTCGACATGGCATATGCGCGCAATTCCTACGCGCATTTAAGCCTAGGCAAGCGCACAGTTCGTGACAGGACTTCTAGTTTTAACTGTAGCTCTACTCACGTTCTGTAGAAAGTTCCATGTTGGAACCCCAGGAAGTGTGGAAGTGCTTGATTACTGTGGTATACTAGTTTTGGTTTTTCTGGTATCATGGGACGTGATTAGCAATGTCTGGGGTAAGTGTGCTATAATTTGGACAGAATTGGTGTAAATGATTGGCTAGACTTTACTCTATACAGCTGAAACTAGAAGTCTAAACTGTGTTGTGCACTGTTTTGAAGTAACAGCTTGCTGAGTTAGTGCACTTTTGTCTCTATCAAACTGCTCCATTAGCGTAACTCAGTTCCTGTAGAAAAAACAGCGTACCCAATTCTATACGAGTAAATAGAGATCATTGACATCATTCCGGACCTCTACTGGTGTACATCAGGGTATTTTTTGTTTTTAAAAATTTGATTAGCAGTTTCCATCTTAGTTTCAAAAAGTGATGATAAATAGTTAATATAAGGCCTATATTGAAGAAAAATGGTTAGCATTTGTACATTTTTTGTGTCGCCGTCCCATGAAGTGGGGAGCGACATATAGGGATTACTTTTGTCGTCTTACGTCGTCCGCATCACACTTTCTCTTATCCGCCACTCCTCTTTAACCTATGAATGGATTTTGATGAAACTTTCAGTGATTCTTTATCACATCATGGCATTGTGCACCTCCTATTTTATTTTTTGATCCGCTGTATTTTTTCCAGAGTTATGCCCCTTTTCCACTTAGAATTCTGTCTGAAATGCCAGGCTTCTCTTATCCGCCACTCCTCTTTAACATATGAATGGATTTGATGAAACTTTCAGTGATTCTTTATCACATCATGGCATTGTGCACCTCCTATTTTATTTTTTGATCCGCTGTATTTTTTCCAGAGTTATGCCCCTTTTCCACTTAGAATTCTGTCTGAAACGCCAGGCTTCTCTTATCCGCCACTCCTCTTAACCTAAGAATGGATTTTGATGAAACTTTCAGTGATTCTTTATCACATTATGGCATTGTGCACCTCCTATTTTATTTTTTGATCCGCTGTATTTTTTCTAGAGTTATGCCCCTTTTCCACTTAGAATTCTGTCTGAAATGCCAGGCTTCTCTTATCCGCCACTCCTCTTTAACCTATGAATGGATTTTGATGAAACTTTCAGTGATTCTTTATCACATCATGGCATTGTGCATCTCCTATTTTATTTTTTGATCCGCTGTATTTTTTCCAGAGTTATGCCCCTTTTCTGCTTAGAATTCTGTCTGAAACGACAGGCGACACACGTCTTCCATGGAAGACTCACATCTAAGTGACAAGCATTTTGCGATGCGAATCCAGTCATCAAATACCCTGTACGTGTACATATAATGACGTAAATAGATATTAAAATTTGACTGTATATACAGAATGAAGAATGAATTGCAGCGCCATATAATCCCCACTCGAAAAGTCTATATAATTTTTCCCAACAGCCCAAGAAATACTTGCAAACTTCCATCACGTGGACCACCGTGTGCAACCCGGTGGTCCATGTGATGGATGTTTGCAAGTGCTTCTTGTGTTTTGTCCTCAGAAATTGTAAAAAATTAGTAAGTGAAAAATCTATCCCTCATCGATTTAGTAGTTATCCACCCTCCACATACTGTAGTCTCAATATTTTCTTTCTGTTTGATCAGTTCAGTTCGTGATTTCATTTTCAACCTTGGGAACAGCACATTATATTTTGCATTTTACAGCACAAATGCTCTTGTATATTTCAGACTACTTCATTCTTCTGTAATAAGGAGCACATTAACTAACAAGCATTTTCTGCGCTAATTGTGACAGGACTTCTAGTTTCAGTGTTACTTGTGATTTGGTCCGATACATTGAAGCTCACTAAATTGGATATTTTTTAATTGAGTATAATTCTAAACACAAAACCAATTACATCAGTACAAACTGACCAAAACTTTATAGAATACAGAGGGGTGCGGTGGCTCAGTAGGTAGAGGTGCAGACTGCAAGCCGAGAGGTCCTCGGTTCGATTCCCACCTGCGGCAACCAGGTTGTGTCCTTGGGCAAGACACTTCACCCCCATTGCCCATTGCGGGCATGGCGACGCTGTGTACTAAGGCGTACTGCACGTCAATGGTGCACTTGTCTTCAACCAATTCTAACCCTGCTTGTGTGGAGTTAGTATGTTGGGGAGCTGGCAGTTGCTCGCGGTTGCTCAGTGGTTCTCTCCACGTGCTCCGGCTTCCTCCACCCATAAAACTGTCACAGTCATGATTAGCCATATTGCGCATAAATATTTGACCTTTAAACACCAATAAATAAATAAATATAGAATACAGAAAAAGTGACCAGATATCTGTTAACATGACTACTCCTGTTAAATGAATAATTTTCACTGGCCATGTTTTTATTCAGTTAACAGGGTTCCACTGTATAGCCATACATGCTGAAATGACTTTAAACACCAATATACATAATAAGCATAACATTGGGAACCCTGGGAAATGAAGCAGTGCTTGTTTACTGTGGAAGTTTAACTTTAATCTGGTAAACAAGCTTTGTCTTTTTACTGGTAAGATAGGGCCCAGTCACCAATGCATGGGGTGGAAGTCCTCTAAAATGGGCAACATGGGTAGAAACGATTGACTAATCTTGACTTTATCTCCATGTTGTGGTCACGATTAGCCACATTGCAGAAATATGTGACCTTAACCTTAAGGCCTCTGATTAATCTACAGTTAAAACTAGAAGTCCTGTCATGAAATGCGCACAAATAGCACGTTGATATGCGCGTTAATATGCGCACTATGGCCCAAGTAAAGCTATCATATTCAGTACATATGGCCTGTGCACAAGCAATGTTTCAGCCAATGGACCTCCGGGTAACCCGGAGGTCCATTGGCAGAAACATTGCATGTGTTTGCTATGAGAAACCAAGAGAACCTGCCGTGCTTTGGAAGCCATTCGATATGGCAATTGCGCGCAATTTCAATGCGCAATTAAGCCTAGATAAGCGCACTATTTGTGACAGGACTTCTAGTTTTAACTGTATATGATAATAACCACTGTAAATGCATGTATACAGCTGCTGATGACCTTACTATGTTTCTACATCATAGTTGGCTGCCCGTATGTGAAATCATTGCCAAGATAAATGCAGCCTTCCAGTTGACTTGCAAGGAAGAATACACTTGGGAGAAACTTTTTCAAAACAAAAATTAATTGGCAGTTTGTGTCTGTATTAGGACTGAAAGGTTAAATACGTAAATAAATAGGACTTGGTAACCAATGCTTGGGGTGGAAGTCCCTAAATTGGACAGCATAGGTTTAAATGATTGGCAAATCTGACTCAATACCTATGCACATGGCTTAAAGTTGCTGAATTTGACCTTAACTCTTAACCTGCTGAGTGGGTGCACGGTGGCTCAGTAGGTAGAGGTGCAGGCTGCACGCCGAGAGGTCCTCGGTTCGAATTCCACCTGCGGCAACCGCGTTGTGTCCTTGGGCAAGACACTTCACCCCCATTGCCCACGTGGGGGCATGGTGGCGCTGTGTACTAAGGCGTACTGCACGTAGATGGTGGACTTGTCTTCAACCAATGCTAACCCTGCTCGGTGGTTCTCTCCGGGTACTCCGGCTTCCTCCACCCGTAAAATTGTCGTGGTCATGATTAGCCATTGTGCAGAAGTATGTGACCTTAAACACCAATACATAATTAAATAACCTGCTGAGTATTTTTAAGATATTTTTCATCAGATCTAGTCATGGCTGCTTTGAAGCAGCCATGACTGGATTTGATAAAAATTAATCTTAGTATAACACAAGAAATCTTTGATGAAAAAATCCATTCAATTTACAAGGGGAAAATCTGATTAAATGTGCTCATATTATATTTATTTCAATGACGAGAAACCCTGTGCTGGGCAGGAATATCCGCCAGCAGCATGCAAAGAGTTAAACATCAAAAAACAAAATAATGCTTACTATAAAAGCTAATTTGAGGATCTGGCAATCAATTTTGCAGTTCCTGGACCACCAAGTAAATGATGTAGCGGCACAAGAACTGCAGATTTTCCTATTGGGTCTTACAGATTCTACTGTACTTAGCAGTGAAAGCCATTGGGCGATCTCCTCCCCCCCCCCCCCCCACCGTATATGTGTACTGTAAGAATGAATGAATTGTTTGTGTACCATGTGAAGGTACTCTATCTAATGAAGTGAGAATGTGTGTGGTAGACTGAGAAGTCTAAAAAATGATTTAGAACATGTTTAATCCACTGCACACTGATGCTGAAATATCAAAATTTCAACCTCCAAATGGGGGAGCGGTGGCTCAGTAGGTAGAGGTGCAGGCTGCAAGCCGAGAGGTCTTCGGTTCGAATCCCACCTGCGGCAACCGCATTGTGTCCTTGGGCAAGACACTTCACCCCGCTTGCCTACATGGGGGCACGATGACGCTGTGTACTAAGGCGTACTGCACGTCGATGGTGCACATGTCTCCAACCAATCTAACCCTGCCTGTGCCGCGGTGCAGAGTTCACAGTTACGATGTTGGGGAGCTGACAGCTGCTCGTCGTTGCTCGGTGGTTCTCTCCGGGTACTCTGGCTTCCTCCACCCATAAAACTGTCACCGACATGATATGACCCTGGCTGTTAATGTGTCGTTAAACCCAAATAAAAAAAAAATTCAACCTCCAAATCTTCCCATAATGCAACTAGGAATTTAATCACCACCACCCCCACCCACCCACCCACAGGAAGTACTCTGGGAAGTGCAGCAGTGCTTGTTTACTGTGGTAAAAAAACTTTCTGCTTTACTGGTAAAATACCCAGTGATCAATACCTGGAAGTCCTCAAAAGTGCAGCGTAGGTATAATCGATTGGCTAAACTTCACTTCATATCTGTTTTGCTTTCATGATATATCTATAGATGCTTAAAGTGACCTAAAACCCCAGTAAAAAAGTAACCTATTCAATCTTGTTTGACAGAGCTCAGTGAGCTCTGTCAGACAAGTTTGAATTGGTTAGATTCCTCTGCATTATGGGAAAACATTGTAGCTTAAAATTTCAGTATTTTGAGATCAGTGTGCAGGAGTTTGTTCTAACTATATTGTATATCGTAATATAAGGACTGTTCATTTATGTATAGTAGAATGTAATGTATAAATAAATTATTGTAAATTACTGGATCTCTTGGAACTATTTCCAATGCTCATAACAAATGTTTAACTCCATGCATTTCTTATCAACCTACCTAACAATTGTTTACTACAGGCTTGCACTACAGTGGAAGACCCTAACTCGGAAAATATACTCTCTATTTTGATCTTTCCCAAGTGATTTGGGAAAGAAAAGTGGTGCAAAAGCACCAAGAAAAAAAAATAAGCCAAAACTGGGTCGAGCGCCATCGGCGAGTTAGGGTCTTCCACTGTAGTGCAAGCCTGTAGTAAACAGTTGTGGTCGGTATAATAAGAAAGGAAATTTACTGTAAAATTTAAATTTCCCTGGGAATCCCAAGAAGTGATACAGTGATTGTTTACTGTGGTAAACATGTTTTGTTTCACAGTCAATAGGACCAGGTCACCAAGACTGGGGAGCAAGGAGAGCTCTGCAAATCACACATTTTTGATTCAAATTGCCTTGATGATGTATTTGGAATATTATCCAGGAATGGGTGCGAGACTTACCAGCACTAAGCACTGCACTGGACTAGCCACTAGCAATAGCTCGCCGTCAACATTGTCTGGAAACTTTAACTTTGTTTTCAACAGTGGTAGAAATTAGTGAGCATGGGAGGTCGCACGGGTCAGATGCTATTCATGTTAATATAGATGAAATTACACTCTGCCTTTATTTTTTACGTATAAATTCCTTCTGAACTATATGTTTTGTGAGACGATGACAATGACTAATACCAAGCTATATTCCCATGTAAATATTCAAAAGGAAACAAATTGGACAGCTGATTATGAATCGAATCGAATGTCAAAGCTTCGCAGGGCCCTAGGATCAAGTCCTTCAAAGTGAGCAATATGGGTACAAATGATTACTTAAAACTCAGGGGTGTGATTTTTCAACTTTGATTTTTTTGATTATTTATTTTCAGTTTTTAGCAAACCTGACTGAGAGTCAGGGCATGCTACAGTGATCACTCTTTGTCCGTCGCCATCTGTCATAAAAGTTGTGTATGAGTCTTCTCCCAAACTGCTGCACCAATTCCAATAAGATTCCATGTGAAAGATGACTGGGGAGGCACAATTCAGTTTTGTTAAATTTAAATATGCCCCCCCCCTCCCCCCATGGGAGTGTGTTGAAAAAAATTGCCCCAAATTTTAAAAAAGCTCTTGATCTGATAGATGAAATAACTTGATATATGTTATTTAGCTTCCTTTTGACGTGTGCACTAAAGTTTGTTCAAGAGAAGTTTGAGGGGCAATATTTTGGGTTGTTCTGGGGGGGGGGGGAGGGGGGCAAGATGTTTGGCAGCACCTTAAATTTTTATTTTCAGAACTGATAGGCTCATTTGAACCAAATTTGGTGTATAGCATTATTGGGTCATATGTTCATGATTTATGCACCTGCCCCAAAATTCCTGCATCCCCTTGGGATCCCCAGGAGCTGGAAATGCTGAGTCAACATATTCTCGAGAATTAAAAAAAATCTTCTCTAGATGCACTTGTCAGAACTTTTGATATCTGATGTACAACATACTGAGGAGGATCAGATTCAAGTTTGTTCAAATCCTGCCCCAGGGTTCATATTTGGACTCCATGTTGGAGCGCAAATTTTAACTTAAAATTGAAAATCATCGTCTTCTGCCCCACCTGTTACAATCTTTTGATATCTGGTACACAGCATTTTTATAGGGTTCATATTCAAATTGAGTCCCTGTGTTCATATTTGGGCTCCTTATCAGAGCCCAAAGTTCAACTTGGTGTAATATGAGGGAAAATGCTGTGAAAATCTTCCTCTGATCCACTAGTGAGAATATTTTGATATTCAGTATTCAACATCCTTATGGGAGTCAGATTCAAATTTGTTCAAATGGAGTCAGTGGGCTCATATTTGGGCTCCTTATCAGAGCCCAAAGTTTAACTTAGTGTAATATGAGGGAAAAATCAACCTCCTTATTGGGGGGGGGGGGGGGGGATTTAAGTTTTTTTCAAATCTAGTTCTTCAGGTCCACTAGTAATAATTTTTTGATATTTGTTATGCTGCATTCTATGTGGGGTGTGTGTGTGTGGGGGGGGGGGGGGGGGGGGGGGGTCAGATTAAAGTTAGTTCAAATCAAGTCCCCTGGTCCAAATTTGTGCACCAGAATTTTAACTTGGTGCAATATGAGGAATACACTTTGAAAATTTCCTTATTTTGATCCTCTGGTGAGAATCTTTTGATATTTATTATTCAACATTCTTATGGGGACCAGATTCAAGTTTGTTCAAATCATTTCCCCTGGGTTCATATTTGCCCACGGGAGCCCAAATGTTAACCTTAGGCCATTTGGGGAATACTCCTTTAATACCTTCTTCTTCAAGTCCACCGGTCAGCATCTTTTGATATTTAGTATACAGCATCTTTTGGGGGTTAGATTTATGTTTGTTCAAATTGAGTCTGTGAGTTCATATTAGGGCTCCTTATCAGGGCCCAAATTTTAATAGTAGAATCAAATGGGCAAAGAAAATTTACAGTCGGTTGTGTCATAGGGTACTCTATGGGAATCGAAAAATGCGGAGTCAGTATATTTTTATGTGCCCTTTTAAAAAACGGTCGTATAATGCAATCGGTCTGTCCATCCTCCCGTCCATTCATCTGTATGTCTGTTCGTCTGTCCATCTGTCTTTCCATCCATTAACATTTGTGTTTTCGATCGATAACTCCAGTTCGGATTTTTTCATCTCAACCAAAGTTGGTAAAATTTAAAACACGGGCTAAGTTCGAGTATGGGTTCCGTCCAATTGTTTGTGCATGAGTTATGACCCTTTTTTGACTTAGGAATTTGACCGTCTATTAACATTTTTAGTTTCTGACCGATAACTCCAGTTTGGATCATTTGATCTCAACCAAAGTTGGTAAAATTTAAAATGGCTTAAGGGCGTATTTAGACACGCCTGGCGGTGCTCTTGTTGAAAAGTGGTAAAACATTTAAATTTTTCTCAAAATGCGCTTGTCAGAATCTTTTGATATTTGATAACCAACACACTTTGGAGGATCAGATTCAAGGCTGTTCACATCAAGTCCCTGGGCTGTGGGATCCCAAATTTCATCTTACAGAAATGTGAGGAATATTGTTTGAAAGTCTTCTATATTTGGTACACAGCATCTTTATGGGAGGGGGAGGGGGCAGATACAAGTTTAATCAAATGGAGTACCTTGGCTTATATTTGGGATCCAGAGCCCAATGGTTAACTTCGTGTAATATGTGGACAATTCTTTAAAACTCTTGTTCAGATCCAGCAGTCAAAAGATTTTGTTATTCGTTATACAGCATGTGGAGGGGGAGGGGTGGTCAGATTTAAATTTATTCAGTTCAAGTCCCTTGGTTCATCCCTATGGTTACCCAAATTTTAACTATTTAAATTTATTGATTTATTGGGGTTTAAGGTTACATACTTATGCACAATGGCTAATCGTGACCATGACAGTTTTACGGGTTGAGGAAGCTGGTGTACCTGGAGAGAACCACCGAGCAACGATGAGCAACTGTCAGCTCCTCAACATTCTAACTCTGTTCAAGCTCCGCTCAAGCAGGGTTACAGCGGTTGAAGACGTGCACCATCGACGTCAGTACGCCTTAGTACACGGCGTCATCATGCCCCCAAGAAGGCAACCGGGATAAGTGTCTTGCCCAAGGACACAACGTATGTCGTCCCGGATGGGGATCGAACTCGGGACCTCTAGCATAGAAGTCCAACAGTCTACCACTGAACCACCTCGTTCCCTAAATTTTAACTTGATGCAATATGAGAGATATTCTATGAAAATCGCCTTATTCAGATCCACCAGCAAGAATCTTTTGATATTTAGAATACAGCATACTTGTGGGGTCTGAATCAAGTTTGTTCAAACCAGTTTCCTGTGTCCATATTTAGTCTCTCTGCTGAAGTCCAGAAGATAACATTGTGCAGTATGAGGAATGATTATTAAAAAATCTTCTTCCGGCCCACCAGTTGGAATCATTTGATATTTGGTATACACCTTTTTGGAAGTCGAATTCAAATTCGTTCAATTTAAGTACCCAACCACGTGTACACATTTGGGCTCCCCATTGGAGCCCAAATTTTAACGTAATGCAACATGAGTATACTTCTTTCAAATCTTCGTAATATTCAGACCCATCTGTTAGAATTCTGTTGATATGTGGTACCTGAAATCCTTAGTGAGGTCAGATTCAAGTTATTTTCAAATCAAGTGCTTCTTAATCAGGCTTGGTTCCCCGTGGGAACCCCGGGAAGTAAGCAGCACTTGTTTACTGTGGTAAACCAGTTCCGCTTTACTAGTAAAATAGGACCCAGTCACCAATGCTTGGGGTGAAAGTCCTCTAAAATGGGCAACATGTAGATCAACGATTGACTAAACTTGACTTCATCTCCATGTTGTATCACGATCAGCCATGGTGCATAAATATGTGACGTTAACACCAACACAAACAAACAAGCAATCAGGCTTGGTGAACAAGCTCTGTTTTACTGGTAAACTAGGGTACGGTCACCAATGCCTGCGGCGGAAGTCCTCGCAAATGGAATTACACCCAAAACCTTCTCTGGCCAAATTGCCCTCCAGCAATTTGACCCAAACCGGCCGCTAAGTTAACCTGAGCCGCCCCCCCCCCCCCAACAATGGCCGAATCGTCCAGCGGCAAAAGTCCTCGCAAATGGGCAACATAGATACAAACGATTCAGTGGTTTAGACTGTATATCCTTGTTACGATCACGATCAGCCATTGTGCAGAAATAGGTGACCTTAAACACAAATAAATACATTTCTGAAGAACGTTTCAAGTCTAACCAAATGAACCCACAGAACTTCTCGGGCTTCTGAAACCACAATGAACATTGGTAATTAGATTGTTTTATTCCAGAAATCAGACGAGTCAAACGATGGACACTGAATTGAGGACTCGGACTCAAAACACACACTGAATCGAGGACTCGGACTCAAGTTTAGTGTTCAGATTTTTTGTTGAATTACCAGTGATTAACCACACGTAACAGCGATCTTGTCATTGTGATGATCAGCAAAAATCGTTCAACTGTTAAAGTGCCGTAACATATTCCCAATAGCCATCGTATTTTGTGGAATGTCCCTATATTTTTATATAAAGACTATCATTCATTTATTTACTTGGGATAAGCTGACTTTTTGTGAACTATCGATCGACTCCCTTCCATCTCCATGGCTTCATTTAACCATTTATCTGCTACATTTTATGATTTGTTAGACAGTTCGAACACCAACATCCCAGTACAATTGCCGAATGTTACTGTTCCATCTATCAAGAAATCTTAAATTGTTACTGCTTGTTGACAATATTGGCCTGCAAAGGTATGCCTAATATTGTCAACAGAACATCTGGCGTGTACCCACAGAGTACACCTGTACTCTGGTCGCCAGTTTAATACAATTCCATGTAATTTAGTTGTCATGTTCCAATCTGTTCAAAACTTGTTAAACAAATTAAATAATCTCGAGTCGATTAGATTTCCCAAATAAAACCCCAAGAGCTCGAGCTCTTACCCGAGCTGACGAGCTTAATTAACCCCCGTGGGCTTACTTCGCAACAATATCCTGGTGTATTCGGTACGGTATTCCGTGATCCACGGGTGGCAGATTTTCATCTTCGATGACAGTTAATGCTTTACATCTACGAAAATGTGAGAGTTGAGAACTAGAAGTACACCTCTTTTTATCATCGGTATATGATGTATTGTTCTGGTGAGGCAATGTATGAATTGGCAACACATTTTCAACACAAAAAAACAGTATTCTGGCAAAAATAGAGGGGGCGCGCGCCGGGTGAAGTCCCTCCCCCCCCCCCCCCTCTGGATCCGCCCTTGTATAGGTTAACATTAACCTAACAGAAGCGAATTATCCACACGCGTACGAAAATCGACATTCAAATTTTATTACTTTTTAAATATTTTTCTTTTGAAATCAACCCTTTAACCCTTTACCCAACGGCCAAAACCGGCCAGCGCTATTCTCAAAAATCCCCAATTAATTTTCATTATTTTTTTCATTTTTTGTCTCAAAAATATAGGTTATGACCCCTCGTTGGAACGAGCTCGTTCCAACGAGGGGTCATAACCTATGTTTTTGAGACAAAAAATGAAAAAAATTATTCAAGAATTATTTTTGCAAGTGTCGTCTGCTTTTCAGGTTAGGCAAGTGTCGTCTGCTTTTCAGGTTAGCAGACAACACTTCCCAAATGTTTGTTGAAATAACTAAAAAAAGTTACGTTGGGTAAAGGGTTAAGTAAATGGTGAAATGAAATAATATTTAAAATAGTAATGTATTACCTAAAAGCCTTTCAATATAAGATATTTTTCTGAGTGGATCCTTTCTGGTGAAGTATTGTTGGTCTTCTAGGTGATCACTCTGCATTTCGGACTCCATCCTCCGAGCATTGTGAAAGTGGATAAATGTGATTCCGAGAAAAGTTCGGTATTTTGTACGGAAAGCGAAACGCTTGCGGAAATAGTGATCGCTCAGATTGTCGAATTGACAGATATACATTGTGTGGACAGTGGATGGACGTTTAACAGATACCACGCGCAGATGGTTAAATGAAACAACGCGGATAAAGGCGTCGATAGATAGTTCTTATGAAATCTATTAATTCCAACTTAATAATTACTTAACAAACTCTAGGTCACTCCCCCAAGTACGGCAAAATGTCACGGCCGTTTGACGTGTTAAACAGTCTGGACTGACCTCACAGGGACGGTTAATTTTTATTTTCGGCACCATAATTAATAAAGATCGCTATAACGTGGTAAATCACTGATAATTCAACAAAAAAACTAAGCACTTAACTTGAGTGCGAGTCCCGAGTCCTTGATTCAGTGTGTGTTTTGAGTCAGAGTCCTCAATTTATATTTAAACGAGTAAAACACTGATTATCCTTTCCACGTTTTTGCACAGGCAACGTGTTAATGCAATAGGCCTGTAATTACTTGGATTGCAATGGTCTTTATCGGGCTTTGGAATGAGAATTTTTGTTGCTTATCGCGAAGAAGACGGCAAACTGGCCAGTCACCCTCATTTCATTAAAACTGATACTACTAATCAAACCTTTATTGCGGCAGATGTTTTGTAGTGTATTTCATTGGGTCCAGTCGCTGTATCTTTTGCTATATGCAAGGAGTTATTTAGCTCTTCGCTTCCATAAAGAAAGGTTCATTGTTATCCTCTAAATTGTCAGTCAGAGGTAAATTTGAGCGTTTGCTTTTCCTGTTGCTTGCGGAAGTCTGTCTCTGTTCACATTTTCCTTTAGCACAGGCTACACCCCGTAGTTTTTGTCCGATTGTCACGAAATTTCATATGCAGTTTGAGGTCATGTCCAGATGAGAACGTCCTCTTTTGGTCGTGATCGGTCAACTGTGATGGCTGCCCGAACTCAAAACCCGAAAACCTTTAGCACAGTCTACAGGTCATATTTATGAAGGGATTTCATTGGAACTTGGTAGGACGCCTCTGTATAATATCTAGATGAGAACGTATGATCTGTCAACCGTGACGGCTGCCTAAGCCCGAAACCCCAAAACCTTTTGCACAGTCAACGGGTCATATTTAATATGGAGGGATTTCATTGTAACTTGGTAGGATAATGCCTAGATGAGAACTTCCACATTTGGGCGCGATCTGTTAACCGTGACGATTGCCCGAGCCTAAAACCCGAAAACTTTTAGCACAGTCTACACGTCGTATTTACGGATGGATTTCATTGTAACTTGGTAGGTTGACTCCATATAATGTCAAGATGAGAACGTCCCATTTTGATCTCGATTGGTGAACTGTGACGGCTACAGGGGCTCGAAGCCCGAAAACCTGTAGCACAGTCCACAGTTCATATTTTTTAAGGGATTTCATTGTTACTTGGTAGGATGACTCCAGATTAATGTCTTGATGAGAACGTCCACTTTTGGTCGCGATCATTCAGCCGTGATGGCTGACAGAGCCCAAAACCTGAAAACCTGTAGCACAGTCTACAGGTCGTATTTATGGAGGGATTTCATTGCACCTTGGTAGGATGGCTCCATATAATGTCTAGATGATAACGCCCCCTTTTGGTCGCGATTGGTCATCTGTGACGGCTACAGGGGCCCGAAAACCTTTAGCACAATCTACAGGTCGTATTTATGAAGGGATTTCATTGTAACTTGGTAGGATAACTCCAGATAATGCCTAGATGAGAACGTCCCTTATTGGGTCGCGTTCATTCACCCATGAGGGCTGCCTGAGCCCAAAACCCAAAAAACTTTAGCACAGACTACAGGTCGTATTTATGAAGGGATTTCATTGTAGCTTGGTAGGATGACTCAGTATAATGTCTAGATGAGAACTTCCCATTGTGGTTGCAATCGATCAACCGTGATGGCTACACAGGCCCGAAGCACGAAAACCCTTCGCACAGTCTACAGGCCGTATTTATGAAGGGATTTAATTGTAACTTGATAGGATGACTCGTTTTCGAATAATTACACTGTAACTTGGTAACTTTCGTTGACACACATTAACTGTGAGGGCCACATACATTAACTGTGAGGGCCACATTAACCCACCCTTCAATTCTTTAGTACAGTTTACACCTCATATTATTTTTATTGAAAACATAGCATACAGGGAACACAAATTAACATATTCCCAATTATCACAATTCTTGTCTTATTTCATAATCCTTTCATAAACATTGAACATTATCCTTTTCATCAAACACAACACACAGACAAGTTAAGCTACAGTGTCACTGGCACTTCCATTTAATGAACTCTGGATTACAATATTTTATACGACAACCAATGGCCCAGGCTAGCTGGTGCTAACTCAAATTAATCCAGGGCCAAACACAAAGTTTGCCCCCAATCCCCCAAATTTGCATGCAAAACCGAAAAAATTAAGTCCTAGATGGTCCTCCATACGTTTGAGATCTGCGCATGCGCAGCATCCAGGAAGGTACCGAAATTGTCGCAAACCATCATTCTTTGTTTGGCCCTAAAGTCAGCAACAATGAACTGACATCTGTGCTTTTAAATCTCCTTTTTTGAGGATGCCAGACACAAATTAATGGTAAAATTGGTGGATCCAAGGCTGGAAATGGATGATGGAAGTGAACAACGGTTCTTGGAAACGTTCAGGGCTGTAACTTTATAATAATTATAAAATTATTTCATGTTTCCCAATTTCGGGACATACGCCTGACGTCATCATTTTTACTAATGATTTATCCACTGTTTGTTAAGTGTTCCTTCCCTATCCCTCCTTGAAGCCATCCTGTTAAACTCCTAAGATTTTGGCTGTTTTTTATTGAAATTTTTTGTTAAATTTCTTGGGAGTATAATGTGTATTACAGAATGTTTATTCTGTTTACCCCCATGGTTACGTCCTCACCCTAGGGGTGTTAAGTCGTTTTAATCTTGCATCTTCTATCGGGTGTATCGTTTTTTCTTCGTATGAAGATCTAGCTTTAAATCTAGTAGCATTAAAATCTGTTACTGAGTTTGGGCCTTTTTCTGTGCCTGATGTCTTGTTTCCGGTTTTTCCTTTGGCGTTGTTTACATTGGCAACGTCTTTAAATATATGTAGTATTTAGATATAATATTACTGTAGGATTATTGTAAGATACATTGATTATGATTCTGGTAGTGTAGCTCAAAAAATTGGATTTTGTCCACACTTAGGCTCTATCGGGATGTCCTTGGGCTCTTCGTGTTCCCTTTGGGAAGTTAGGCTTTTTCCAAAAAAAATTTAATTTAATTTTTCGATTTTGATTTTGATTGCAATTATTTATGTATCTTTATCATATATTTATTGTGGAGTTTGTCGACTTATTGTGATTGAATCATGAAAGCTTATTGTTCTAAATGCAAGGCGAGGAAATTCTCCTCAGATTTACATGCTTGTTGCCTTGCCTGTAGTCGATGTACTCTTGCAGATTCTTGTCCTACATGTGTGAATTGGGATGACAGACGTTGGAGACGGGTGTCACGGTACGTTGTTGGCGTTGAGATGTCTATGCCGGTGCACTCACCGCAAGATAATTCGAGTTTTTCAGGTTCTTTTTCAGAGGAACAAGAACATGATGATGGTATTGTGACACCCACCAAAAGTGTGCTACCTTCGTCGCGCTCTGTTGAGCAAACAGAGCTAGCTGTAAAGGTGCTCATGAATTTAAAGCAAGGGGTAAGGCCTCTAGTTAGTGTTCTTAATCCCTTGCAGGCAACTAGCTCGACCGGTGAAGTGGTTACTCCGTCCGTGGGAGCCGGGTATGTCCGTTGCTGTCGAAGGAAGTGTAGAATTGGGTAGAGCGAGCACCTTAAAAACAAAAGCTCACCCAGCGACGACGGAAATAGCAAGTTTCTTTTCGGGAGGCTCGGCGAGGTCTGACAAGGGCGGGAACGGTCCCTCTCTAACCCAACAACATCTGGGGCCAGAGGTTGTTTTGAGAAATTGCAGGGGCCGGAGCATACGTCCACACCTGCCGCTCACATACACGACCGCATCCTAGCTAGCCAACTTCGGATATCCAGCCAGCTGCGTGAAGACGGAGCCAGTCTTCGCTCGTGAAGTCGGACCACCCGGTAGCTAGGGAACCGAGGCTTCGTTCATCGGGACGTTCGGAGAAAAGATCCATCTCCGGAACTGTGTCCCAGGAACAGCAAACGGCTAACAAACAGAAATCCGCTGCTCCTCAAGCCTCGGTGACGGACTTGCTGTTGCAGATTGCGCAGCTGATCGCAGCATCCCAGCCAGTGCATCAGCAGCCTCCCACAGACTCCGGTAGTGAGCTGTCGGATGGTGCTGGGTCAGTCCAGTCATCTGCACACGCAGATGCGACGGACCGAGATTCACAGCTGATTCTGTCGGGTGGTGAAAGGGATAAGGAAGAGGATTACCCTTCCCTTTTGGAACAACATATGGTAGCGATAGAATTTATCCATCAATACTATCCTGAATTTGTTCCACCGAATCAGCAAGCTGCAACAACAGGGGAGAAACCGCTGGCGTCATTAGACACAAGACTTTATACGGAGGAAAGAAGTTCTTTCTTTTCTGGTACAGTCTAGACAGGTATCGCAGGCCGGTTTCTTATCAACTTCTTCCATAAATATACCGTTCCTGGGACCACGTTCATTTAAAACGGTTGTAGCAGATGTTCAGAGAGCTCCTCTACGTTTAGATGAGAAGGCCGGGGATTTAGATATATCCACATTCGCTCGGATGTGATGGAATCTGCTATTTCATCGAATAGAGCAAATTTGAACGCAATGTCCTACGCAGATTACCTTACCAGAGCTATGGCGCAACATCTCAATGGGAAGGAATTTGAGGACACGTGTACCTCGCTTAGTCTTTCCAGGGCAGTCATGTATGCCACGTATAACTCCGCCCTGACCGTGGCAAAGCTGGAATTAATCAGACGTGATGCTGCCCTTGTGTCGTCATCACTTATAGATAACAAGGTGAAAAGCTCTCTCCGGTCTCTGGACATACTCAGTTTGACGACAAGCTTTCGTTAGTCTATGAACAGGCTACTAAGAAAGCTTCCAGTGCTCTGCTTTTGAAGTCGGCGTCTCAACAATATGCTTCAGCAGACCGGGGTAAGCGAGGACGTTCTAAATCAAAATCATCAAAAGGGAACTCCTCGCGAGGGTTCAAGAAATCCTCATATAATTACTCCGGAGATCATCACTACAGCAACTCGGGAAAGGGGCGTAAGTCTGATCAGGATTATCGGTCAGACGCCCCTAAGCCGACGGGACGAGGATCTACGCGTGGAGGACTTAGTTTCGCCTCCCGTAAGCCTCGCAAGTCCTACAGGTGATGGTCAAGACCTCTATTGCTTGCCAGTCGGTGGAAAGTTATCAGACTTTGCGAGAAACTGGATAGCGGTCACGGAAGATCAGTGGGTGAGAAGTGTAGTCTCGGAAGGCCTACATCTAGCATTCCGAGCGAAACCCACCCCCCCCCCCCCCTCCCCCCACTGACAAGATGTCCGCGTTGGACAAATCTTCCGGCGGTTCCTTTCACAATAGAGTCTCTCCTAGCGGAGGTACAGGCTCTCTTATTGAAGGAAGCAATAGAGGTCGTCGAGAATCAAAATTTTCAAGGCCGTTATAGTCACCTGTTCCGTGTACCGAAGCCAGATGGCTCGTTCCGACCTGTAGTAGACTTGAGCTGGATAAACAAGTTAATCGTAGCTCCAAAGTTCTATATGGAAACCATTCGGTCGGTAAGAGCGAGCATTCGAGTGAATGACTATGCGGCAAGCATAGATCTAAATGACGCTTACTTTCATGTCCTGGTACATCCAGCATTCAGAAAATACCTTTGGTTTATCAGTTCAGAGCAATGTGCTTTGGTCTGAACCTGCCTCCTTGGGCTTTCACTCGAATAATGAACTCGGTAATGTCATACTTCCGAGCTCATTTGTCTGCAGTAACGTCGGCCTACTTGGACGACATTCTTCAAAGATACGACAACAGAGTTATTCTTCAGAACGATGTTCAGAGTCTGCTACAATTGCTCCGACGTCTCGGTTTCATTGTAAACGAGAAAAAGTCTGATCTATCTCCGGTCAAGTCGTTCACTCACTTGGGAATGAGCTTCGAGACTCACAACAATCTGGTTCATCTGCCGTTACCCAGAGCGAAATTAGTCAGTTATGCTCGCTTTTGTCTAAACTCAGACGCAATAACAGCGAGGGAGTTGATGGGGCTGTGCGGAACGGCTGGGGATCTTATTCCGATGGGCCGTCTGCGCACGCGTCCCCTCCAGATATTCTTGACTCAGAACTGGAGTGTGAAGACGCATTCGCTCGAAACCAGCATTGTTCTAACGGACCTAGTAAAACAAAAGGTTCAGATTTGGACAGGTCTTCAGTGGCTAACTCAAGGAGTTCCGCTTCAACTGCCGGATCCGACATTCACGATTATGACGGTTCCGAGTCAGACGGGCTGGGACACGACTCTAAGTCCCGCAGACTTGAAATGCCAGGGTCTTTGGGACTCGCGGTTCCTAGAGAAGCACATACACATCAACGAGATGATGTCAATATGGCTAGCACTACAACATTGGATTCGCCAAATAGTGAATGTCCACGTTCAAATTCTCGACAAATCGACAGTAGTTGCTTACCTCAGGCATCAAGGCGGCACTCACTCGATTCCATTTTGCGAATTAACGGAGAGGATTCTCCTATTCGTTCTGAATCATCACGTTCATCTCTCAGTCTGCCATATACCGGGTCGTCTGAACGTATTAGCAGACTCACTCTCTCGGAAAGGTCTCCTGTTGCCATCGGGGTGGACTATCAACTGGCGAATATTCAGCCAGATTTGCTACCAGTGGGATCGTCCCATGACAGATCTTTTTGCGACACACCTGAACAATCAGTTAACGACGTTCGTATCGCAATACCCAGATCATCGAGCGTACGCAGTAGACGTTCTGTCGATTTCATGGGACGGGATGATAGGATATGCATATCTTCCAGCTCCGTTGATTCAGTAGATCAAATAGTCTCATTGCAAAATCCTGCTTGTAGCACCTCTGTCGTCACAGAAACCTTGGATCAATCTTCTCAAGTGTCTGTTATGGGACGTTTCCCGGAAGCTTCCTCCACGAGAGGATCTTCTTTATCAGGGGAAGTCCCGCGCACTGCATCACAACCCGGAAGGTCTCAACCTTCACGTATTTCCCTTGTGCGGTCCTTCTTGCACGGAAAATACTTTAAAGGACGAACAGTGGGCGCAATTTCTACTGTAGGAGGGCCTCCTCTTCGTTGAATTATGCAGCGAAGTGGAGGGTTTTCTTCCGTTGGTGTAGGGATCAGTCGATAGACATACGATCCGTCCATACCACATATTGCCAATTTCCTGGTCTACTTGTTTGACGATCTCAAACTGCAGCCCGTCACTATCAAGGGCAAAAAAGGTCTATGTTATCAGATACTTATGCTCATTATGATAACTTGGCTATTGGATCAGATACTTCTTTAAACAAGCTAGTTAATTTTCTCTATTAATAGACCTAGAACCCTCAGATTAATTCCTAAGTGGAATTTGGCTTGGGTTCTGTTGAAGCTCAAAGAAGCTCCTTTTGAGCCGTTGGACGTTTAAGAATTCAAATTCTTGACCTATAAAACGGCGTTTCTCTTAGACTTTGCATCTGCTAGAAGAGTCAGTGAACTTCATGCATTATCTGTTGATGAATCTCACTACCGTACTGTGGGTAATACGTTTGGGTTGGCCTCTTGGCGTGAAGTTTTGATTTTATTCCATTTCCACCGAGAAACGTTGCCGCTAGCAACGGCATTCAACTTATCTGTTTGGACGTCGACAATTTCCTTTGGCACACCACACAGGTCACATGTATCATCGAATCGCTTTGAAGCTTTCTTTGCTTGTTCTGGATGACCTCTAGATAGGAGCTATTGATTTCCTTCCATTTTCGTCAAAAAAGTTGCCGTTAGCAACGACCTTCAGACTTCAGTGCATTTGTGCATCAACATTTTCATTTGGTATGCCCTACGAGGTACATTCATGGATGGATCGCTTTGAAACTTAGTATGTTTTTTTGGATCGACCCTCAGATGAGAGCTTCTTTCATTTCTTTCAAAAAGTTGCCGTCAGCAACGACCTTCAACTTTGCCCTTTTGTGCGTCGGCAATTTCCTTTGGAACACGCATAGGTTACATTTATGATTCAATTGCTTTGAAACTTGGCGTGCTGGTTTGGAGCAAACTTTAGATGCGAGCTGTTGATTTGCTGTCATTGCCGTCGAGAAACGTTGCTGTTAGCAATGATCTTTAAACTTACCCGTCTTTTGGATCAACATTTTTCTTTGGCACGCTCTGCAGGGTGCATTTATGAATGAATCGGTTTGAAACTCTGCATGCTTGTTTTGGATGACTTCTCGATAAGAGCAATAGTTTTTTGTTCCATTTCCGTCAAAAAATGTTGCCGTTAGCATCGACCTTCAACATTGCCATTTTGTCTGTCGACAATTTCTTTTCAACACTGCACAGTTCACGTTTACGATTCGATCGCTTTGAAACATGATGTGCTTGTTTAGAGCAACCTCTAGCTGGGAGCTTTTGATTTTCTTTCATTTCTCTCGAAACCCGTTGCCGAATGTTGTTATTTATTTATTTATTTATTGGTGTTGAAGGTCACATACTTTTGCACAATGGCTAATCATGACCACAACATGGAGATAAAGTCAAGGTCAGTCAATCGTTTATACCCCATGTTGCCTATTTTAGAGGACTCGCACCCCAAGCATTAGTGACTGGGTCCTATTTTACCAGTGAAAAAGAGCTTGTTTACCATAGTAAACAAGCACTGCTTCACTTCCCGGGGTTCCCACGGGGTCCGAATGTTGCTAGTAATGCCCTCAGAACTCATTGCATTTGTACATCAACATTTTTTTGTGGCAATCCCTGCATGGTGAATTTATGAATGGATCAATTTGAAACTCGGTATGCATGTTTGGGCTAACCTCTAGATGCGAGCTATCAATTTTCTACCATTTCCGTGAAAAAACACCGTCAGCAATGACCTTTAAAATTAGTGCATTTTTGCATCAACATTCCTTTTTGACATGGCCTACAGGGTGCATTTATCATAGGATTGTTTTAGAACTAGGTGTTCTCATTACGTCGCCTGAGTGCTGGAATGTTCTATGTCCCTCATGGGACATAGAACATTCTAGCACTCAGGCGACGATTAGGCGAGACCTCTAGATAAGAGCTATCGATTAGCATTCATTTCTGTGAAAAAAATTGCCGTTTACAACGACTTTTAAACTTACTGCATCTGTGTATCAACACTTCCTTTAAACAACCCAATAGTTTACATTTAAAAATGCATGGGTTGCTCTGACGTTGTGCACACAATGCTGTTATTTTGAAGTTTCATTAAATTTTTTTTTTTTTTTTTATTAGGGTTTAACGACACATTAACAGACAGGGTCATATCATGTCGGTGACAGTTTTACGGGTGGAGGAAGCCGGAGTGCCCGGAGAGAACCACCGAGCAACGACGAGCAGCTGTCTGCTCTCCAACTTCGTAACTCTGAACTCTACACCGCGGCACAGGCAGAGTTAGATTGGTTGAAGACATGCGCACTATCGAAGTGCAGTACGCCTTAGTACACAGCGTCATCGTGTCCCATGTAGGCAATCGGGGTTAAGTGCCTTGCCCAAGGACACAACGCAGGAACGAGTTTCACCAAATAACATTAGAATGAATTATCTTCAATTTTGCCTTTTCACTTATAACTTACCAAGTTCAAATTTGTCATGTTGAGCTACAGTGCCATTGAACATTTAATTTTAAATTCTTTTGACTGGGGGAATAAAATCATTCGGTGTGATAAAACTTATAATGACCTGGCTTGAGGATACCGTTGCAGATTGCCTCCACCGAGAAACCAACGTCTCCTGAGGTAATCTACAACGTTACTCTCAAACCAGGTCAGTATCTTTATATTATTTTCCAGGTTTTGTCCACTACATTTTGTTCTTTTACCTTTTATTTTTTAAATCGTTTTCCAAAACTTTGTTATGGGAGTGTGTTGGTTATGTTTTGAAAGATAATTTTCCCAAGTCGCCTTGTTTTTGCCCCAAGTTATTTGTTTTTGGTTGCTCTGTAAATTCTCGTTCAGTTTTCTTGCAATCCTTTATGGCCCATTGCTTTGGTGAAACGCGTTGAATGAGCCGAGGTTTTTGAAATGGGCGTGTTTGCAATGTCAAGCAGTTCTTAAGTAAAAATGTTCTATTTGGTACTTGTTCACTCATTGGTGTTTTTAAGGTAACATATTTCTGCACAATGGATAATCATGACCGCGACAGTTTTACGGGTGGAGGAAGCCGGAGTACCCGGAGAGAACCACCGAGCAACGGCGAGCAACTGTCAGCTCCCCAACATACGAACTCCACACAAGCAGGGTTAGCATTGGTTGAAGACAGGTGCACCTTCGACGTGCAGTACGCCTTAGTACACAACGTCACCGTGCCCCCGCGTAAGCAATGGTTTGAAGTGTCTTGCCCAAGGACACAGCGCAGTTGCCGCAGGTGGGATTCGAACCGAGGACCTCTCGGCTTGCACCTCTACCTACTGAGTCACCCCCCCCCCCCCCACCCCCCGTTCTATTTGGTCAGCATTTTCTTCAATATTCGTTATTGTGAGGCGCACAGAAAAATATGGCTAGAAAGTGTCCCAGTGGGTCTTTTTAAAGTTCCACTGGGACACCCTCTCTTCGTCTGCTGGAACCCCGCTTAAAGTTAAGCGTACGGCTACCGCTCGTAAATTTGTTTGTAAAGCAACAGTACTGTGTAAAATGTAAATTCCAACTAAGACGGACTTTACACGAACATGAATATTCTTTTCAGATGGCCAGGGGTTGTGTTATATGAAGTTTACTGTTTAAAAACAGAATAGTGTTCCGGAGTGTTTGATGCGGGCAAAAAGCAGCAAGTTTATATATTTGGCTTAGAAGGCCGAGTTCATTAAACTTGGCACAGAAACCGCGACAAATTCCAGTGTATTATATTGGTTTGGGGTTTATTATCAATGTTTAGTTGGAGACTTAGATGGTGGACGTATTGGCGAAATAGCGCCGGTAGGTTTTTGAGATGATTTATTTCTCGGAGGCCTATTCTGGGATGAATTCGAGCGTCGTTGCCCGAACGTTTCGCCGATGCATTTATCGACTGCCATCTGTTCAAGCCTGTTGAGGTCAACAAGGTCTTGAAGTGCTTTGGTTGTTTTGTCTGATAACTGTCTTTGTTTTTCCTTTTGTATTTTCTTTTTGTTTCTTTCTTGTTTCCGAATCTGACTGTAACTCTGACTCTGATTTTGTTTCGGTGATCTTTGTTGTTACTTTGGTTGGAGTTTTGGTTTGTTTGGTTCATTTCTCGGGCCTGATATAGTTATTTGTTCCTTATTACTTTCCAAAGTGTGATTTACTAGTATTTCCGGGTTTGATTATAAACGATAACTTCACAAGTGAATTACGCAATCAACAATTGTGTCATGTATCCGTGCGCCCGAACGAAGACGCTTTGCTGTGGATGTAATGGGGACTTCATTGTTTTTTGTTTTTTTAACCCTTTACCTAATATGAAAAGCAGACGACACTTTTAAAAAAAAATTCTTGAATAGCTATTATTTTCATTTTTTGTCTCAAAAACATAGGTTATGACCCCTCATTGGAACGAGCTCGTTCCAATGAGGGGTCATAACCTATGTTTTAGAGACAAAAAAGGAAAAAAATAATGAAAATTAATTTGCGATTTTTGAGAATAGCGCTGGCCGGTTTTGGCCGTTATGTTAGGTAAAGGGTTAAAAAATATAATTATCGTTAATAATGAAAAGTAATAAACAGAGTAATCGCTTGACTGGACTGGTTATGTGAAATAATTCATTCGAGGCGAGGGACTATATTGTAAAACACCCGTGTGCATTCGCGCACTCTTGTTTGTACAACGTCCCTCACCTCTCATGAATTATTTCACGTAACCAGTCCAGTCAAGTGATTACTCTCTATATATTCACCACACGTGACTTTCACCTCTTCTCTGAGTCCAACATGGGGTTTAGATCGCGGGCTATTCACGGCCATATTCAGCGAAAGCACAATATGTACACTTAAAGGCAGAATATACTCAGCCAGTGATAATTCTATACAGCTCACCACTGAAAGATTGACTCGCGCAGCCCCGCCATCATACAGCAGTAGATAAACTGGCCACGCTCCTCTCCCTTTTTCTGGTGAAAATCAAATCAGACCTCGACGTCTCCCTTGAAACTTCATGCCTTTCTTTGAAACGATGTTGGCGATTGAAATGCCGAGTGCGGTCGTTTCCGTCTGCCCCCTTTGTCTGTCCAAAATAACGTTTTATTTATCTTTTCGCCCTGAATTCCTCGTACGAACTAAGACCTCCCCGTGTAAACCTGGTGTGTGGAGTGGTGCTTGTGTACTGCGGGGAAACAAGTTCTGCTTTACTGGTAAAATAGGACCCGGAACCACCGCCTGAGGTGGAAGTCCTATAAAGTGCATGGGCGACATAGCTATAAACGATTAACCTTGACTTCATCCCTGTGTTGCGGTCATGAGATAGCCAAAGATGTCGAAAGTAACCTTAAGTGACCTTAAACACCAATAAATACATATAAATAAATAAATAAATAGAATCTCCACACGTCTCTCCCCTCCCTTCGGAAGGTGGGACTGGCGGGGGTCTATAATACCAATTATTCTGGCTATTGTTACTCGTAGACTCGTTACTCGTAGACAGGATCACGTGAAGCGCGACCTTTCCATTTGGGCGCCAAATGTACTGAATGCGATTTTATTAACCCTTTACCTAACGTAACGGCCAAAACCGGCCAGCGCTATTCTCAAAAATCGCCAATTAACTTTCATTATTTTTTAAATTTTTATCTCAAAAACATAGGTTATGACCCCTCGTTGGAACGAGCTCGTTCCAACGAGGGGTCATAACCTATGTTTTTGAGACAAAAAATGAAAAAAATTAGTTATTCAAGAATTGTTTTTGCAAGTGTCGTCTGCTTTTCAGGTTAGGTAAAGGGTTAACGGTTCAACGGTATTCGAATATGTTCAGCGTTTCTCGAAATAACATTCGAGTAATGTGTGACGAACAGTAGCATTGTTCCACTGTTACAAAACAAAAGATTCGTAAAAGTGCATTTTTAAACACCAAAGGTGAACGAAAAACCACAAAGCCATGTTCCATAGGCCTATATTTACAAACAAAACCCACATGCTTTACCCCCACCCCCACAGCAACACACACACACAACTTCACCCATATTCCCACATTAACACCCTCTCACACATTTTCTCACACTCGATTCCATACACGGGCATTTGTGCCAGTTGATCTGTAGGACTGCAAACACAAGCTCAGTGACCGATCGCCACACAGCCAACTGGCAATTTGCAATCTTACTAAAATTGGAGTTATTTTGTTTGTCGTAACGTGCCCTATCTCCTCAGCCTTTATGTGCACGATTGCCTTCAAACTCAGCAGGCGAATGTATTTCTGTCCGATATAACTAAGTCGACATGTTTGGTGGAAATATTTTGCGTGGTTCCTGAAAATCAGCAGTTGTGTCACATACTGTGACTGTATACAGATATGAGTCACCATTGAAAAAAAAACCGTGCCGAGCGCGGGTCCATCCACAGTTTAGAAGTTATAAACAGTATTTCATGGGCATCGTCGTTTTCTGTTCAGTGAACAGGTAAACAAACTAGGCCAACAACGGACAGGAAATTGCTGTTACAGCATTCGCCTGCAAACAGATGAGATCATACTAACGGACTCAAACACAAAACATTCCTCATTTTAAAGTGCGACATTGCTTTAGATTCCAAACAACGTCATCCCTTTAGAATTGTTTTGCGTTACGTTGAATGACGTTATGGGGAAAATCGCAATAACGTCCGGTTAAAATGTCATCCATGAAAACATCTCTTATATCGATGAATTTGAGTGATAACCATTCAGAAGTAGATTCTGGTGTACCCGAAGTTGACAACAACTCCACCCAAGACCCTGAGTCTGAGGGTGCTGACTCAGGCGGGTCAAAAGTGGTAGGAGTCAAGAAAGACAGTCGTGAGGCTTGGATTGTATGTCTTTGTGGTTTTGTTTCCCAGGTGACGTTCCAAGGAATATTGCACGCATTTGGTGTGTTCTTTTTTGCTTTTGTTCAGGAGTTCAACTCTTCAAAAGCAGGGACAGGTAGGTGTGAAATGCCTATACATTCAGAATGACGACCGTGTAGCGAGATGCATTCTAGCCATTTATACTCTTGGAGAGAACAGTCCGCAATCCAGCCTCAGGCTTATCGTATTCTAAATATTTGTTTCTCATTGCAGCTGATTCTCCAGCCCTTCCCCTGAAGTTGCGCCTAGTGTAATATCCGTCCAGACATTTACAAAAATTGTCATCAGTATTTCATTATATATATTTTTTTCAATTTTTGCTTCAAAAACATAGAGTATTAACTCCTACTGGAACGAACTCGCTGAGCTCGTGCCACTGAGGCCGTTATAGGTTATGCTTTGGGGCAAAATATATTTTGAAAATTGTGGTCTGCTTGTCGTACTTGGTAAATAGGCAACGTGGAAATAAGAGAAATAACTGGATTGCATTTCCTTAGATTTAAATTAAGATTTATTCAAGTAATTTACACCTAAGGAGTCTCCGTGGAGCCCCGGGATGTGAAGCGGTGCCTATTTCCTGTGGTAAGCAAACTCTCTATTAGTGTGTTACTGGTAAAATAGGACCCATACCTGGAGGAGGGGGTCATCTAAAATGGGCAACATAGGTATAAACGATTGGCTGGATTTGGCTTTATAATTTATATCCATGTCGCGCTCACAATTAGTCATTTATTTATTGGGGTTTAACGACACCTTCGGCAGTCAGGGTACCTCGTGTCGGACAGATTTACAGATGGAGGAAGTCGGAGAGAACCACCGAGCAACGTCGAGTAACTGTCAGACTCCCCATCGTACTAACTCCGCGCAAGCAGGGCTAGCATTGGTTGAGGACAAGTGCACGATCAACGTGTAACACGCCTTACTACACAGCGCCCCGTGCTCCTACATGGGCAATCGGGATGAAGTGCCTTGCCCAAGGACACAGCACAGTTACCCCTGGATCGAAACTTGGACCTTTCGGTTTGAAGTTCAGTGCCGTAACCACCGAGCCAAAGCGCTTTCACAGTTAGCCATTGTGCAGAAATTTGTGATCTTAAGCACAAATAAATAAATAAATAAATAAATAAATAAATAAATAAATAAATAAATAAATAAATAAATAAATAAAGCAAGTCAGATTGTGAAAAAACAATAGCAATAATAGAATAAAACATTCAAAAGCAAAGGCAATTTCAGGATTTTATGTGGGCTGTTCGTGTTCGTGATTGAGAAAGACTCACCCGGAGCACAAAGTGCTGAGGCAGCATGTGTATGGGAGAGGGTGTCCCCTTCCCATTGGAAAGATTCGGATCTCTCCTCGTGGTAGTATTTCATGTATTATTGATCGTCGCACTTCAACTAAAGGTGTATAACGCCTTCTATGTCTTTTGTCCAATGCGATCACGGGCGTACGCTGGGTAAAGTCGACGACTTTACGCAGCTTACGGCAATGACCCCCCCCCCCCCTCCCCTCAAAAAAAAAAAGAAGAAGAAAAAAAGCAGTCAGGCAGTGTACATGTACGATAGTTCTCCGCTAAAGTGGCAAGCTTACCTTAACCGGAGCAATTGGACACAGAACCGAAGCCAGAGCGTAGTCATGATCCCGAATAGCAATATGGAAGACACGTGTACCTGCCTAAGGTATTGTCACCAACCTCTGGCCCTCTACCGAGTGAACCATCAGACCCGAACGTGAGTTCTGGATAGACAATTGTTTTTTTTTAAAAAACGCCTTCTAACTTCTACCTGCAGTTACCAGGACGCTGAATTTGGTACTTTCCGACTTGACTGTTGAACCCTGCAGAATCAGTCTTCCCTGTATGAGGGTTGTTCTCTCTGCCCTGCAGGTCGTTCTCTCTGGACTCCGTCTGTCGTCTTTCAGCATGGATGTGGAGTTTTATTATACGCTAAACGATAGATTATCGAAGAAACTGCTGAAAGATAGAAATCGTATCTCTCACTGTGAAGATATAGAAATTTTCAATTTCACAGTAATCAAAATGGCGGCTTTCAAAGCATCACTTCAAGGTGAATACGAGTCAAATTATCAATTTGTTCTAAAAACGTATAATGAAAAGTAAATCTAGTGTTTTTGAGTGGATACCGATTATTTTCAGCAATAGTTCAACCCGCATTCACCTTGAGCTGATGCGTGAAACCCGCTAGTCCAATTATGGCCTGAAAGTCCGTAATATAAGTTTTTGGTTTGGTACGTCCTTTCAAAGGACGTACCAAACCAGAAACTTATATTACGGACTTTCAGGCCATGTTTGGACTGGAAACCCGCCAGCTGAATCAGATTGCAAGACGCTATCTGTTCCGAGTATCAATCAAATCACTTCCGCATATCAATGATTCATTGCGCTGTTTACTTTCATGCATCAATTCAAGGTTGAAACGAGTGGAATTATCAGATTCTTATAAAAAGCGTACAATAAAAAGAAAATCTAGTGTTTTTGAGTGGATACCGAAAATTATCTCACTTGTGACCGAGATAATGGTTATTTTCGTTCGCGCTAACGGTCGCGAAAAATAACCATTTGTCTCGGTCACTCATGAGATAATTTGCGGTATCCACTCAAAAACACTAGATATCCTCTATGCACCTGTGGACTCTCTCATGCTGTGGGGTTGTCGTCGTCTCCGTCGGTCTCGTCGATTATTAGGCCGACATCCCTCTGTTTGATCAGCAGAAAAACAATTGCGCGTTCAATTCTTTTCAGCAATTTAATCGGATTCTCAATCTCTCTTTACATACATGTGAGTCGTCGTCGTTGTCTTGCTCACCCAGTCACAGGTTTTAACCCTTTACCTAACGTAACGGCCAAAACCGGCCAGCGCTATTCTCAAAAATCGCCAATTAATTTTTAAAATATTTTCATTTTTTGTCTCAAAAACATAGGTTATGACCCCTCGTTAGAACGAGCTCGTCGAGCTCGTTCCAACGAGGGGTCATAACCTATGTTTTTGAGACAAAAAATGAAAAACATTTAGTTATTCAAGAATTTTTTTTGCAAGTGTCGTCTGCTTTTCATGTTAGGTAAAGGGTTAAACCATCCAGCTTGTCGTCGCCCAATCTTCGACTATCGTCAATGATTCTTCCAAATAAGCTCCACGGTGCCGGTACTTATAGTATAGTGGTTCCGATTTCTCTCCCTCGGACTGTGTGTTGCCACCTCTGGTCTACCACTCAACTCAACAAGCCTCCATCAATGGGCCACAGTCATACAAAAGAACCACGTGATTCGGTTCCACAAATGAAAATGACAAGCTTTACAAATGATGGTTCGAAAGCTGTTCACATAACTCGATGGGAACTCAGCTACCGTTCTGTGTAAGATTTCTATACTAACCAATAGTCAAATACTATTAAAATCATGAGCGGATCCAGGCAGAGGACGCAACCAGTGCCCCCCCCCCCCCCCCCCCCCGCCCCAAGCCACCGCCGTTTTTGTAATACAAAATATTTTCAGAATCACCGGTACCAGGTGATACGATATTATGCGCGATAAAACATGAACATCCTGGGGCCAATACTATAAAACTTTTACCATTGTGTTTTCTGGTTATGACTTTAATGGATTGAAATGAATCATTATCATTTTCAAAGATGTGACAATTTGCTAGATGGCAAATTGCCATACCTTTTAAAATGATAATGATTCATTTTAGCTGATTATATTAATAGGTAGAAAATACAATTCTAGAAAATACAATTGTAGAAGTTTTGTAGTACTGTCTTCTGGATGTCCATGTGTTATCGCTGATAATACCTAACTAACAGTTGTAGCGCCTGTGAAGAAGCCAAGAGAGGTCTGAACTCACTTTTCATTTAACAAAACTTTCAGCTTGAAGGACCCCAGACCTCACAAACAAAAGTGGGACACCCCTTCTCGTGTCTGCCCCAACTCGCCGTCACTCGCGCCAAGCGATGCCTCGGGTCATGTTGAAGTGTGCCCAAAATTAATCCCCCCCCCCCCCCCCCCCCCACACACACACACTAATCTACCAACTCAGAATCCTGGATGCGCCGCTGAAAATACCGTAGCAACCTGACTTGTTCAAAGACCGCCGTACAGGCATAAAATCGTGTACAGATTGTTGCTAGCTTTATGATATGAGACAAATCAGCCCTAGAAATATTTTCGTTATGAGCTATTTGGTTATGTGATAAAGTAAGAATTTGTTTTTATCTTTCAGCATGGATTGGTTCTGTCGCCTACGGTCTTTCGATGGCATTAGCACCAGTAGCAGGTTTCCTGATAAACAAGTTTGGCCACAGGTCCGTTCTAATTGTCGGAGGATGCTTATGCACCGTTGCTGTAGTGACTTCCTCATTCTGTACGAAAATGACCCAACTCTTTGCAGCATTTTCTGTATTGTACGGTGCAGGTGCATGTTTGGCAATTACACCCACGATGACGGTGGGACAGGATTACTTCGATAAATACCAGAGTGTTGCTATTGGCATGATTACAGCAGGGAGTAGCATTGGTACATTAATATTCGCACCACTCTCACAAACTCTTGTGGAGAGTATAGGATGGAGAAACACCTTCCGCGCTTACGCCGGGCTGTGTGTTCTAGCTCTACTATGTGGAATGATGATTAAGCCAAAGCAGAAAGAACTGTCGAAGATACAGAAGCTGAAACAGTCTCCACTGAAAGGTCTTATGCAGGACTTGAAGCTATGGAAAAACCGTGTATTTGTTGTATGGACTATGGGTGTGATGTGTGCTATGTTTGGTTATTACGTACCCTACGTCCATTTGGTAAGTGTTATTTATTTTTTTATTTTTTATTTATTTATTTATTTATTTGAAATCTTTACCTAACACGAATGGTGACGCCAGGATCCCTCCAACAAGTTTGATAGCTTGTCCTCCCCGATGGGGAGGGGCGTATTCCTCGACAAGCTCACAATAAAGACAGGAGAGGAGGGCAAGACCTCCCCAACAGGGAGGCTGTAGACTCCCGGACCGCCCCTGGCGCCACCACTGCCTAACACTACTAGCAGTCGACACGTGCTAAGAAAATGTTTGAATAACTAAGCATTCTCATTTTTGCCTTGAAAAACATACATTATGACCCCTTATTGGAATGAAATCGAGGCAAATATCGAAAATATAATAAAACCATAACAGCGATTTTGTGTATACCACTGGATGAGTGTGACAATCACGTTAAGTAAAGTGTTATTAGTGATGCAATATATCTGAATCTGTTGCTCTATTCCCCGAAACTTTACTTTAGTCCCTATGCCTTGTGTTGTTCTTTATGGAACGTGAGTATCCTGAGTAGTGAGCACTGCCACTCTAGGCCCAAGCATTTAACACAGGATTCTTCATACCCAAATGCGACACTATAGACACAAAATGTACTATAGGAATTCCCATAGACACTACAAAATGTACTATATAGAGGATATGAAATGAGTGTTTTTCTCATATAATATTTATGAAACGAGTCTAAGAATTTTCCGTTTTGGCGGGCCTCTGGCGAGCCCAAACGGAAAATTCGGACGAGTTTCATTAATATTATATGAGAAAAACATTCATTTCATATTCTATTTATCATATGACACACACACGCACAAATTAGCCACTTAGTGTGACTTTTTAACCCATCACCTAAATTGAGTTGCAGACGGCACTTGGAAAAGCCTTCGTATTACTAAAAAAATTCATTTTTTCCTTCCAAAACATAGGTTATGACCCCTCATTGGAACGAGCTCGTCGAGCTCGTTCCAATGAGGGGTCATAACCTTTGTTTTGGAAGCAAAAAGTGAAAATATAAAAAAAAGAATGGCGTTTTTCTTGTAGGTAAAAGATTAATACAGTATAGCCCACCCCAAATAGGACAGATAACGTAAATTCTCCCTACCGGTACTGAAATTATGCAAATGTGACCCAGTTGTATTTTGTTTAGCCAATTAAATTGTCCAGTTTTGAAATTGACCAATGAAATTGGAGGCTTTATTTATCACTGATTAATATGAAAATAAAATATCAAATGTTTTAAAGTGAACAAAACGGACGAGTCATATGATAAACATGTATACGACTTCTCATTGGATTGCCATTGGCTTTAAACATTACTTTGGAATGCCACTATAGGCTCAAAATGTCTATGTGAATTCGTATAGTAAATTTTAGGTCATTACTCTCATTTTCGGGTATAGGGAATCCTGTGTTACATGTTTGGGCCTATAGTGGCAGTGGACATTACTCATCTGCATTGCATTTAAAATGTCTGTCGGAAATTCTACGAGACGTTACCATATTACGAGAGGATGTTTTCCTGTGCAGTTAGAAAATCCTTCAGAAGCGGATGTGCAAATGTTCAATGACTGGCAATAGACCATTTTTACATAGCGCCATCTTACATCCGGGACTCGATATGCCCCTCGAAACCAGCCATTCAGGTTTGTTACTAAACATTCAGTGAGACCACTTACATAAGCTTCAACTTTCTGTCGAATCCCTCCTCTACGTAGTAATATGTTTTCCTTGTTTTGTGTGTACTATTGTATATAGTGCTGTTCAGAATTTTTTTTTACCCTTTTGTCATTGTGATATGTATACACATGTCAGTTATTGAATAAATACTGTTTAAACTAAAAATGGCACCCACGTCTGCTGCACTGTACTGAACGCTGTATTGATATCGTTTCTTTTCACTTTATAAATATTTTTTTGTCATTGCTGTCGTTCTTTTGAAACAAAATTTGATTGTGTGCTTGCCTGCCGTTCTTCGAACGAAACATTTTAGCTTTAAAGAAGCCGAAGGTGTATTGTAACTTGAGAGTTGTGATGAACGTCGGAATGTACATGAATGATTGTAACACAAAAATGATAAGTATGGAAATAACATCGCAAAATACACAAATTTCTAACACCCAGCCATTGTTCTCTTCGGGGATGAGAACAAACGCAGATTAAGTAAATTGTCGAATTTTGATTGATAAAACGGGGACGAAAAATGAAGCTATCAATGCCGAACAACAGCTCAGTACACACGTGTGCAATGTTGATAAATAAAGCCGGTTTGTGGGAGCAAATTGAGCACCGGATGTAAGATGGCGCTGTGTAAAAATGGTCTATTAAAGAATTTTTTCTAACAATGTGAACGGACCACCATGTCAGAGGACTCAGTTTCCGACAGCATACTTGAGGGCGAGGGTCCCCATATGTATAACCGAATGGCTTTGTCGGGCATCCTTTTTGTATCCCCCCCCCCCCCCCCCCCCCTTAGAATAATGAGGCCTGTACGCTTATATGAATTTCTCACCCTGCTAGCGATTTGGCTTTTCTCACTCATTAAGCTGGCTCAAAGCGATAAGAATTAAGATCCTGGTTGTGGAAACTGTATGCAAACCTCAGCATACGAATGCAGGATATCAAGGAAAATTCAGCGTATTTTCGTTATCGTAGATGGCAAGTCGTTATAGCCTAATAAGGAATTGTGAAGTCGTTATAACGAGCCATAAACCGTTATAATGAGTTGTGAAGCTGTTATGACGAGTTGTGAAGTCGTTATGATCTGTGAAGTCATAACGAGTTGTGAAGTCGTTATAACGAGCTGACAAGTAATTACAGCGAGCTGTGGAGTCGCTATAACGATTTGACAAGTTGTTATAACGAGTTGATAAGTCGAGTTGTTAAGTCGCTATAACGATTTGACAAGTTATAACGAGTTGACAAGTAGTTATATCTAGTCGTGAAGTCGTTATAACGAGCTGACAAGTGATAACGAGTTGTGAAGTCGCTATAACGAGTAGACAAGTTATTACAATGAGTTGGCAATTCGTTATAACCAGTTCCGAAACTCATTGAAACAAGCTGATAAGTCATTATAACGAATTGTGAAGTTAAATTTTGTGTTTTGTTTTCTGCAACTGGTCTGATGCTCTTCCGTATATAAGAGTTTATCAGGCCCGCAGCTAGGATCTAAAAATTTGCCGACATGGTGGGGTGAGAGTTAAAATTTTCCGACATTGTTTCCGGTTCGCTGACCGTCATTACCAACTTAAATCCTAATCCAATATACTTCTTTAAAATAACAACAACAAAAAAAAAAAGAAACAGATGGGACATTTATTATTATTTTTTACAAGAATTATTTTCGTTTGGCGAAAGTAATTCTTTATACCATGCCCATGTTACTATCTGTGGAAAGCCCTTACGTTAATTTTAAGCTTTTAACCCCACTACCGGTGTAAAGCTCCTACTGCGGTTATTTATTTAGTTATTAAGAGTAGTAGGAGATGTGGAGATCTTGCCTGTTTGGGGGATCTCATATGTGACGGCATGTCACGTGACCTGGTGGTGCCATGTTGTGTTGTCATGGTAACATGCGCGAGTGGCCATCTTGTGACGTCATCTTCATGGTGATACGTGGTGTGAGTGCGCATGCGTAGCGCGTGTTGTACGGGTATTTGAGGATACCTATGACCTAGTATTGTATTATTTCAGGATACCTATCTAGGATACCTTCTGGAGAATCCCTTTTTTGTCGTATGTGCTTATGAGAAAAGGCACAATGTGACATATTGTGCACTAGCACATAAGCACATGCTGGATGTGCTGATATGTGCTTATGTGAAAATGCACAATGTGACACATTGTGCTCTAGCACATTTGCACATACGACCAAAAAGGGATTCCATGGCCAAAGGCATTTTCCAAAAAGGGATTCTTAGAAAGGGATTCCGTAAAATGGGATTCCTATCCGACTCTGTAAAATGGGATTCCGTGTTTTAACATCAGTACTCGAGGGTATGGAAATGGACTGATAACACCTAATTCAACAACTACTGCAAGACCCTGAACGGATAAAACCTGATAACAACCACTACAAAACGACGAATGTACAAAAGTGAACGAAGATCCACCAAAACCAAAATCGAAGTGAACATAACAAACATAACGAACTTTGACTTTATCTTAACGCCCAATAAATACAATAAAATTGTTCACCTAAATGAACTGTAACCCCTAAATATTAAATGCAACATCCCAACTAAACAGACGAAACATGAGGGAAGATGAACTGGCTGGAAGCAATTGAATTATGAACAGATCCAACACAACTACGATTGGACTGTTCGAATGAAGTCGCAGTGAACGAAGATCCAACACAACCAAGATCGAAGTGAACAGAACAAAGTGAAGAAAATCGAACTGGTCTGATTAAACACAACATTCCAAACTTTATCACACTGTTTGAAATGAACTACAACCCCCATATATAACGCAGTGTTAACCCTCTTGAACTGAACAAAAGTTTAAGTGATTGAACTCTATTTTTTAACTATATCCCTAATGCAAATAAAACACAGTGCGAACCCCTTTGAACTGTTTGAATGAACTATATTTTTTAACCATAACCTTAATGAAGGTATATATAATTATCACCCTTGAACGCCACTATTTAACTGATTAAATTTTTAAACTACAGCCTTAATGAAAATATAACGAAGGTGATCTGAATGAAATTTTTAACTACAACCATTTGAACGTAATTCTTCCAATAGGGAAGGGGAATACCCTCGAGTGTTTATGTTAAAACACGGAATCCCATTTTACAGAGTAGGATAGGAATCCCATTTTACGGAATCCCTTTTTAAGAATCCCTTTTTGGAAAACGCCTGTGACTATGGAATCCCTTTTTGGTCGTATGTAGTTATTCCTGATAGGCATCCTCAAATAATACAACACCAGCTTATAAGTATCCTCAAATACCCGTATGTGCCTATGTGCTAGGGCACAATGTGTCGCATTGTGGCTTTTCACATGAGCACATATCGGCACATCCAGCATGTGCTTATGTGCTAGTGCACAATGTGTCACATTGTGCCTTTACACATAAGCACATACGACAAAAAAGGGATTCTCCAGAAGGTATCCTAGATCGGTATCCTCAAATAATACAATACCAGCTCATAGGTATCTCAAATACCCGTATGTGCCTATGTGGTAGGGCACAATGTGTCACATTGTGCCTTTTCACAAAAGCACATATCGGCACATCCAACATGTGCCTTTGTGCTAGTGCACAATGTGTCACATTGTGCCTTTTCACATAAGCACATATGACAAAAAAGGTATTCTCCATAAGGTTATCCCTGATAGGTATCCTTTTTTGGAAAACGCCTGTGGCTATGGAATCCCTTTTTTGGTCGTATGTGGTTATTTCTGATAGGTATCCTCAAATAATACAATACCAGGTTATAGGTACCGGTATCCTGAAATACCCGTATGTGCCTATGTGCTAGGGCACAATGTGTCACATTGTGCCTTTTCACATAAGCACATATCGGCACATCCAGCATGTGCCTTTGTGCTAATGCACAATGTGTCACATTGTGCCTTTTCACATAAGCACATACGACAAAAAGGGGTGTCGAAGGCCACATGTTTTCCAAAGTGGGGTGCCGAAATTGGGGTGCCTGGGGATATGGCTGTTAAACACCGAGATGAGGCTAAGAGGAATAGTAACGTATACCTCATTGAGGGCTTTTCTCATGGCCCTCATGCCCTCAAAAGAAATGAGGCTATGAGGGGTAGTAAATGAGGCCTCATTGAGGGCTTTTCACATAGCCCTCATGGCTTCATACGACCAAAAACGGATTCCATAACAAAGACGTTTCACAAAAAGGGTTTCCATGGGACGTGGCCATTGGATATAAAGGTGATGAGAATCGGATAGGACTTCGTTGTAATAAGGGGAGATAACTCTGCATAGAGATTATGGGAAATCAAGCAATCTGATTGGTTAGTTAGCGCCAGTAAAACGAACTGTTTGGGTGATCTAGATAAATGAAACAACAAGAGTACACGGAATTGGGTCAGAACTAACAAGAACACACCAGAAAAGCTAAAAAATAGTACCAAAAACCTAAAACTGTTCCAACTGAAGGGCTCTTCTACACTACTGGAGTATACTCCAGGGCAAAGGAACATGGTCAGATAGACGAAAACTATTGCATTAAAAGATAGAAGCAGAGAATTCTGAAAGAATTCAAAATAGTAAAATTTGTCGGGTTTATTTGGGTAATTCTACGAATCGGAAAATTACTCCTGTGCAAAGGAACACACCCTCCAAACATACCCCTATCCTATTATAAGCCTTTGGGTAACATAGCAACCACGTGCTACCATAGAAACCAAGATGACGGCCTCCAGTATACAAAATGGACGACGGAAACACGTATCACCCTAACAACACACGCTGCGCATGCACACTCACACCACATATCACTATGGAGATGACGTCACAAGATGGCCGCTCACGCGGGTTACCTTGACAACACTGCATGGCGCCACCAGGTTACGTGACATGACGTCACATATGAGATCCCCCAAACAGGCACGATCTCCACATCTCCTACTACTATTAAGGCTTAACGACACTTTAACAGCCAAGGTCATATCGTGTCGGTGACAGTTTTACGGGCGGAGGAAGCCGGAGTACCTGGAAAGAGCCACTGAGCAACGACGAGCAACTGCAAGCTCCCCAACATCGTAACTCCCTCTGCAGCACAAGCAGGGTTAGACTGGTTGAAGACATGCGCACCATCGACGTGCAGTACGCCTTAGTACACGGTGTAATTGTGATCCCATGTGGACAATCGGGGTTAAGTGCCTTGCCCAAGGACACAACGCGGGAGTCCGAATCGATCGCTCAGACGGTCACCCATCCAAGGACTAACTGGGCTCGAAGTTGCTTAACTTCGGTGATCTGACGAGGACCGGTTACGGCAACGCCACCGCGCCCACATTCTATTGCGGTAAAAAAAAAAAATTGTACCTATAGTAGAAAGGACATCCAACACGTCAGCAATGGGATTTCAATAGTTAAAATTTACACCGACACTGGAACTATTGACCTTTGGTGACCTCGGCCTGATTGATGCAAACTTGTCTAACTTGATCGCTTGTCGCATCATAAGGAGTCTCGATATGCCGGCAGCCTACAATTAATTAGCAGCCAGTCGGTCAATAATGATGTAAAACTCTGGTGTGAAATTCTTGTCGCAGTTTCGCGGATTCCTGGTCGTGATTGAACACTCATCAATTGTAACAACAAGAGAACATTTGAAGTTATATATGTTGTACTTCAATAGTTTAACTTAACTTAAAGCCGTGTATAATCGCCTCCACGGCGAAGTTAAAAAAGCAACAGCAAACGACAATCGCGTGAGATGGGAAAAAGCACCGGAAAATCTAAATGGATTCAGGGAGCCTAAAAAGTTTTGGGATACTTTTAAAATCCTTACTGGATAAAAACATAAAGACGCCAACAGTAAGGCTCTTAAGATCAGCGATGGAACTATGGCCATGGATGACAAGGCGAAGGCTGGCGCCTTCGCTGAGCTCCTTAAGAAATATCATCGCCCCCATGAAGGCGATAGGTTTGATGACGAGTTCAAAGAAAAAGTAAACAAATTTGTTCAAGACAATAAGACAACGTTTAACGATGCCAACTTCGGCCAAACGCCCGAGGACGGAGATGGCCATGCACTTACGGAACCGATAAGCCAAGAAGAAGTGGCTAACACAATTTAAAAATGTAAGTCTTCTTCTTCCCCAGGAGGGGACGAGGTCTCATACAAAATCCTGAAACAATGTCCCAATACTTTTTTTCGGTAGACTCACTAACCTCCTAAACTGCTGTCTCTCTAGTGGACACTTCCCAAAATGTTGGAAAGTAGCTACACGTGTCATGATACCCAAATCCGACAAGGACTTGAGCTACCCAGCTAACTACCACCCAATCAGCCTACACAGCTATATTGAAAAAAAATTCGAACGGATTCTCACGACTAGACTCCGCAGCTATCTCGAATCAGCTTTTTCAATAAGTGACAAAGGGCCCACAGAAGCTAAAGAGAGGGAATCGAGCATGTTTATGGACTGGTAGATTATATGAAAACGGCGTTCAGTCAAAATAAAATAGGAACCGCACTATTACTCGACGTAGAAAAAGCGTTCGACTCTGTCTGGCACAATAGCATGAGATACAAACTAGCTAAAATGGGGCTACTTACCAAAATTCTAAGGATCATATCATCATTTTTATCTGATCAAAAAATCAAAGTGAGGGTCAACCATGAGGTGTCAGACGAGGTAAAACTCGAAGCGGGCACTCCACAGGGTTCGGTCCTTAGCCCACTTCTATTTATAATATATGTGAATGACATTGACAAAGTTGGGAAGAACCATGTTGAACTATCTCAATTCTCAGACGACAAAGGAATGTGAACGGCCAGTAAGTCTCGAAACATAATACAAAATCGCCTTCAGGATACCATCCGCGACCTGCAATACTGGTGCGCTCTGTGGCGCATCAAGCTAAATGCCGCGAAAACACAAAGAATCACATTCTACAAAAAGCAAAGGAAAATACCTGTCCCTAATATTGAGCTTAAGCTTTACGACCACAAACTTGAAGCTAGTAATGAGGCAAAGTTTCTGGGATTCACCCTGGATAGCAGTTTCAATCTAAACAGTCACATAAACTCAGTCACTGTCAAAGCCACTAAACGCATCAATTTCCTGAAAATGATTAGAGGTAAATATTGGGGAGCCAATAAAGAAGTTCTCCTCAAGCTTTACAAATCATATATACGCCCAGTACTAGAGTATGGGGCCATAATAACGAGTGTCCTAAATAAAACCAACATTGAAAAACTACAAGTCCTCCGGCTTTCTCCACCCGTAAAACTGTCACGGTCATGATTAGCCATTGTGCAGAAATATGTGACCTGAAATATGTGACCTTAAACACCAATAAATAAATAATAATAAATAGATAACATACAATGTTTTATTGAAGAAAAACAATGCCTTATTACCATTCACTGATAATTAACGTTCAAAGTTTTCCAACACAATTTCTAACACAATTTCCAACACTTTGGTGACCAAAAAAGTAATAACATATTTTTTGTTTGTATGTCGTCATCAATCGTGCTCTTCACAGCCGCAATGTCCAATGATTAACCGATGTTCGGCAATCGCATCTGACATCGGTCGATTTTATGCCATCGGTTGACGATCGGTAGAAGTGTTTGAACATCGGTCCTTTTCAATGGTTACATGGAACACCACCGGATCAAAATTGTTGGTATTTACGTTTGATTTAACAATCTTCTTATACACACAGTAATATACTTAATAAGTTGCCACAATGATTGGCAGGAATCAAGATTGGCCTAATCTCATTGATTGGTCCGATCTTCCCCTTGATTGCTGCTCATGACACACATGCCATGGGTTGTGTGATGACTCAGTGAAATGCGACATCAGCAGAAACAAGTTAACAGCACAGCGTATTTGATAAACGATCAAAGACGCTGCGCTGTTAACTTGTTTCCACTGATGTCGTATTTTTATTTTAATACACACACTGACATACTCTTGAGGTCAACAAACCAATCAACCTGACTGTACTGTAAAATTATCCCCGTTCTATGCATTCTTAAACATACTACTCCTTCTGGTTGTTACTATCTGACATCAACACTCACAATCGGCAGATTGTGTGCTCAACTAATCGGCAAGCAGATGACGGTCGCAAATCCGTATCGGTTAATCCCTTTTTTGGTGCTAAAACTTTAACGAAGATTTGTTTATGCCAAATCAAAAGTTTTGGCTAAATTGGCACCCGTCAGCGTGAACACGCCTCATCAGCAATTGCTTTATCACCGAAAAAAACAAACAAAACAAAAAACTTGTCACATTTTTTTTAAATATTGTAGGTATCTTATGCGGAAAGAAGAGGCATATCCCCAGACAGTGGTTCCATTCTCTTGATGATATTGGGTGCTTCAACTGCAACCGGTCGCTTGCTTTTTGGAAAAGTTATCCAGTACGGCTTTTTGAATCGTGTACATATGCATCAGATGTCGATGGTAATCACGGGTACACTTAGCATGATCTTACCTGTTATCACAACGTTTGGAGGGCTAGTTGCCTATGTCATTCTTATTGGCCTTGTCGACGGATGCTTCGTCGTTCTGTTACCTGTTCTCACATATTCTTTGATCGCGGGTGAAGATACCACATTAGCATGGGGCTTCCTTATCGGAACATCATCGATAACGTTCATGATCGGCCCACCAATTGCAGGTATATTCCACTTAGCCATTAATTTAAGCGATTAAGAGTATCATGTTGCTAGTTAAAATAAGTTTTCCTTTGCCCAAAGCACGCGTGTCAAACTTTATTATTTTAAATATTATTTATCCAAATGTTTAAAAAATTTCAACAAAACTATATCGTGTGACCCCCTCATTGACGAAAAAGTTCCGATGAGGAGTCACATGATAAGATTTTGATAACCCTTTTCCTAACCTGAAAAGCAGACGACACTTGCAAAAAAAAATTTCTTGAATAACAATTTTTTTTCATTTTTTGTCTCAACAACATAGGTTATGACCTCCTCATTGGAACGAGCTCGTAGAGATCGTTCCAACGAGGGGTCATAACCTATGTTTTTGAGACAAAAAAAATGAAAATTAATTGGCGATTTTTGAGAATAGCGCTGGCCGGTTTTGGCTGTTACGTTGGTTAAAGGGTTAAACTCTTATCCCAACGCATGGACTATTCTTACTGGAGGACCAATATTTTGACTTAGTCAATTCCAACCAGTGCAGTATTCATATTATATTAAATTAATTCACCCTTAAACACTATAGGGCTATTGAATTTTATTGTTACTGATCTTTGATTTGATATTGTTTACACCATCTACTAGTCGATTGCCATTTTCATGTGAGAATGAATTCCGCCCCCTCCCGACCCCAGGTGGCGTATTATTTTTCTTAGTATCATAACTTCACGGAGTCGTGAGTTGATTAGTACTGTTATTCCTCAAGCATGACACGATTACCTGGGGGAGGGGGCGTGGTGGTGTATAGGCTATTTTTTATCGCATGCCTATAAGCGTGCCACTCGTGGACGTCCGCATGGGGAGGGGGTGGAGAGAGGGCACTGGCACTTCTTGTATTCTGAGTACAATCATTGTTTTTGGGTATATCTTCTGCTAATACCCACACACTTTCTAAGCCGTTCGTTACTTCATTAACATGTTTTTCACAACATTCAGTTATCTTTGCTCAGAGTGATTAAATGATACTGTCATTCAATGGTCATTGTTTAAGCCACTTATAGTTAATATTCCTACGTGGGGGTATTATTCTAAAACACTGATGAGGGTGGGGCATCCGATAAGGTTTTTTTATGATTCATATATATTAGCATAAGAAAGGGAGTTCCGCGCACACTTTGAATGCGGCCCGCCAAAAGATATCATGTACTCTTAGGCCCTGTCACAAGGACCCCGGAAGTGACGTCATGTCTCGTGACCCAGTTTCTATAGTGGAAAGTGTGACCCACAACCCTCTAACATGAAGGACGGGTGTTCAATTGAACGGTAGTATACCTAATTACCACAAACAACCCTAGAATTACCTAAATCACTAAAATGGTCTAAAATCACCAAAGCCCCAACCTTGGGCCAATAAGAGTATCATGTAGTGGTATAGGGCCCTAAATAGTGACTCCACGTCCCTAACTAGTGACTCCACGTACGATTCTTCGGTATTTGAAGATACTTACGAAATAGTGATGTACTACTCGAGGATACCTTTTGATGACACCTTTTGGAGTATACCTTTTGGAGAATACCTTTTGGGGGATACCTTTTGGAGAATACCTTTTGGAGGATACCTTTTGGAGGATACCTTTTGGAGAATACCTTTTGGAGGATACCATTTGGAGAATACCTTTTGGAAGATACCATTTGGAGGATACCTTTTGGAGAATACCTTTTGGAGAATACTTTTTGGGGGATACCTTTTGGAGAATACATTTTGGAGGATACCTTTTGGAGAATACCTTTTGGAGAATACCTTTTGGAGGATACCGTTTGGAGAATACCTTTTGAAGAATACCTTTTGGAGAATACCTTTTGGAGGATACCTTTTGGAGGATACCATTTGGAGAATACCTTTTGGGGGATACCTTTTGGAGGATACCATTTGGAGAATACCTTTTGGAGGATACCTTTTGGAGGATAGTTATTATAGGATAGTTATGTTCTAAAGGAAATGGTGTCACAGTCACATATTGGTCGTCATCGTGCACTTTGCAGAGAGCCATGTAGTTATGTCGTGCAGGATGTGATGTCACATCGCAATGCATTATATGAAATAGTATATTGTCAGTTGCACATGATGTAACGTCATGGACATCCCATGTGATCATTGACGGCATCTATGACTTCATTGAAAGTCCTGTCTTCGTGTGCAGACATGGGGTTATTTATTTATTTATTGGTGTTTAAGGTCACATATTTCTGCACACTGGCTAATCTTGACCGCGACAGTTTTATGGGTGGAGGAAGCCGGAGTACCCGGAGAGAACCACCGAGCAACGGCGAGCAACTGTCAGCTCCCCAACATACGAACTCCACACAAGCAGGGTTAGCATTGGTTGAAGACAGATGCACCATAGACGTGCAGTACGCCTTAATACACAACGTCACCGTGCCCCCTCGTAGGCAATGGGGGTGAAGTGTCTTGCCCAAGGACACAACGCGGTTGCCGCAGGTGGGATTCGAACCGAGGACCTCTCGGCTTGCAGCCTGCACCTCTACCTACTGAGCCACCGCGCCCCCTGCAGACATGGGGTGACGAGTTTATCTGTTAACTAAGACTGTCAATTTATGCACATGCTCTGGGTCCCATTTGTTTGGAGGGAAGCATTGTATAAACTAAAATAAATTTAATGTATTATATAATAAATTAACACGGAACAAGCTCAGAACAATCTGAAGTTTTAATCACTCCTCTCCTTTCTTTGGGACGGCAAAATACACATTAACACTCTTAATACAGCAGTTGTTGAATAATGGCATACTCCTACTGTTATTACACTCAGGCGAACTTTTCACAGTACTATTGTTTGATATTACAGTTGAAGTTTGTGCATCAAACGTTTTCCACACGATACGTGTTTATATGGTTTATCTCTTGACCAATGAAATTTCCGTTTACATTACAGTGAAATAAGGAATGATCGTTTGTTTCTGTCTATTTCTTGAGTTATGAACCCCAAACAACAAAGGCCAAACTGTGTAAATGGCCATTTACACTATGTTTGGCCTTTGTTTTGTTTGTTTGTTTGTTTTTCGTTGTTTTTTTTTTGTTTTTTTGTTTTTTTGTTTTTTTTTTTTGGGGGGGGGGGGGTCCCACGGTCATTTCTTATAATTAAACTTGAGGGGCAATAAATTTAAACACTCTCTACTTTGCGGAGTTAAAATACAATCCAGATCGCATCATGCTTCCTAGTTGTATGGAATAAAAAGGCATACATGTAGTTTTCTAAAATTCTGTTTGAAATAACGGTACATTTCACTGAAACATGTTCTTGTGTCATTAAAAAATTTATTGACCAATGAATTGCGTAAGTTAAAATGAATGTCATGGGCACGCCCACACAAAACGTCAATCTCCTTTTCCACTTGACGGGAGGGTGCTGCCATTCAAAGCAACACTGAGTTAAATTTAATTCTGATTTTGACCATTTCCTAAGAAATTGAAAACACAGTTTGCAAATGTGGAATTCGATATAAACCCAGATGACATGAAGTTCGTTAAACTTTGTCTCAGAAAGAGTTCTTTCGGGCTATTTGGAAATTGGAAAGTTTTGCTCGCGTGAGTTTAGTTTGTGGCTTATTATGACCGGCCATTGTTTACGTTTGATTTGGGTAAAACGATGAACGCAGACGATTACCTATTGCGTATAAACAAATTGAACATGGAACAAAACGCATGATAAGAATTTCATTTTTTATTAAATTTTATTCTGAAAGTCTTTTTAATGTGATGAGATAAATATTAATTACTTTTCATGTTGAAACAATATATGAGCGTGCAGGGATTTTTTTCCCATTCACACTGTACAACGTAATTTTTAAGACAGATATTGGGGGCGTAGTTTAGGGCGGGCCTAAATGCGTTTTTTTTTTGTTCATTGTGTTATGAAAAGAAAAAAAAGAAATACTTTAGCCAATCATTTTGCCTGAAAATGCATGAACAGAAAAAAAGTTTAATTATTAAATAATATAAAATACACCGGCACTTCTTCTCAAAGGCACGGGAATTATCACCTGTTCAAAATTTGCCAGAGGAGTCGCAAACTGTCTGGCAACTTTACCAGAGATGTGGATACTCCAAAGCGAGTACAAAAAATGGAATAGCAAGCGGCGCGACTATGGTGGATTTAGGCGTCTGGCGGCGATATCCTGAAATCCATTTAGACATTTGCGAAATAATGTCTACACCCATCAATATGGATACGATGGGTGGATACATCGAGTAACTTCTCAATGAAATACACACACTGGAGCCTCTCCGAGGCGATGCTCAGAATATCTTGGATGAGCCTATTCCGGAAACAGCGAAAGGGCTATCACTGAAACCACTGCTTCTAGACTCATTCCAACCATGCGCTCTACCTAGGAAGAGGAAGCGGAAGGCCATACTGGAGGAATTTGATCCCACGTCTTCCCAGTTGAACCAAGAAGCAACATTTGACCAGACTGCCTGGGTGATATATGGAATACACCCATAGTAGCTTGGTGTACCAAATGTTCACCACAAGTGGTGAACATTTGGTACACCAAGCTACTTTGGGCATATTTTATTTATATCATGATCGCCAGATTATTAACAGTCGCTATTATTTTTTCGTGATTTTACTGAGCGGCAGGCGTACACACATGCGAATCTGTTTTTGTTTACATGAGAACCAGCGGGCTGCACTTCCGCTGTCAATGTTATCGCCGAAACGAAATGGAAAAAGAAACGCGCACATCATGGGCTTTTTCATTTTAATAACATAATAACATACTATTTCGAGTTATGGATGCTTTATTAACATGAGACAACGCATGTTTGTTAATTGTGGGTATCTTATGAGGTAAAATCATTTAAAAACGTAGTATATAATTGCCGGTTTCATTTCCCTCTTCGCAAGGCGACGAGCGATAAATTTAGACAAGTTTGCATTCAGGTCAAGGTCACCAAAGGTCAGCATGGATGTAGTTCCATTGTAGGTGTAAATTTTAACTATTGAAATCCCATTGCTCACGTTTTCACCATGGCTGGTGTGTAAAGCTCAAATTTATGTCATAGGCTTTTCCTGTATAGTAGAATAGGTAATCATGGTATAAAAGGAATTTCACGTGAGGGAGGTAGGTCGATACTCCAGTGGAACATAAACTCGACGCAGAGCCAGAGCCTTCTTATAAGGTCTGTGTCACAATATCCACCAAACGTTAGTGGAGGGGATACCAGATCTTAATGATATGAAGTTTCAGCTCACTCTGAAGGCGCAGCTTCGGAAGGACAACCCTGATTGCAACGAGGGGATTATTGACCCAGCACTTCGTCATAAGAGGTCGCCTTGAAGGCTCATGAGATAGACATTACACTTAATAGGACTTCCCCATGTATCCAGGAGACTCATGAAAGGTGGACACAAAGATGATTTGGATGAGTGGTTGGGAGAGTAGAAACTCTCTGGCTGGACATTGCTCTCTACCAATCAATTCGTGGCGTTCACACATTCCACTGCCTACCACATTAAAAAGCAGGCAGCTATTAATTTGCGCAGCAAGCATCACTGTCTTCGCTGGTTTCTATGTTCTGTGCTGTTCCAAGCTACCAGGAACCACAAAGACCTACCAAACATTCCAGAGAAGACGGAATCAACTTCACAAAAATCGGCTCCTCTACATCCATCTCCGAGATCGAGAATGTTGAAAGACGAACGAGCTTTCTCTGAATGTATTTGATTGGGACAAGGAGGTGATTGTCCAAAAGCTCAGCAACTAGGATGAGGCCATACCTCGGATCAACCTACTGATCGAGAAGTCCGGCAAGTTCTACTATACCTGGACCAATGACCCCAACGCCTCCTCTGTGACAAGAGCAAGCACAGAGATCGCAAGCACTTTTACGCGAGGTGCCTACATGGCTACTCCCCAGAAGACAGAGGACCACAAGCTGGAAGGGGCAGAATCGGGTAGACGGCGGTTAGGGTTGAGATGCCAGAGGAGAGTAAAAACGAGCCCTTCTTTCAGAACAGTAACAAGCAGCTACCGGATCCATGAGCAATCTATGCGGACAATGAAGCCCTCACTGCCAAAATCGAAGGGCCAGAAAAAGCAGCACCCAGAAGACCCAGCAACATGAGGCTTAATGTTATGGCTACACTGTGGTGAGGTGTGATAGTTCCGCAGAGCATCCAATTATCTACAAAAGATCAGATGCGACAGAGAGATTCCTAGTGTCTTTCCAGGAGGAAGAAAACAAAATCAAGAGAGGTCTATATGGCCTCAAGGCTATGGGGATGACGCGAGGGGAATTGGAAACCCACAAAGCGGCAATTATCTGCCACATACGCAACAAGCCCCTAGACGGGGATAACGTCTGTGTCACATCACTGGAAAGAACAGAGGGGTGGCCCACATTGCCTGTAACCGGAAGCTGTGGTTAAACTTCTAAACACCAACCATCCCAGTGGTCTACCACGACCTACGGGGTTACGACTCCCATCTCTTGATACAGATCACGCATAAGGTCGAGGGCCGAATCAGCTACATCTCCAGCAACATAGAGAAGTACATTCTCTTTCTCCCTAGACCGACTTCGTTTCATCGACAGTGCACAGTTCCTTCTCACTGCATTAGACAAACTGGTTACAGTTAATAAGCCAGAGGACTTCAACACCACAGCCAAGTTTGGAACAGATGAACAGAAGCGATAACTGCTATTCCGCAAAGCGTCCACCCCTATGAGTATATGAGGTTGAACCGTTGGTGTACGGTCACTAAAAAGCAGCAGCGGTGCCGAGCTGTTTCAAGAACTTTTCATATAGGCCGCGGCATTGTATCAGTTGGAACGACAAGTAGGTATTCCCGGACAAACCCACGAGCAGGCACATCCTGTCCGTGGGACAAATAACACAGGATATGTTCACCAAGTTTTGTTACTGACCTCCCAAGCTGGTAGACAAGAAGGGACCACACGGGATCAGTAGCACACGGGACTGGTATAAGTACCGCACACCCACATCGGAGGAGATAGTCTGCTTCCCCAACCAACAGCTCGGCCTGCAATGACAGAGAGCATTTGTGGTACTTCCATAGCCATAATGGAATCCTTGAACTTTTTACCAGTTAGATGCGCCACCTCATTATTCAGAGCTGAGATGACAGCCGGTAGCCTGGCAACCCATTCATTGGATCTCTGATCTCCACGCTCTATCTCCTGGGTATGCTGGTGTCCAAACACCCGCTCTGTAAGCGTGCGCTTAAACCTTTCTACAAGATGGTCTTGCCCTCAGGCGGCTTCCTCTCTTCTCGTCCGATTTACACGCCTTGTTTGGTCCGCTGTTGGTGCACATAGCCCATAAACTCTCGCCCAGGATTCACCTAAAGGTGTTTGGGTCATCACATGAGCGCACGACTGAAGATGCGCGAGGGGCCGTTAGCTACCTCAGCTGAATCCTTTCTAGTAAGAGGCTCGGCACCGTTATAACGCCTTGCCACGTCGCCCACGGCTAGGGCATATTTGAAGACATTTCAACCGCGGGACAGGTCATCGTGAGGAAGAAACAGAAGATCAGTTTGGTGGACCTCGTTTGATACAGACACGTCAAATTTAGGTCTCGGAATGTGTCGTAGAGTCGGCAGGTAGATCTGTCAAATGACCTGCTTTTTGTCCATTCTCGTGCTACATGTTCAGATACCTTGTTAGACAGCTTCAGGGAGCTTCATCCAAACCTTTGTCAACGGCTGTTTTCTCCAGTACGTCTGTACTCTCTCACGCTGGAAACCAGAGAGCGCGGCCAAAATTGTAAGATATTCCTCCGCTTTAAAACATTGGTTCATTGACGTCTTTCCTCCAACCAGGAGACTTGATTTGTACACACTTATTTACAGCCATCCAATCAGGGAGCCTCATTCATATACAGAGAGAAACTTCAACGATCAACGAGAAATCACATTTTCGGCCAGGCGAAACTAATTGATAGGATGACATAACACGCTTCTCCATTTTGTTTGAAAAGGCCGGTATACAGATTCAGATTTGCTTGTATGATGAAGGGCTGTGATTGGATGGTAAAAAAGAAATAGTTAAAATCCATGAAAACAATAACAAACAACAAGAAGAAATCGTTGCAATCCATAAAAATGACGCGCATTTGCGGTCGTCACACTGAAGACTTCCTCAAAGGGAACTTTAAGAACATTACTAATGTTATAGGCAACCTCGCCTACAAACTTGGGATTCTAATTCCTGCTCCGGCCACCAAAATAAGGGGCATCACTTTCTAAAAGCATGCTATCCCACTGAACAGCCTGTAACCCTGGCGCTGTTCATCATTAAATTTTTTTGCCATTCTCATGAATATCGAAAGAAAACATTTGAAAAATTCCAGGTCCAAAGTTTAACAATTTCTGCTGAAGAGCCGAAACAATGGAGGTGGATGGGCTGATTGACCCGATGTAAGCTCTTCATAATATCCTGAGCCCTCATGTTGGCCAGGTGCCCACACCTGTCAACCGCCCCCCCCCCCCCCCGATGGAATATCAGGGGCATAGTGGACGCCGTCAAAGAAACTAAATCCCGGAGCACTTCCTTCTGCGGTATGAATGTGCGGTAGTGGGTAGTATGGTCTAAACCAATTTCCCCAAGCGCAGACACCCCAGGGTCCGACGTGTACGTTGCTAATTTGCTGAAAACAGCAGGAGGCCCAAGATGACTGTGTCTGGAGAGAAGTCCCACTGCGACCCTCCAACGATTGCCAAGGTTCAAGGTTCAAGGTAGAAGGATAGGAATGTGGGTCTCAGAAGAACGCCACACCACCCACAACCTAACACGTGACATCACTATGAGGAAGGCTTTCAAACACCCTTTCCAAGGTGGATTCATCATCCCTGAACCCCCTTACCTTCTCAAACACCCGATCAACATGGAAGTGACTATCGATCACCGGGTTGTAATCGCTACCAGCAGTCACGACCTTAACCTCATCACCCTCACCTTTCATTTTGATGTCCGTTGCGAGACCCTCCTCCGTTATACTCGCCCATGCAATCTATTTCGGATTCGTCGTCGATACACATGCTCTGGAATATTTTGGTAGCATAACTGTACTTTATTTAAAATAATAAAACGTTTTTGAACTAATTATTGCTACACCAATGCGCAATTGGGGGCGTGATAATCGTTACTTATTCCTAGTTCTTTATTCGACATTCGCTATCAACCGATTTTTAGGTTGATAGCGGATGTCGAATAAGGAACTGGGAAAATGTAACGGTTGTCACGTCCGTTGCTCTGTTGTCGTTCGAGACGACCAGTCATTCGGAAACTAGCGAAGGTATTAAATTATTTCCACGTATATCAGAACTTATAACACGCGGATGTGTTTCATTACGATCACTTTCGTCTGTGTCTTCGCAATATCGTATCTTCTGAAATGTCGTCTGCATTAAAGTTTTTTTAATCACAGACTTAAGTAATTTCGTGTTGCTTCTGGTGTCTACCACTTTGCACACCGTGGTTTCTTAATATGCTCTTTACATAAAAACAAATTCTGAGAATAGATAAATCGACGGCCTATTGACCCTTTCAGTCTCGTAGCCAAGTTGGCCAGATGGAATATAGAGCTGAAGGTGATTTCGGTATTTACTCTAAAATTGTAGATTTTTGTATTACTCTTTTCGAGAGCATTTCCGGTAAAGCCTGTTGACCCTGGAGACGACCCTGGAGATGACCCTGGGACCATTCCTCGGTGAGCACTGTTACCTGGATACTCTCCGTTTTAACTACACGTAAAACTTGTCCTCTTTGGTTACAGATGGGGGGGGGGGGTAATATTTCAGTAGGTTTCGGTTCGATTTCAGCACAAAAACCTCAGTTTCGGTTGAGTTTTTCTATGTGTTAAGAACATATTGTAAATGACACTTCAGACTATTTAACTTGGAAAGAATCCGCAATAGTTTTTCCCACACCACTCATCACAAAAAAACCCAGTTTAAAAGTATCGCCGTTGAATTCAGCATAACTTCCCTTTGACCATTCTTTGGGGTTCTAGACGATCAGATGCCAATTCTTTCGAGTCCGAAAATATTATGGTAACAAATGTTTAAACTTCATGTGATCTTCATGTGGACGAGACAAAAGGTGAGAAAGTGTGACAATGAGAACACGAAGTATTAACCCCTTTGCCGGATAAACTAAGTGAGGAGATTCCACAGGGGACACTACTCCAGTTCCCCCCTTGTAACATAGCATGGTCAGTTTATGCACAAACACAATGAAAATGTTAGACCGGAGCTGGAGCAGAAGGAAATCCAATTTACGTTTATGAAGTAAAGACAGATTATGGTATCACGCCCCCGAAAATCGGCCTTAGTTGTTATGTAATATACTTACGTTTAAAAACAGTTGAGGCATTTGACCGAATTTATGGATTACTATGTGTCCACAGTACTCCATACAACTTTTGTGTAGAAATTCTGTTATACTCAAATGACCCTTCTAGTAAGTCTATTACACTCAAGTAACCCAACTTTGTGTAGAATGTCCATTACGCTAAAGCAGTGGCGCGGCCCCTGGAGGGTATGGGCGTGGGTTGGCCTTGGCAAACTAAACATTTCTCTGTCCCCCCAAACATTGGCACGATGCAAGTTTCACAGAACAGAGCCCCAAAATTATCTCCATTAATGGGCTACACACGCTACATATGCCATGGATACGCTCTTAAAAGCTCTGAATCTTGCAGACTTTTCTCGGGGAGGCCTGGTTCTAACTTGGATTCTCGGGTTATTGCCCCCAACTTCCACTTCCCTGAAGTGAAAGGAGGGGGTAACGACCGGAGGATCCTAGTTTGGGCTGGGGAAAGGCTCCGATCCCTTCCCCACCACGGACTTCCGAATTTCATGTTTGGGCTCCCCCATCACCCCGAAACTGACTTGGGCACCCCTATTATCACATCCTGGCTCCGTGCTTGCGCTAAAGTCACACCATCTAGGAACGTGCAGGAAGTGATTCTTGTAGTCAACACTTTGTCACTTTCCATGGTCAAGCAAGTAGAGACCATAATAATATATCCACCAGATTACACAAATTAATTATATACGAAATAGCTGAACCCTTAACCCTTTACCTAACATGAAAAGCAGATGACACTTATAAAATTCTTGAATAACTAATGTTTTTTATTTTTTGTCTAAAAAACTTAGGTTATGACCCCTCTTTGGAACGAGCTCGACGAGACAAAAAATGAAAAAAATAATGAAAATTAATTGGCGATTTTTGTGAATAGCGCTGGCCGCATTTGGTCGTTACGTTGGGTAATGGGTTAACACATAAAATGAACCTCTCCTTTACTCCTGAAATAATCCAAGTACAAAGTCTATTACGCCAAAATGGTTCCAGCTTTGTGTAGAACACATGTTACACTCAAGTGGCCCCAAACAACTCATGGTCATTAGGGTTCAAATTGTTAAAGCTTAATACACGATTTTGAATTTTTGTAGGTGCTTTATTCGACTCACTGGGGTCATATAATGTAGCTTTCCACTGTGCTGGTATTCCCGTTGTGGCTGGCGCTGTTATTCTTTTCTTCATCCCCTGGGCTCAGCGAACATCACAATCCAATAATATTATGATAGTAGTCAGTCAAGAGGGCATTATCGAAGGAGAAGACGATGGTAGAGAAGATTTTACCGACATCCAGCCGGGTCCCTCATCTTCTACGGAAACTGTGATCTTTACGCCAGCACAAAAAGGTGGAAAGAAAAGAAAGGCCAAGCCATCTACATCAACAGACACAGCACATAGAGCTCAGCACACTGATGTTCCTGATTATATTTACTACAGGCGAAGGTTCTTACCGTACTCAAGGTACTCGTCGGAGGCCAATGACGTCTTGGAGGCATTGCACAGAAACTCGCAGATCCTATCAGAAATGTTAGGACAAACTTCGAGTCAGGATCGAGACAGGTTAGATTTTGGAGGCCCTCCCCCAGGGTGGCAATGTCAACCACGCAGAAGCTACATTGATAACATCCGCCCGCAGGTAAGTGTTTTAATCTGATAATGCTTCAATTACGTGATCAAATTGGTAATTGGACTATGACAGGGCCCAAAGGAAGACGTGAGCAACCGAGTGTCCTTTGTTGGTGAAAAATTATATTCTATGGGGAATGTCTAATCTAACTCCTTGAATATTTCCCTTGAAAAAAAATGTTTTTTTTTCTCTCGCGAATATATTAAGAGAATGTTAAGAGAAAGCATTTTCTCTCCCCACTATACGTGAAACATACGCGTGTCCCGGGAGAGACAGCAGGGTGGGATACCCCACGTGACATACTCATTTGCATATTTTATTAGGTCGCCAGAACTAAATAGTTCTAATGAATTAGTGTTCGCAAATGTTCAAACGCTTCTTAAATTGTGTTCGTTTATTACCTATTTATCTGTTCCTTGTTGATATAGACTCAATATTTAATTATTATTCAGATATTAAACTTCATTTGTTTCAACCCCATGTTTCTCTGCATATTTAATAATATCACTGCGCGAATTTATCGATCGATCAATAATCTCACAATGCCCTTCATATCAGAGTTTGACACGCGCAAATGCATTAACCCCTTAACGGACAGTGTTACAAATCAATTTTTTAGTATATACCTATGGTATATACCTAACTTTTGTACGATCTTTCCGATGAAATTGTTCGTTTCTCGAAAGGACTACGACTAGAGAAATTGGGTATGTCAGCACGTGACCGCTAATTATCTATAATGATGTAATCCTCGTGTGGGGAGAGAAACATTATCATCGATGAGCCTGAAGGTGGGAATGGGGAAATCTCACCCTCGGGGCAAGATATTTGAACCAGACCCTCGACAAGCCTCGGGTCTGGTTCAACTTGCCCCTCGGGTGAGATTTCCCCATCCCACCTCCAGACTCATCGGGGATCATAATAATCCCACTGACTGACAAACAAAATAAATGTAACAGTCTGTGGTTTGTGGTCTATGGTAGTTATTACATATAGCTTCCCTACATGAGCGGCGTTGTCCGTCCTATCCATATTTATTAAGTACTAGCGGGTGAATACCCGGCGTTGCACGGGAGAAGATGGTTATATCAATATACCCTCAGATATGATCGACAGAAGGTCAAGGTCACCAATTTCAAGTCAATGATCGATGGGTCAATATACCCGCACATATGAAATTTTAGACCGATTGGCCCAGCCGTTTTCGAAATAAAAGGTCAAGGTCACCAATTTCAAGGTCAAGGTCACCCCGCACGGGCACCCCGATAAAGTCAAAATGATCGATGGGTCATTATACCCTCACATATGAAATTTTAGCCCGATCGGCCCAGTCGTTTTCGAAATAAAAGGTCAAGGTCATCAATTTCAAGGTCAATGTCACCCCACACGGGCACGGCGCCCATCCCATGTTACTCGCAGGGACGAATTACCCCCGTGTAGAAAATCTGAGATCGATCGGTCGAGAAACGGAGGAGTTCACCCGGAACAAAGATAGATAGAGAGATAGGGAGATCAATTTCAAGGTCAAGGTCACCCCGCACGGGCACGGCACCCATCCCATGTTACCCGCAGGGACGAATTACCCCGTGTAGATAATTTGAGATCTATCGGTCGAGAAACGGAGGAGCTCACGCGGAACAAAGATAGAGAGAGAGAGAGAAAGAGAGAGAGAGAGAGAGAGAGAGAGAGAGAGAGACACACACACACAGACATTCACATTTATATATTAGATTGGCACTATAAAGGAAGATTGCAAGGCTGAGAAATTCACTTCAACAGAAATTTATTTTCTGCATTTATTTGGATTTTGGATTTAACGACACTTTTAATAGCCAGGGTTATATCTTGTCGGATAGTTTTACGGTTGAAAGGCTCTCCAACTTACTGACCCCACAGGGAGCGCGGTGGTCTGTGGTTACGGCATCGGAATTCAAACCGAAAAGTCCACGGTTCGATCCCCGCCAAGGGCAACTGTGTTGAGTCCATGGGTACGCCTCAGTACACAGCGCCACCGTGCCCACGTGGGGGCACGGAGGCGCAGTGTACTGAGGCGTACTGCGCGTCGATGGTACACGTGACTTCAACCAGTGCTAAATAAATAAATACTGACCGCGCACAACCAGGCTTAGCATCGTTTTAACACCTTTATGCCGTCAACGTGAAATACGCCTCGGCACACTGCATCATCGTGCTCCAACTTGGACAGATGGATTAATAGTCCAATCTGATGTTTGACCTGGACAAAATTTGAACAAAAATGAGTCATATATCATTATGCTCAGAAAGCAATTATCTTTCAACTGTAAAAGAAATATAAAAAATCCATTCGTTCATTTTTTTGTTATTTTTGGGTAAAAATTCAATTTTAGCTAAAAATAGTGAAAAATATGAAAAAATGTTTTTTCAAGACTTTTGATATCTAGTGAAGGTTTCTGTTGAGAAAAAGTTTGAGAACAGGTTATTCTTACTTCTGAAGTGCATAAGCAGCGAAAAAAAAAACCAATTCATTTTATTCAGTTCTAAGATTTGGTTTCCGTGAATTCACACATTCACCCCTGCAATTTCAACACATCACATTGCATTCTAGGCCTAGTTTTCTACAGGCACGCATTTTGAATATACCCATAGTAGCTTGGTGTACAAATGTTCACCACGAGTGGTGAACATTTGGTACACCAAGCTACTTTGGGTATATTTTTTTTATATACCATGATCGTCAGAGTATTAAGAGTCGCTATTATTTTTTTCTCGATTTTACTGAGCAGCAGACGTACATACGTGTGAATCTGTTTCTGTTTGCATGAACACCAGTGGGTGGTACTTCCGCTGTCAATTTTGTTGCAGAAACGAAATGGAAAAAGAACAATCATTGGGCCCTTTTCATTTTAATAACATAATAATATACTATTTTGAGTTATGGTACATGTATCTTCTGCGGTAAACTCATTTAAAACGTAATAAATAATGGCCGCTTCCATTTCACTATTCGCGAGGCGACGAGCGATAAATTTCGACAAGTTTGCATTCAGGTCGATGTCACCAAAGGTCAACTTGGATGTAGTTCCACTGTAGATGTAAATTTTAACTACTAAAATCCCATTGCTGGCGTGTTCACCACGGTTGGTGTGTAAAGCTAAAATTTATGTCATAGGCTTTTTATATATAGCAGAATAGGTAATCATGGTATAAATGGATGTTTTGCATCCACATCTAATCATCTTCAGAACATTGTGTGATGCAAGCCTCTTATCTGTGTTTCTTGGCTCTTAAGACGCCGTTTCTAACTTTTCACCCGTAATCTAGAACATTTACCTTCTGAGATTCCTTTCCACTCCGCAGTTTTATAGTAGACTCTTAAACTGTGACGTGCATCGCCAGTAGGTGGCAAACACTCTGGTTTGATGTAAACTTGATTGCTGACAACCTTGTCTAGAAATGTAATTTTACGAAGTCTGTTTAATTCTCCAGCATGGTCCTCTGCGCAGTACAAGCACATAATAGCAGTTTCTCCAGCAGCTATTACCTCTTCCTTTGAAATTGACCCATCTGCACAATTTCTGAAAGTAGCATCCTTTTTGAACTGCACAAGACTTGCACCTTTTTCCAGTACCATATGGCCTGGATGTTGTTTCACACCCCAGTACAGCGTGAAGAAACAATGTTGTCACAGATATCACCACCAAGACCTTTTCTGGTCTCCTCATCATCCCACCTCATTGGACGCGCGACGCTTGCTTTTGATTCGGGTCTAAGATACAGCTTTTGCATAAAAACAGAAAAGCACTAGCAAATCCGTATCTTCACCAGCACTAGAAGCAAACTTCTTTCCCATCATGCTCATGCATAGAACATGCAGAGCGTGATAGGAGTCACATTGCTTTTTGCGATCCATCCATTCTCCTCCCCCTGATGAGGCCTCCTACAGACTTTATGCTTCTCATCAGCATCTGTTCTATAATGAAATCTGTCGGAAGTCCAGCCCAGAATCTATCACTCCGCCTAACAGAATGAAAACCATTCATGAAATGATCATACACACTTGGATAGTTATCTTTCAGATCTGCAATGTTCGATAGGTAAATATATAGAGGATATTCACGAAAATTTGATGAATACCGAAAATATCTCGTGAGTGGCTACAAAGAAATATGAGGATCTTCACGAGCGACGCAGTCGCGAGTGAAGATCCTCATATTTCTTGTAGCCACGAACGAGATATTTTCGGTATTCATCAAATTTTCGTGAATTTTCTTTTTATTTAATGCTCTACGACTACAAACTCTCCAATTTGTGGCCTTTATTTGCCATTAAGGTGCAAAATTTATGTGCCGAACCGGCGTCCATACAAAAATTACAACAACCAAACTCCAACCATTGGAATGTGTGAATATCCGCACAAAAAGTAGTCCCGTCTTATTTCTCCCCTAACTTTACGATTTACCAAGGCTGGCGAATTGAAATAATCGCAATGTGTTTCGAAGAAATAGAACAATAACAAAAAACACCACTTTCTTATTTTCAATAACAAGACACGTCATTTTATTTTTTTTGAACTCAATGCACTGAAGACGTGTGAAGTTGAACTGAAGAAATTTGAAAGTGATTTCGGCTTTTCGCTGGAAGGAGAATGAGAAAGTCAAACTTTGAAACCGCTGATTTAATGAATTGATTTAGTCACTGTCACTATCAATTATTCGAATTCGTTTGTATTTGGGACTCTGGAATTCATTACTGATGTGCTGACTCGTTTAAAGTACATGTGATTCGTCATCCGAACCTACGATGAAATATCGATTTCTAAATATCATTTTGATATTCCGTTTTGCCGACCGACAGGGGAATATGACTTAATTTTTCAGCGTGAATTGATGCCTGAGCATTAAATAAAAACGGATTTTGTGTATGCATTGTGGCCAGACGCTGCAAAATATGACAGCATACTTGACACTGCCTGCAGGTGAAGCTAGTTACTAGTTCTCTCTGCTTTGATGAACATCCTCAATATGTCCAGCGTTTCAATGTATTCGATCCAGAGTTTAGATGTTCTGCTCTTCTTGGAGGTTTCGGAAAGTAGTGTCCAGCATTTCCTTTATACGCACTGCATATTCATCTCCAGCAATGTCTGATATGTCTGTCTCTTGTTTCATCAGATGTTCTAGCTGTAACACTGGTTGGTGAAGGACGTGCTTAGCTTCTGAGATGGTGAAAATACTTGTCTCACTGGAATTACCACTAACACCCGACGCAGGAGATTCATTGGGATAATAACGAGCCGGGAGTGATCAATGTCGTCAAATGTGCAGTGGGTCTTCCAACAGTTCTGAAATGAACAAGGCATAGAGGGCAAGCTCTAGAAGTGCATGTGCCCGTAACACACAAGCCATTGCTTTCCCAGAAAGCACATGAGGTACTGTGTTGTCGCCATATGTCACTTCAGAGAGCTCCTTCAATCCTGTATCAGTCATGATGTGACTAATGCTCCCTGGAAAGCTCATCTGCAAGCGAAATCCACCCAGACGTACGACCATCTGATTGATTCTACTTCCCTATGGCTCCGAATTGTAGAGCTTTCATCCATAGCGGTTGGCCAAATGTCACAACAGGCATCGCTCCATCCTTTCCTGCCTAGTTTGCCACAAAGCAAAGTGTAGAATAGACACGAGATTCGTTGATGGGATCCAAATCTAGCATGGGCAAAAAAAGAACAGACGATTTCCCTAGGTACTCGCCCTTGTGAACAAGTTGCATGGTGCCATTCCACAGAGGTGGTCGTGTGCGTAAGAGCCACAATATCTTCCACAATATATCAATACTGTAACTGGGATCCTCCACACAAAATCCAGGCAGTGACTTGTAAGTGCCGGAAGAGCTTTCTTGACCCTTGTAGAAGTGGATGTCTATTTTGCCAACCGCTGTTACATCTTCCGCTGCCGCCTCTACACGCGCGATTATCCTCATAGATTTACAGCGGGTGTCACTGCCAAAGTAATGCCCATGTCGTTGAATGTGTTCCGTCCCTCAAAAGTGCGAGTAATGTGGTCAACGTTGTCGGCCACAAACTGCATGAACTGTTGGTCTGGTGTGAATCCTGGGATGGCTAACCTATGTGACACTGAAGCAGTTTGTAGACATCTTTGAACTTCTGAGTAAGAGGAACAGAATCATAACTCACTGAATGTGTATATTAGGAATCGCGATCCATAGTCAAGATTGACCTGCACGCTCAGACCTAACTGAAGAGGGGCAATGACTGCTCTGTGTCTAACTGCCTGGACGATTCAATGGCCAATCGCTACTTCCTTCAGTTTAGTATCATTGCCCACAAACAGTTTGTTAAAAAGCAGCTGGAGGGAGTCTGGAAGATACTCTAGGCACTTCTGTACTCTTGACATATCCGTCGATGTAGGATATATGTCCATGTTTGCCTCCTTTGACTTGATGTCACTCTGGATTAGTCTAACTGCCGTTTTTACGAAGCACTGTATTTGAACTTTTGAAGTTCCATTTATTTCTGTGAAAACGATTCTGTCACCAAAATATTCTTGTAACCTTTTTTTCATGTGATTCACACTAAACGGCTCCTCGATGAACTCACCCATTTTGTCTCCAGGTCGCGGACTGTCAGTTGTTCCTCGTCATTCTCCTCAAAATAGTTCACTGCCTGTAGAAAAAAATCATCCTCTCTACTACTGTCCACACCTCTTCCAGATTTCGGTCTCTTTGTGGGTGGTTCATTGTCTGCATCTTTCTCTCTATCAGTTCTGAAGTTTACACTACACGCTGAAAACTAAAGTGTTAAAAACTACACTTGAAGTGCTGTATTTAACACTTACTAAGTGCTGAACTAGCACTTTGTTCAAGTGTAGATATCTCAGAACTTCACAGGTGTTGACAATAATACCACTTGACACGTGTAATGTCGCGACACTTAAAAGGAAACAACGCAGATGACGCGGATCAGGCTCGAACTCTCGAGCCTGATCCGCGTCATCTGCGTTGTGTCCTTTTAATTATGTACCCACCAAGCGCAAATCAAATTATGGACGATTCTGGAAGAACCACCAATGCTAAATGGGGAGTGCCATCCATTCAAGTTTCAGCTGTCTGACGATTGTAATGTCAAAGTGCTTAAAGCATTGCACTTTGAGTGTTAAAATCAAACCCTAAGAGTTAGAATGGGTTTAACACCTTGAAAGTGTCAGTTTTAACACTTTAGTTTTTAGTGTGCAGTCAGAAGCAATAAGATCCATGGAGGACTCTATATGCGTTAGTATTTCTTTTCCCCAGGAATCGTTTCTCTCTAAGTATTTTGTTTTCCCACTTTTTGTAGTGTTCTTATTCTCACCTTATATGCAAAATATTTCTTAGTTGAAGACCTGACCATATACTCAAGAATCAGTTTTCTTCAGAAACCACAGTCCGATTCATTATCATATTTAAAGGCAGGAGATTCAGACCTACGTTTTACTGGATCCACGGGGCCCTATGTTTCTCATATTCGTTTTCTTGTTTGCAAATACCCTTCGTTTGTATAGATCATTCTACATTTTGCATGTCCAACTTTTACATTCCTTCTCTTTTCTTGGCTGCAGTATTTATTGCAGTGCAACCTTTTTGGTCAAGTCGTACTGTTTCATCCTCTTCTAGAAGTAGAGGTTGGGTGCAAAAGTCATACTCTACCCTCTCCATGTTTCGCACGAGCAAATACAGGATCCCGAAAAAAGCAAACGAATCTGTTCCATGTATTAAATATTGTCAAATAAAGATACCGTTGCAAAAATAGAAAGCAAAAAGTAGAAAATAGTGTTATAGAAACTTTGAAAAAGATTCTTTTAACCCATAACTACTAGAATTACATACCAAATGGCTGCACATCCTTCAAAAACTTTAAAGGAATTAAAACGTTCTGTTAATATGTACTAATTTCATATTTTACCTGGGATACATTCTTTGGTTAGTTGTATGTTAGTGTCTTACCAAACGTCTATCCAGCAACAAATATTTTTCCAGCGTAAATTAAATATTTATTCAAATGAAAATATGTATTGCTTTCCATTAATCTTTATTTTTATTATTTTATGGAATTTACCTGAAGAAACTGACAATAACGTTTTCTTTCTTTTTTTTCTAAAAAATTACAAACCTGAATTACTGTATAAAGATTGAATTTTAGCCGAAAATCAGTTCAAAACCTGTATTTATCACACAAGAAGAAACACAACGATATCAAAATTTGCAAAAAAATATTTTTCCATATTTTTTGCTATTTTTTAGCTAAAATGATATTTTTGAACTGAAATATAAAAAAGTCTAAATGGCGGGATCTTTTTGTATTTTTTTCCAGTGAAAGGGCAATCTTAAGGGAGTTGAATGGTATATATTTCATTTCTATTCAAATTTTGTCCCAGTCATACCTATATATATTTTAACCCTTTACCTAACGTAACGGCCAAAACCGGCCAGCGCTATTCTCAAAAATCGCCAATTAATTTTCATTATTTTTTTCATTTTTTGTCTCAAAAACATAGGTTATGACCCCTCGTTGGAACGAGCTCGTCGAGCTCGTTCCAACGAGGGGTCATAACCTATGTTTTTGAGACAAAGAATGAAAAAAATTAGTTATTCAAGAATTATTTTTGCAAGTGTCGTCTGCTTTTCAGATTAGGTAAAGGGTTAAATTGACTTGACTATAAGTGTCTTATTCAACAACGCAGTCGAAGTGCATTAGGGTAAAACTTAACTTCGACCAGAAGTCCGGTGCTCTGTCCCAAAACACCCCCACCCTACCCTGGGCTCTCAGGAATTAAATTAGTTGCTTTTGGTGAATAACGGTTACAACAATTTGGAAATAAGATTTGTTTTCAAATAGTGACTTTGGAGCTTCTTCAAATCAACCAAAATTAACGAAATTAAACTTACTCTATAAATGGGGAGTGCATTTATAACACTCAAGTTTTGACTTTGAAGCGAGTATCTCCGAGATAACGGCAGCTGATATCTTAAAAAATACGAACGAACAAATAACCTATTTGGACACAATTTTCAAACATATTTTTCTTTTTACGTATCGATTTGTCACTTGTGCTTGCCAATCACACCTGAGTTTTGTTTTTGTCTTTATTTCGAGCAGACGTCAGAACTGTCAAATTCTACAAATAAGAACGAATTTTTAAAATGATTCTCTGACTTAGAGGCGTGTAATAAACACGGAACGCCGCGGTGTATGAATGTGTTCGTCAATACGGCACTCGTGCCATGGCGGAAGGATAAAACCCGATGCTGCGCATCTCGTTCTATTTATCTGTGCTGGCACTCGTGTCGTATTGCCGAGTGTATTCACCGTGACATTCCGTGTATTTTTTGGGCCCTAAGCTAGGGCTGTTACGATTAATCGATTGTCGATCGGTCACGCCGAAATCGATTAGTATTTTTCGTTGTCGAACAATCGGTAAATTTTACCCCGTTTTAGACTTTTAATAATGAAAAGAAAATTTGATGAAAAACTATTGTTTCTAAAGGCAAAAGGCCAAGAACGTCGACGTTAAACCTCAAGAAGCCATTAGAAGCATTTGTATTTTAGGTACATTCAAAGCTTTGATGTTCTGAACTTTTGAACCGTCAGTGTAATAATCAAGACCGGTCGGCAGTTGCGAACTTGCGAAGTTCGCAACTGACGGCCGGTCTTGATTATTACACTGACGGTTCAAAAGTTCAAAACATTAAAGCTATGAATGTACCTAAAAAAGGATCGTCTTCGTTGTTTACTTGAGGTATGTCATCTGGCTTGAGCTTAATTTCTAAAGACTTCAAAGAGAGGGAGAGGGTGGGGGTCATCTAGATACGATTAATCGATTATTATCGATTATTTGCGACGATTAGTCGATTCCTAAATTAAAAAATCGTGACAACCCTATCCTCAGCTACGGATCCTAAAACTTTCCCAGATGTCCTTATGTGTTGGTATTGGTTTACATTGTTTCATATGCTGTGCACAAAACGTGTAGCATGCGTGCGCATTCGGGTATTAAAGGATGGCTGGACATGGAGGCCTTCTATCAGAAGGCCACTGATGGTAGATCATAAATATAGAAATGTACAGGTGTACGACCATCTGTCGCTGCAAGTGATCGGCGGGAAATATATCCTAATAGAAGAAATTTCCGCTATAAGTGTGTATATTCTCGAAAGTTATAATAGTGATATTCCTGTTGTTCCTTGGTGGTTAGGGTTTGATGTACTTCAAAAAAAAAGAAACTAATTAAGCGTCCATCTGTTAAGAAGTCTCTCCGTGTACGGTTTCGTTGACGTTTCTTTTTTAACGCTCAACAAATGCAGGTGTTCAACATATTCCATCATCAGTTGGATTGGGCTGACTGTAAGAGAGTTTTATCGATAAGCAAAAATCAAATTTGGCAAGTAATTCCCACAAAAGATTTTTTTCTTACACAAGTGAATGTACCACTGCTTCTCATAAAATTGAAAAAGGGAGCTTCTTGCACAAGGATTTTTTTCTTCGGAAACCCATTTCACTTAGGCCACAACAAATAATTTATTCCGATGCAATTTTCTGTTCAGATCAATGAGGGAGGAAGAATTTTTAACCCTTCACCTAACATAAAAAGCAGACGACACTTGCCCAAAAAATTCTTGAATAACTATTATTTTCATTTTTTGTCTCAAAAACATAGGTTATGACCCCTCATTGGAACGAGCTCGACGAGCTCGTTCCAATGAGGGGTCATAACCTATGTTTTAGAGACAAAAAATGAAAAAATAATGAAAATTAATTGGCGATTTTTGAGAATAGCGCTGGCCGGTTTTGGTCGTTACGTTTGGTAAAGGGTTAAATGTATAATATAATTGAAGTATAGCACTGTATTTTACTTATTCTTGATAAACTCTTAACTCTTTACCTAACATGAAAAGCAGACGACACTTGCAAAAAAAAAATTCTTGAATAACTAATTTTTTTCATTTTTATCTCAAAAACATAGGTTATGACCCCTCGGGGTCATAACCTATGTTTTTGAGACAAAAAATGAAAAAAATTAGTTTTTTTAGAATTGCACTACCCGGTTTTGACCGTTACGTTGAGTAAAGGGTTAAATGAATATAATTTATATCGTGACCGATGTTCGAGGACTTTGTCGATGGTCAGTATACACCCTTGCATATTTGCCGTGCCGACTCCCCCAAGTAGGAGAGAGTTGGTGCGGGAAAATAAGCGAGATGCATGACTTGACGCGGGGCAAGTTGCTTGTAATCCGGATAAGAAAGTCTCATGTAAATATTCTATGTTTGCTTCTAAATGCAAAGAATACCATTCTTGGTGCAAATGTGAGACCTTCCCAGAAAATATGAGACCTTACTTGCAATGATTCATCCGTTCGATTTTCATCTTTTGGTTGTTATTTTATGCTCCCAAATGTCTTGGTAGCAGCGATGCTTTTCTGGGGGAGCGTGGGGAAACGAGGTTCCCCTACTTTTTCTGAGGGGGGACGCAGTTCCCCTGCAATTTCAATGACTTGATCTTGACGAATATCCCGCATGCTCTACAGCTAGCAAGACGAAGAAGTGTTCGCTGTGTTGAACACAGCGAGCACTTCTTCATATTGCTAGCTCTATTAAACCAATTTAAGTTATGTGTATTTACTTTCCAAATTATAAAATGATATATATATTCAGTCGGATATATATATACAGAATGACGTCACGGAAGTGACATCATCGGTATGTTGCGCGCGCGTTTGTTTTGGTTTGTAACTCAGTGATGTCTCACCTGCGGATTTCTACGTTGTTCTCAATAAAAATGGAGGGAAGATTAAGCATCTTAGTTATTAGGCGATGGGACTAAGGAAATTCACTGCAGAAAATCAACGAGAATTCGGGTTTTCAGTAATAAATTTCAACATTTTCCCGTACCTCCCCTAGATCAAGAGAGGAATACCCCTCTCGGGCTGTCCCAAACAACGCCTATCGTCGACCATTGCAGCATTGACCCACCGTTTCTCTACTCTAAATTTCAGAAGAGGACGTGACAACTGTTATTTATTCCCAGTTCCTCATTCGACATTCGTTAAGAACTGATAAAATATGTTTATAACGAATGTCAAATAAAGAAATGAGAATAAGTAACGGTTGTCACGTCGCCATTGCGGAACACATCACTGCATGGTCGCAGGTTGTGACAAAACATTGGTACTGATAAAAACGGCCAATCGGGCCCATTTTATTGAATGCTCTAGTGTCTGAGAATCAAATCTTTCATTTTGTTTCGCCTAATGTTTATTTTTTGTCTATTACTTATTCTGTGGATTTTTTTTTTGTTTCAAGGAAATTCCTGGTCAACACTCAAGAAATGTTCTTAATATAATGTCAGTACCTGCGGGACTGGCAGTTATGCCAAACGAGACACAACAACAATTTGTTCCACGATACACGAGGCGGGAGAATATTTCTAACGCGCCATCAACCGGTAACTCAACGCGATACCCGTCCAGACAGGTTTCCAATACATCTGACAACGTAATCTGCCCAACGGTGAGTGAACTCTATCAGGCGACCGTGTCCAGGCACAGTCGCGGCACAAGTCCACTCCAAAGTCCATCGTCATCATACGATAATTGCCACTTAGATGACTACATCGGCAGTATAATGGGACGAGAGCAAAACCGAATCTCGGACTTAGTTGTAGAGAGCACAGGCCATGTGGCGCCTAACATTCTAGACACAGACAACGACAGTGCAGCGGGTACAAGACTTCCGTTTACTGAATTAGTTAGTCAACGAGGGCAACAACATTTTGTCACGGTAGGCAACTCTAACATTCCAGCTAATAAAGTGCAAATGATTGATGGGAAAATTATTGTGATACCCGACAACCAAGGTCAGCTTCAAATACCGATTCTGCAACCAATTGTGCAGGGTGAGTGTCAAGGACAAACAAATGTACACTCACGTGGCGTAGGTTCAACCGATGATCCGAATACAACTAGTTCAAGTCCATTTACATCACCATATTCTATAATAACATCCCCTGTTTCACCGACAGGAGTTGTTAACGAAGAAATTCAGGTAACGATGCCACAGACAAGAATTTCGAGCCATACTCCTCCATTACCAACAGTTCCTGAAGAAGACACACCAAGTTCCTACGGAAGAAACGACGGCAGACGCCACGATGGCCAAAGTCGCAGTCCAGACGGCGCTCAAGTAGACGACGTCTTCCAACATCTGTTTGATAACTAGATCAAGCGAACAGATGCAAGATCGCTATATTAGAATTTAACCCTTTACCTAACACGACCAGAGGACAGCACGTGGAAACAAACAAAAAACCGCAATAGCCAAAAATGTTCATTTTTAGGCCTCCAAAACATAGCTTATGCCCTTTACTGGGACGAACTCGACGAGTTCGTTCCAAAGATGATAATACGTTATGTTTTGGAAGCAACATTTTTGAAAATAAGAAAATATGAAGGTTATTTTTGTTAATTTTCGTCATTGGAAGAGATTTTATGGAAGTTATCTCGCCTTAATTTCCTGAACCTATCAGTAAATTTATCACAAAGGGTATGGCACTTTCATATAAAAATTGAAATTTCGAAATGTTAGCGAATTTGTATCATCGATGTATAATCATTTCACAAACTTAACCTTTTACCTAACATGAAAAGCAGACGACACTTTCAAACAATATTCTTGACTAATAATTTTTTTCATTTGTTGTCTCAAAAACATAGGTTATGACACCTCATTGGAACGAGCTCGACGAGCTCGTTCCAAAGAGGGGTCATAACCTATGTTTTTGAGACCAAAATTGAAAAAAATAATGACAATTAATTGGCGATTTTTGAGAATAGCGCTGGCGGTTTTGGCCGTTACGTTGTGTAAAGGGTTAAGACATTTTCCTGTACAGTAGTATAAAAATACCGAAGCTGACTTTTTAAAAAAAAATCACAATCTATTTGAAAGTTTGACTGTTATTCTATGCTGAAACGCATTTAGAAATAAGAAAACGGCGTTTTCACCATCTTTTGATTTTCTGAAACCTTTTTTTCTGTTCATAATGTCAACAGTGTGTGCATCGTGACATGTAATAAGGACACTGTCCTTTCAATTAATTTTAAAATCTAGGAGGGGAGATATGCTAACTTTTTCCCGGAAAGAATAAAAAAAACTTGGAAATTACGGTAAAAACACACTCGCTGAACAATGAGCTGAAGTGAACCCTCGGTGGTGGCTGTTTGATACTGATAGATAGATATTCTTAATGGCGGATTATTTGTAAGTTAGTTGCTTCTAATTGGCTTGCGACAAAAAAACAAAGTTTCCTCTTGGTGCTTTTAATGAACAAAAACAACAGACAGCTCAGAGAGCTGTCTGTTGTTTTCGTTCATTAAAAATAAGAAAATGAAACTCGCTCACTAATAATTTCAAGGGAGATAACTTTATCAAAAGTCGGTTTTATGACGACATAAGTCAGGGATGATAGCGCTGTAAGTTTTTGGACGTTAGGTTAGGTAATGGATTAAAGTGTCGATGAAGCCTGGAATACCACTTTTTTGAAGCGCATGGGTAGAAATGTCAGATCAAAATGATATTGGAATGTTCTATATATTTTGGGGAAAATGTGCCATTCTGCAAATCATGATGACAATTAAATTCTTAACATTTAGTTCAAAGAGCTTTCTTAGCCAAGTTTCTTTCAAATTCTGTTTCTATGAGTTAGTTTACTGCTAGAAGGCACGAACATTCCTCTATTGGAAGCCACTCCATTGGTTTTATGCTGCATTCATTATCTTGTGTGCCAGGCTGCATAAAGAACGTTTGAATAAACTGTTTTGTTGCAGTTAATTGGAGAATAACAATAAACACTCTCCAATAAATTGTGATAAGACACGTAATTATGAACAAAGTGTTCCTAATTAAGGATCTCCAGGATTAATTAATGAAATTATGACGTAACGTGTTGCTGGACCGGAAAAGCGGTCTCCCGTGTTGAAAGAGTTAAGGGGGTGGGGAACTGTTTATATATTTCAGAAGTACCAACAAAACGGCAATTGAAGATTGACTAATCAGAACATGTGACTACTGTTAGAGGGAAAGCATGCTGTCATAAAAATAAACAGCTCCTCTTAAATGCATGCCGTCACATTTATCCAAATGGTCAGCAGTAATAACTCATTTTTTTCATTTTTCCAATTGAAGATTTTTTTCAGGTATTTTGGGACTCCACTACTGTAGTGTGTTTTTGGGAACATGTAGACATTTATTAACCCTGTGCTGGGAAAGTTTGATGAAAATCAAAAACATATATTCTGGGGAGTTCAATTTTTCTTTTGTCATTTTTTCTTACAAAATATAATTCTATCACAATTATAGATGCTACATGACATGAAAATAAAATATATTTAGTCCCTTAGAATACGCCCATATATTTTTGAACACAAACAGAATTTTCAGCCATTTTTGGTCATATTATTATTTATTATTATTATTATTTATTGGTGTTTAAGGTCACATACTTATGCACAATGGCTAATCGTGACCGTGACAGTTTTACGGGTGGAGGAAGCCGGAGTACCCGGAGAGAACCACCGAGCAACGACGAGCAGCTGTCAGCTCTCCAACATCGTAACTCTGAACTCTGCACCGCAGCACAGGCAGGGTTAGATTGGTTGAAGACATGCGCACCATCAACGTGCAGTACGCCTCAGTACACAGCGTCATCGTGCCCCCATGTAGGCAATCGGGGTGAAGTGTCTTGCCCAAGGACACAACGCGGTTGCCGCAGGTGGGATTCGAACCGAGGACCTCTCGGCTTGCAGCCTGCACCTCTACCAACTGAGCCACCGCGCCCCCTTTTGGTCATATAACCATCATCTTAACTCCCTTCACTCTGATGTCAAAATATCCCAATTTCAAGTAGCCATTTTTCCCATAATGCAACTGGGAATTTAACCAATTCAATCTTGTTTGACAGAGCTCAATGAGCTCTGTCAAACAAGATTGAATAGGTTAAATTTCTAGTTGCATTATGGGAATAATTTGCACCTTGAACTTTAGATATTTCGACATCAGTGTGCAGGGGGTTAACGTGATATAAACATCGAATGGAGCACATAATAGTTACCAGCAGGGGGCGACTCCAGAAGTTTCGTTTCTCCTACGGAAAACCGATTCGTCTTGAGATAATGTGTCTTAAGACTCGGTTGCAGTTGATGTGCGTCATATGTTTTCGGGGTTATTTGCTAAGAAAGAAAATCTACATTTTTGAGTTGTATATATATGTTGATCTGGATTTTCAAAGTTATAACCCGCAAATAGACTGAACCAAACTGGATATTTTTATTTCACTGATATTAAATATTTAGACCTTTATGTGACATTTTCGTTTCTCTAAAAGTTTCACGATGCGGTTGCACCATTTCACTGCATTTCAATATTTATTTATTTATTTATTTATTTATTTATTTATTGGTGTTTAAGGTCATATATTTCTGCACTGTGGCTAATCATGACCATGACAGTTTTACGGGTGGAGGAAGCCGGAGTACCCGGAGAGAACCACCGAGCACCGGCGAGCAACTGTCAGCTCTCCAACATACTAACTCCACACCAGCAGGGTTAGCATTGGTTGAAGACAAGTGCACCATCGACGTGCAGTACGCCTTAGTCCACGACGTCGCCGTGCCCCCAGATGGGCAGTGGGGTGAAGTGTCTTGCCCAAGGACACAACGCGGTTGCCGCAGGTGGGATTCGAACCGAGGACCTCTCGGCTTGCAGCCAGCACCTCTACCTACTGAGCCACCGCGCCCCCTCTGCATTTCAATAGAACAGTTGGCAGTAGTAAGTACGAGCATATCAGCATCAAACATGCCACGCCGTTCATGCTCCTGGTGTGGACATATTTGCTTGTGTGATTCAAATCCATACGCATGGACGAAGGAGTACGATTGTGAGCCTCATACATGCTGCCACGTTCTAAATTGAAGCTTTCAACTCGGCGGGTCTACAGTACGGCCGCCGTGAACTGGTCACTTTCTATGGGTGGGTAATATTTCCACTAGAGCTGAAATGGTTAAGGGGTTTTCTTGATCAATTAATCACGTGGATTAACCTTGGTTAACTGATTAATCACTTGTCCAAATAGATATCTGAATAACTGCCATACCGTTGATGATTTACAGCATGAACCCTTTACCCAATCGTAACAAACAAAACCGACTAGGCCTAAATACAAAATTCTCCATTCAAATTTATTATGTTTTCAATTTTTGTCTTAAAAACATAGCTTATAGCCCCTCATTGGAACGAGCACGTTGAGCTCGTTCCAATGAGGGGTCATAAGCTATGCTTTTGAGACAAAAATTGAAATTTTTTAGTAATTCCTGAATTTATTTTGCATGTATCGTCTGCTACCCGCAGTGGTAAAGGGTTAAGAGCGACCATTTCCCGCTACTGATACAGTATGATGATCATGCAAGTAAACAGGTATGTCATCAAGTAGCAATTAGAAGAGTACAAATTCATTATTTGGGGTAGACCAATCAATATTTTCAACGTGCAGCCTCGAGGCTGCACGTTGAAAATATTGATTGGTCTGACCCACACATTTACTGAACAGCCATCCTATTTAATGACGATATGACGTATCTTGTTCCTGGCCGGAAATGCGGCCGCTAGGGTTCAAAGTGTTAATATATATTTACGTCATTACATGAACATGTATCCCAAGAGAGATTAGGAATGAAGTTAATGATCTCTTTTTACTACTAGAGAACTGTTTAGAGTTGGGCACGCTGTTTTTCTACAGGAATTGAGTTACCCTAATGGTGCAGTTTGATAGAGACAAAAAAGCACTTACCCAGCGCGCTAATACTTCAAAATTGTGCGCAATACAGCCACGGAACTTCTAGTTTCAGCCGTATCGCTATGTAATGCCCGTGCTTTCACGTTACTGGTAGCAGGTAATTGGTTGGATGAAGGGTTGAAAGTCATGGTGCATTGTGGGTAATGCGATACCGTTGTGGTATTGTCAGTTGTTTGTAACACGTCGCTATTTATCATCTATGCTTTGCAATCATTGGTAGGAGATAACTGTTCGGGCAGTTCCTGGCATTCCCTCATGGACTTGGTGGTCCAAGCACCTGAAATTTTGGTTTGTTACTTTGCGTACAATGCGATATCTTTTAGGGCCCTGTGAATCATAGATTCTCGATTCGAATCGAATCTCGAATCGCATCACGATGACTAATGAGGGTTGGGGTACTATAAACCTGATTTGTTCCGACTGTGATGGCTAAAGTCCCGACTGATGAAATAATCCAACTACAGTTAAGACTAGAAGTCCTGTCATGAAATGCGCACAAATAGCACGTCGACATGCGCGTTAATCTACGCGTTATGACCATAGTAAGGCTCTCAAATGAAGTACATATGGCCTGTGCACAAGTAATGTTTCAGCCAATGGACCTCCGGGTAACCCGGAGGTCCATTGGCCGAAACATTGCCTGTCTTTGCTAACAAGGTGAACCTGCCGTGCTTTGGATGCCATTCGATATGGCAATTGCGCGCAATTCCCACGCGCAATTAAGCGTCAATAAACGCACAATTCATGACAGGACTTCTAGTTTTAACTGTACAGCATCAAGGTATGCCTTCGTCGAAGACATTCCTTGATGATGTAGTTGGAATATTACCCTATAAGGATTACAGTTCATCGTCGACATTGCTTGGAAACCTTATATTTGTATTTAACAGTGGTAGGGACTAGTAATGTTGGAATTAGTATGGCTGGTGGTAAAGGCCAAGATGTTATTTATGTTAATGTATAGGACGTTACACTCAGTCTTTTATTTTAACATTATTCATGTATGATTTCCATCTGAAGATGCCTGATCCCAAGCTATATTCCTATGAAAAAGATTCGAGAGGAAACGAATCGAACCGAATATCTACTTAAGATTCGAAATCGAATCGAATCTCGAAACTTCGCAGGGTTCTAATATGTTTATGGCAATAGTGGTCGCATAGCCGACGATTTGGTAGATACATAGAGTGGACAATGGATGGCACCAAACCATCCTCTTCCATCCATTTCCTGACTGGAATCGTCGTCGGCGGTGGCCTAGCAAGCACGTCGCACAAGCCGAAGAAAGCCATGCTTTCTATGGAGGTCTAGCACTCATGTTCCCCTTTGAAGGAAAGAGCCGCACTGTTTTTCACCCAAGCGGGCATGATGCCCAAAGTTGAAAAAAAACTATGCTATCTGTAAGAAAGAGCTCTGTTTTTGCGGCCGCCCAGAACGAGAGTTTTTCTAGGTAGGAAACTGTTTGACCTAGCGGTCATGTTTTTCTTTGTAGGGTAGAGCCGCAACGTTTGGAATCCGATCAGGCGTGGTGCCTCTACTCGAAAGAAAGACTATCCTATTCATAAGAAAGAGTTAAGACTTTTTTCGACAGACCGGGAGACCTGTTGTTCTTGGTAGGAAAATGTTTTGGAATCCTAGCAGACATGGTTATTTATTTATTTATTGGTGTATAAAGTCAATTGTCTCTACCTCCCGATCAATTCTGTCTTTTGATTGGTCAGAATGCCTTGGACAAATAGCCATGGCAAAGGGTGCACCCAACATCCAAGGTATATGAGAACGTGTAACATCCAGGGTATAAGCGCACGCGAAACATAGGGGGTATATGGTTTAAACGAAAGCTGTCCGCGTTTGCTCGCTTCGATATAAAAATCGAGCCAAAAACCTGAAAATAGTAACAAAGATCATCAGATTTCCGACAATGCGATCATATTTTGTCGTTATAAATTAAACAGTCGACTAATTAAAATGAAACAACTTGAGAAAAATAACATAAGAGCAAATAATTCGTCCCCTGAGTACCAATGTGTTCTATGTGCCAGTAGGCACATAGAACACATTGGAACGCAGGGGTCGATATGTCAACAAAATACTGTTTACTCGTTTCCTTAACGACCCAAAATATGTAACTCTATCTGTTGTCTTCTGCGTTTGTAAAAACAAAATAGCCATTCACGAATTCGGTCCAACTGTTTACGGAGCGTGCGAAATGCGTCCACAATTTTTTCTCCACTGTGTTTCTATTGTGTTTCAAACGGGACAAAAACGCCATCTCCGTCAACATGTATGGTATATGCAGATTTAATACCTGCCTATCTCATTTAAACACTTCGCCTGCGGCTCGGTGTTTAAAAACCGACATCCAGGTATTAAATCTCCATATACCATAGATGTTGGCGGAGATAACTTATAGTAGTTCTATACAATGGCTTATCATGACCACAACATGAAGACAAAGTCAGCTTTAGACAATCGTTTATACCCACGTTGCCCGTTTTAGAGGACTTCCACCCAAGCATTGGTGACTGGGTCCTATTTTGCCAGTAAAACAGAGCTTGTTTACCACAGTAAACAAGCACTGCATCGCCTGGAGGGATTCTCACGCGTGCCCCTAATTGGAAAGAGTGTTCTTTCTGTAGGAAAGAGCTGCATGTTTTGCTGGTGCCATGTGTTCCCGCTGCTCTTGATAGGAAACTGTGGTAGCACAGCAGATAGAAACGTGGAGAGCCACACTGTTTAGTACCCTAGTTTGCATGGTGATCCTAGTTTGAAAAAAAGCTATACTCTCTGTAGGACACTATTCTCCTTGCGGTGGCCCAGGTGGCCTGTCCCTCTTGGTTCGAAACGTAGCAGGCACGGCGCCCCTAAATGGATATAAGCTGCAGGAAAGAGATTTGCTTTTTGCGACGGCCCAGGAGATCTGTTATTCTTGATGGGAAAATATCGTGACCGAGTAGGCATGTTTCCCCTTGTAGGAGAGGAGTCGTATTGTTTGGTGCCCAAGCATGCATGATGCCCGTTGTCGAAAAAAGCTGTGCTCCCTGCAGGAAAGAGTTATGTTTTGTTTAAAGGCCCGCGAAGCCAGTTGTTCTTCGTAGAAGAAAGTTTATTATGTGTGGTGGCCCAGTAAGCTAGCGCTACCCTGGTAGAAGAGTCATGTTTGCATGATAGCCCAACAAGCTGGTTGCTTAGGAAAGGGAAGAGCGGTGTTGTATGCAGTGGTCTTGCAGGCAAGTTGCTCCAGGTAGGAGAGAGCTATGTCAGTGGTGTTAATGCTGTGATGCTGTCAGCATGTATTTTTTTCACTGCATTCTATTGTGAAGTAATTGGATATCTACATAAAGAAGGATGTTTGTTGGTTTCGTGGGTGTTGGTATAAACGTCAAACCCGCACCCAATACAATCATTTCGTGGTTACTAAGAGTCTGAGTGGAAAAACCGGCAACGTATTTGTTAGTCGTATTAGCCAATGTGGTAAGGTAGTGACGTAGATCAGATTGAGTGTTTTTGAATAAGATGACGAGGTCTAGATTCTGCGAGTTGCCTTTCTAGTAAATGCGAGCGGCACTGATGGTGTGCACCTGCTCCCCGAAACATAAAAGGTCAGGTTGTTGGTCAGTTTAGCAGAAGTCTTGCGTCTGGGTTGTTTTGGGAAATGCAACGTCTGTGTGGTGGCGTTATGGTTAATATAGTCGTGGACAGTATAGTGATGGTTAAGATCTCTTAGTGTATTTTTCAGAATTAATTTCTGTTTTGTGTTAACCCTTTACCCAACGTAACGGCCAAAACTGGCCAGCGCTATTCACAAAAAATCGTCTGTTAAGTTTCATTATTTTTTTCATTTTTTGCCTCAAAAACATAGGTTATGACCCCTCTTTGGAACGAGCTCGTCGAGTTCGTTCCACAGAGGGGTCATAACCTATCTTTTGAGACAAAAAATTTAAAAAATTGGTTATTCAAGAATTTCCATTGCAAGAGTCGTCTGCTTTTCATGTAAGTTAAAGGGTTAACTTCGCTTTGTGTGGCGGCGGGATATTTCGTCAATCCGGAGAACCTCGCACCTACCAATAAAGTAAGTAAATATCACAGCTTCAGAACCTACTCCCAGGTACAGTTGTGGTATGGGAATACAGGGGAAAATGAAAGTGACTGGGGTTAGATTGAACATGAAGGTCAATACGCTCCCATTTCGACAGACCTCCCATCCTTTTAGCACACCTTGCTGAAAATTATACGATGTAACTGTGCAAATGGCTGTATAATTGACACGAGCAGATGTCACCGGAATGGATTAAATTGTACAAATGCATGTGGTAAATGCCAATAAAACAACCGTAGTATGTTGGGGACAGGACGTGTCCGGTTTGAGGGATCTCATCGGAGGATCCCATGTAACGGCATAGTCACGTGACCCAGTTACGTCATGTTGACTTGTCAAAATAGCTCGCATTATGACGTCATTATCATAGTGATACGTGATCTCTGTAATGCGAGTGCTGTTAGGGTGACACATGTTTCCATCGTCTATTTTCTTAACTGGAGGCCGGTATCTTTGTTTCTATGGTCGTACGTGGTTGCTATATGATCCAAAGCCCTCTAATAGCACGGGTGTGTGTGTTCGAGAGGGAGGTCGATTAAATGGGGTTAATCTAATTACCACAAACAGCTACCTAAAATCACCCAAAAAAACGACAAGGAACTACCGAAACTGACTTTGCGAAGCAACCCTCGCGGGTTCATAACAGTAACACATAGTACTATAGGACATGGGGGTGGGGGGTGGGGGTATTCTACTGAAGAGCACTCTTGCTGGTTTGGATTTTGGATTAAACGCCTTTGCTTCTATTTATGTATCTTTGTTATTCTTTCTGCCTACCCAACCCTACTCAATTGTTCGTTTGTATAAGAGTATCTTTCCTGGCTCAGATTCCCCCACAATCTTCGTTGTCTGCCTATTACAGACGCTATTCTACCTGCTCTAACCCTAACAGTCTACAGTACGTGGAGAGTGTATAAACACTAAATCACGCGCAGAGTGGAGATTCCACCCGAGCAATAATTGCACATTTGTTGTAAAGCATAACCAGCACCAGCAAAGTTTTAGCCAATGGACCTCCGGGTTAAACCCGGAGGTCCATTGGCTGAAACATTGCTTGTGATTTTGTCGATATACACAAAATTTGAAAGTTATAGATTGGTTGATAACACCACTCCGCGGGTGATTTAGTTACAATCCACTCTCCACGTACTGTATCTGTTCCTAGCTACCCCTGACTAACCCTGATTCCGATGTCTGCCTTCGCCTAAATGTTATAATCACCAGTCAGATTACTTTTACGAATCTGGTCGAGCAAATAAGCTGTAGAGTAGTGACTTGAACAGGCATCGCTCGAACGACTCGAATCTTATCAAGCAAAAATAAACTATCGAGTAATTGCTCCAACGAGTAACTCAGCGTACGACTCTTATCCTTATCTCGGAAAAAATTGATTCTATAGCCACATATGTTTCCCCAAAAGGGACTCTCTTGGTGGAATTCCTTAAAAAGGATTCCATTGGTGTGATTCCGTAAGTGGGATTCCAATCTCCTACACAACTCGTGGTATTCTTACCATCGGCTTTTACCACGAGTTCCGCGCGCTCTCTCTCTCTCTCTCCTATGATTGGCCTCTGTTGTATTCACCATTGCTATAGTGTTCTACGATTTTGCAGCCTTGTACCAGTGTGCACTATTTCAAAAACGACTCTAACCAACTGACCGTTCACGTGGTTTGGAAAAATTCTTGGAAAACTGCTTTTTTTTATCATTAATGAGTATTCATATATTGCGTGGAACTGAAACATTACAGCCAATCACGGCGAAAGTCAAAACATCTATCACATACAAGAAAGGCTGGTTGACTGGTAGAGTGCTGGAAGCCCATATTCGGGCTTTATTCTGAACTGCAGGTACTTAAAGTTGAAAACTTCATATTTTGTGGATTTTCTTCTTAGTATCTTGGAAGTAAAATTACTTCATCTCTGTCAATTTGCATTGTTACAATTTATGAGAGAGTGCCTCCCATAAATTGTAACAAGATAAAAATGTGTGAACAAATCTTGAGGCTGAGAAAAAATGAAGCACTGTACCAGTTAAATCACTCAGACTTTACCATTCAAGAAGCAACTTTTAGCTAACCGGTCATCTGTTCGTGTAGATTTAAATTTGCGTGACCACCACGCGAACGGAACGAGCGTTCTCGTCAGATTTTGCACACTATTGTACCATTAAGGGCCTATATAAGTAATGAAATTTTGTTCATATTGAAATTCTCACCTCCCATATAACTTGAATTCAGATTAAATATACACAAATTATACATCAAAATAAAGGTTGGGATGTACAGAACACGAAACACATATGCAATCAACTCATAGAGTTGACAGCAGGCACCACTGGTTCCTGGAAGTCTGCTATCGTATTCGCACCAGAACTGATAATAAAATAATATTTCACAAGAACAACTCGTGGCCGAATGTGCTTCAGATATTCAATAACAAAGCTGGGTATTCAAAACGCTTTCGAGTGCAGCGATAGGACTGCATTTTGGAAAAGGACAACACTGTCTGCATTTTTTATTGAAGATGGTTTCCATGTTCGACAGACATGCGCAAATCACTCGATACCACGAATTTCCATTGAAAAACAAAATCGTAATTCTAAGAAATTTCACCAGGTATCATGATACCTTGCACTGAATATGGCAACTGTGCAATCTCTATCTAATAACAGTGTACTGTATGAAGGCGATCTTTTTCATTATTTGGTTTTAGACGGCGTTGTTTTTACATGCTTTTTCCATCCGATGACGTCGACCGGAAATCGAAAGTATATTCATACGCAAACAAAAGCAAAGGCTTTGGAATTTACCCCCATGCAGCTCTGTCGCCGTGTTTTGAAGAATTTTGATCCCCTAGCTTTGTTCTTGAATATGTAAAGCACATTTGGCCACAAGTTGTTTTCGTGAAATATTATTAAATTACCAGTTCTGGTACGAATACAGCAGCATACTTCAAGGAACCAGTGGTGCCTACAGTCGACTCTATGAGTTGATTACACATGTGTTTCGTGTTCTATACATCTCTATCTTCATTTTGATGTACATTTTGAGTATATTTAATTTGAATTGAAGGAATATCAGAGGTGAGAATTTTCAAAATAAACAAAATTTCATTACTTATATAGGCCCTTAAGTACTATTGAGTTCTGGCACTGTGGCTCTCAGTACCTATAATTACACTACTACAATTAGAGGTCCCAGTTCAATATCAATTTTAGTTTTTTGTACTACTAGCAGTTGAATACAATCTGCTTGCTCTGGTGACTCTTTCATACTTATTCTAGAGCTGAAACGGTTAACCGATTAATCTAATATCAACATCTTGATCGATCCAAAAAGTAATTGATCGACTAAACTTTACTTTTGAACTACTATATTATATGGGTTAACAAAGGAACAAACTTGCTCCAAAACAGACAGACAGTGTCACACTGACTCACATCAATTATATGGGAGAGAGTAAAGCATGCAAGTTACTCGCTGACATACTTGTTTACTTTCATGATCATCATTCTGTATCAGTAGCTGGAAATGGTCATTCTTAACCCTTTACCTATTGCGGTAGCAGACGATACTTGCAAAATCAATTCATGAATTACTAAAAATTTTCAATTTGTGTCTCAAAAACATAGCTTATGACCCCTCATTGGAACGAGCTCAACGAGCTCGTTCCAATGAGGGGTCTTAAGCTATGTTTTTGAGACACAAATTGAAAACATAATACATTTGAATGGAGAATTTTGTATATAGGCCTAGTCGGTTTTGTTTCTTACATTGGGTAAAGGGTTCATGCTATAAATCATCAGCGGTATGGCAATTATTCAGATATCTATTTGGACAAGTGATTAATCAGTTAACAAATGTTAATCTACGTGATTAATTGATCAAGAAAACCCCTTAACCGTTTCAGCTCTAGTGGAAATATTACCCACCCGTGGAAAGTGACCAGTCCACGGCGACCGTACTGTACACCTGCCGAGTTGAAACGAGCTCGTTCCAATGAAGGTCATAAGCTATGTTTTTGAGACAAAAATTGAAAACAATAAATTTGAATGGAGATTTTTGTATATAGGCCTAGTCGGTTCTGTTTGTTACGTTGGGTAATGGGTTCATGCTGTAAATCATCAACGGTATGGCAATTATTCAGATGTCTGTTTGGACAAGTGATTAATCGGTTAACCGGTTAATCTACGTGATTAATCGGTCAAGAAAACTCCTTAACCGTTTCAGCTCTAACTTATTCCAAGTTCCCCACATGAGCTATCGGGCAGCGACTAGAAAAGTCATTGCTCGGACGACTAGAATCTCATCGCGCTAATAATCTATAGAGTAATTGCCCGAACGAATGATTCCACATACGACTCTTATCCTCATCTCAGGGGATTCTATTGCCACAGAGGCTTCCCAAAAAGAGTTTCTCTTAGTTGGATTCTGCGAAAGGGATTCCGTAGGTTCCGCTCTATGCCATACACTCTCTTCAAAAGCGAATATTCTTTAACTTAGTTATCTAACCCATAACATTTATCTGACTAAGTAGAAATAAACAATCTGAACGCGGGTGAAATCATTTATTATCAAATGCAAGGCTTCAACCTGCAAAAAAATGCCGCTACCAGTCATTTTCAGACACCCAGCAGCCTCAAACGCAGAATTTTCCCACTATCCCTACTTACCTAACCTACGTTTCCGTCTCATTTTAGTTACATTCCTGGAAACAACAATTTTTAAAAATAGTAAATTTTTCGAAGTCACTGTTTCTCATAATTCCCCTGGTAATTTACCCATATGCGTCAGACTCCAACCCTATGACCAAAACTTCAAATTCTCGTTTCCAAGAATTAGCCTAATGTAATCATATATCTGATACTAAAAATATATCCGAAGTTCACATATGCCCATGTTTAGAATTTTACCCCTGTGTAGTAGTGCGAAACTGTAGCGCGGAACCTTAAGAGAATTCAAGAGTGATCTCCCTTGGATTTCTCTCAGGCAAAAGAATCTGGAGTCTATCCTGAGTTGAATAAACAGGAACCACAAGTCTCTAATTTTCAACAAGTAAAAAGATACGGCATGGTCTTTGTGACTGCAATAGCTTTTGCGGGCAGTTTTCGCCTAATTTCCACCACCACACCACACCACACTGCCTCAACCTCCACACTGCTCTAGACCACTGGAGATAGCATTTTTATTATTACCACCAGCTTCATTGACTATCCAGGCCCTGTCAAGAGCACAGTTAAATACAATCTAAATGTAAAACAATAAGCAGTAACAACCATTGCTTTGGGAGTGGGGTGTTGCTCTCTAGATATAAAAGGCAAACAGCCTAATCATCGACGGATGACGCACGGACATGGCACCAATGGTCAAAATGACAAAGTGGACACCATAACTACAATTCTATGGTGAATAATAACAATCATGTTGTATGTAATTACATGTATCTATCATGAATACAGAGCTCAGTACTTAGGAAATGCAATGCCCTCTCTTCGCGTGTTTTTCTCAATCTAATGTAAATTCAAAAAGTTGCGAAATTCAAGAGTAGACACTGAAAGCACATTGATCTTAAAGTTCGGCTCCTCAGATTGCAGGCATTTTCAAAAATGACATGCCATACACTCTCTTCAAATGGGAAGATTCTTTTTAACTTAGTTATCTACCCATAACATGTATTACATTTTCCAAATCCACAAAGAACGTATAACACTATCTGACAACGTAGAAATAAACAAGCTGAATGTGGAAGAAATAATTTATTGTCAAATGGAAGCCTTCAACCTTAAAAATTGCATGAAAAATGCCTATACCTGTCATTTTCAGCCACACAGCAGCCTCAAAAGCAGAATTTTCACACTACTCCAACTCACGTAACCCAGGAGGATATAACTCCCCGTTTCTAAAATGTGAAGAAAAAAAAAATATATGTTTCTGTCTCATTTTTTAGTCACATGCCTGTTAACAACTCCGTGTAAAAATGACATTTTAAAAAGTGGTCAATTTTTCAAAGCCACTGTTTCCCACAAATTTCCTCTAGTAATTTACCCCTATGCATCAGACTCCAGCTCTATTACCAAAATTTCAAATTCTCCTGTCCAACAATTAATTAGCCTAATCATATATCTGATACATACAAATTATTATGATAATGTGCATGTCCTGTGATTTGTATCAGATTCGAGGTGGTGTCCAGAATGGGATCTCAACGAGTTGGCTTTGCCGGCGAGTTGTGATCCCATTTTTGGACACCACCGAGAATCTGATACAAATCACAGGACATGCACATTATCATGATAATTCATTTATCTAACAATTCTGTCACATAAACAGATTGAATCTTAACACCTTACCCAAAATAACGGCCAAAACCGGCCAATGCTATTCTCAAAAAATCGCCAATTAATTTTCATTATTTTTTCATTTTATGTCTCAATCACATAGGTTATGACCCCTCGTTGGAACGAGCTCGACGAGCTCGTTCCAACGAGGGGTCATAGCCTATGTTTTGGGGACAAAAAGTGAAAAAAATAGTTATTCAAGAATTTGTTTTGCAAGTGTCGTCTGCTTTTCATGATAGGTAAAGGGTTAACTTATTTTCAAACATTTTTGGGACATAATGTTCAGCCGACCACTAAAACGCACATAGAATGTATCTATGTGCCTGTTATGATAGCCCGTAGCACTACCGGGAACGAGTGGTCTATATGATACGGAATCAGAATGAGTCGTCTATATGATACGGAATCAGAACACATTATGTGATACGAACCGTTTATCGTGGTTTTCAGGCCAAAATCTATATGATTGTTAGATAAAAAAATATATCTCCAATTTATATGGCTTTATTTTCAATATAAGCCCTATGTTTTAAGTGGTGTTCCGTAAGTGGGATTCCAAGCTTCTACACAACCCCTAGCAATATTTCAGGGTCGTTGTTATGGATTGATCACGTGATTACTAACGACGAGAGGAACGTGACCAGTGATGTCATTGGTGAGGTTATATAACACACTATAAGTCACGTGAACAATGACGTCATTGATGTTATCTATAAACTGATGAACCAAATGTAATTGTCACAAATATTTGTATGTATAGTTCACCAGTTTATTTGATGACGTCATCGATGAGGCCATTGATCACGTGACTTATGACGTATTATATGGCGGCACCAATGAAGTCACTGGTTATGTGACTTGTGTTCGTTCAAGTTTGTGGATTTTATGAGATTTCATTTGTCTGTTCAGTTTGACGAAGTTCCATTGTTGAATTACCCATATATTCATTGGGTGTTATCAATCCCTTTTCACACCCTCGACAGTTTATGCCAACTTACGGAATCCCATTTCAGGGAGTCGGACAGGAATCCCACTTACGGAATCCCCTTTTAGGATATGTCTGTGTCTACAGAATCCATTTTCGTCGTTGCATGTGTTGTGCGCACATTGCGTATTTTTACATAAGCACATATCGGCATATCTAATTTTGTTCCCTATTCATGTCGAACAGAGCTGTCCAAACGTTCATTTTTCCCTTCGTGCGTCCAAATGTGAAATACCCTACAGGAGATGGTACAAAATAGTACGTCGCTTGCGGAATTCAAGAAATCCATTTTACCACCTTTGTATAAGCCTCCGTCATACTTCTCAACCGGAACAAGAAAATACAACATCATCCACGCAAAACTGCGAACTGGTTGTAGTGACCTCAATTGTGACAAATTCAATAACTACATATCCGATACTCCATTTTGTTCATGTAACGATGGTGTTGAGGACGAAGAACACTATTTCTTCGTGTGTACCTTGAATTTTGATATTCGCAATACCCTAATCGGTGATTTGTCAAAATTCACAGCCCACTGGAATTCAACTGATTTAGTATTATATGGAAGCCCGTTATTACCCGAAAGTAGTAATGTATCTATTTTTTTATCTGTACAAAAATTCATTCGTGACTCACACAGATTCAATCTACAGCCTCACAATTAGGTATGTTCTTTACACAATTGTGTCCTCTAGGATATAATAGAAATAATCTGACTTCCGCCGTGGGTATGCTATCGCGGCGGGACCTGAAACTCCCACCGTGAGAGTGTACCCACGGCGAAAGTTAGATTATCAAGGGTTTGGCCACGTGATGAATTTCGAAATAGTTGTGTGAACATCCCCAGAGGTGAAAACCTATGCTTAGTGGCAGTAATCAAGATGTTAATTTAGACTCACATTACGGCCAAGATACTATAGAATGCAAATGGGTGGGTGGCGGGCATCATCACTGGATCTAATGTTGTATTTCATGTTTTCTTTCTTTATATTCTATTTATTTTTTGATAACTTCTCTCTCTCTCTCTCTCTCTCTCTCTCTCTCTCTCTTTCTCTCTCTCTCTCTCTCTCACTCTCTCTCTCTCTCTCTCTCTCTCCCTCTGTTTAATGTTTGTCTATAATGTTTATAATATTTAGATTTTGTTAGATTCTGTTATTTATGGAATACGTTCTGCCATATTGTAAATTGTTAGTCTTTGTACAGGGACGGAGGGGCTTCTAAGTGGTAAGCACTTGTCCTCCAGTCCTGATTTGCATTGTCAAATGGCAAATAAAATATGTTTAATCTAATCGGCACATCTGACATGTTCCCATGTGCTGCGTGCATGGTGACACATTATACACTAGCACACAAGCACATTCCACCAAACATCAGTCCCACGTTCCGTGTCGTGGAATCGCTTACTAGTATCGCATTTTCTCATAAGCACATATCGGCACATCTGACATGTACCCGTGTTCTGCATGCAACGCGTACACATTGTGGCAAATTGTACACTGGCACACATTCCACGAAACATCAGTCCAACATTCCGTGGAATCCCTTCCTAATATCCAGCTTTGCTTCCAGAATCCCTTTTCATCACATGTCCTGCACATGTTGTGCGCACATTTCGCATAAGCACATACATGCATGTGTGCCCATGTGCTGCTCGTGATATGTACACATTGTTCGCTATCACACAAACACATCTCGATTCGATCAACATACTGCTTCTTATATATGAGGTACCCTAGTATGCACCAGGTCAAGCAAATGAATAGACTGACGTAGGTTTTGTTGAACTAAAGATTTGACCGAGGACAAATAGATTGGAACAGTAGAGCTGTAGGTTTTTAAATTTCTTTTTCGGTTTCGGTTTTGGTTTTTCAGGTGGAGTAAAACCACGGTTCGGTTCGGTTTTCGGTTTGTTCATGAGGCCAAGTAAAATTCAATAAAACTCATTCTTATGTCCGGAGTCATAACTGAATGGTAGTGAAATTGAGTGAAACTCAATGAATGCCCAAAATAAGCTATAATACATGAAGAATCAGGAAGGTCAATATAATAATTACCTAAATATACAGAACCTTTATTGTACTTGACCATTTTTCGAGGTCTGACACCTACACGCAACTTGAGAAAAGCTGCAAACACAACTAAACTGAAATGTCGAAAATTCACAGAATGTAGCCTTCCCAGAGTAGTGAGAGTACCCAGACACTGCCATTGGCAGTGTCTGGGTACTCTCACTACTCTGGGATGGCTACATTCTGTAAATTTTTGCAGCAAGAGAGTATTTAATAAAAAAACGAAAAACCTTAGATTATGGGATGTCGACGATTTCGGTTTCGGTTTTTTACAAAAACTAAAAACCTCGGTTCGGTTTCGGTAAACCTACAGCTCTATGGAACAGGGTCAGACATAGCTAGCAAGCCAGAGGTAGTACAAGTCAGTAGTAATAGCTCAAGGCTGAAATTGTAGTAGAAGACTATAGTATTTAGGTGAATACAGTGGAAGCTCTATACAAAGACAGATAGTGGTGACTATGGGCATGTCAGCAGTAGAGACGTTGGGGATATAAAGGTTTTTGGTGATGTAGGCGAAATGGGTTGACCAGATATCTTAACCCTTTACCCAACGTAACGGCCAAAACCGGCCAGCGTTATTCTCAAAAATCGCCAATTAATTTTCATTATATTTTCATTTTTTGTCTCAAAAACATAGGCTATGACCCCTCTTTTGAACGAGCTCGTTGAGCTCGTACCAATGAGGGGTTATAACCTATGTTTTTGAGATAAAAACATTAGTTATTCAAGAATTTCCTTGTAAGTGTCGACTGCTTTTCATGTTAGGTAAAGAGTTAAGATACTTATCCCCCCCCCCCCCCCCCGCCAAGGTATCAAGGAGCCAAATGTTATCGCAGCTTAAAATACTAATATAATCTTGCTGTCAATACTTCTTAATGGGGTGAGTGCTAGAAGCCACTATCAGGGCTTTCAGAAAAATGAGGACACCAGAGAAAAAGCAACACTTTCCTTGCTTATATTTCATATTCATTTAAACGCAAATAATCCACTCTCCAATAATTTGTAATAAAACAAGTTTTGAATAACAAATTTATACCACCAAAAATAACCTAGCCCTCAACCAGTTAATCACTGGTGTCGTCCCACCTAGCCAACCTTTTTAATTTCATTAGTAGCGTCTGGCCAACCTTTTAATGATCAGGAGTAGCGTCTAGCCAACCTTTTTTTTTCACACTTGCTTAATCCTTGTTATAGTCTGTAGCATATAAATTGTCATTTTTTTTTGGCAAAATAAAAATCATTTTTGCAAATTAAAATATTGTTGTTTTTTGTCAGTCGGCTGAATTGAGAAAACAATTTGTTTTTGATGTCTTGTTTTGCAAAAATAAAATATTCTGCCGCTGTCTTGTTTACACGGTGTTTGATATTTCTTAGATTCACTAATTGTGCCTTTGAAGTGAACAACAATCACGGTGTTTGTCTCATCTATTATTTTATGTTTTCAAAACACAGTCCCATATTATATAATAATAACTCTTTGGCCAGCCGCTGATTTGTCGCGGTCCTCATAAGAGAAGGCCATCATTCCCCCTGCACCCCACCCCCTCTTCCCCTCCTCTCCTCCCAGCATTCAGATATAAACTGCTTAATAGTGTCCCTCACTTCCTCTTTTTCAATTTCTTCAATAAGCATTCCTACCCTCTCCCTCGTGTCCCCCTTCAGCCATCTATCCTTTGTTTCTTCACCCCACTTCTGCATTATTCTTCCAGTAAATTTTATTCTATGAGGTATATACTGTGGGCATTCCAAGAGAAAATGTTCCAGGGTCTCCACTACTCCAGAGTGGCACATTTGGCATCCCTTTTCCCCATCTCTCCCAATTTTTCCCCGAAGCTCCAGTGATCTTGATCTCAGTTTGAACAGCAGTGACCCTCCAAAGGTGCCATCTAGGTACTTCTCAAAAGCTGGCTTTTCTTTATATTGTAACCCCTGCAGTGATCTTTTCACGCTAACCCCTGCTCGCCAGTTTCGATTGCAATCTTCCATGACTCTCTCTTTGACAAACCTTTTGCCTTCTTTCATTCCTACTTCTATGTTTGTGACCTCTATAGAGTAATTGTCCATTAGTTCCCTCACATGTTTTGACCACCCCGTTTCTATATTAGAATTCCAAATGGTATCGAGCATCAATTTGCACCACCGGTTGTCAGGCAGGTTTCTCAAGTAGTTAAAGTAACACAGTTTTCCCAAATCTACCCTGTCCTTGATTTTCATCCACCCAAGCTCCCCCCTTACTGCTTCCAAAGCTGCAGCATTACTCGACCCTGTTATCCATCTGCCGGCATCATTTTGAGTATTTTCCAACTTCTTAATAACGGTTTGGTTTAATGGAATCACGTCCGTGCCATACGTTATACTTGGTAAACCCACCCTCTCCCACAGTGTTTTCCCCACAAAGACCTTGTTGAAACTATTTTTCCCTAAAAGTTTTAGTTGGTTCAGAATTCTTTTCCCCTTCAGAATCAGTTTGGCTGAGTAATTTCTGTACACCCCTCTTCCCGTTATATTTATGCTTACCCCTAGATACTCATACTCTCCCGTTTCTCCTACAGTGATTTGTTTGCTTTCCCCTTCGGGGACTGAGAACTCCCCCACTCTCCATCTCTTCGTCATATCTACCTTGCGTCCAACGGGTATTACCTTGCTTTTATTTTCATTTAGTTCTAGCCGCCAAGTGTTCCCATATCTACCAACAATTTCCAGCAGTTTCTCTAGCCCCTGTTCAGTTCTAGACATTAACACCATGTCGTCCGCAAAGAATAAGCCTGGTATCTTTATGTCTCCAACATTTACCCCCTCCGCACTCTGAATTAGTTCGTCCCCTAAATCTTTAACATACAATGCAAACAAAATCGGTGAAAAGATACACCCCTGCTTGAGGCCTATATCCATAGGGACTCGTTTTGTAGTGATACTCCCTAGACTGAGTTGGCTTTGCACATCTGTATACAGTGCTTTCATGATTCCCACAAAGTCACCCCCCCCCCCCCCCCAGTCCGATGCCCTCGAGCTTTCGCCACATACCTTCCCTCCACACTCGGTCGTACGCTTTTTTCACATCTAGAAATGCCAGAAACATCTTTTTCTTTTCAGCCTTTGTTGATTCTATCAGTTGGGTGAGTGTAAATAGGTGATCAGTGACTCTTCGTCCTTTCCTGAAACCATTTTGAATTTCTCCTAAAAAACCTTTCTCTTCAATAACTTCCTCTAGTCTACCGTATATGACCTTACAGAATACTTTTCCGATGTTACTACTAACTGATATCCCCCTATAGTTATCTAGAACTTCCTTATCCCCCTTTTTGTGTATGAACGACACCTTACTTTCCCTCCACTCTCTGGGGACCTCTTGCTTTCGCAGAGCCAGGTTGAAAAGGTTTGTCAGGACTTCAATAAGTGCCTCCCCTCCATTTTTGAGGAATTCGTTCGGAATTTCATCAGTCCCTCCCGCTTTACCATTTTTTAATTTCGAGACCACGTTCCGCACTTCTTCTGCCGTTATTTCGCTACATACACGATTGGATAGGTTCTCCTCCACCAGTGTATTTCTTTTTGGTGGGGACCCACTGCCCCATCGCCTATCGTTTATCTTTTCCCAGTGCTTGACTAACTCTGAAGCGATACGGCCTTTATCTTCTGTACTTTCCCCATCCACTTTGATACTCTGCACACTACTTTTCCCCCGTTTATTTACCCAGTTCCAAAATACGTTTGAGCTCGAACCCCCCGTTTTCTTTATTGTTCTGGCAAGACTGCAGTTGCGCTCCTTCCTATTATTATTCTTTATCTCATTCACCTTTTTCCGTGCCAGTTCATATTCTCCTTTCATTAGTCTCGTGTCATTGTTATCCACCCCTTTAAGCTTCCTACTTCTTCTGTAAGCAGCGCATTTTACCTTCCTTTCTTTTATAGCCTTTTTCAGTCCCTCGTTAACCCTGTATCCAAGCTCTCTCGTTGGGACCCTCACCCTTCCTATACACTCCTTCCCTGCCTCTGTTAGGCTATTTACTATGCCATCTGAAATACTCTGGACATTTGCATCCCTAGGTATACATTCAAGATTTGGTTTTAGTTTTTCCCGAAACTGCTTCCAGTCGGCTCCTTGTTTTAGTCCCCAAACTTCCTTGAAGGTATTTCTGTCTCTATTCGTCTTTTTGCCCATAATCTTAACTGTTATCAGGTTGTGATCACTACCCAAGTCATTTTTTCCCTCGTCATCTATTTCTACATCTATAACCTCCCTCCATACGCTAATGTCAGTGAGTATATAATCAATTATTGTTTTCTTATCGTTCCTCTCCCAGGTCCATTTACCTTTACATTTCGCATCCCTGTTCGGGATCTTTAAACCAAGCTCTTTTGATAGGTCCAACATCTTCCTCCCATTCGTGTTAATTTTCCTATCACCTCCCTGTATGCCCTCCTCCTTATCCCCGATGTGCCCATTGAAGTCCCCCATTAGGACAATACTGAACCCTCTGCTCCCAAGCTCTGTGATATTCGATCTAAGAGTTGTATATATTGAATCATTCCACTCGGGCTTACTTCCCTCCACTGCTAAGTATACAACACCAACGGCAACACTCCTGTTTCCTAACTTGATTTTTGCCCAGACTATTTCGTTGGATACTGGAATCTGAGTCCTTGCTTCTGTGAGATCTGTAATCAATGAGGGCTGTAATTCCTCTTTAGCGTAGATGCCAACACCCCCACCCCGTTTCTGACCCTCAGTTCGCCCAGCTCCTATCCACACGCAACCCTTCATCTGATCAACCCGCTCATCCCGTCGTATCCACGTCTCACTTAGACCCATTATATCGAAGTCTCCTTCGTCCATCATTGTTGATATTTCGCTTACTTTCTTGTGCAGACCCTGGATGTTGCAGTACCCAAACTTAATGAATCTTTGTTTTTTTGTCATCACTGGCACATTATTATAACCCTGGTATGTCCCTGTATTGTGCATGTTTGTTGTTCTTCCCATGTTCCCAGCATTTGTGCCACTCTGGGTTACCGGCTGTGGTCCCCTACCCCCCTTTTCTCCAAAAAAGGCCCAGCCACCTGTAAGATTTTTTTGGCCCAACAGGTCTGTACCCATCCTACTTAAATGCAATCCGTCTCGCCCATACAACTCTCCTTGTCCCCAGAATGAATCCCAGTGGTCAATGAAATGTACTCCCAAGTCTTTGCAGTGCTCTTCCAGCTCCTCGTTTAGTGCCATAATCCGCGAGTTCCTCTCATTTCCACCACCCATAACGGGGAGCACCCCTGAAACGATGATCCGAGCATTCCTGCTAAGTAGCTTACTAATTAGGTCCTTGTATGTGTCCACCAAACGAACTGATTTCCTCTCCCTGATGTTATTGGACCCCACATGTAATACCACTACCGGATCAGGCCCCGACCCAGCTACAATACCGTCCACTCTATCCCTCAGGTCCTCCACTTTAGCCCCCGGAAAGCACAGAACTGTTCTATTTTTACTGTCCGGACCACAGACAACCTTGTCGATCCCCCGAACTATGCTACTTCCCGCAACCACCAACTTACTTTTGGACCTCGCCCTGTTTATCTCCTCTAGTCTCCTATTGTTTACAGCGTCCTCTTCCTCTCCAACAGCCCCCCTCGGACTCAATATCGGTATCGGTATCTTTGACCTAGGATTACTCCTATCCTTGTCCCTCCGTCTCTTTCCAGGCCATGAGCTACCTGGACTACTCCCCTGGTCTTCCCCCGGATCCCTCCTCCTTTTTCCTGGCCTAGACCCCAAGCTACTATCTGTTGCAACTACCTCCATCTCCTCCTCTGTCTCTTCCGAATCGAGCACATCAAATCTGTTTCTGGTGCTGCACTCCCCACTGCCTTTGGACTTTACACCCCTATCTACCTGCTTCTCTGGCCCCCCTTTCCTACCACTTTTGGTAGTCCACGCCAAACGCTTTACAGCATTGCTCCGGCCTGGGCCCCCCTCATCTGTCCTACGTACTTTTCTAGCAGCCCCCACCTCATCACCTACCTCATTCACATCAAAGGTTCTACCCCCATGTTTCCTCTTGGAACCACCGACAACCTTCCATCCTTCTCGGAAAGCCACTTTCACAGGCGTAACTCCAGACAGCCCCGCCCTACCAAGTCTTCCCTTCAGCTCAGCAATCTCCCCCTCAAACTTAACAATTGTCTCAAGTAGGCGGAGGATTTCCTGACAGTTTACACATACCTCTCCATATCCCATCGAGCGACAGTCCCCATACATCATAGAACACTGTTTACAAACTTCAAGCCCAATATCGCCATCGGTGGCCCCACCAACCCGGCTCTGACCGACACCCCCAGTGACCTCTGTCTGCACACCAATACTTACTCCGTTGGCACCGTTGACCTGGACCGCGATATTACACGTATTTACCTCCATACTTACCTCCGTCTGAACAGACCTGCTCGCCATCATCAAGACAAAATTACGCGATCGGACAGGGAAAATTGTAAACACGCGACACGCGACAAAAGGCAACACGCCGAACCGTTCGACAACTTAGCGCTCACAGTTTTATTTAAGGCCTCCTAACTTTGTCCCAGTTACTATACTAAACAAACTCCCCACAAAGTTGAATAAAATAACCTGAATATATATATATATATATTATATATATATGGATCTTCTCAGCATGAATTGTCAGTAATCATGTTATCATTGTTTTTGATGTCTTGTTTTGCAAAAATAAAATATTCTGCCGCTGTCTTGTTTACACGGTGTTTGATATTTCTTAGATTCACTTCCGTGTTTACTTCCGTGGTGGTTAAAGGTTGTTTTTTCCACTTTACACAGTGTATCTGGAGGAAGACTCAATCCGTTGGTTTAGTGAGACATTACAATCAAGATGATGACGTCAAACTTCTTGTCCGGAGGGCTGCTGTTCTTCCACTCATTCCCGTCCAACATGTTGAAGATTTCTGGCTAAATGCTTTAGAATCAGCCGAGGACATTTCCGTGGATGTCACCGCATTTACTGACTATGTTACCGAACAATGGGTAGAGGGTGTTCCCATCAGCAAATGGAACCATCACAACAACGACGGCGCAAGAACAACCAACAATGCGGAAGGTTGGCACAGCAAAATAAAAAAAATGTGCAGAGCTGTTCACCCAAACATATACTCTTTCCTTGTGTTGCTAAAGAAATTGCAGGCAACCAACGAAGCAAAAATGATTCAACTTGAATCCGGAGGTCTCGCACCAAAAAGACGAAAGCGTTACAGAACGATAGACAATCATTTGAAAACACTGAAGAACAGACTCAATAGTGGCAATCTGGACGTTTTTGAATTTGGCGACGAAGCAAGTAAATTACTAAAATTGAAATAATGTGAAGGTACTTATAGATTTTATTATAAAGTTGAGATGTATTTTGATATGATGTTGTTTGATTATGTAGGTAAGACGATACAGACTATAGCCTAATCCTCTACTGCAAAAGTTGCGTTCAGCCAACCTAACACCTTTCTGTAATTCACACCTATTAACTGGTATTTTAGGAAGGTTGGCTGAGTGGAAATAAACCTTAATCACTAATGTGAAAAATATCACGTTATATGTACTTTCCGACGTTTGAAGTCGCATTTTGACACACATTGAAGACACTGAATTCCCAGTGACGTCAGAACGTCAGGATAATTAAAGTCTCAAAGGGTTAAAAATAACTGAGAGAGAATTCCGTGTTATCTGTACTGATCTTGTATATACTTGGTTAACTAGCATACCTTTTTGGGGGTCTGTCGGTGGACGAGTGGTGTGCGTGGTTCATTACAGTTTCGCAAAGGCGGTTGGTGCCATAGGAAACACTCACGGTGTGGGTTCGAACCCCCGCCATGCCATTGTAAACATTCAATTATAATTTCATTAAACGTTCGCGTATTTTTCATCCTACTTACGAAGAAATGTGACTTCAATTTGCGAGTACTGGCAACCCAAGTTCGGTGCCAGAAACTGAATGTAAAATATCAATAAATTCCACTCGCAGTTCCGACGAATCTGTCTGGGTTTTCAAACAGAAATATCCTTCATGTATTTATTTACGAATTTCGGTTTCAAATGATGCCGAGGGCCAATCCATATTCTAGGGAGCAGAAAGTAACCTTATGTGTCAAAGAACTGTTCACATTTTCACTCGATCTGTTGCTTGAAACAAAAAATGAAATCTCTTCCACTATAGCTCCGTAAAGTCTGATAAGGTTCAACGATGGTATGATAGCTGTATTCACACTGGCGAGCCAGTTTTGAAATGTGATACATTCTAAGTTCATTCTGACCTTTTTCAGTCTTCCTGTCGTTCTTTATTTTAATTCTGTTTTTTTAACTCCACAATTATGTCCTTTCTTTTGTATCTCTAATTATATTTCTATTTCGGTATCTTTATATTTTGTTTATCTTCAAATGAACAACCAAATTATTTGCCTCGAGCTTGTGGAAGAGTGTATTCTCGGCTAGACGCAAGGCTGTATCGAACCACAACATTTTCACAACAAGCCTACAACGTTAAATTAAAAGTTGTTGAATGCTGCCAGATTTGTTGTGTTCAGGCATGTCAACCGGTACCTGAGCCGGTACCGGTACCGCCGGTTCCGTCAGGCTCCAACCGCTACCGGTACTGGAGCTTTTATCCCGCCGGTACCGGGACAAAATTATTTTATGGGGGAAATTTCTAATTGAACGAGGGTAAACGGCCTGATAATCGTGTATGGCTCACTTGCACGACAAACTTATTTGTGAATGAACACATCAAAACACTCCAAAGGTGCATGTTCTGTCTGCATCACAACAGGCCGACATTTTGACTTTTCAAACGTCGCATCAAACACAATGAAAGAGCCGTCATCGGTTACTTCAAATAAATTATTCTGTGGCGACATCAAAGTAATCATAAAGCACGAAAATCGTGCTTTATGATTACTTTGATGTCGCCGCAGAATAATCTTTCCCGTTCCTGTGCCAGTTATCTTGGTACCGGCGGTACTTTGACACGCCTGGTTGTGTTACCGCAACGTTTTCACAATCAGAGCAGATTCATTTCGTAAAATAAGTGAAGAATACCCACGTTTTGTCGCAATGGAAAGTTCGGAGAAACTCATTTTCCTCGTGAAGAATAAAATTCCACCGTTATGCAATGTCATCTGCAATATGATCCACCAATTCTTCAAGGCTTGAGAAAATGCTCTTGTTGTGTAACGCAATTAATTTCACGCATAGAATGTATATAGCACACACTTTGTATAAACTTTCGTTTGATTTAAATCATTTATTACCATTCATGTATATACTTCATTTCACTTATAACTTATTCTATCTGCCTTGTTTTTGGTGTTTTTGCAATAAACGTATTCAGTTCTATTCAATTCAAGGTTTCCATTGAACCGAGTTGTTTCCCTTAGATCAGTTTTGGTTTCAGTTTTCTGTGGTGTTCGGTTCGTTTGATGCACCGTCTCCGATGATGAATATGGTGGATCTTATTTGTTATTTCAAAACTTTCATTCAAATCTTTCAAAAAAAGGAGAAAAAGCTCCAGAGTCGGCTAAGTTAACTGAGGGGCAATCACATTTTCCGGAAATATCTATCATAAATTACAAACAGTCGATTTCTGTGGGAAATATTGTGAACAAACAGAAGCTTCGCGGGCTTCATCGGTTTGGTCTCAGGACACAATCAGAATAGTTTTGCGAGAGAACATCATAAACCTGTGTTTTCAGGATGACATCGGTCAGCAGGATCGAAGCCAGGATCTCAATATTTACTGACATGGTGGGGCGAGACCCAAAGGGGGGGGGGGGGGGAATTTACACGTAGGTGGGAGTGGGTGGGTGGTCAAGTGCCAAAAATGTGCGTAAACTGTTGATGCATTTTTTTCAGTTTTATGGCATCTTTTGCGCCCCAAACAGTAACAAAATGTCACCAGCTGACCATAAAAGCTCATTAAGAAGCATTATTAACAAACATTACCCCCTTAATATAAAACAATGTTGGTTGACCGTCGAGGCAACCTTCCACAAACCTTCACAGTTTTCAATCCAGTGGGGCGGTGTTAGGACGATGCCTGGTGGAATTCCTGCTTAATAACGAAATTTATCTAACAATCAACATGTATTTTGTCTGCATTAACTCCGCAACTGTCGTGTATCGCACCCCCTGATAGAGATGTTTGTATCAGGGGGGTCAGATACAAGCACGTTCCTTTCGCGTGAGTTCCATTTTTTTTCTTTTTGTTCATCCGTACGAATAAATAGTTCATTATATATTCGTCTACATTCTTGACTTATCCCCAATATATTGTAAGATAAAATGATTATTACTATTATGTGGATGTACAAAATGTGTATCCGAGTCTCGCTCCGGGTTCTAAGGGTAGATCACGACTCGTCTTCGACTCGTCGTGATCTGCCCTCAAAACCCGGAGCTCGACTCGGATGCATATTTTGTACATCCACATAATGGTAATAATCTCTCTAGATAAATATATGTTACAGTCAAACTGTGAAATTAGTCATTTCGTGAAATGCCTAAAACTTTCAGTCATTTCACGAAATGCCTGAGGGGGGGGGGGGGGGGGGTCAGTCATTACGTGAAATGACTAAACTTTCTAGGCATTTCATGAAATGTGTGAAGTAATGCCATATTTTTTACACTATTTGACTACCATGTTCAGTCAAAGCGTGAAATGGCCAAAATTACCAGTTATTTCATGATTTTTTACACTATATGACTACTAGGTTCAGTCAAAGTGTGAAATACCAGTTATTTCATAGAATTTTCTTAAGAATTGTTCACTGTATGACCACCAGTCAGCAATACTTCATTTCAATTGGTTTACTGTCAACATGTCTGTGTGTAACCGTAATTGGCGAGAGGGGGTCAAATCAAAGAGATCTTTGGGTGGCCTGCGTGATAAAGAGAAGCCTGGTTTTGAAGAGTACCTTGATGGCACCTTTGGGGGTCACTGTTGTTCAAGCTGAGGTCGCGGCCCCTGGAGCTGAGGGGAAAAATTGGGAAAAACAGTGAAAAGGAGTGCCAGTTGTGTAACTTGGGCGTGGTGGAGACCCTGGAACACTTTCTTCTAGAATGCCCAAAGTATCAGTCTAAAAGAATGAGATTCACTGGGAGTATAATGGGGAAGTGGGATGGGAGAATGAAGGACATGTGGTTAGGGGGAGACTCAAAGGAGAGGGTTGATATGCTAATCGGTGAGATTGGGAAGAATGGGGCAAGGGATGTCATCAAGCAGTTCGTCTCCGAGTGCTGGGAGGAGAGGAGAAGCGTGGGAATAGGGAGGCAGTTGGGAGTTCAGGGGTAACCATGGCCTTCTCGTCCGAGAACCGCGACAAAACAGCGGCTGGCCAAAATGTTATTATTATATTATGTCTGATAATATTGAGTTAAAGTTTCGTGATGAGTAACTACAGATGGAATAAGGTTTATCAAGATCATCTAAAGAAGTTCTGTATTTTGTGATCACTTACGAGGGAATGTCAAAAAGTTTTGAGCCTAACCTAAATAAAGCTGGAATATCGATACAGAACATATTTATTTTTCAACAAAGTCCCCTTGTAATTCAATACACTTGTTCTACCTGGTCTGCCAGTCGTTGATGCCGCGTCTGTAGAAGTCCATATCTTGCTCCTGTAACCAAGCCTCCGCAGCAGCAGTAAGTTCCTCATCATCTTGAAATCCTTGACCACGTAAGTGTTTCTTCAAATTTGGAAAGAGATGGTAGTCACCAAGTGACTACCATCTCTTTCCAAATTTGAAGAAACACTTACGTGGTCATTGAATATATGTAATTTCTTCCCTCATTTCACTCAAAACCAAAAGTGCATAGAATCAATGAGGCATCAGTCATTTCGTGAAATGCCTAGACACAAATTCTAGTCATTTCATGAAATTTTGACTAGAAATTTTAGTAATTTCACGAAATGACTGACCTCCACAGGCATTTCATGAAATGACTGAAAGTTTTAGGCATTTCACGAAATGACTAATTTCACAGTTTGACTGTAACATATATATATATGAACATTACAAGAGTATCTTCATTGTAAGACATCATTTCAGTAACAGTATTTTTTTCTAATACTTTCCACCCTTTCGATTGAATACATGTATAGAGAGTAATATTCAAGCAATCTGTAGGAGATGATCACTCTCAACAAGCCAGAAAGGGGTGGGGGGGGGGGGGATTACTCCGGCTACATATATAAATGTATCTCTTGTATATTAACAAACATGTTCTCCAGATATTTGGAGAACCTTCCTGAGTTATGGGACCAAGAAGAATATCATGTTTGTACTTACAGGAACTTCTGTGCTAGAGGTCCCGAGTTCGATACCCGTCTGGGACGTCACGCGTTGTGTCCTTGGGCAAGACACTTTATCCTGGTTGCCTATATGGGAGCACGATGACGATGCACGACGATGGTGCACATGTCTTCAACCGCTGTAACTCTGCTTGAGCGGTGCTTGAACAGAGTTAGAATGTTGAGGAGCTGACAGTTGCTCGTCGATGTTCGGTGGTTCTCTCCGGGTACTCCGGCTTCCTCCTCCCGTAAAACTGTCGCGGTCACGATTAGCCATTGTACATAAGTATATCAACTTAAACACCAATAAATAAATACTTACAGGAAATTTTGAACATGTGTTGAGATTATTTTTTTCTTCCAGATTATTTTTGTTTACTAGTCTTAATAAAAGGGTTTTCAAGTGAAAACAACCAAAGAATAGATGTACAATTGTTTCTTTGGTATTTCCACATAAAGTACAAAGTTCCATTTCCGATAAACCACATTTAAACAATTTAGAGTTTGTGTATAAAATTATATGGTTAATTTTGTATTGTATTGTTTGTAGATAAGTACCATCTGTTGCCCGAAAACTTTGCCTGTAAAGATAATGACACTTATTATTGCGAATATTTTCATTTATAGAGGATATGGAATGAGTGTTTTTCTCATATAATAATAATAATAACAATAACAACACTTCGGCCGGCCGCTGATTTGTCGCGGTTCTCGTATGAGAAGGCCTTGGTTACCCATGTTCTACCAACTGCCTCCCCGGCCGCTGATTTGTCGCGGTTCTCGTATGAGAAGGCCTTTGTTACCCATGTTCTACCAACTGCCTCCCTATTCCCGCGCTTCTTCTCTCCTCCCAACACCCGGAGACGAACTGCTTGATGACATCTCTTGTCCCATTCTTCCCAATCTCTCCAATTAGTATATTAACCCTCTCCTTATATAATATTTATGAAACGAATCTAAGAATTTTCCGTTTTGGCGAGCCCAAACGGAAAATTCTGACGAGTTTCATAAATGTTATATGAGAAAAACACTCATTTCATATTCTATTTATATGACACACACACGCACAAATTAGCCACTTAATATGACTTTTTAACCCATCACCTAACTTGAGTTGCAGACGGCACTTGGAAAAAACATCCTCGTATGACTAAACATTTTCATTTTTGCTTCCGAAACATAGGTTATGACTCCTCATTGGAGCGAGCTCGTTGAGCTCGTTCCAATGAGGGGTCATAACCTATGTTTTGGAAGCAAAAAGTGAAAATATAAAAAAATGAATGGCGTTTTTCTTGTACGTAAAAGCTTAATACAATATAACCCACCCTAAATAGGACAGATAATGTAAATTCTCCCTACTGAAATTATGCAAATGTGACCCAGTTGTATTTTGTTTAGCTAATCAAATTGTCCAGTTTTGAAATTGACCAATGAAAGCTCCCAACTCTAATTATGCAAATTATGAAAATGTGGCCCAGTTGTATTTTGTTCAGCCAATCAAATTGTCTAGTTTTGAAATTGACCAATGGAATTGACGGAAGGCTTTATTTATCACTGATTAATATGAAAACAAAATATCAAATGTTTTAAAGTGAACAAAACGGACGAGTCATATGATAAAATAGGGTATTTCATTTTTGTTGAATGTATTGTGGTTCCTTGGAGACTTTTTGCAAGAAGATGGGTTAGAAATGGCGGTTTACCTTAATACAAGAACGATTGTTATTAATACACGAATCTTCGATATGTTCCAGTTTCCTACTATTGGATATTGCAACTTTCCATGACTTTGGTATTGCATTCACTACACCTAAATATGTTGTGAAAGGTATATCATGGTTATAAATGCGCTTAAATTCTTTAAACTCGATAACCGATCATGTAGCCTCAACAATATTGCTGATCAAAAAGACCCCTTTGTGCTCCAGTGTCTAAAAACGAACGGTATATTAATTGTTTTTATACTTTGGTTAAAAAACAGTGGCTGTGAAAGGATCTCGTTAGAGGTTAATAGCTCACTCTCCTTTAACAAAGGCCACGCTGACAAAACAGTCCTCCAAAAAAGGATCCAGTAGTTAGGAAATCTTTAATGTGCCTTCTTTTGTGAGGGACCACATATTGTTTGATCCAAATTTTCCAAATTATCAACAGCAAGTGTTTTCCATTGGACCATTGTTTCGGAGTCTAGTAACTGTTTAATCCATATAATTTTTAGGGAACAACATAGTGTTCTTATATGTGGAATGTTGAGGTAGTAAATTTTGTTTAATTTTATCTTTTTTATTAGACCATAAAAAGTGGTAGAGTGTATTTTGAATCTGGTCTAATATATAATCTGCCGGATTTGGAAGGCCCGTTTGGGACTGAATTATGATAGGAATACCCAAAGATTAGATTACTGTAACTTTACCAACCAATCATTGAGAAGTAGGAGATGATCGCGCCCAACAAGCCAGACGGGGGGAGGGGGGACTACTCCGATAATCAAGCGTCCTTGATTCTATGGCAAGCGGAAATTTGATAGAAAAGTTCTCACTGATTTCCTTGCAGTGCAGTATGTAGAATTGATGCAGAATAAGTTGTTCTTGTACCATTCTACCACAATGCCACAAATGCCACTGCCAATGACCTCAACACTGGCTTTCTTTTGCAACACAAATCATATCTACAGTAATTTTGTGACATGTTCCAAACACACCTTCACCTTTAAAGACCTATTTCAGGCTTTTGCGATGTTGGAGCATATGCCCTTATCTTACCATCATTAGGAGGTCCTGCTGACAATAGATAAATCACCTGGGCAGTGATTTCTAGTCAAGTCTTGACTGCCTTAACAGGCAGTCAAGACTTGACTAGAAATCACTGCGAATGCTAAACAACTAGACATGTACAGTTGTAGTCTAGTGGGAATTCGGGATGATTGCTCAGGCCTTTATTATATGACAAAAATGAAAAGACAGTCAGTCACTTCTTTCATAAAAATAAACACTTCAGCTGCCATCAAGCCTCAACAAGGCCTTAAAAATGGCAAATGCAGGAAAATTTGAAAATATAGATGGTTTGGGTATTTAATGATTGGTTCGGTTTGGTTTTTCGGTATCCCCATCATTTCATAATTGGTTCGGTTTTTTCGGTATATTGCCCATCTCTAAATTTATTGGTATTGATTGGCTTGAATGCATTGCACACCTGCCATTCACATGGCATTTAGAAGCGGTTTGTGAAGCAAAACAATGAAATATACAATGGCATGGCGGGGGTTCAAACCCACGCGAAGAGACTTTCCTACGTCACCGACCGCCCAGCGAAACTGTACTGAACCACGCACACCACTCGGCCACCGACAGACCTGGTGTGTTCGTTGTTCTGTAAAGTTTCGCTAGGTGGTTGGTGCCGTAGGAAACTCTCTCGGCGTGGGTTCGAACCCTGCTTTGCCATTGTAAACAAAACCAGCGTCCATGATTCTATGGCAAGCGGAAATTTGATAGAGAAGTTCTCACTGATTTCCTTGCAGTGCAGTATGTAGAATTGATGTAATTACTTGATAAATAACTTTAAAAAGACTGAGAGAAAATTCTGTGTGACCTGTTCTGATCTCGTATATATTTGGTTAACTAGCATACCATTTTGGATCTGTCGGTGGCCGAGTGGTGTGCGTGGTTCAGTATAGTTTCGCTAGGCGGTTGGTGCCGTAGGAAACTCTCTCGGCGTGGGTTCGAACCCCCGTCATGCTATTGTAATCATTGAGAAGTTTGCGGATTTTTTAAAAAAAAATTCTCCAAAATGTGTGGTGAACTAGTTTTCATTTTGTAGTTCAAATTTTATACCAAGAATAGTAAAAGACCCTCCTTGATGGTTCCATTTTATAGATTTGTCTGTCTTTACTTCTCACCAACAGCCACGCCGAGATCCTATCCACACGAATTGTGTCTTATCCTAATTAACCTTTAGTCCAGATAGCAGTGAGAAATTATCAAGTGTATTTAATGCCATGCTTAACGCTTGTACTGCTACGCCTACTTTAGCCATATATGAAGAACCTCTATGTACGCCTGCATGCGAGGAACAGGGCTGGGAGCAGTTAACGTTTCAAACGTTAACGTGTTAAATTATTTTAACAAAGTTAAATTTTTTTTAACTAAGTTATTAACAGTCAACATTGAAGTTTGTTAGGGTGCATCAGGAATGATTTTGTACTCGTCGTGACTCATCTAATGTATATGTATAGGGCATCTATTTTTTCGTCTCACTCAGTTAACTGAAACTGTGCCGCATTGTCGAGAGAACTATTTTGACCATTTGAATCCAGGCGGCCGCTTTCCCGCCCAGGAACATGACACTTCATAACGCCATTATATTATAGGTCGGCTGTTCAGTGAATCTGCGAGGTAGACCAATCAGTATTTTCAACGTGCAGCCCCAAGGCTGCACGTTGAAAATATTGATTGGTCTACCCCAAATAATGAATATGGACTCTTCTAATTGCTGCCATTGAACTGAGATGGGAGATACCACTGTAGTTAAAGGGTTAATAGTGTACGTAAGTTCAATCAGATTCAAGATCAAGTCTTCAAAAAAGGCCGGAATTGGTCTGTTATACTACAGTTTTGTTCATTTTAACATTTAACGTAATTTAACACGTTAACGCAGAAATATTTAACTCGTTAACGGGTTAAGGGAAATTTTAACTCCTCCCAGCCCTGCTCACAAACCGTTTACTATCCACCATAATATTATTCCAAAAGAGGTTCTATCACTAAACCTAATGTGCCAATGATAGAAACTATCGCCTCTACCGGATTGTTGCTTAGTGTATTATTTATCGTATTAATTATCGAACTAAACAAAAAAGTCGTATCCCTTGTCAACATCCTTGTAGAGTGGTGAGAGAGGACGCTACAGAGGTATCAGTGGTGAATTCTCCACCCGACACGTTTCTAATAACTGGCGAATATAGGCCACAGGAACTGGCGATGGGTTTTCGGTCGTGGGGGTTGGTCTTATCCAACGGTTCGCGGACCGACGGCTCATCGGCGCTTTTTTTATTCTATATTCGAGGGGTTGATAAGCCCACACGTACATTGGTAGCGTTTCTCTCACAAACTGTTTACTATACCCCATAGTATCTTTCCAAGAAGAGGTTCCATCACTAAACCTAATGAGCCATCAATACAAATCTTGCTGTCATGAATATACTTTTCGTCAAAAGGGAATGGCAGGAAGACAGCTTCTCAGGGTATGCCATTTCCTTGCAGCGCATTCAACTATAACCTGTTTTATTGTTATCTTGTATATTCTTATGCTTCAAAATCAATCAATCAATCAATCAATCAATTAATAAGATGGTATGTTTGATCTGCGCATACCAGATCTGCGCATACCAGAACCTAGGGCTGCACGGTGTATCGATAAACCGATATATACCGGTACTCAAATCAATATCGATTGACTATCGGTGTGATTTCAAAATTATCGGTTTATCGTCATTATTTATTTACCCACAATTTAATTTTCAAGATGTCTTGAGTTTTAACTGTAGCCTCGAATGAATAATATTATTACTTTACCCAAGGAATCGTCCGCATGTGCCCACGTAATATACAAATTCAGCAGAGGAAAAAATAATTTTCAAAAATTTCAACAAAACTGTATCATGTGACTCCTCATTGGAACGATCTCGCTGAGCTCGTTCCAATGAGGGATCACATGCTATTGTTTTGTAGAAATTTTTGGAAAAATCTGATGATAAACTATTATTTAAAATAATAAATTTTGATGTCTGCGTTGGGTAAAGGTGTTTCAAACCACATCATCAAGGCATGCTGATTCGTTCCGACTGTGATGCCTCAAGTCTCGATTGTGGTACTTATGTTCAGATATCTGAACAGTTTTCGATATACCGGTATATCGCGATATTTTTGTTGAATACCGATACCGGTATTCAGTTATGAATATCGTGCAGCCCAATCAGAACCTAAGATAATCATCATAAAATAGGTGACTATATTCGATATCGACTGCGTGAGGGTTAAAGACTCATCATCGTCATCTATGAACAAAGTGCTGCCATTAGCGTACTGGTTAATAATGTATTCAAATTCATTAATCTTTATTCCGTGTTTATTTGGGGGTTAAATGTTAACAAGGCACTTAGAAATTCAACACATAAGATAAACAAATAGGGTGAAAGTGGGTTCCCCTGGCGAACCACTCTCTGAATATTAAAAAGATTCTGAACAATACCCGTTGTCTATGAAGCACCTGGACACATTGCCGTAAGACGTACTGAACCACTGGATAATAGAATCACATTAAAGCTTTTCTAATAAATTTCCATTTCAGCGAATCAAATGCTTTCTCAAAATCAACCAGGATCAACATTCCAAGAATTCCCATAGACTCTGTTTTTTGGATTAAATCTGTGATAAGTTGTGTTGACTCACCTATAAACCCCAACTGAGTATCTCATATTAATTTCGGAAGAACCTTTTTGACTCTGTTGGCTATTGCTGGATAGCTTTTTTTATCCACGTTGATTAAGGAATCGGTCGCCAGTTTTCTTTATATATATTCTTTAGATTTACCCTTTTTTGGTATGCACGTAATTATCCCCCACCTCTGAGTAATTGATAATTGTCCAATTTTGTAACCAAAATTTGAAGAGTTGACACCATATTGACCCAAATATTCCCAGTAGTATTTATAGAATTCAACGGTAAATCCATCTGAACCAGGGGATTTACCGTTGCCCAAATCTTTGACAGCCATATGGCACTCCGTCATATCAAGAGTTCCTTCGATAAGTAAACAATTTTCTATGTCCAATTTTTTAAGATATGGGGTTTCCGAATCTAAAAATACGTCCTCAATATGTTCTAAATCAGGGGTTGTATGACTTCTAGATTTGTACGAAGAATAGTAAAAATTACTCTTTTCTGTAAGTATATCAGGGGGAGGCCACCGAAAATTTGCAAGACGTGACGTGGGGGTGGGTGGGTCTCTTGAGTGCGCCAAAAATGTGCATTTCCAACTTGTGCAATGTTTTGAATTTTTTAAAAATATATCAATATATCAGCTAATATATACCATCATTTGTGTTTCAAACCTTAAAGATGATGTTGTAAATCACACTCTTAACATAAATACAACATCAGGAGGCTTTATATGTGAGAATATTGGGCTTAAACTGGGAAAATGTCACACGTTAGTAGGGGGTGGGTGTCTTGTTCGAAATGTAGAAAATTTGCAGACAATATTTTGTGAACAGTTCAAATGAAAATTTGTTCCCGTATATGTACACCTGCTCTGGCCAAGCCTGATAATGAACAGCTTGTCATTTGTAGATTGGGGCCCTCAGCAGCTCACAGAGGTTTAAATTGGTGGTACCAGTTTAACCCTTTACCTAACATGAAAAGCAAACGACACTTGCCAAAAAATGATTGAATAACTAATTTTTTTCATTTTTTGTCTCAAAAACATAGGTTATGACCCCTCATTGGAACGAGCTCGACGAGCTCGTTCCAATGAGGGGTCATAACCTATGTTTTTGAGACAAAAAATGAAAAAATAATAAAAATTAATTGGAGATTTTTTAGAATAGCGCTGGCCGGGTTTGGCCGTTACGTTGGGTAAAGGGTTAAGAACATTATGAAAACCCCCTAAAGACAGCTGAGCCTACTAAGTTTATAAGATTATTTTTGATTTTAATGGGAGAGTGGGGGTGGGTGTCTGAGAACGGTAGTAGAAAATTTGCACGTAGTGGGTGGGTGGGTGTAAAAAGGAGCCGAATAAAAAATAGGACGTTACGTCTTGCAAATTTTTAGTGCCCCCCCCCCCCCCCTTGAGTATATCGCCAATTTCTGTACATTCTATACCATCATCTCTTATAAGTTTTGGAATTAACTTTTAAGTATAATATCACTTTTCTTGATTGCCGAATTATTTCGAAAGCTTTCCCCTTCAATGTTCCAACGCTATTTTGATCACAAGATCATACCTTGTACTTTTTTTATTTTTGATGCTTTGCAGTTCATTGCTTAAAAGATCCGTACTTGCTGTCACACTGTCACTACCATTTCCTTCGTCGAGTTGTTCAGTCATCGTCTTAAGTTTTTGTTCAACGATCGATTCAACACTTTGTGATTTCGTTTAATGAAAAGGCAGTGGAACCTTTAGCACCCCCCCCCCCCGCCCCCCCCCATAGCTACCCCACTGGCTACAATACCCTGGGAGTGGTTTCCAGTGAAGTCTTGGCTGCATGTACATGCAGCGAAGACTTCACTACACATCACTGCTGAGTCAAAATGTTGCGTTATTATTTCGAAACACAAAAGTACAATTGTTCACACCTTTAAGGGCAATTTCAGAATCTACGATAAGATGCAAAAGATTGATCTCATTATTTTATTTGCAAGAATTGATTGATTCTCATTCTCGCATGAATTTCAAATCTACGCGTTTTATGAAAGGGGTTAATGTTCATTATCAGCAATGTAAAACAGGACTGCAGTCATTACGAATTATGATGACAAATCAGACAAGTATTTTCGAAAATTGTATTCAAAATTTGAAGCTTCTTAAATTAATATAACAAGATGTGAATTCTTTGTGTTACCACAGAGTGTCAAGAAATTTAAATTTCCGCCTGTATGAACAATCACAAAAAGAGGGGCATGTTGAATTTGAAATTCCCACTTTGTCTTGATTTAATCGAGATGAAAGAAGTTCTCTGCAACCAACTGACGCACTGAAGTCCTAGCTATGCAGTTTGTCTCATTACTTTCATTATTCTCTGAAATTGCAGCAAGGAAATTGAGTTTTCAAAATAAAATTACTTTGTTAATTTTTTTTTTTTACAAAATCTCACTGCATCTGACGTCGCTGAAACTTGAGAAGCTGTCGACATGACATTTGTATGGTGAACCTGGTGATATCGGCAGAACCATTAAAACAGTTCTCGTATGCTGAAATGAGAGCGGTGACGTAAAGACCTCTCTTGTGTTTGCATTCTCAACAATAAACAAGAGCAACGCAAAGCGTGGTATATGCCCCCGACGGTATCATAAAATGGGAAGGTAAGTCTCTCTTGGCATAACCAAATCAAAAGGAAGCTTCCTCTAGTCACCAATTATGCATCTTCAAAAAAACCAAAATGATTTGAGTTAGCATTCATTAGTCATTGGACGGAAATCAAATTCAATATAGCCGCCATGATCCAAAATCAACAGAAGGCTTCTTCTAGACACCAATAATGCATAATCAAAACCTGAAATTAATTCGAGCCAGTATTCATTACCCTTTATCTAACCTGAAAAGCAGACGACACTTGCAAAAATAATTCTTGAATAACTAATTTTTTTCATTTTTTGTCTCAAAAACATTAGTTATGACTCCTCGTTGGAACGAGCTCGACGAGCTCGTTCCAACGAGGGGTCATAACCTATGTCTATGTTTTTGAGACAAAAAATGAAAAAAATAATGAAAATTAATAGGCGATTTTTGAGAATAGCGCTGGCCGGTTTTGGCTGTTACGTTAGGTAAAGGGTATTGGACGGAAACCAAATTGAAGATGGCCGCCATGGAAGCCATAATGAATTGGCCACTGGCGGCCATCTTAGTTCAGCTGACAGGTACAAAATGGAAAGAAAGCTTCCCCTTGACACCATCAATGCATAATTAAAAAATCAAAATGATTCGAGTCAGCATTCTTTATTTATTGGACGGAAACCGAACCTATATGGCGCCATGATGGCCATATTGAATTGGCTAGCTGGACCAAAATCGAAAGGAAGCATTGTCTAGTCATCCACAAGTTACCCGAGGGGGGCAGGGTCTTCCCTTCCTCAACACAGGGCTGAAAAAAAAATTTCGCCTGAGACCACCACCCCCCCCCCCCCCTTTTTGGGAGTTTTTTTCCTTTTTCATGTGGGGGACCCACCCCCCTTCAACCCCCAAAATGAATCTTCAACACAAAACTGTCCAATGTTTGGTCATATTACTGATCCGTTTCTGCTTTTCTATTCTTTTTACAACACAAAATATATTTCATAAAAAAATAAAAATAAATAAGAACAGATTATGAGAAAAACCAGATATAAATAAGTAAGATACATGCCCCATGTCTGCAATAATTTAACTCTTAACCCGCTCAGTAGAATCAAAGTATTATTGTATTATTGTTAAGCAGCCACGACAAGATTTGATGAAAAATATATCCATATTTAACTTACAAAATCATTGGTCAAAAAGTCCATTCAATTTACTGGGGGAAATTTTGCTTAATTGTGCCCAAATTATACTTATTTCAGTGGCAAGATAAATCCTGCCCTGGCCTGGAATACCTGGCTGCTGCATGTAATGGTGTCTAGTTGTTCCAAATTATCTAATATATAAATCTGAATGTCTCTCTCTCTCTCTCTCTCTCTCTCTCTCTCTCTCTCTCTCTCTCTCTCTTTGTTCCGGGTGAGCTCTTCCGTTTCTCAACCGATCGATCTCACATTTTCTGCACGGGTGTAATTCGTCCATGCGAGTAACATGGGATGGGTGCCGTGCCCATGTGTGGGTGACTTTTTATTTCGAAAACGGCTGTGCTGATCGGGCTACAATTTCATATGTGCGGGTATATTGACTCATCGATCGTTTTGACTTTATCGGGGTGCCCGTGTGGGGTGACCTTGACCTTGAAATTGGTGACCTTGACCTTTTATTTCGAAAACGGCTGGGCCGATCGGGCTAAAATTTCACATGTGCGGGTATATTGACACATCGATCATTTTGACTTTATCGGGGTGCCCGTGCGGGGTGACCTTGACCTTGAAATTGGTGACCTTGACCTTCTATTTCGAAAACGGCTGATATAACCATCTTCTCCCGTGCAACGCCTGGTATCACCCGCTAGTATCTTATAGTCATTGGTTATTGAGCTGGTAAGCTCAATTATATTCACTAACTTGAGTAGATGTGCAGGATGTAGCTCCCTGGCACAATATTGTCAATGGGTTTTTGGGGGCCACTCATGCAATATACAACACAACCTAGCAATATTAAGTCATCCTTAGAACACTTGGGGTGACTATTAGAATCAAACTTAGATTCAATGAGAACTTGTAAGTGTGTTTTATCTGGGTTGATGGGGTAGAAAAAGGCAACAGCCTGTAGGACATACATGTACATGTACACTATATTGATGCTATTTCAGTAACTCACCAGCGCCGGCCAGCAGAATGATTTTGTAGAGGAATTGACATACCCTGACTTGAACTCTAATCAAATATCAAATTCGCCGTGAATCATGGATTTCCGGTACGGCACAACTCTGTAGGCAACCGGTGGACTGCTTAAATTTGTAGTGAAGCACCGTGTTGTTACCGATGCCATTACCTTTATACGGTGTAGTCGACTGGGATCCTTTTTTCACTTTCACCAATCTGTTCGGCCGGTCGGGGAAAACTCTAATGTAGTTCGGTGCAAGTTTTAATCTGCTATTACACAGTCGCGACCAAGAGATAATCTCAAGCACTTTTTGAAGAAAATGGGCTGTCATGACGCTGACTACCGGGTATATCACTTCAAAACCCATAGGGTCCAAGGTAAACTAGAATAGATGGGATTAATCGGGAAGGTGGGGATGCGATTATACATTATATGAACATAGCTACAGTTAAACTAGAAGTCCTGTCACAAATAGTGCCTTTATCTAGGCTTAATTGCGCGTTGGAATTGCGCGCAATTGCCATATCGAATGGAATCCAAAGCACGGCAGGTTCTCCTGGTTACTCATAGCAAACACATGCAATGTTTCTGCCAATGGACCTCGGATTACCCGGAGGTCCATTGGCTGAAACATTCCTTGTGCACAGGTCATATGAACAGAATGTGATAGCTTTACTATGGCCATAACGCGTAGATTAGCGCGCAGATCAACGTGCTATTTGTGCGCATTTCATGACAGGACTTCTAGTTTTAACTGTAGGCCTAGTATGGATGGTTCACATTCTGCACCCATTTATACATGTAGCCCTCATATCTGTAGAGAAGCATATTTTGAGATAAAATATGTTGTGAATTCTTTTGTTTAACTCATTTACTTCATGCATATTTATTTGTCTAAAAACTTCCTCAGTCAGCCGGAGTCATACTTTCCTATTTTCATTTTCATTTTTCTTCCTGTTTTTTTCTCTCCTTACCATCTTACTACTCACAACCTACAGCTGCACCAATTCATTTTACAATATAACAATAACATGATTTTGGAGGGCATTATGGTTCATTAGCGGCCCTGCAGCAATGATGAACAGCCCGAGGGTTTATTAAAGGTCCGAGAGGAAGTCGAGGGCCGTTAATAAGCCCAAGGGCTGTTTATCATTGCCGCAGGGCCGCTAATGAATCATGATGCCTGACAACAATCATGTTATTACTATTATCACCACTCCCTGTTACAGCTAACCGCACGAGGGAATTGCTGGAAGAAATAATCACTGAAGTCGGTTCGATATTTCTGTTTCGATCGTGCGTTCGATTCAGTTCTGAAATACAAAGGGACGTCATCCGAATGGGAGGAATTCATTAGTCCATGGAATCTAAAAATAGCCGGGCCGCTAATGGCTATTTATACCATTATCGCCCGCGTCCCGTTTCCGTCGAATGACGTCACTGAAATTATGGAGTTTTAACGGCCCTCCAAAATCATGTTAATCGACTAGTAACTTATAGATTGCAATAACATGTCTTTGGAGGGCATTGTGGTTTATTGGCGGCCCAATAGGTGTGAATAACAGCCCGTCAGCTTATTAACGGACCGAGATGAAGTCTCGGGCCGTTAATAAGCTGAAGGGCTGTTATTCTCACCTGTTGGGCCGTTAATAAACCACAAGTACCGACAAAGTCATGTCATTACTATTATTACAACTGCGATTCTGAGAAAGTTATGACTCTGTATCTTACATGGCAGCTGCAAACAGTCAATTGGTCTTCATTCATTTCGCTTGACTGAGACGTTTTTAACGTTTTCAATTTTTGCAAATGATATTATCGTCTGTTCTCAAACAAACTGGTGTCACGTGATTATCACGTGATCGGCACCGGTACTCTTTCAATTGCAACGAAATTTTAAAACTTAAAAACAGACCCGATATTTACCGCTTTTAAGTCAGGAATAAAGGCGTAATATTTCTGCAGCCTTACTTACTATATACAGCTGCTTGTTCTTATTGGACTAACTTTGCTGGACATTTTACATATTTAATAATTTAAATAAAAATCACATTGTTCACTAGTTGAAACCATTTCTGGAAACTATTTTCATTTTCGAGTGTACGACAGCGAGGAACAAAAGTCACTTGACGTGTTGGACTGTTAATGAGATGTTCAACTCATTAACGGCTCGACACATCACGCGACTTTGCAAGTTGAACGTTACGTTCTTGTAATGCCCTGTTAAAATGTGTTAATGTACTAGGGGACGCCCTATAAATTGGTAATAACACACATTAATGTACGGTATATCACTTGATTTTGTGTTTAGTTTTCAATTTTTTGTAGTTTTTATTCTGTCAAATGTTTGCAGTATTTGAAAACACTTTTGTTATGCAGTTCTAGGAACATGGACAGAGTGAGTACTCTTGCAGGAATTATGAAGTTAAGTTACTATAATTTCTCTGTCTGACTATTGTAATCTTTGCCGAAGAGATAGTTCCTAAGGAACAGCAACAAAATTGGTAGCTTACATTGTGTTTAAATCGGCATTTGCTCCACAATATAGTGCCCATTTATATTATATGGCTTTATCAAGAAACAAGTTAAGGGTGGGCGATATTGACCAGCAAATATTTGATGGTCACCATCTCACCAAATGCGAGTTACAACATCTGGTTATCAGTCATGCTACTGTGCCACATATGTACTAACTACGATAAACACCATTAAATCACCTACATGTAAGAGTGTATCTCGATAGATTAAAACAGAAAAAATGTATAAATTTGATGAGAGGAAAAAAATGACTTTTTTCGTGGAAGGACCACCCACCCACCCCGACCCTGTTTAGAGGATTTTTTAAAGGCCCCCCCCCCCCCCCCAGTTACCCCTAAAATTATGATTTGATCAAATAAGCGGTTCTTTAGTTATTTGATGGAAACCAAAACTTAACGGACGAAAGCCGGACGTCGGACGGACGGAAATGGTGAACACATAATGCTCCCAAGAGAATCTCTCGGGGGCTTCTTCCTCTAGACACCAATAATGCATAACCAAAAACTGAAATTGATTCGAGTCAGTATTCATTAGTTATTGGACGGAAACCAAATTCAAGATGGCCGCCATGAAAACCATAATGAATTGGCCACTGGCGGCCATGTTGGATCAGCTAACTGGTCTAAAATCGAAAGGAATCTTCCTCTTGACACCAACAATGCATAATTGAAAAATGAAAATGATTTGAGTCAGCATTCACTAGTTTTTGGACGGAAACCAAATTCAATATGGCTGCCATGGCGGCCATACTGAATTGACTAGCTGGACCAAAATCGAAAGGAAGCATTTTCTAGTCATCCACACCTAAATTTATGATTTGATCAAATAAGAGGTTCTTTAGTTATTTGATGGAAACCAAAAGTTAACGGACGGACGACGGACGAACGAATGGACATGGTGAAAACATAATGCTTCCGAGAGAATCTCTCGCGGCATAAAAAATGGTGATTTGATTAGAGTAGCGGTGTTCACTCTTGGTCCCTAACGAATTCTTTCAGACAATTATCGCAAATCGGTTGCCAAAATATAATGATCAGAACAGATCAGTGTAGTAGTAGTTGCAATAGAGTTTATTTTTGATAAGTTTGTTGGTGTTTCGATTAAATTCATTGGACTACGATTAGTCGGCGGTCACACACCATCGCATACGTTTTTCTAGTCCGTCTATCATACACGTATTTCTTTGAGATTCGCATCGTTGCATGATCACACTATATGTACGTTTCCATGGCGTCAAAACTCTCCGTAAGAAGCACGTATAAATTGAAACATCATGAAAATGGGGCAAAGTCATGGTTGAACACCTGTATATTGGGGAGTGGGGCATTTTGCTATGATTTTATAAAATTATCTTAAAGCTGGCTTTTTACAGTTTTTCCCAAACAGTTTGAACGTTTGACTATTTTTTTTTTACTATGGTTTAGCGACACAGTAACAGCCCGGGTCATATCATGTCGGTGACAGTTTTACGGTGGAGGAAGCCGAGGTACCCGGAGAGAACCACCAAGCAACGGCGAGCAGCTGTCAGCTCCCCAACATCGTAACTCTGAACTCTGCACCGCGGCACAGGCTGGGTTAGATTGGTTGAAGACATGCTCACCTTCGACGTGCAGAACAACATCGTACTCCCATGTAGGCAATCGGGGTTAAGTGCTTTGCCCAAGAACACAACGCGGGAGCGCGAATCAGTCGCTGAAATGGTCACCCATCCAACTACTAACCGCACTCGACGTTACTTAACTTCGATGATCTGACGAGAACCGGTTACCACGACGCCACCCCCCCCCCCCCAACGTTTGACTATTATTCTCTGTTTAAACTCACTGAAAAATAAGAAAACGGAGTTTTCACCATCTTTTGATGTTCTGTATTTTTTTTTGTTCACTTTATCAACAGTGTAAGCATCGTGACACATAATACAGGCATTGCCCTTTCCATTAATATTAAAGTGTAGGAGGTGGGATGTGTTTTTTTCCTTCTGAAGAATAACTTCAGAATAGAACATGTAAATTACTATATAGAGAGTAATCACTTGACTGGACTGGTTTCGTAAAATAATTCCTGAGAGGTGAGAGACGTTGTACAAACACGAGTGCGCGAATGCGCACGGGTGTTTTACAATATAGTCATAGTCCCTCGCCTCGAATGAATTATTTCACGTAACCAGTCCAGTCAAGCGGTAACTCTGTTTATTACTTTTCATTATTAACGATAATTATATTGTTTAACCCTTCACCTAACGTAACGGCCCGGGGTATTCTAAAAAAATCGCCAATTAATTTTCATTATTTTTTTTCATTTTTTTGTCTCTAAAACATAGGTTATGACCCCTCATGGGAACGAGCTCGTCGAGCTCGTTCCAATGAAGGGTCATAACCTATGTTTTTGAGACAAAAAAATGAAAATAATAGCTATTCAAGATTTTTTTTCAAGTGTCGTCTGCTTTTCATATTAGGTAAAGGGTTTAAAAAACCCAATGAAGTCCCCATTACATCCACGGCAAAGCGTCTTCGTTTGTGCGCACGGATACATGACACAGTTGTTGATTGCATAATTCACTTGTGAAGTTATCGTTTATAATCAAACCCGGAAATGCAAGTAAATCACACTTTGGAAAGTAATAAAAAACACAATCTCCAAACAAACATCCAAAGTGGACTTCTAGTGTGTGTTGTGAGGGGTGATACTGATTGATAATCTTAATGACGGATTATCTGTGAACTAATTGTTTGTAATTGCTTACCCTTGAAACCGAAAGGTCCTCGGTTCGATCCCCGCCAGGGGTAACTCCGACTTACTGCGTTGTGTCCTTGGGTACTATGTACTAAGGCGCGTTGCACGTCGATGGTGCAGTTTTCTTGAACGAATGCTAAAGCTGCGCGGAGTTAGTTGGTTGGGGATTTTGACAGTTACTCGCAGATGCTCGGTGGTTCGCTCCGGGTACTCCGGCTTCCTCCACTCGTAAAATTGTCCGACACGAGGTGACCCTGGCTGTCGAAAGTGTCGTTAAAACCCAATAAATAAATAAATAAATAAATAAATAAATAAATAAATAGCTTACCATAAAAAAGTCAAGTTTCCTTTTGTTACGTTTAAAAATGAAAACAACAGACAACTCCGGGAGCCAATCGTTCACTGCTGAGCAAGCAGAGAAAAGTGCAAATTTTTCCACCTCCACTTAAAGAATTGCTCATCAGTATCTAAATTTATCTGATCAAACCGCACCACCTGCATTATATCCTCGGGCCAAATACTTAATCCCAATTGTCCACATAGGGGCGCGTTGGCAATATTTGCTAAAGGCGTATAATTTGCACGTTGATGTTTTCAAACACTGCTTACTGCTCGTTTCAAATTATTAAGCTGGAAAGAAGGCAGTTGCTCACCGTTGTGCGATGGTTCTCTCCTGGTATTTCGGCTTCTCCGATCCGTGAAACTGTCTTTCACGATAATAAATAACTATTCACTCTCTCCGAGACGTTGCCACGGCGGCGTTCCAGGGGACAGTAATCAGAATTTATCAGAAAGTGCTAAAACCTGTATAGACACCTGATTGAGCGATTCCCCGGTGGAAGTAACGCGTGGTCCCACTTAGCAGGCGGACCCTTTGGTTTTTAAGGTTATTCTAAATTTTAAAAAATAAGTAAAATTAAATAATAACAGCCCTGTGATAGATAGCCCATGTGGCGTTCAACAAATGCGCCATAATGGACATCAAATTTCATGCTTAATTTGCAGCGCTTGAATTATTGCTGGTCTGTTTAAATGACAAATCGGTTTTCGGGGTCCTATACCTATCTTTATGCTTTACATTTAGCCCGAATGAGAAAGATTACTGAAAATATATACACTTTTAAACAACAAAATCGAAAATCCAAGCAATCACCTTGACACTCTCAGCATTAAATTGGGAAGAAGCTTACAAATTGTCTGGGAGAATTTAACTCGATTTTGTAATAATTTGTGATATATTTGCGGATATCATACTAAAGCAATGACATCTTCTCTCCAGTCAACAACCATTGGTTTCCTTTGGTTTGCTTTTCTTGTTGGCCCAAAGCTACAAATGCTTCCCAATCAATCAAAATAACATACTAATAGTTGGTTATCCCAATCGAACTCTGAGTGTAGAGTTCAGTTCCAAGTAAATGACAGCTGTATTGACATCGCAATCAACGCGTTGGTATCTCGTGACAGAGCGTAATGATGCGAGACAATTACACGTGTTTTACTTTACCGTCAAATTACAGGAAGTAGATGTTTCCCTGTAATTCTCTATTGCTGACAAGGAAAACAGAGATCGATACATACAAAATCTAGAAAACGGGTCAGTAAAGTAATGTATGAAAAATCTAGACAGATTAAATCTCTCGACTTCTCGGGGAGTTGGTTTGTCCGCCAAAGTAAGGCGTTGGAACCTGGCAGTTGGAACCCGGTGGCATGCCCAGTCAAGGGATATGTGGACATTCCTACCTACAGGGATGCTTGCCATATATTATTTGTAAATTCAGTTGCATCAATGTCAACGAATATCACCTTTGGCGTAGTCTATTTCTTCTTCCTCAACCTTCATCTTTAAACATGCTTTTATCGCTCTTATCTTAAGCAACGTCGAGCCCTGTTAGTCTTTGGATGGGTGACCGTCTGAGCGATCGATTTGGACTCCCGCATTGTGTCCTTGGGCAAGGCACTTAACCGCAATTGTCCATATGGGGGATCGATGACGCCGTGTACTAAGGCGTACCGCACGTCGATGGTGTGCATAGATTCAACCAATCTAACCCTGCCTGTGCTGCAGTGTGAGGTTACGATTTAGGGGAGCTGGCAGCTGCTCGTCGTTGCTCGGTGGTTCTCTCCGGGTACTCCGGCTTCCTCCACCTGTAAAACTGTCACCGACACGATATAACCTTGGCTGTTAATGTGTCGTTAAACCCCTTAATAAATAAATAAAAAAAACTAAATCGCTCTTGTCCTGTCAAAAAAATCTGATCCAACAGAACACCTATTTCGTATTTCACACTATAATTGCTTTGATCTAAGAATGCGTCGTGACTTTGATCCACCCATATGCCACCCAAGGCCAAGCTTGCAAACAAAAATGTAATTTTTTGTCTGACCTTGTCTTGTCAATAGGCAGTGTTGTGGTTACAAAAGCGAACAGAGAATTTCCACCCGATCGCGACTGTGACCATATAAATTGATAAAAAAAAATCAACGAATGAGGGTTATACGCTTCAGATTCAGGGTTATGTCGTGCATTAACACTTTGATATCGTCCATGTCAATTCAACTGCAGCAACTGGAATAGACCATAGTCGTTACTTGGGGGTAGATAAATCAATATTTTCAATGTGCAGCCTTCGGGCTGCACGTTGAAAATATTGATTGGTCTACCACATGCATTCTCTTAGTAGCCACCCTACTTAATGAAATTATGACGTATCATGTTCCTGGGCCGGAAAAAGGGCTCTCGCGTTCATATGGTTAAGTTAATTAATGTACATTATCACGCACACGATACGCCACATATCGCCAACTGAACACAAGAAGGCGCCATCTTCGATGATTTAGCTTTGCGGATGGCGCCGTATTGCATTCAAGGGACAATTTAGTGTACTGTCCTAATTGTATTCAAATTTGTAACGTAAATTTCCGGATATTCTTTCCCAATATTGTCGGCTTGTGCCCATGCGACACATCCCCTTTCAAACGATGTACCTCTTCTTTTACCCAACTGCAGTTATAAGATGTTTTGTCGTAATCTGGAGATATTTGTTTACATTTTTTTGTGGCGCTATCTGTCTAAAAAGTATCATTTATGAACTTCTCAACTCGTGGTCGGTATCTTCAGAGTGATGGTGACGATTTCAATGCTTACCAACAAACATCTCGCAAGAAACCCCTAACCCGGCAGACTGCATGGCACTTGCCAAGGCTTTGAACCCAATCGATATCACGTTGGCATTTGGGTGGGAGAAAAAAATTCCACGATGAGTCTGGAAATCGCACTTTTTGAGCAAGAAATTATTTGTGTCGGATACTCGTCACCCCTCGTTTCTGGTTCAAGTACACTGCACCCCGAATGAGATTTCCCCGCCCTACACCTAAACCCTTGGAGAAATAATAATCTGAGCAGACTTAATAATGAGGGGCGGGGGGGGGGGGGGGGGGGGGCATAAGCTGAATTTTCAAGTAAAATTAAAAAAATAAAATAATAATAAAATTTGCTGATTCCTAAGAATGCATCACTTATATTTCTAGACTCACTGCACTAGCTGATTTTTATAATAGGTTCGAACCCACTGCCTCGCGAAACTATACTGAATCACGCACACCACTCGGTAACCCGAGTTTCCTTCGTCGCCAACCATCTAGCGAAACTATAAACCACTCACGCCACTCGGTTAACGCCGAGAGAGTTTCCTTCCACATCAACCGCTTAGCTAAACCACTCACCCACTCGACCAACCACGCCGAAAGAGTTTCCGTCGACACCAACTGACTAGCGAAACTATACTAAACCACGCACACCACTCGGTCGACGAGTGGTGTGCGCGGTTTTGTATAGTTTCGCTAGGCGGTTGGTACCGGGGTATTGCTAGGCGGTTGGTGCCGAAAGAAACTTTCTCGGCGCATGTTCGAACCCCTGCAATGCAAGTTATAATAAAATTTGAACTACGGTCTTTTTGTGAACAGCGCTGGCCAGATAATCCTGTTTTGCGTGGTAGATGGTTAAGTCTTAAGACAAACACAGCACTATTTTCACCATTTGGTCTAAAAACTAGCAATTAGCTTCTGACGTTTGTATACGTTGAGAACTCGTAATTACAATTCATCGTTTCAACCACTTTACTCAGTTATTGGCAGAGTTGTTAATTGTAATAGCTTCCGGTGGACCATCTTTGAGTCGTGCAGCGATCACGGCATAAACAAGACTGTCAGTAAAATCCGGTCATTTCTTCTCTTAGTATTGACGTCATGAACACTTTTAGATGAAAAACTGCTGTGTAACCGTTTGCGCCCAGTAAGCAAACATTTTCTACAAGTCAGTACAAATGAAATCGTAAATATGGTGGGTGCTAAGGTAACAGGACAAACCCCCCTCAAGACAACCCACCCCCCCCCCGACAAAACCCCCCTCAGACAAAACCCCCTCACTTTCTGCATTCAAAGACAAAACTCCCTCAAGACAAAAACCCCTCACAAGAAATATTATTTATAGAATGTGGTGAAAATAAAAATGTTAATATATCATTTTTGGGAAAGGGTGGGGTGGGGGTGGGGGGGGGGGGGGGAACTGTTTTGTTTAATTTTTTCAATTCTTTAAATCATGTTTTTGGAAGGGGGAGGAGGTGTGAATAAATTTTATTTTTGATTATACCAGAAGCATAGGGTTGCGAGCGACGCGATCAAATAATAATTCACAATATTTCTTCTCAGTATACATCCCTGTGGGAACCCCGGAAAACGGAGCAGTACTTGTTTACTGTGGTCAACAGGTTCTGCTTTACTGGTGAAATAGGGCCTGGTAATCAACACTTGGAGTGCAAGTTTTCTAAAGTGAGCAGTACTGTAATAAATGACTGGCTAACCTCGACTTCATACTCATGATGGCGTGATGATATAGCCACAAATTCTGACAGTGGCCTCAAATACCAATAAATCATCAAATAAATTATTAGTTTACAATTTCGATAGGGGGCGAGGTGGCTCAGTAAGTAGAGGTGCAAGCTGCAAGCCGAGAGGTCCTCGGTTCGAATCCCACCTGCGGCAACCGCGTTGTGTCCTTGGGCAAGACACTTCACCTCCATTGCCCACGTGGGGGCACAGTGGCGCTGTGTACTAGGGCGTACTGCACGTCGATGGTGCACTTGTCTTCAACCAATGCTAACCCTGCTTGTGTGGAGTTAGTATGTTGGGGAGCTGACAGTTGCTCGCCGTTGCTCGGTGGTTCTCTCCGGGTACTCGGGCTTCCTCCACCCGTGAAACTGCCATGGTCATGATTAGCCATTGTGCAGCAGTATGTGACCTTAAACATCAATAAATAAATACAATTTCGATACAGTGGGATACCTCAGATTTGAGCCATGAAAGCAGAAAGCACTAAGACACAATGTGCGACCTGAAATATGAAATTTCTTATAATACTAATGCAATAAATCGTAGCGTAAATATGATATGCAGTAAAAATATGTTTCACACTGGATTCTTTGTTCGGCGGCAAGGCCCCAATTTCACACTCAGAAAAAAATTAATAAAACATTAAATGAAAAAAGTTACAGAACACCAAAGATGATGAAAACGGCGTTTTCTTATTTTTAAATGGGGGTTTCTACAGAGAATAATAGTAGAATGTTAACCCTTTACCTAACATGCAAAGCAGACGACACTTGCAAAAAAATATTGAATACCTAATTTGTTTCATGTTTTGTCTCAAAAACATAGGTTATGACCCCACGTTGGAACGAGCTCGACGAGCTCGTTCCAACGAGGGGTCATAACCTATGTTTTTGAGACAAAAAATGAAAATTAATTGGCGATTTTTGAGAATAGCGCTGGCCGGTTTTGGTCGTTACGTTAGGTAAAGGGTTACAACTGATTCGGAAAAAAATGTAAAAAGCCAGCTTCTCTAGTTCCTACAGAGAATAATAGTCGAATGTTCAAACTGATTGGGAAAAAATTGTAAAAGGTCAGCATCTGCAGTTTCTACAGAGAATACTCTCCCCTGCCAAATAAAAGTGATATCACCATTATTAATTTTTGGAGAGAGAGGACACCATCATGATTATTAAAATGAGTTACTGTCATCAGAATATCCGATCAGCAAGTAGACAGAAAAAACAACACCTGAAAACAGCATTTGTTTAAAGAAAACATTGTAATATTTCATTGATGTAAACCATACAGGCTTCTTACTTAGAAAAATGGAATTTTACGGGATTCGGGGAATTTATGACAATTGGTTTCGAAACTACCTGTCTAACCTAAGTCAATAAGTAAAGTACTGTTCGCACCAGTCTCGCCCGTTAAGAGTAGCCTGTGGTGTGCCACAAGGAGCAATACCTGTTCCCATTTTATTCCCCATTTATGTAAACGACATTTTTCACTGTACATCATTAAATCTACTCTCCTTTCCAGCTGATACAACTCAGTACACATCTAACCATGGCATGAACTTACTATAAACTCAGGCAAATGCAGAACTGGACAACGTATTTACTGATGTTGTTGTAACAAGCTACAGATAAATGTAAAAAAAATCTAAATTCATGTTACAGTACCCACAAAATAATACACACAAAGTTAACACTATCTATCAATAATAAAGAACTGTCGGTCGTGGGAAATACCAAGTCTGAAAAACGGTAACATTTCTAGGAGTACATCTCGATGAAAACTTAACATTTAAAACTCACGTATCCACTGTCTGTTCCAAAATGTTTTGGAGCAGTATCGAAGTGTATTCCGTGCCGGACATAGTGCTTAACGGGCTCGAATTGATCAAATCAATATCTCAACTGCCATTACAGAGACCACTACCAGCTCAGTGATCTCAAACTGGTCATTGCCGCATAAACTCTTCTCTTTGGTGATATTTCGTTCCACTTGGAGACAGCCCAGTATAAGCCTTTAGCTTGTTGCTGAATCCATTTCCATGTTTATTACTTTTTTGTTAATTTATGCTTGTTACTGTATAATTTAAACATACTTTGGAAATAAATATTGTTTAAACTAAAACTAAAATGTCTTGTGCGATAAACTGCATAAACAAAGTAAAAAGCATCAATCCAAGAGACGTCATAAAATCACAATACAGCGCACTCGTCCATAGCCTTTTGTTATATGCCATCCAGATTTGGGATCATTCACCTGCTGCTAATAAAATGATCCTACTACAGAAGCGAGCATTACGTGTAATTAATCTGAAGAGATTTAATAGTCACACAAACCCTTTATTTGAGGGGAATGGAATATTGAAATTTAATGATATCTACAAATTGAATGTTTTATTACTTACATATGATTGGCAACACAAGAAACTACCGCAATCCTCTGACAATATGTTTTACCCTTTACCTAACGTAACGGTCAAACCCGGTCTGCGCAATTCACAGAAATTATCATTAAATTTTCATTATTTTTTTCATTATTTGTCTTAAAAACATAGATTATGACCATCATTGGAACGAGCTCAGTGAGCTCGTTCCAATGATGGGTCCTAAGCTATGTTTTTGACGCAAAAATGAAAAAAAAAGTTCCTCAAGAATTTTGTTTGCAAGTGTCGTCTTCCTTTCGTATTAGGTAAAGGGTTAACATTCTTACCACCCACAGTATGCATACTAGGCAATCCGGACAGATACGAGAGAAAAATGCCAGAACACAATTTTCCGCGAATCGCCCAAACATAATTTTCTCGAAATCTGGAATGGAGTAACAAACAATGTCATAACACTAACTCCCAGATCCTTGTTCCAAGACACTATTACAAAAATAATTGTAGAAAACTATACTCTTATTTCGACTTGTGATACCGACAGGGGGCCAGAGTATTTCCCGACAGGCCCACAATAACGAGGCAATCTCGTTGACGGGGAGGGACTAGACCTACCCTTACCTGAGACCCCCCCCCCCCCCCCCCCGGCGCCACTACTGGCCCAGACCATACAGCAACATCCTAACCGAATTCTAGTATCTCATCCATCCTGACCCTCCACAAATTAACGTAGTCGGTCATCACACAGAACTTGGGGCCCGATTCTGTCTATAAGTTGAAACAGGGACTGTGACATGCTGCCTACAGAAAACACTTTGCTCCGAGAGAGAGTTATATGGAGGCGTCAGGAAGACAGCCAATCCGGCTATGGTACAAACAAAGTGCCTACTCACATTCATTATGTATAATGTATACCATTGCAACTTTATACAAGTATAATGTATTGAATCACTAATGGTTTGTAAAGCGATATGCTATATGACTAACGGACATAGACGCATTATTTATCATAAACTAAAAATGTCTTTACTGAACTTCTGGTTTTCCTGGGACAAAGCTGAACAACGCGGTAGCATAGAACCAACACTAGAATATTTCTATATTGACCACCTCAGCCAGTACTGGTGATCTGTACGAGTCGAAATAAGAAGTAGCATAGCCGCTATAAACTAAGTATCCCACTGCCTCTACACCAGTAACACAAAAACATGACAGCATTTTCTGTAAAGCCCTCTATGAGGGCTTTCCAGAAAATGGTGTAACGTTGTTGTGTTTTTGGTGTAGTTAAAGAATGATGCATAGTTTATAGTGGTTATTCTACAACTTATTTCGACTTGTACTGTACGGTGATTGACTTAGTAACAATGTTTTAAAGTGTGAAGAATTATTTATGTTTTTGGTGCTACCCACCCCCCCCCCCCCCCAAAAAAAAAAAAAAAAAAGAAAGAAAAGAAGACAGACCCAGTTTCCGTGCCTGCTTATATCCACAACTTTCGACTGTTCATTTTGTTATTATTAACGTTTGATATATTGTTTGTGAGATAGTATATTGTTGAATAAATAAATTTCATTCCATTTCAGTTTGTTTGGGGCCCGTTGCTTCTATATAAGTTTAAGTTACATTATCTTGTACCAACAATGAAACACAGCGTCAACAATTACATCAGAAAGGTTTCCGTTCCAATGCTGTTTTAATAGATCCGATGGCCAAGAATACTCATTACTGTGATACACAAGAGTCTATCGTTTGGAGATTCTCGTTGAAAACGTCTGGAGATTCTTGAACCGTATAAAGCCATTTTGTCTTAATTACTTTTGTCCCGAAGCCATTAAGGATCGTATGTCACGAGTTTAATATTATGTGAATCAATCGGTAATGTATAATTATGCAGACGATGTTAAAAGAAGAAAATGGATGCGTGTACATACGGAAAACCAATTCAACAACAATACACAGGAGAAACCCCAATTTACGCTTTGCTATCATTTCCGCTAGCACCGTGATGATTTTCTCAGCTGACACATGATGGCGCGCGGATGTTAGTCACTTTTGGTAAGAAATGGAATATAGTTTTATTGCAAGCGACAATAACAGGCCACATTTCGTGATATGAGACTAATGCCAACAGATAAGGTTGCAACCTCTTAACTGATAACTAGACCCATTGCCAGCCGTTTGGGGCAAACTTCCACCGCATAAAGTATTTATGCATTAGCATGACTAAAGTGCCATAGCCCTTTATATACAAAGACCATGTTGGGCTTTGCATCATCGTTGATGTGTAAATGTTGTGACAATCAGTGTGAACCTGAGTGGGAGGGGTCCTAAGGTCCATGGAGTCTATAATTTTAGGACTGTACGCTCTGAATTTTAAAATATTCCTCCAGAGGGCCGAACCTTCGTCGTTTAGGTGGGTTCGGCGGCTTCACACATCAGCATGTGGAAGTTTGCGGGGGTGGCTTCTTCGGACACCCTTGACTCGCAATTATATGACAAACATAGCATACTTTCCACAATATTTTGTTTCATAACTTCTTTCTCAAATTCAAATTTAGTTGTTCAAAGATCAGCGTTCCTGGGTTCCACTAGAACCAAACAGCGCTTATTGTTGATCAGTTCGGTCCGAGATTTTGGCAAGGACTATTATTTGTTCTTTAACCCTCTGCACACTGATGTCAAAATATCAAATTTTTCAGAAGCAAATGTTTCCCATAATGCATCTGGGAATTTAACCAATCGAGTCTTGTTTGACAGAGCTCAATGAGCTCTGTCAAACAAGACTGAATTGGTTAAATTCAGAGGAACATTATGGGAAAAATTTATATTTTCAAATATTGATATTTTGACAACAGTGTGCAGAGAGTTAAACTGCAAACTACCATTCACTGTCCTTCAATATTCACATTCCATCTTTTCACAACAAAAACAATACAAGTAAAGACGTCTAGACAAAATTCAAATCTGTATTGAGGGTAGCAACCGCACGTGCTGTCAGTGGATTCAGAAAGAGAAAGTCTTTTTTCTTGCGCTCATCAAAAATTGATTAAAGATGTCAAGGCCTCCGTTTTGATAACAGTGATTAAAAATATAATAAATAAATCACCAACTCGGCGAAATTATGTATTTATTTATTGGTGTTCAAGGTCACATACTTACGCACAATTGATAATCGTAACCCTGACAGTTTTTACGGGTGGAGGAAGCCGGAGTACTCGGAGAGAACAACCGAGCATCGACGAGCAACTGTCAGCTCCACAACATTCTAACCCTGTTCAAGCTACACTCAAGCAGGGTTACAGCGGTTGAAGACATGTGCATCATCGTACGCCTTAGTACACGGCGTCATCGTGCCCCCATGTAGGCAATCGAGATAAAGTGCATTGCCCCAGGACACAACGCGGGTCGTCCCGGATGGGGATCGAACTCGGGACCTCTAGAATAGAAGTCCAATAGTCTACCTCTGAGTCACCGCCCTCCCACTCGGTGACATAAATTAGACAATACACTTTTTGCCATCATGATATTTTATATAAGCCTACCATGCATTAACCATTTGAACCCTGGTGGTATCTCCCATGTCAGTTCAATGGCAGCAATTGAAAGAGTCCACATTCATTATTGGGGGGAGACCAATTAATATTTTCAACGTGCAGCCATGGGGCTGCCCGTTGAAAATATTAATTGGTCTGCCCCACGCATTCATTAAGTAGTAGTACTTAATGCAAGTTTGACATATCATATGTCTGGGTCGGAAAAACGGACGCTCGGGTTCAAAGGGTTAAACCTGAAACATAAAACAAAGAAATACACAGTTGAAGCACAACTACAGTGAAAACTAGAAGTCCTGTCACGAACTGTGCACTTATCTAGACTTAATAGCGCGTAGGAATTGCGCGCAATTGCCGTATCGAATGGCATCCAAAGCACGACGGGTTCTCCTGGTTACACATAGCAAACACAGGCAATGCTTCTGACAATGGACCTCCGTGTTACCCGGAGGTCCATTGGCTAAAACATTGCTTGTGCACAGGCGATATGTGTAGAATTTGATAGCCTGACTATGGTCATAACGTGTGGATTAACGCGCAGATCCACGTGCTATCTGTGCGCATTTCATGACAGAACTTATAATTTTATCTGTATAAACTTCAGGAGTTATAGGAAAAGTAGAATAATGAATGGGAATACGTCATACACAGCCCAGGAACATAACACCGTGACGTCATGATCTTCACTCATAAAACATCAATTCACAGACGCTGAATAATTGTGAAAATATAATGCGTACAAATCAGTCCTATGTTAAATTTTTGTACCTATAAGTTACTCAAATTTGTCATCACTATAAATACAAGATGTCTGTGTGAATTCCTAAAGTAAATTTACCTATGGTGGGCCATCTGGGCAATCCTATGTTAATTTTTTGTACCTATGGTAGGGACCCTCCGTACTGGGGCCGCAGCCCACGCACTTTTTCAGAAGGTGTTATTTTTTTTTTGGCAAGTAATACAATAAACTTGTTATTGAAGTTTTATCTGGGCTTGGGGAATCCTGTTAAATTTTTGTACATATAGTGAGCCCTCCCCTACTGCTCCCTTCCGCCTCAGATTCCCTGGATCCGCGGTGACTGCCTGGTTCATCATAGTCTGAGAAGAACTTTCCTCAGTTTCTGCATCAGTAGAATCGGTCCGCGGCCTTCAGGCATTTTACTGGTTGTCATCAAGATTTTATCTAACAATCATATAGATTCTGGCCTGAAAATCAAGCGAAACGGTCGTATCAAATAATGTGTTCTGATTTCGTATCATATAGAGGACTCTTCTGATTCCGCATCATATATAGACGACCTGTTTTCGGTAACGCGATGGGCTATCATAACAGGCCCATGAATACATTCTAGGTATGTTTCAGTGATCGACTCAGTTGATCGCTTACAAAACAAAACAAAATTATTTACAGTTAGCGACAGAACTATCAATGACCCACCACATCCCCAACCCCACCCCCACACACACAATAAATAGAAACTGCACAATTTAATATTACACCTACCCGTTTCCTGAGGAAGTGCCGATGTCGTACACTCGTAAATTCAAGCGGATCATCATAGGAAGTGACAGTGAGAGTGAATAATTTGACAATACAACTTTGAAAGTTGCGGTGACCGCGTTACTCATTGTTTCTTAGAGTGCACAACAATATAGTTCCTTAAAATATAGTTTTTTTAAAAATTTTCTCTCGCCCAACATTATGCCCCAAAACTGTATTAATAATTTAAAATTTAATCTGTTTATGTGACAGAATTGTTAGATAAATGAATTATCATGATAATGTGCATGTCCTGTGATTTGCATCAGATTCTCAGTGGTGTCCAAAAATGGGATCACAACTGGCCGGCAGAGCTGGCTGGTTGAGATCCCATTGTGGAAACCACCGAGACTCTGATACAAATCACATGATAGGCATATTATCATGATAATTTGTATATATTTGATAGCGACACCACCAAGTGCAACATTCAGGCGCACTCCTGCACACTATTTTTATGCTGACTATAGCCCAGCATGAAATCTCGAGTTGTAGAAAATCCAACCTTAAAACTCCGCACGATGGCTCTTTATCACGCAATACTTATGGCTAAATGGTTGTTGCATGCTTCAATCCATTAACCTAGTGATTTCTTCATCATTATTCCATTTAGTTCCATTTTATTAAAAGGTCTCGCTACCTGATAAACAGGACGAGAACGCGATCAGATATACCGCGAATGCAATAAAAAAAACGGCGCCGCTTCGATTTACAAAGCTTTCACGGAAATGTGAGAGCATCCGATAGTCAGCTGACAGGTGTCGTGGTTAATACCCATGGCTCATATTTCAAGTTCCTCTTGTCAATTAGTAATACAATCTCTTCATAAAAACGTGTATTGCGTGCTCAGATATCAAAGAATCAATAATTATTGAATTTGTGGTCTACCAATGCGCATATGATCTTCTGAAGTTTATGGTACATAGTGGCATCGGGTAAAAAGTGTGGCCGCCCCTGCCCTCGACCTGAAGTGTGCTTGTGTGTGCATGGGGTTGGGGTGGGACGATGCAGGGCGTGCTCTTCTTGTGAGGCAAAATGTAGGAGTGTAGGATCTATGGAATGGCGACTCCGGCTGCATTCCTTTAGCGAGGACAAAGGGGGCTGGTTGTACTCTGCGCAATTGACATCTACACGTATGTCATGATGCTTCTGGCAGATTCTACGAAGAAAAGTCCAACATACAGTACGTAGAGAGTGTATTATCACTAAATCACCCGCAGAGTGGAGATTCCACCCCAGCAATAATTGCAAATTTGTTGCAAAGCACAACCAACACCAGCAAAGTTTCAGCCAATGGACCTCCGGGTTAAACCCGGAGGTCCATTGGTTGAAACATTGCTTGTGTTTTTTGTCGATATGTACAAAATTTGAAAGTTATAGCTTGGGTGATTTCTCCACTCCGCGGGTGACTTAGTTACAATCCACTCTCCACGCACTGTATGTTTGCTCGAAATCTTAATTCTGATTATGCAAATAAAACAGTGCAACAGACTGTGTTCTTCGGTGTTTTTGCCGAACTGTTTGAATACAATGCAACAAAAAATATTCAGTCTTCAATTGCAATTTCATTTTTCCTCTCCATGCGCGACTACAGGTCTCTCTGTGGCAGGCGCGTAGCCAGGATTCTGTAATATTTATTTTTTTATGAGGTGGGGAGGATAAACATGATACCTGTAATGTCGTTGTGTGGAGGGAGTGGGTGTCTCCCTTATTCATAACTAGGACCCTCCGGTCGTTACCCCCGCTCCCACTTCCCCAAAGGGAAGTGGGAAGTGGGGGTACCGACCAGAGGACTACCCCCCTCCCCCCCCCCCCCCGAGAAAATGTTGTTGCATTCAATGTTCCAAAGGCGATCTTGACGCATTTATAGAGTGTTCAGCCCTCTACTGGAGATTAGGGCTCTTTGGTATGTGAAAGTTGCATTGGGCCTATGTTTTTCTTTCGGGGGGGGGGGGGGGGAGCCGCGAATATTTTAGGGGGCGAAGAACTTCAGTCAGCTTGTCTACGCCACTGCTCAGTGGAACGACCTTGTCGAGCTTATTCCAATGATGGGATGCAAACTGGATTCCGTGAGAAAAGGATAACGAACTGTGAGAGGTGACTCTGGTGTATAACCCTGAACATATTCGGTTGATATGTTATGATTAGAATAAACCTTTTCACCGAGATCTGACAACACTTGCAGAAAATTTTCTGAATTAATAAAAAGTTGTTTGGGTATATGATAGTAGTAGGAGATGTATGGATCGTCCCCCATTGGCCGGAAGGAGAGCCGGAGGGGGAAGTGACGTCATGTCACGTGACCTGGTGGCGCCATGTTTAGTTGTCATGGTAACCCGCGTGAGCGGCCATCTTGTGACGTCATTTCCATAGTGATACGTGGTGTGAGTGCGCATGCGCGGCGCGTGTTGTTAGGGTGATACGTGTTTCCGTCGTCCATTTTGTATACTGGAGGCCGCCATCTTGGTTTCTATGGTAGCACGCGGTTGCTATGTGACCTAAAGTCTTACAACAAGACGGGGATATGTTCGGACGATGTGTTCCTTTGTAGAAGAGTAAATTCCCGATTCGTTGAATTACCACAAACATCCTCGACAATCCCTCCAAATCACCGAAATTGACTTTATTTACTACGGATTCTCCATTTTATCGGCTTAGCACGTAGTGCTATAGTTCCAAGGGGGTGTCGGGGGAGTGTCTTCGCCATGCGATTGTAAACAAAACCAGCGTCCTTTGTTAATTCTATGGCACCCGGGAAATTTGAAAAAAGATAAGTGTCGCTGATTTCTTCTGAGGTGCCGTTCGCAAAATTAAGTACTTAGATGCAATTTTCTGATGAATAATTAATTAATTGAGTATTCCGTGTGTTCTGTACTGGCTTCGTATACACTTGGTTAACTAGCATTCCCTTTATGGTGTCTGTCGGTGGCCGAGTGGTGTGCGTGGTTCAGTTTAGTTTCCCTAGGCGATTGCTGTCGAAGGAAACTCTCTCGGCGTGGGTTCGAACCCCTGCCATGCCATTGTAAACAAAACCAGGGTCCTTATTTGTTCTGACTGTGATGGCGCATATCCTAACTGATAAAATATTCAAACTGCATCATCAAGACATGGCTTCGTCGAAGTCAATCCTTGGTGATGTAGTTGAAATTTTACCTAGTAAGGATTATAGTTCAATAACAGGAACAGTGAGTATCATCGGTACTAGGAACTGCACAGCGCCAGCGGATAGCGGCAAAGCATCTTCGACACTGTTTGGAAACCTCAAATTTCCTCCAACAGTGGTATAGTGACAAGTGAGACTGAAATAAGTATGTATGATCGCACGTTTTGTGAGATGGTATAGCTGACTGTGAGATGGCATAGCATTCCTGAGAAAAGATTCGAAAGGAAACGAATCGGGCAGTCGATTTCGAATCGAACCGAATAGCAACTTAAAATTCGAAATCGAAGCGAATCTCGAAGCTTCGAAGGGCCCTAAGCTATTTTCGTTTTGGCAAGGTATTCTTGCTGATAACTGAATGTGGAGCACATCTTCAGAACTTGAAACGTATTTAGCATGCCAGTAACATTTTTAATTAGAGCCAAATTTGGGATTCTTGCACCGAGCCCATTAGAATATCTTCATATTTTAAGTACCCATTAATGATATGTTGTTGTTGTCCACCCGACCGTATACAATTTTGCTACGAATTTCAAAATAGCATGTGCTACCCGAGAATGTCCAATTGAATTGGTGACCGAAGATTTTCTTTGAGTTATGTTGTGCTAGAGAGCCTGGGTTGTTGAGAAAACACGATAGTTTTTGTCTTCCGACATTTTAAAAAAATGCCAAGGTTAACCGAAAATCAGAGGTTGCGTCCCATTGGTATGCATGAGGCTGGGATACCTCTAGATGAACTCGCTGCTGAGTCTGGAGTCACTGTGGCCACTATTTACCATCTCATTGGAAGGTATAGAACCACTGGATCTACTGCCGACCGACCGTGTTCAGGTCGACCAAGAGTTACGACCCTTGCACAAGACCGACACATCAGGACGTCTCACTTGCAGGATCGCTTCCTTCCGGCGAGAAGGACAACAGCAATTACTCCTGTAGAACTAACAATAGAATCAGTGCACAAACTGTCCGCAACAGACTCGCTGAACACGGCATCCGAAGTAGGCGTCCATACCATGGATCCTTACCCAACGCCATTGTACCGTCAGAATGGAATGGATACTTCAGTGTGTTCGCTGGACACAGCAGCGTTGGAGCACAGTTCTTTTTAGCGACGAATCACGACTTTGTCTACTGCGCGCTGATTGTAGGGCAAGAGTGTATCGCCGACGAGGAGAACGGTTTTCTGATGCTGGCGTGCGGCTGCGACCTTTTCGGCTGGGGTAGTGTAATGGTTTGGGCAGAAATGTCCTTGCACCATCGAACGCAGTTGAACTTTATCGATGGTAATCTGAATGGACAGCGATATAGGGACGAAATTCTTAACGCTGTTGTTGTCCCGTTGTTCACCGCTAACGTCGGATTGCAGTTATTCCAGCAAGACAAAGCCCGATGTCACGTGGCGCGTATTTGTCGTGACTTTCTTGGGGAGCAGAACATCGAACTTCTTCCCAGGCCCCCACTTTCGCCAGATTTGTCGCTAATCGAGCATCTTTGGGATCAATTTGGACCGTCGGGTACGACTTCATGATCTTCAGACGTTAGGCGATTTACGTAATGTTCTAAGGCAGGAGTGGAACGCAATACCACAGGGTGACATCCAGAGACTTATCAGGTCCATGCGCAGTCGATGTCTTGCCATCAAAGAGGCAAACGGTGGACATACACGCAATTGACTGCATGTGTGAACTTTTCATTTCACCCCATGTCTGAATTTGGACGTCATGACGTGATGCTGGCAACAGTAAGAACACGAAATTATGCACATTCATACAGCTAGACTCGAAATACGAATTTACAATAATTTGTTTGGGATTAAAGTCGATAATACTAAGAAAATTGCTCTTCGAAGTTTATTATAATTTCTTTTTTGACTCAGTATATCATCGTGTTTAAACATTTTGCGTATCTGAAAATAGAATTGAAGAAAAAAATAAGATCATAGAAATTGTGTAATCGAAGGAGTTTGGTTGTCTGATCCAATTGCCAAGAGGGCGCCATTTGTTTGTCTAGTACTATTTTTGCCAATTAAAAATCATCGCAATGTATTCAGCTTTGATTTCGTGATTCCTGTTGCGGTAATGGAGATCTTTGACCGAACTGATGTCAAGACGGAGCCACACGTATCCGATTACTGTTCTAGCGTCGTTTCCCATCCGTTATTGGGACATTTTGGCCTCGTTTGAGTGGGATTAGACTTTACGATATGTTATCCACACCAACGAATAGTTTATGGGTCTTATTACAAGCAATAATTAGGAAATGCAAGAATATTGAAGGCGTATTATTTTTACACGATGCAAGAACACTCTTGAAAACGGACTTTCGCTGATAATAGAAAAACACATCAGGACGTCTCACTTGCAGGATCGCTTCGGATGACGTCACGAACGGATGTGATGATCTGCACTGAAGACGTCTTTATAGTTGAAACTTAACCATTTGAACTCTAGTGGTATCTTCCACGCCAGTTCAATGGCAGTAATTAGAAGAGTCCATATTCATTATTTGGGGTAGACCATTCAATATTGTCAACGTGCAGCCTTGGGGCTGCACGTTGAAAATATTGATTTGTCTACCCAATTCGTTTATTTGTCCTTTTCCATACAATGGCGTAAGACGATATTTGAACACACACAAATACTAATAACACGTACGCAATTGTTCTACTGTGGAAAATAAATTTATGATTTTCAGAGGTTCTTGACTTTAAAGTGTGGTCGAGTATCTATTGTTTACAGTATCGTGCGAACACCATCAATGCTCGCCGCTTGCAGGGACTCGCCGCTATTTAATAGCCGCGTGAGCCTACATGCCCGAGCATGGAGTGTATTCGCATCTCATTTACAAACAGGGGTGGGGTTGGTGTTTATTTCTTGCAGCAAATAAATAAATATTCTTATGAGCACTGATAGGGGCGTAACGTTAAGGCTTTTCTAAGCCCAGCCCATGAGCCCCCACGGGGTGAGTTCGTCTAGCTCTCCCCAATGAGGGATCAGAGGCCATGCCCCATTCGAGAATAATTAATGACTGCCATGTTTCCGTTGCAGTTTGGCCTTCACAGAGAGGGTTTATCAGGGTGGTAGGGAAAGAGCTAAACAATCGAGGGTGTTCGCATTCTATTGATTTCACGAATAAATCTACATAAGTTTTTTTTAGCTTCTCTATAGATTTATTTGCAAATAATTCTGTCAGTCTGAACATACTGGGCTTTGTATACCCAAGTATTTATTGAACAGCCAGCTTATTTAATGACCTTATGACGTATCATGTTCAAGGCCCAAAATGCGGGTTCAAAGGGTTAGGTGAGAATGTGCGTGTTTTGTGTCGCGGGTGTGGAGTCCACAGACCGAGTGTCTTTGTTGTTTCACTATGTGTACCATATTCTGATTTATATACGAAATAAATGACAAAGTTCAGTGTTCAATGAGTGAATAAAGAGATGTCCAGTTGAAACAGGAAGTCACGTGACTGTATTGTGCACTGTTTTGAAGTAATAGCGCGCTGGGTAATTGCACTTTTGTCCCTGTCAAACTGCACCATTATCGTAACCCAATTCCTGGAGAAAAACATCATGCCCAACAATTCCATACTAGTAAATAGAGATCATTAACATCATTCCTAATCTCTACTGGGATACATGTACCTGTAATGACATAAATAGATATTAAAATTCGACTGCATATATAGAATGAAGAGAGTGGTTATATATTCTCCACTCGAAAGGTATTTATAATATAACAATAACATGATTTTGGAGGGCATTATGGTTCATTAGCGGCCCTGCAGCAATGATGAACAGCCTGAGGGTTTAATAAAGGCCCAAGACGAAGTCGAGGGCCGTTAATAAGCCCAAGGGCTGTTCATCATTGCTGCAGGGCCGCTAATGAATCATGATGCCTGACAACAATCGTGTTATTACTATTATTACCACCCCCTGTTACAGATAACCGCACAAGGGAATTGCTGGAAGAAATAATCACTAAAGTTGGTTCGATATTTCTGTTTCGATCGTGCGTTCGACTTCAGTTCAGAAATACAAAGGGACGTCAACCGAATGGGAGTAATTCATTAGACCATGGAATCTAAAAATAGCCGGGCCGCGGGCCGCTAATGGCTATTTATACCATTATCGCCCGCGGCCCGGCTCCGTCGAATGACGTCACTGAAATTATGGAGTTTTAATGGCTTTCCAAAATCATGTTAATCAACTAGTAACTTATAGATTGAGTGGTAATAATTGTTCATAACAGCACGAGAAACTTCAGACAATTGTACATAATTACTAAATGAAAAATTTATCCCACAGATATTTAGTAGTAATCCACCCTCCACATACTGTAGTCTCAATATTTTCCTTCTGTTTGAACGGTTCAGTTTGTGATTTCACTACCGACCTCTCTAACAACGTGTATTGTATTTTGCATTGCAAACTGCAAACGCTCTTGTGTATTTCAGACTACTCCATTCTTCTGCAGTAAGGAGCGCATTAACTAAAAAGTATTTTCTGCCAATTGTGACAGGACTTCTAGTTTCAACTGTAGCATATTACATTATATCACATGAAACGTCGTTAATTTCGGCGTAACAATCCATGTGTTATTTCCTGATTATCAACTAGTGTCTAATCGGCGCGTGGTCCCATAGCAGCAGCAGCAGCAGCATTGTATTCTTGTGCGTAGTTCACATGACGTCAATTACGACAACAGGTGCAAGTAAAGCTCATTCATGACGTCATGATGTGAAGCGTCTGAGCCAACGAACTGATTGTCGGTTGTTTTGGGAGAATTTGGCGACAATGAATTAAATAAAAAGTGTAAAAAAACATTCGAAAATTCATGTGATATACAGAATCTTTAACTCGTGATGTTTGGATATAAGATTTTTTGAATCTCGTTTGATGATTTCGATTCACAACTCGCCTAAAGGCTCGTTGTGAATCAAATTCATCAAACTCGTTTCAAAAAATTTTATTTCCAAACATCACTCGTTTGAGATCCTCTATTTAATTTATTCACTATGAAAAATGTAATCATTTCGAATATAAATTGAAGTCTTATCCATCTTATTCTTATAATAGGCTATATAAAATATTTAAATGGACAAAAATAAATACGCCGCTATATATGCTTCTCGCAATTGGTCACGTTACTGAGCAGGAGCTTCTTCTTGACGTTCCCTTCCACGCGTGTCAAATGATAGCCTGGTTCAAAAATGACCTGGATTCTCTGGGCCCAATAATCATGGTAGACAAAAGGCAAAAGCTTGCACGATATATCTGCCAATCCTTAGATACACAGAAGGCGAATGCTTAGTGCATATATCTTCAATCGTAATGTGGAAACTGGGGCGTCGCTAAAGGGTTTTTTTGGAATGTATCCCTCCATTATGATTCCACTCGGGACATTTTTTGTCCTAATTGAAGTCGATTTGCTATTCATAGTAGTTTCGTACTTTCTTACGAAACTATACACCTGGAACTTAATTAAGCACCCCCTGTTTTTCGCAGTTGTGTTAATAGAAACTGTCATTACTTTCATGCTATCTTTCAGATGGCCAAAAGTGATTGTTTCCGGAAAAAATGCTCTATTGGAAAACGAAAGGCAACACAATGGTGAAAATATGCAGTATTTTAAGGGTACTAATTACACATATCTGCCACTAATGTTTCTGATGGAAAAATGTTCTCGCGACAAGTATGGTGTTGGATCGGTCCATGATGAAACAATGCCGGTAATTACTGACAAACGAATGTAACTTGTGATCTCCTGAACAGAATAGCAGTGTCTGACGTCATTAGTGAGTGTATCCACCACATGCGCGGATGACACCCTGAACCCTCCTCCTAATGCTACCAGTGAGCTTTCTGATGCGATCCAGAGGTAATTGCTGCCACTCCTCATGCAATGCAGCTTCCAAATCGGCCAATTTCTATACAGGCGAATCCCTTGATTGCACACGACGTCCAAGAAAGTCCCAGATGTGTTCTAGGGGATTCAAATCGGGGTTCATTGCAGGCCAAGGTTGTGTTGTAATAGCGTTTTCTGTGACGTGAAGCAGGAACATACTCTCGTCTGACCAATGGACTCTCCTCCACGTTCTGAGATTCCAGTGTTGTCATGCCATACACCACTCCAAACGTCGTCTTGCTGATCGGACAGAGCCCTTGATGACCCTTTGGACCTCATACCCAGTGCTCTGAGACGGCTTCGGACAGTTCTATTGCACAAACGCCTATTGGGGAGCCAACGTCGTTTCAAAACCCCACTTGAAGCATAGGGTTCACATCTAACGTGGCGTGCCAGACTCCGATCTTCCCGAGGAGATGTCTTTTGGGGTTGTCCAAGACTTGGCCGGTCCTTAAAATCGTTGGTTTGTTGATGCTTTCGGACAAATCGGTTAATGACAGAATGCCTATAGCCAAGTTGCCTTCCAATAGCTTTGAATGACACGCCTGTTGCATGCATGCCAACGATTTGCCATTTTTGCGCCTCTGACAGTTTCCTCCTGGCCATGTCAACATTTATTAAGAATAGAAGTGATAAATATTCATTTTTATATCCAGATATTGTACATGTATGTGGATGATAATGTGTTTTGTGACATTCGTTGGAAGCATGCTTAACGTGGACGAGGGGATGTTTTTGGGGTTCGCTATCAACCAGAAACATGTTGGTTCCACTAGGTGCAATGTACTGCAAGACATAGTAATCATTAAAACATAATAACCAGTAACAGCAATTCCACTGTCATGAAACATTCCAGGGGTGCTTAATGAAGTTCCAGGTGTTATTTATATTTATTATTTATTTATTGGTGTTTAAGGTCACATACTTATGCACAATGGCTAATCGTGACCGTGACAGTTTGACGGGTGGAGGAAGCCGGAGTGCCCGGAGAGAACCACCGAGCAACGACGAGCAGCTGTCAGCTCTCCAACATCGTAACTCTGAACTCTGCACCGCAGCACAGGCAGGGTTAGAGTGGTTGAAGACATGCGCACCATCGACGCGCAGTACGCCTCAGTACACAGCGTCATCGTGCCCCCATGTAGGCATTCGGGGTGAAGTGTCTTGCCCAAGGACACAACGCGGTTGCCGCAGGTGGGATTCGAACCGAGGACCTCTCGGCTTGCAGCCTGCACCTCTACCAACTGAGCCACCGCGCCCCCAGTTCCAGGTGTATAGATTTGATACTTGAACTTATGTCGCGCACACACAGTGGGTTATACAAATGGAGGTGTGTCAGGCCGGATTCGGGTTGTTGAGCCTCCAGCATTTCCAATTTTGTATTGCCGCAACGGTACGTGTGAACCATTTACCTAACCTGAAAAACAGACGACACTTGCAAACAAAATTCTTGAATAACTAATTTTTTTCATTTTTTGTCTCAAAAACTTAGGTTATGGCCGCTCATTAGATTGACCCTTTACCTAACCTGAAAAGCAGACGACACTTGCAAACACAATTCTTAAATAACTAATTGTTTTCATTTTTTGTCTCAAAAACATAGGTTATGACCACTCATTGGAACGAGCTCGTCGAGCTCGTTCCAATGAGGGGTCTCATCCTATGTTTTTGAGTCAGAAAATGAAAAAATCATGAAAATTAACTGACGATTATTGTGAATAAGGATGGCCGGTTTTTGCCGTTACGTTGGGTAAAGGGATTATTAAATAATAAGCCGTTCCAGGACAACTTCATGTTTATTTTATTTATCCACAAATAATTGTCCAAGAAATCTTAAGTTTTTGAACTATTATCAAGACTAAATATTTCAACTACATCACCAAGGCATGCCTTCGTCGATGCAGTTGAAATAGTTCATCCGCCGATACCTGATCCCAGGGCCACCGAGAGTGAGGATAAGTAGAACGGGCGCTAGGGAGTCTGCGAGCGCCGAATGCGCGAAGCGATAAGCGGGGGTTCTGTGAGTCTTCACCCAGAACATGTTTTTAAATTGGTGCTTGGAGAAGCTTTCTCCTTCATTTTCTTGATAATATCTACACAATTATGTCCTTACAATTTGGGTCATTTTTTATTAACTGTATTTCCGTGTGTATGGTGCATTTTGTCTCCAAAAATAATCGTGACCACCACAATGCAGGAAAGACCGGTGGAAAACTAACAAACTGGAACAAGTCGTTTTTTATATGAATGGAATCTGGTTAATAATGCAACTGCATATTCTTGCATACTCTTGCCACCATCCATCAGCCTTCCCACGATTTTCAGCTTTTTAAAATACCAAAAATCCCGGGGCAGTTGCTCCCTTACACCCCACCCCCTCTCGGCGCTAGTGCTTGACACCTCACAATCGGGACAATCAGTCCCTGTGTGCAAAGCAGTAATTTTATTCTGTAAGAATAATGAACGGAGATCAATAGTTCCAGAGAGAAAAGCAGAGAATTTTATGATTTATTGTAATATTGCTTCTATCGTTCTGTGTCTTCGGCAGCATCAAGTGTATATCGGTTCAGAAAATACAGTGCAATATGCATTTCAGTAAAGGTCAGTGTAGTGACCAGATCGTTAAGTACTATTAAGGATAGACATTGGATAAACGACTCAAACAAATGAGAGCGAGGCAGACAATTGAATTAGGAATTTATCATTCACCAAACGAGACTGTGCTACCATATAGCTGATTACCCTGAGGAGATCATCAATTCTCAATCGATTATTTGTCCTCAGATTGACGTCACTGCTGATAAGAAACACCGCCAATCGCACCAGCTCGATCCAGTCATTAATTTCGAAGAACAAACCTCCAGCGTGCACAATTAGTGATGGACAAATTGGTAATACCTAAGAGAGGGACTCTTATCGTCCTGAAGCCAATTTGATGCACAGAATCCCTTGAGATGAACGTGAGAACGAAGCATTCGGTTACATTAATTTTAATGCACTTGCGTAATTCGGAGAGCCGCCCGTGACAGTTGCTATCCCCGTGGAATTCACTTACGTATTTTACATAAATTGGATGACCCGATTATCTCTTATGTACCAGAATTGTCACGGGGTCCTGTTTTAAACGAGACTTATCCTTCCAAGTGAACTTTCATCTTTGTGGACGATGAAATATTTGAGTTGTCTCTCTTACATAGGAGAGTCAGAGAGTAAAGCTCAATTTGAATTGGGGTTTAATCCCGGGAACGGGGATTCCCGGGTTCCAGGTTCCGAAAGCCGGTCACGATATCCGGGAATCTATAGCTCGAAACCGGGAATCACGCATGGTACTCTTTATGTGTTGAACTGAAGTTTTATAAATTGAAAAAAACTGCTCCAACGTAACTTTGTTAGATTTCGTCTGCCCTTCCACGCCTGAACGTTTTACAATCATGCTTTCTGAAGCACCTTTTTCACCAAATCACTGAAGCTCAAAATCAGTTCCGGATAACTCCTCTTCAGTGGTAAAATCTTCACTCGCTTTAAAGATCAAACTCGTCTTCGTTTTCAGAATCACTAGCATCACTCACGATTCACTACCTCCATCAACATCAACGCCTCCATCACCGCCGTTACCAGTCTCATCTGCTTCAAGCAGAGGTGACTGGTGACGACAGTGAAGAGGTAGTTGAAGCCAGGAGGTCGTGGTGATAAAACTAGCGATTCTGAAAATGAAGACGAGTTGGAAGCGGGTTTGGGTTTTACCGTTTCTCTCAGGAAAAGAACTTTTCCGTATGTAGTTGGAAGATTGCCAATAAAGTATGCGTCCATTTCAACGAAAATAAATGCGCCTTGTTATTCTCGTAAATTTACTTGATATTATCCCGGACATTTTCGGTTCTGAGTGTAATTTCTTTCCCGTTCCAGTTACTATAGAAACCGGGAATATAGAAAACCCTAATTGGAATTAAAAATTCTATTTACGAGCTGCTTATCCCTTTGTGCTTCGGCTAATCTAATGGTGGATCCTGCACCAAAAAGACCAAAGCTGGTGAATTTCAATTGTATCCAAGACTGACTGTCTGACTGTTACATGTTTGTTTTTTTTTTAAAAATAGCCCTTCTTTCCCATTTCCTTAAGTGTGTCCAAAATGGTGACAACAACACAGCACATTAACCCTTTACCCAACGAAACGCCCACATCCGCCCGCGTAATATGCAAATTCAGCAGTTGAAAAAAATATTATTTTTCAAAAAATTTCAACAAAACCATATCATGTGACCCCTCGTTGGAACGAGTTCCTCGAGCTCGTTGCAACGAGGGGTCACATGATATGGTTTTGTTGAAATGTTTTGAAAATTAAAAAAAATAATATTTAAAATAATAAATTTTGATATCGTCTGCGTTGGGTAAAGGGTTAATTTCCGCTGGAGTCTATTTGCGATTGGTCCGGCAGCGTGGATGAGTCCGGGATATCTTCCAGGCTTGTTTTTTTGAAAAATCCATGGTGGAAAAAAATCAGCCTCCTGGGTTCTACTCAGGCGGTTAAATTGCTCTCTTGGACTATTTTTCATTGTTTTGCTTCAGAAACTTCCTCTAAATGCCTGATAAAGAGCGTGTGTGTTCAAGCCAATCAGTGTCAATAAACTGCGGCTGAGTCTGCGTTCGTTTTTTTAAACCCTCTTCCCCAGTATAGGTCGATTGAGCAAGAAGTTCTACTTGGATTCCAAGTAGAACTTCTTGTTCAATCAGCTCATAGGGGATAGAGGGGTTTGTGAAATTCAAATAATTCTCTTCGCGAGAACAGAAGCTGTATTCACCATGGCCAAGAAAATGTTTCCCTTGTTGCGATTCTCTGTAACATTACCTCCCCTTAATTTGGTAAAGCTGTTCAGGCATTAAAAACTGAGAGAGATGGGAACTTCATATAAAAACTTATTTTTTTTAATATTCATGTATTTTTATCATCGATGTGCGCATCATTTCACAAACTACAGTTGTTTTCCTCTGGCGTAGTATAAGCAAATAAAAGCTATCTTGTTACACTTTTTTTCCCAATCAATTTGAACATTGGACTATTGTTCCCAGTAGAACCCTATTTAAAAAAATAGAAAATTTTTGGTGATCTATAACTTTTTTTATATTCATTGTATCAACAGTGTGCGCACCGTTGCATAAAATACAGACATTGTTCTTTTTATTAATCTAAAAGTCTGTCAGATGTGGTTTTCCAATTTTTTTCCTCTGACGAATTGAAACTTACAAATTGCTATGAAACACACATTCTAATATAGTAATTGCTTTAATTGGTGTCGCTCTTTCACACCTCATTGTCATTCATCCACGCACATCAAGTCTCAGAAATTTCACTCCTCACCACCCACATTCACTGCCTTCTTAATTGGATTTCGTCTTGCAAGTTCAGTAATCTCAAGGGAGATAATTTTCGCGTAAGATATTATTTTAATCAACATTGTTGGGGAGAAAAAAAAATAATATTATTATAGATAATATAACAATTAATAACATGCTTTTGGAAAGCATTACAGTTTATTGATGGCCCAACAGGAATTATTAACAGAACGCTTTGCCCCGAACTGATCAGACACAGTAATTTACTTTTCTGAGGGTTCAAGATCAAAGTCAGGCTTAATGCCACTTCTGTCTAACGTGGGATTAAAGTTGCACGAGCGGAAGGCGTGCAAAAAATTAAGGGTCTATTACGGAGTATATATATGAAACAGAACCTCATGGCGAGTCTTTGTGACAGTAAGGACTTAATAATATCAATCTTCACTTTACAGTTTAATCTAGAAGTCCTGTCACAATTAGCGCAGAAAATGCTCGTAAGTTAATACGCCCCTTCCTGCAGAAGAATGAAGTAGTCTGGAATACATAAGAGGGTTTGCTCTGTGCAATGTAAAATATACTGCATTATTAGAGAGGTCGGTAGTGAAATCACGAACTGAACCGATCAAACAGAAAGAAAATATTGAGACTTAGGAATGTGGAGGGAGGGTGGATTACTACTAAATCATTGTGGGATAGATTTTTCACTTAGTAATTATTTACAATTTCTGAGGACAAAACACAAGAAGCACTTTCAAACTTCCATCACATGGAACACCGTGTTGCACCTGGTGGTCCATGTGATGAAAGTTTGCAAGTATTTCTTGTGCCGTTATGAACAATTAGAAACACTTTTCGAGAGGAAAATATACGGCACTACGATTAAGCAGTAATCCACTCTTTTTATTCTGTACATGCATCAAATTTTAATATCTATTTACGTCATTATATGTACATGTATCCTGTAGCGGTTAGGAATAATGTTCACAATCTCTATTTACAAGTATAGATTTGTACAGAGTTGGGAATGCTACAGGAATTGGGTTATGCTTATGATGCAGTTTGACAGGGACAAAAGTGCACTTACTAATAGCGCGCCATTACTTCAAAATAGTGGACAATACAGTCAATGGACTGAAGCAGACTCCTAGTTTCAACTGTATGTGTGTACAGTTAACACTAGAAGTTCTGTCCTGAAATGCGCACAAATAGCACGTCGATTGCGCGCTAATCTACGCGTTATGACGATGGTAACGCTATCAAATTCTGCACATAGGGCCTGTGCACAAGCAAAGTTTCAGCCAATGGACCTCCGGTTAACCCGGAGGTCCATTGGCAGGAACATTGCTTGTGTTTGCTATGGGTAACAAGGAGAACCTGCCATGCTTTGGGTGCCATTCGATATGTAATTATTTACAATTTCAGGGCAAAACACAAGAAGGAATCTCGAAGCTTTGCAAGATCCTAGTTGACAGCGGCTAATTTGAATTTTTCGCCATCTTGGTAAAAAAAAGAGCGAAAAGAAAATCCCATAAGCTAACAGGGTCCAATAGTGTATTGCAGTCAAATCGCTTTTGTGTTCACAGTACAGAATCTATATTTATTCTACATGAAGGCGGAAAGCTCTGCCTGTAAATTAACATGTGAAACACGATGGCTAACGTGCCCTTCAATGTCTCAAAAGTAATCTTCTAGAACTTTTCTTTAACCTCCTCTCTACTCCTAAAATGACCTATATTTTCATTGTTATCATTAATGGTCCTGCACGGGAGTGAGGGATATTATACATGTAGGAACTGGTGTAATGTAGGAACTGAAAGATCCTAGTAGGGACTACAACATAAGCTTCTGGTCCCTTCGTCTTACCATAACACAACTTGGATTTCTCGTATTGTATTTCGTGTTGCTCATCTCTATTAACTCTTTTGGCGCGGAATAATCTGAGAAACAGAATATTCTTAGCGCCTAATATTCATCAGGAATTTTACAAAAAGTATAGGTTGTTAGACTAAAGCGTTATTATTTTAAAAGATGTTCTAATGATCTCATTGACAGTTTTTCAAATGATTTCCTGTATATATTTAAATGGCACCATTATACTTTCAAGGGACGATATCGTTGTTCATGGACAGGACATAAATGGTGCATGAAGCATAGGAATACGTATGTTTGTTCAACCCTTTACCCAACGAATCGGCCGCATCCCCCCACCTCGCGTAATATGCAACTTCAGCAGTTGACAAAATAGTATGTTTTAAAAACTTTCAACAAAACCATATCAGCAAAGGCTCATTGAGCTCGTTCCAACGAGGGGTCACATGATATGGTTTTGTTGAATTTTTTTGAAAAATTTGAAAAAATGATATTTAAAAAAATAAATTTTGATATCGTCTGCGTTGGGCAAAGGGTTAAAAGCACTTGGAAATGGACACACACAATTGGCTAAAATAACTACTGCAGTACCTTTCCGCGGTCTGCCGTCTGTCGACTTAAGTCGCCTGTCGCTCCAAAAGAGTTAATTTGAAACTCTTACTCATGTGACACCGTGTATCGTTGTGGAATGGGACAAAAAACATCTTCTACCAAAAAGATGAGATTTACCAGTGAATTGTAGACACCATAGAGGGTAAGGGAATAGTATAGGAATGTCAGAAATGGATTAGACACGAGAAACCGATAACTCTGACATCTAATAAACAGATATGAACTGAGATGTCATGCGCTTGTCAATATGCATTATTACTTCACGTCGACAGACACCAGATAATTACTTTTTCCGAAGAAGTAGTGACTTTTTTCATGACAGGTGAAGTTTTTTTTGCGAGGATTTCACTTTTATCATTAATGTTTTCGAGAAAGAACGGAAGCCCCAATGGTTCAACCATTCCTGAAGAACAGTGATTCAATTAGAATAAAGAATTTAGGAGGGGACTCTGTCCCTTAAAGATAACAAGTTTTGATGGCGCGGAAACGCACATCAAGTAAAGGAGACAAACAACAGCTGTTGTTCCTGGGATTCTTAATTTGGCAGAAAATTTGAAAAATCTATCCCCAGAAAGTCCATTTCGTCACCTGATTTCCAATGTATTCTATGTGCCTACTGGCTGCCTACTGGCACATAGAACACATTGGAACTCAAGGGACGATTTCTCTGATTCGCAGGTCTTGACGAAAGCGCCCATGCTTATAAAACTGGATTGCTGGAACACTCATTGGTCACATATGGAAAATTGTCTCACTGACAGTTATTTGTTCTTGGGGTGGTTTGGGGGTGGAGAAGTTGTTGCTATAAATAAAGAATCATCAGCAAATAAACATTTCTCGATATTTAGTTCTCTTATACCTCTGAAACGCCGATTACGTTTTAAAGGTCGCACCTTTTTGATGTATGTTAATAATGAATGTGGTGATGATGTGCTCATCTACAGCGGCAATACAAGTTAAATATTTTATCTGTAAACACACAGACTATTGTTTTTGTACGGTTTCTTTTTATTTTTCGTCTTCTTCTTCTCTTCTTCTTCTTCTTCTTCTTTTTCTTATTCTCCCGTCTTCTGTCCTCTATGCACTTCCTTGTCCGCACTATAACTCGAAAACGATTTGCCCTATCTCGTTGATGTTTGACATACTGACAGACAGTTACAAGTTCTCGGAACCCTATGTTTTCAGGTCGCTAGGGCCTCTGAGTATGGCCCAGACGGCCACATGGTTTTCACAGCCTCTAATTTCCTGTAGCAGTAAATTCTCCCGAAGCAATACTATGTTATATTTATTGACAATGGAGGCAATGTTAACAGAAGTGGAGGAAGCTGTCAAACATTAAATGTTGTCTACTATTTCAATCAGATGTCGGCTCCTCAAACTAAGTTGAGAGATACTCTTTGCTTTACAAGGAAATAAAGTATAAATTATTCAGTTCACTGCTTTTAACTCTCTCAAGACTTCAATGTGGGTTTCAAAGATTTTCATGCAATGTGAGAATAATCATAACCCTTTCCATGCACACATTACTGCTATAAACATCATTCAACTAAAGTGTCAAGAGCAAAAAATGTCCATTTCTGATTCCTTGATCGAACGCTTTGAATGTTGTGCACATATATGCTTTTTCTGGATTCTTGGAAAAATTTATCTGATTCCTGTATGAATATCTTTAAATACTATTAACGAAACCCTATTTCTGATTTCTTTAAAAGTGTTTCACCCCACCCACCCCCCTCCCAAAACAAAAAATAAGCCTCCATAAATTCTCTTTCTATTTTAACCCCTTTCACACATACTTAAATTTACTGGATGCAGTAAATTCTGTTTCTCTAGTTACAGTATGTTTTAGTTATCATTGACAAAAAACAAGTACCGAGAGAGGACAGATGATATACAGTGTTACTAGTTTTCGTACTGGGTAAACACTCTGGCGTTTGACTAAGTGAAAGTTGTTACGCTGTGACTACAGTCACAACGTAACAACTTTCACGTCATCAGTTGGGAGGAGTTATCACTGCGTTGTTTGACTTAACGCCATCTTACGGAGAGGGGGGGGGGGGGGGGGGTGGCAGATTGAGTGGCGACGTTTTTCCGTGACGTCCCAGTTCTCCAGTTGTATAGAGATCAGTGGACGGACAGTGTTAAAGAATTTTAATGGTGATTTTTTATAACACTCGGCGATTTTGCCGTCTCGTTAGGTAAGAGATTTGGATGAAATGTCCACACACAATCACCACGAAGTCTGGTTGTACCCGGTGCTTCCGTAATTAAATTTTTGATGATTATTCCTATAACTGGTGTTTGGAATCTAATATTATTGCATTCGCGGAAATATTGATCACCCGTGGAAAGTGACCAATCCACCGTGTCTGTACAGTACTCAGTGACTTTTTTATTATCTCTCTCAACTGTTTGTAGTTGTTCTTATACTTTATCCTGCAATATGTAGGTATTGGGTCCTTGATTATCTGAATACATCGCGGATCAGGGGCCTTTGATACACAATCTGTACCCTGCAGCTGAAGTATACAAGCGCGTGCTTAGTTAAGATTTGTTAACGTTACGATTTATAATAGAACATTACACGCTTTCGAGAAGCGTTTTCAAGTGACCGTATATTTTCTAAATATGGATCTTCTCAAAAGCATAATTATTAAATTATTTAAACCACCTTACTTTTATGTTCTGTGTCTGAGTCATTGGAAGCATTCATGTTGAAACAACATGACGTTTACAGCGCACATGTTGAACAAACGCGCTCCTTAAGTTTATCCGGGGATCAGGACAATTCAAAGCAGTCGTATGCAGTTTCCAACAAAATGATCTGCGTCTTATGAGTGATAAAATGTAATCTTAAACTAAAAGGCTGGTCAACCAAATTATTGGCACTACAGTTGCGAATTATAAGATAAATCTGTCATCATCATTATGCTTTTGTGAAAAATGTTTTATCAGAATATCGCTCTTGTTTCTAACATTATATCTCGACTCGTCAGTATAGTCAAAGAATCAAGAGCTTAACACTGATACATACAGATTATCATGATAATGTGGATGTCCTGTAATTTGTATCAGATTCGAGGTGGTGTCCAGAATGGGATCTCAACGAGCTGGCTTTGTCGGCGAGTTGTGATCCCATCTTTGGAGACCACCGAGAATCTGATACAAATCACAGGACATGCACATTATCATGATAATTCATTTATCTAACAATTCTGTCACATAAACAGATTAAATCTTGACCCTTTATCCAACGTAACGAACAAAACCGGCCAATGCCATTCTCAAAAATCGCCAATTAATTTTCATTATTTTTTTATTTTTTGTCTCAAAAACATAGGTTATGACCCGCGTTGGAATGCGCTCGTCGAGCACGTTCCAACGAGGGATCATAGCCTATGTTTTTTGAGATAAAAAGTGAAAAAAATTAGTTATTCAAAAGTTTTTTTTTGCAAGTGTCGTCTGCTTTTCATGATAGGTAAATGGTTAAATTATTTTCAAACATTTTTGGGACATCAGTCGATCACTGAAACGCACATAGAATGTATCTATGGGCCTGTTATGATAGCCCGTAGTGCTACCGGAAACGAGTCGTCTATATGATACGGAATCAGAATGAGTCGTCTATATGATACGGAATCGGAACACATTATGTGATACGTACCGTTTCTCGTGGTTTTCAGGCCAAAATCTTTTTGATTGTTAGATAAATAGTATACTTTGACCTCTCAAATATTTATTATATACCGACATCGGAAACATTCAGTTGGCACATTAGGTCATTTCGACTCAAATTGTTGAGTACCCAATTATTTGAGACCGCTGAGGCTCAGTGTTTACCAGATTGGACTGCAAACCGAAAAGTCAAGCGTTCGATCCCACCAGGGGTAACTGCGTTGTGTCCTTTGGCAAGGCACTTAATCCCGATGACCCACGCGTGGCACGGAGGCGCGGTGTACTAAGGCGTACTTCACGTCGACGGTGCACTTGTCTTCAACCAATTCTAAAACCGATTGTTCGGAGTAAGTACGTTGGAGGGTCGACAATTGCTCACCGCTGCTCGTTAGTTCTCTCCAGGAACTCAGGTGTAAAAGGAATGGAAGTCCGTAGGAACGTTAGTCCCTCTGGACTATTATTCCGCGGAATTATAGTCCTAGGTCTAACAGTTCTAGGAATAGTAGTCCGCGGACTACTATTCCTAGAAATGTTAGACCTAGGACTATAATTCCGCGGAATAATAGTCCAGAGGGACTAATTTTCCTACGGACTTCCATTCCTGTCACACCGGCATCGTCCACCCATAAAACTGTCCAACACGAGGCGTCCCTCACTGTCTAAAATGTCGTCAAAACCTCAATAAATAAATAAATAAATAAATAAATAAATAAATAAATAAATAAATAAATAAATAAATTTTACCATCAGCTCGTAACCTGCTGTGTGTTATCTTCAGTTTTTTATAAAATCAAGTCAAGGCTGCTGAAAGGCAGCCTTGACTTAGTTTGAGGAAAAACCCAATACTGAATTGCTTTCAGGAAACATTGTTGAGAGAGCTGCTCCTTCTCGTGAGTTCATATTTTATTAACAAAACCAGTAACATACTTTATCGAGTAACCTAAGTATTTTTTTGTCGGTCAGGAAATTCCGCCTGCAGCCGGTAAAGATTTAATCCGTATTTTTACGAAAACCACAAATTAGTAAGAATTACACGGGCTCTCCCGTTGGATTCCCCGAGGTTACAGCTTTCTAAATGTATTGTAGTAATTAAAGAAAATGGTATTGAAATAATTGGAATAAGTGGCCTACTAAATTATTCAATAAACAATTAGATTGTATTGGAGTGAGTGACAGAACATACCGAATTATTTAGTAAAAATTTTAGTGGAATTGTCAATGCCAAGTATACATCGCCTGTGTTAAATACCAAATCTACATCCATCTATATGTACTGTATATGGAGTATTACACATGTCACTTAACCCTTTGACACTAATTATCCTGACGTTCAAACATCACTGGGAATTCAGTTTCTTCAACATTTTTCAAAATGCGACGTCAAACGTCGGAAAGTACCAATAACAAGATATTCTTCACATTACTGATCACCTGGTAAAAGACTAGATTATTTTAGTTTAAACAATATTTATTCAGTAATTGGCATGTGTATACATTTCACAATAACAGAGGATAACAAATATTATTACCACTTTGCAGGGCGTTTCCTACTGCATTAATGTCGATTTAACGGGCAATAATATCCTCTATTGCTCGGTAGTCACGTGATAGGACGGCCGCTAATGGAAAACAAAATTCATTATCGGCCCTCTTGTCACGTGACGTCTTTTAGAATTGAAAATTTAGAAATGAGGCGAGAACTCGCAAGGAAAAGTTGATGCTTTCGCCATGTTGCGGTCTTGTTGATCGACAGCAACAGAAACAAATGACACGTGGCCATGTGTTCTTTGAGTTACGTGGTCCCAAATAAAATGTTTCTGTTTTATTAAATTTTGTGTCTTTTGATTGCTGGGATATCATTTTGGAAATGTGTAAAATTACAAATTACGTAGTGGTAATAATAGTAATAACATGATTGTTGTCGGGCATAATGGTTCGTGAGCGGCCCTGCATCGATGTTGAACAGCCCTTGGGCTTATTAACGGCCCTCGACTTCGTCTCGGGCCTTTAATAAAGCCTCGGGCTGTTCAACATCGATGCAGGGCCGCTCACGAACCATAATGCCCTCCAAAATCATGTTATTGTTTAATTCTGAACAACACTAGATACAATAGTATACACAAAACAAGGAAATCAGATTACTATGTAAAAGAGGGATTCGACAGAAAGCTAAAGCTTATGTAAGTCGTCTTCCTATAAATTATTTTTGGTGGTCTGAATTTGTTATTCAAAACTTGTTTTATTACAAATTATTGGAGAGTTCCCGTAGACATTCTCCAATACTTTGTAATAAAACAAATTTATATAAACAAAATATTATTTGTGTTTGACTGAATATGAAATATAGATAAGGATAGCGTTGGCTTTTGCTCTGGTATCCTCATTTTTGAAAACTCTGATAGTGACTTCTAGCACTCAGCCAGTTAAGAAGTCTTGACAGCGGATTATATTAGTATATTAAGCTGCGTTAACATTTTGCTCAGCGGTTATCACTGAGCACTATTCGGGAGAAAATAGGAATTGAGGTTAAAACTTTAAAAAATCGAAAAATAATAACAAAACAAATGACCACAAAGTATCATCGTGCTGTTTGATTTCTTACGTAATAATACGTACAAAAGTATCAAAGGGTTAAATTAAACAAAAGATTTCGTACGTAATAATACATACCAAAGTATCAAAGGGTTAATTTCACAAGGTAACACCCTAACAAATGTAAGAACCTCCGTACAACAAAAATGTTGGTGGATGAATATAATAGAACAAATAGAAAATTATATCTATTTTTTCATCACTGTTGCAGTACAAAAATGTTGGTGGATGAATATAAAAGAACAAACAGAAAATTATATCTATTCTTTCATCACTGTTGCCGCAGTAACTGGCATTGATGTTTGGGGTTTTTATGGATGAAGATTTAATTGATTTGAGCAGGATTACTCAGCCATATGCAGGCTGGTAGTATCTTCAGAAATTCGGGGTGGGGTGGTGTAATCCATGTTTGTCCGATCGTAAATGAAGTTGCCCGGCTGTCGCTATGTTCACATTCCTGTGCGATCAGGCGAACTACATGCACCAACAGAATTCTACAATCAGCAAAATTAGCCTGGGTCATCGGCAATACCGTGATAAAATCCGTGGCAAACAGCCACGACTTTTACTAGGCATAGCCGATTGCCGTAACTTATTCTGAGAACTGGTCAGACTCCCAGATCACCCGGCAAGCAACTAACTGGAACGATTTATGTTCCAATGAGACTAAAATCATTCTCCTCTGATTGGACGAGAGCTCGCTTAGTATATTCTATGTTTACGGCTCAAGTGGCAAATGTTACTGTTTGACGTCACAACGCGAACTATGTCAATTGACGTCGCCCGGCTCGTAATTGCTTCATCATCGGAGTGATTAGCAAGCCGCTTCATTTTTCTGAATGTTTCACGTGTGCAGCACACAGTGTTCCGGATGAAGTGTTGTTTAAATTACAAACCGATTTACGGTTTGAACTAAGATGGAATGAGTTTATCTGGATTATTGATGATTATTTATCCAGAGGTTTATTTACTAAACCTGTGATCGTTAAAAGTTGCCTTGAACAAGGCAACTTTTAACGATCACAAGTTAAGTAAATAAGCCTTTCGTGTTTTACGATGTAGGTTTTGGGCTATGGGTAGTGTCTATTGGAATATATACGTTATTGTGATGAATAGACGGTAACATGGTCTGAGGTTTGCGGCTCGGAGTGTATGTTCAACCGAGACGCTTCGCGCTGCAAACCTCAGACCATGTTACCGTCAATTCATCACAGTAACCTATTTTGTTGATATATTTGGAGGTCTATGAACAAACCAAGCCTACGTGCCCTTTTATTAATGTTGGATACACTGGGCACTTGGGTTTTTCATGTTGTAATCTAGGCCTTTTTGTTCTAACTTTAGGCCTATGTCCAACTGTTCCAATTAAAATAACCTTGTCACATGGGCTGAGTCCTATAGTATAATATACTTTCCAAGACTACAGCCCACGAGATAACACCTGACCCTTCCTCAAGGTTTTATGCCCCTGGTCATATAGTCAAATCAATATACATGTACGATGTGTGTCTTTCATTGACTTTAAGGAAATGTCCACCTGAGTAGTAGTAGGAGAGGGATGAATCGGCCCAATTCAGATGGAACTTGTGGTGGACTTGGGAGTTGATGTCATGTCACGTTACCTAGTTACGTCATGTTTGGTTGTGGCGGTAGTCCGCGTGAGCGGCAATCTTTTGACATCATTTCCATACTGACACAACTCACATTCTGCCTCAACCCAGTACTCCAAATCATAATGCGATTTTTTGAATTCTACTATTTTTTGATCGTCTGGGTGGTAACTCCGCCCCTTGAGTGATAATACAGATTATCATGATAATGTGCATGTCCTGTGGTTTGTATCAGATTCGAGGCGGTGTCCAGAATGGGATCTCAATGAGCCGGCGAGTTGTGATCCCATTTTTGGACACCACTAAGAATCTGATGCAAATCCCAGGACATGCACATTATCATGATAATTCATTTATCTAACAATTCTGTCACATACACAGATTAAATCTTAACCCTTTACCCAACGTAACGGTCAAAGCCGGACAGCGCAATTCCCAAAAATCGCCAGTTAATTTTCATTATTTTTTTTCATTTTTTGTCTCAAAAACATAGGTTATGATCCCGCGTTGGAACGTTCCAACGAGTGGTCATAACCTATGTTTTTGAGACAAAAAATGAAAACAAATTAGTTATTCAATAAAAGTGTCGTCTGCTTTTTATGTTAGGTAAAGGGTTAAATTATTTTTAAACATTTTTGGGACATAATGTTCGGTCAACCACTGAAACGCACATAGAATGTATCCATGCGCTGTTATGATAGCCCGTAGCGCTACCGGAAACGAGTGGTCTATATGATACGGAATCAGAATGAGTCGTCTATATGATACGGAATCGGAACACATTATGTGATAGGTACCGTTTCTCGTGTTTTTCAGGCCAAAATCTATATGACTGTTAGATAAACTATATCACTGGCCCGCAGATGCCCAGAAATTTACTGAACTTCAACATTTCGACTAATGTACTGAATGTCCATTATCACCCTCGGCAGAATGTTATTTGAATCTAAACTGTTGGGTGAACCGCTGTTGGAAGGATCTCTCAGAACACTTTCCAACAGCGAGTCTCACAACCCACATTTATCCCCTACCCGGTACTTCAAATCCTAGTGTGATTTTTGAATTCTATTATTCTTTGATTGTTCTCAAAAATTGCCAGTTAATTTTCATTATTTTTTCATTGTCTCAAAAACATAGGTTATGACCCCTCGTTGGAACGAGCTCGTCAAGCTCGTTCCAACGAGTGGTCATAACCTATGTTTTTGAGACAAAAAATGAAAAAACTTAGTTATTGAAGAATTTTTTTTCGTTCCAATGAGTGGTCATAACCTATGTTTTTGAGACAAAAAATGAAAACAAATTAGTTATTCAATAAAAGTGTCGTCTGCTTTTTATGTTAGGTAAAGGGTTAAATTAGTTTTAAACATTTTTGAGACATAATGTTCGGTCGATCACTGAAACGCACATAGAATGTATCCATGTGCCTGTTATGATAGCCCGTAGCGCTACCGGAAACGAGTCGTCTATATGATACGGAATCAGAATGAGTCGTCTATATGATACGGAATCGGAGCACATTATGTGATACGTACCGTTTCTCGTGTTTTTCAGGCCAAAATCTATATGATTGTTAGATAAACTATATCACTGGCCCGCAGATGCCCAGAAATTTACTGAACTAACTATGCTAATCTTTTGTGTGAACCGCTGTTGGAGGGGGCTCTCAGAACACGTTCCAACAGCGAGTCACACAACCCACATTTACCCACTATCCGGTACTTCAAATCCTAGTGTGATTTTTGAATTCTATTATTCTTTGATTGTTCGGATGGTAACTCCACTCCATGAGTGATAACTTGTATCTAAAAATCATATAGATTTTGGCCTGAAAACCACGAGAAACGGTTCGTATCACATAATGTGTTCCGATTCCGTATCATATAGACAACTCATTCTGATTCCGTATCATATATCAACTTCCGGTAAACACCGCGCTATGTCAAATAATATCATTATATGCATTGTTATTACGCACTAAAATATGAAATTCAGAATTTTGACCAATTCCAACCCAATTCAAACTGAAAACGGAAAAACGGGCTTTATGTAATGGGATTGTTAGATAAATGTATTATCATGACCAAATGCATGTCCTGTAATTTGTATCAGATTCTCGGTCGTGTTTACAATCGGATCACAACTCGCCCTGACGGGCTCGTTGCGATCTGATTGTAAACACGACCAAGAATCTGATACAAATTACAGGACATGCACATGGTCATGATAATGTATATATATCATCGGTTCTTAGGTGCCCAGAAATCTACTGAACTTCGAGGATATTGCCAATGGATTAGATGCCTATGATCTCCCTCAGCAAAATGTTATTTGGTGCTGAACTACCGTGTGGACCACCGATGGGGAGAGCTTCCAGAGCACTTTCCAGCGATGTGTCACACAATTCAAATTCTGCCCTCATCCTGTACTCCAATTTATAACGTGATTCTTGAATTCTACTACTCATTGACTGTTCGGGTGGTAACTCCACTCCATGAGTGGCAATTTATATGATCGTTACTTAGGTGCCCAGAAATTTACTGAACTTCGAGAATACTACAAATGCACTGAATGCCTATGATCGGTCTCGGCAGAATGTTATTTGATGTTGAATTGCCGTGGGAACCACAGTTGGGGGGGGGGGACTAGTGGGGGGGGGGGGGGGGTACAGAGCACTTTCCAACAGTGTGTCAAACAACTCTCAATCTCCCCCACCCGATACTCCAAATCTCATTGTGATTTTTGAATTTTACTGTTCTTCGATTGTTCGGGTGGTAACTCCACTCCATGAGTGACAACTGAACTTCGAGAATTACGCCAATGTACTGGATACCCATGATCGCTCCCAGCAAAATGTATTTTGACGAACTGTTATTGAAAAATGCTTTCACGACAGCCCTGGTTGATAATTGAAGTAAACTTGTGCCTGACACGGCTGGAGAGATCTACCAACACGTGGCTCTTTCCAGCCGTGTTTCGCACAGCTTCGCTTTTTTCTGCGATTTGGTTGGTCTCCCTATCTTCCTAGACTTTGATTTCATTGCACGATATTTCTAGATGTAATATTCCCCCTCCCTTTTCATTGATTTGTGATTTCTAAAAATTTCTTTTCATCATTTCTTTGCTTTGTTTTATTGCCGTTCAGCATTTCATTCCACTGTTGCTGCAATCTGTGAGAAATTAAATGTAAGTATAATGTTAATTTCAACTGAAAGAAATTTCATCCAACTTCGAGGTATAAGGTCTGTCATACACAGGTGTCCGGTGGGGATGTATGATGGATCTCCTGATTTCAATGGCGGGCAGCGTAACACTTGCCGAGGTTCAGACAAGTGCAGAGTACGATTCACGGACCTTTACAGCGAGAAAGTAAGCCCGATGTCTGAATCTAACGACTTCCCTTTCACGGATTGCGTGAAAGAATGTAATTATTTTCTCCCTAAAGATTTCAGACCGTCTATTAGTAAAATAATTTCTGATTTCTCCATGTTCCACATCAATTGCCAAAGTCTGAAAGCCCACTGGGATTATCTCAAAAGTACATTTATCATGACTCGTCCGTTTTGTTCACTTTAAAACATTTGATATTTTGTTTTCATATTAATCAGTGATAAATAAAGCCTTCCGTCAATTTCATTGGTCAATTTCCAAACTAGACAATTTGATTGGCTGAACAAAATACAACTGGGCCTCATTTTCATAATTTGCATAATTAGAGTTGGGAGCTTTCATTGGTCAATTTCAAAAACTGGACAATTTGATTGGCTAAACAAAATACAACTGGTCACATTTGCATAATTTCAGTTGGGAGAATTTACGTTATCTGTCCTATTTAGGGTGGGTTATATTATATTAATCTTTTACCTACAAGAAAAACGCCATTCATTTTTTTTATATATTCACTTTTTGCTTCGAAAACATAGGCTATGACCCCTCATTGGAACGAGCTCGACGAGCTCGTTCCAATGAGGTGTCATAACCTATGTTTTGGAAGCAAAAAATGAAAATTTTTAGTTATACGAGGATGTTTTTTCCAAGTGCCGTCTGCAACTCAAGTTAGGTGATGGGCTAAAGAGTCATACTAAGTGGCTAATTTGTGCGTGTGTGTGTCAAATGATAAACAGAATATGAAATGAGTGTTTTTCTCATATAATATTTATGAAACTCGTCAGAATTTTCCGTTTGGGCTCGCCAAAACGGCAAATTCTTAGACTCGTTTCATAAATATTATATGAGAAAAACACTCATTCCATATCCTCTATGTACGTTATGCGATCTACAACAGGACGAGAATTTATTCAATATCATCGAACTTACCGAAATATTTCAAATTCCTCCCAATATTTCAAATGGTCTGAAAGGTTATGACTCACTTATTAAAACACAGGCCTAAGACTGACGACGGTCGGGGAAGGGTTGGAATGTTTATTAAAGGGTGTTTAGCCTACAGAGTGCGAAAAGACCTCTCAGTTTTTATCCCTCATATTTTCGAATCACTATTTGTTGAACTTAGATATAACAATAGTAATAAAATAGTTGCTGGCATTTATAGACCGAACACAGCACCCAAAGCCGATATAATTATCTTTCTGTCCAAACTAAATGAAATAACCGATATTTTAAACGGAGAAAACAAAAAGGCGTACATCATGGGCGACTTCAATTTGGATCTGTTGAAAACATCGACTCACAACAAAACTGAAGAATTTGTCAATCTCATGTTCAGCGAAGGATTTTTACCTCATATTACAAAGCCTACGAGGGTGACTAGCCATTCTGCAACTATTCGCCGCCTGAGTGCTAGAATGTCCTATGTCCCCTATGGGACTATATATTATCTCCCCTAGGGGACATAGGACATTCTAGCATTCAGGCGACGTATTATTGATCATATCTTTTCTAAGAGTCTCTCACCCAACACCCTTTCCGGTATAATTATTTCTGACGTCTCCGACCATTTTGAAATTTTTCATGCCGAAATAACTTCCAAGACAACCAGTACCCAATATGTATTTCCAAAAGGAATCATAAACACTGAAAGTATTGCTGAATTCAAAAGACTCCTCTCACAAAATGATTTCTCTCCTGTCGTGCAGCCGGCGCTCCCGATTACTTACTTTCTAGACTAGATATAATACACACGGAAGCCGGGAGGATAATAACTGGACTCACCAGATCGGTACCGCCTTCGAAAGTATTTTTCGAACTCGGCTGGGAAACCATAGAACAACGTCGACAATTGCATCAAATGGTGACCTTCTTCAAAATTCTCCATGGGGATGTCCCAAAATACCCCCTTGAACTATTACCCCAGTCATTTCAGGACTACTCACTTTATAACACACGTGCTCGTTCGAATTTCAATATTCCTCTGATGCACGCCGAATTATTGAAAAATTCTTGTATCTCAGAGTGGAACTCACCTCCCATTGACATAAAGAACCAGGAATCTTTAAGTGGATTTACTAAGTATTCCAAAAGTGGGGTATGTAGGCTACCATCGCATTTTGGGATAGGTTCAAGAAAGATGAATATACTGCATTGCCGACTACGTAATGCATGCAGTGATTTAAATTTTAACAAATTTCAAAATTATATTCATGACACACCAAACTGCTCATGTGGCAACGGAATGGAAAACTCATCGCACTAATTTTTTGTCTGCCCAAGGTATTCCAATGAAAGATTAATATTACAACAAAACCTGGCCAATTTCATAATTAATTCTGTTACGGATATCCTTTACGGTATCCCTAACATGTCCCCATCTGCAAATGAGTAAAATGACCATCAATTTCGGGTAATACAAAAGTGTATCAAAGCAACCAATCGATTCAATACTTTTGAGAATATTCATTCAGGTTGGTAGTTAGTTCCATGTTTCCGGGCCCCGGAAAATAATGTAGTGTTGGTCGGTCTACTGTGGTGCAACAGTGCCGCTCCATTGGAAAAATTTGTTCTGGTAGCCATTGGGTGGCGTGCAAGTCGTCTAAAGTGCTTGGCATGATTAACCCTTTGCCCAATGTAGTGGCCTAAACCTGCCAGCGCTATTCGCAAAATCACTAATTTTCATTATTTTTTTTATTTTTATTTTTATTTTTTTCCCCTCAAAATATAGCTTGTGTCCCCTGATTGGAACGAGCTGTGTTTTGGCACAAAGGATGGAAAAGGGATAGTTATTCAAGAGGTTTAGTTGCAGGTTTCCCCTGCCTTTCTTGTTGGGTAAGGTGTTAACTACGATTGGAGGAACTTGACAAAGCTACACATGTTGAAACTGATCATATATACATGTATTAGTGTCACGTATATACTATTGTCACGTGAGAACCATAGGGTTCTATCTTCCAGTGGAAGAGAGAGCACTGTGGTTGTCGGATGACGATATATCGTTGGACATAACTTACCTACTTTATATGTGAAGATAAAACACTGCATTCACCTTGCAGTTATGTGGCTGTTCTGGAGCGTTGCGGGCTGGTGAGTTGGCTGGAGACAGTTTGATATTTATTCCACGAGTACATGGTATCAGTCCCCCCCCCCCCCTCTTTTCTTCTTTCTCTTTTTCTTTCACTGAATATCTACCATCTTAACACCATTGCAGTCTTGAATAGCATATTGTTTATTATGATGTGTACATATTGAACAAATGCTGCATTTACTTGATAATCGTGTACAAATTAGAGGACGTGTTTTAAGTGTTCAGCACTTGTTGTCCAATCCTTTTTGTTTATTTTGGCAAATAAAATATGTTTAAACTAAACCTTTTAGAGTATACGTATCGGAGGATATCTATCTGAAGATATTTATTGCTTTTGACACCTGATCCGCTTCTGGATTCTAGACCATCCCTTGCCCTTGGTCTTAGCCCTCTTCTGCTGATTTGTCACTTGTCATTATTATCTTGTCTATGATTAGCTTCCATTCTTTTCTGCCACTAATACTGTGTCTGCACAGCCACACTGCAAAAAATATAGGTTCTCTTCAAAATCAAAACTGGTTCTAATCGTGTCCCTGAGATGGAACCAGTTCTGTTTAAACAATATTTATTTCAAATCAAATAAATTTACCAAGATTAGCATTCAATTTTAACAGAACATTACACGAACTGAAGTAGATTCAGCAGTAAACATGGAGCTTATTCAACGCAGTCGCCAAACATTTTGAAACAAAGGAGATATGAACAGTTGGCATATCGAACCAGTTTTGGTTCTGTATAGAACCAAAACTGGTTCGATATGCCAACTGTTCATATCTCCTTTGCTTAATAATGATTTGAGACAACCTCGTATAAGCTCTAAACTTACGACTGAAACCCCCTCAATTTATGTTTAATTCTGTTAATATTTAATGTTAATCTTTATAAATTTATTTGATTTGAAATAAATACTGTTTAAACAGAACTGGTTCCATCTCAGGGACAAGATTAGAACCAGTTTTGGTTCTAAAGAGAACCTATATTGTTTGCAGTGTACTATTGGCTACCACTGGGTGCCTTGTGCTAGAGTATCCCACACTTGCTACTGACAACTATGGCTTTCAGTACCTATATCACTATATGATAATCACTATCATGCTTGGCTTCCAACACTATTAGTAGTCGAATATAGCCTGCTTGCTCTAACGCCTCTAATCTTATCGAGCAAATAAGCTACCGAGTAGTGACTTGAAGAGGAATAGCTCGAACGAATCGAATCTAATCGTGCAAATAAGCCATCGAGTAATTGTTCAAACGAGTGACTCCTCTCACGACTCTTATCCTCATCCGAAAAAAGGGATTCCATAATCACAGACGTTTTTTTCAAAAGGGATTCTCAAAGTGGGATTCCGTAAGAAGGAGGATATCTTTTGAGGGATAGTTGTCGTAGGAACCCGTTGCTTCTACATCCAGGTACTTCACGCTACATCCGGGTACTTCAGTGACAAAGGTATAAAAAGGGTGCGTGCTCGGCTTTAAGCTCATTTGTGTCCGGACCGTCGTCAAGTGAAGACGTGCAGAATTCTCTGCTCTGTAGATACTGTGCCAAAATGTTTTACCGACCAGACCATAGAAAGAGGCATGAAGACCATTCTTGTCCACGAAGAGATACCAAAATAGTTTGACAAGAGAAGTACCATTCACAGAAAGATACTGAAAAAATCTGCTCCCGCTGATAAAGAGAAATATATGAGCCTTGGCGTTCCTGTGTGATACGAACAAAGAAGGGACAGATGCCGTTCTACAAGCAGCATGTGAAGATGTGATGAAATGTTTATGCAGATATGCAGTCAATGTGCTCGAAGACAGGATACCACTGAATGGAATACATTAACCCGCGAGGACACGACAGGGTATTGAAGCTATTGACATATGGTGGAATTTCTCCCGACATAAAAAGAAATCTGTTACGGAAATGTGAGTTTCTCTCATCGAGCAAAATACATTAACCCTTTACCCAACGAATTGGCCACATCCACACGCGTAATATGCAAATCAGCAACTAAAAAAATACTATTTTTCAAACAATTTCTACAAAACCATATCATGTGATCCCTCTTTGGAACGAACTCGTCGAGCTCTTTCCAATGAGGGGTCACATGATATGGTTTTGTTGAAATTGTTTGAAACATTTAAAAGAATGATATTTAAAATAATAAGTTTTGATATCGTCTACGTTGGGTAAAGGGTTAATACGCTGGTGAAAATTACGAATTTTTGTAGGAATCTAATTCACAAGAACATTCAGGAGACTGATAATGTCTAGCAGAGGCTCTGAAGAAAGTATAAAGGGGATGTATAAACGGCACCACATACTCATTTGTCCTCTGACCGTCGCCGAGTGAAGACATGAAAGTTCATCGCTGCGAGTACTGTGGAAAAGCCTTTTCTCGAACGTTCAATATGAAGAGACACAAAAATAAAGTGTGTCCAAGAAGGGACAAGAAAGGAGAAGAGGAAAAACCAAAGAATACTGAAAGATTGAACAGAAATTCAGATACACTGTGATTTCTATCTCATGCTGACCGACATGAAGCCAAGAACGTGATCAAGACAGCTAATGATGATTTGGTAGAATGTATATGTGAATGTGCAAGGAATCTATCGAATTATAATCTACCATTGATTAAATCCGAAATCACGCAGTTGATTCCATACAATAAACAGATCAGGAGGATAGCAAAGGATAAACTTATCTTATCGAAAAACTTTTTAGGGAAATTGCTGAAGCCCGTTGTCAATGTATTGTCAGATATCCTCGGCCTATAAAAGGGTGTGCTCATAAGGGTGTGCTCGTAACAAAATTGTCATTTGTAATCCGACCTTCGAAGAGAGCGGACGCAGTGCAACCCTGTCGCCATTGTTCACCAAGAAACTATTCACCAATGGAAGACACGGAATCCGATGAGTCTTCGGAACTATCTGAAGAAAATTCTGAAGAAGAGGAACGGGGGGGGGGGGGGGGGGGGGGGATTCAATGGAAAATATCGTCAAAAGTCCCTACAATGATTACCAAGAAGAATTTAAAAACCTCATGAATAGGTATATTGAGGATGGAATGGATAAAGAAGGCGCAGTCGGAGAAGCGGTCACACCACTTGAAAGCAGAGTCAGAGAAGCCATTGGGGCAAAATACATTAACCCTTTGCCCAACGAATCGACCACATCCACCTGCGTAATATGCAAATTCAGCAACTAAAAAATACTATTTTTCAAACAATTTCAACAAAACCATATCAAGTGACCCCTCTTTGGAAAAATGATATTTAAAATAATAAATTTTGATATCGTCTACGTTTGGTAAAGAGTTAATACGGTGGTGAAAATTACGAATTTTTGTAGGAATCCAATTCACAAGAAAATTCAAGAGACTGATAATGTCTTCGTGAAGAAGAGGAATAAGACTTTGTAGAGTCCCAGAAATACGCCTTGAAAAGTGAAAATTTCTGTTTGACGACCTTATGGCAAAATACTCACCGTTACAGAGAAAACGTATAAAAGGACCGTCCGTATAAAAGTGAAATAATTTATGTTCTGACCGTCGTGAAGATGTCTGAGTCAACGACAGTGCTCTGATTTGAAGATGACTTACACATACAGATTTTCAAGAATGATGCCGGATTGAAGCTGAGTTCACAGGAATTGGCCCAAGTGAATCGTATGGTAGACAGCGTCAAGAGAAGAAACCTAAACTGGGTTGTAGGAAAGAAACTGAAATGTGTGGAGACACCGTATGGTATGGGCAGTTTGTTAACCCTTTATCCAACGTAACGGCTAAAACCGGCCAGCGCTATTCACAAAAATCGCCAATTAATTTTCATTATTTTTTCATTTTTATCTTAAAAACATAGGTTATGACCCCTCTTTGGAACGAGCTCGTTCCAATGAGGGGCCATAACCTATGGTTTTGAGACAAAAATGAAAAAAATAGTTATTCAAATTTTTTTTTACAAGGGTCGTCTGCTTTTCATGTTAGGTAAAGGGTTAACTAAAGAAGAGAACGAAGAGTCCAAGAAGAAGCACGAGGTTCAAACAAGTGAATGAAAAAGACTCTAAAGACAGCTTCCATAATGAACGAGCTGCAGAAGACTGACGATATCACTCAAAACAACAATGAAGTTACCCCTCAAAAGAATAATGTTGGCACTCAGATGAATGAAGATTCTTCCCAACCTGTAGACCAAAACACGAACGAGGCTCAGAAAACTGAAACTTCTCAACCTATAGATCAAGCCAAGGGAGAACAATCAATACAAGAAGAGTAGAACGAAGTTCAAGAGAATGAAGTTAAGACGAATGATACCAGCACTCAAATTGCGAAGCATCTTGAAGACAGGTCAATGGAAGAGATACAAAACACAGATTCCGCCAAGAATAACGTACAGAAAACGGAAGATTCAATGACGGACAACCCAAAGATGGGGCTCCAAAGCACGAAGTGATGGACTTACCTACCTTCAACACGCCAGAAATCAAATCAACCAAGAAACTCAAGCTTCCAGTGTTCAGCAAGCTAGCATACAGTATGAAGAATTCAACCAGAGTCAAACGATGGGAAGAAGGTCTGTTAGAGAAGAAGTGTTTGATCAGATGGCTGTCAACCTCTGTCGAAAGAAGAGGCTGGGAGAATTACATTCCATTCAGAGATGAAGAAGATGTCTGGAGCAAAAGATTGTGTGCTTGTAAATGAAGCTACCTACAGCATTTGACCATAGACTTAATAAACTGTATACTGTGATTGTGACAAAATATAAAAATGAATTGAATGTTATATCTTTATTGTCGTTTTTACAACCGAAGTACCCAGATGTAGAAGACAGAGGTTTCTACGATAACTTCTCCCCAAAAGATATCCACCTTCTTACGGAATCCCACTATGGGAATCCCTTTTTGGGAAAAAAACGTCTGTGGTTATGGAATCTCCTTTTTCAGAGATGAGGATAGGAGTCGTAAGAGGAGACGACACTAGTTCGAGCAATTACCCGATGGCTTGTTTGCTCGATTAGATTCAATTCGTTCGAGAACCTCCTCTTCAAGTCACTACTCGGCAGCTTATTTGCTTGATAAGATTGGAGGCGTTAGAGCAAGCGGACTATTTTCGACTGCTAGTAGTGTTGAAAGTCGAGTACGAGTGATTATCGTATAGTGATGTAGGTACTGAAAGTCACAGTAGTCAGTAGCAAGTGTTGGAGACTCTAGCACAAGGCACCCAGTGGTAGCCAATAGCACACGCTAAAAACTAAAGTGTTAAAAACTACACTTGAAGTGCTGTATTTAACACTTACTAAGTGCTGAACTAGCACTTTGTTCAAGTGTAGATATCCCAGAATTGACAGGTGTTACAATAATACCACTTGACAAGTGTAATGTCGCGACACTTAAAAGGAAACAACGTAAATGACGCGGATCAGGCTCGAACTCTTGAGCCTGATCCGCGTCATCTGCGTTGTGTCCTTTTAATTATGTACCCACCAAGCGCAAATCAAATTATGGACGATTCTGGAAGAACCACTAATGCTAGACACATGGGAAGTGCCATCCATTCAAGTTTCTGATGTCTGACAATCGTAATGTCTAAGTGCTTAAAGCATTGCACTTTGAGTGTTAAAATCAAACCCTAAGAGTTAGAATAGGTTTAACATCTTGAACGTGTCAGTTTTAACACTTTAGTTTTTAGTGTGTAGTTGTACAGACCATTAGTAGTGGAAGAAAAGAGTGAAAGCTAAAGCTAATCATAGGTCAGACATTAATGAGAATGGACAAATCAGCAGCAGTGGTCTTGGAGCTATGAAGCAATGAGATGGTCTAGAATCCAGAAGCCGATGTGGTGTCAGAAGCCATAACTATATTTTGATAGATATCCTCCGATAAGTATCCTCTAAAAGGTATCCTTAAAAAGTACTCAAATAGTACATCGCCATGTCATAGGTATCCTCAAATTCCAGATGATGATAAGAGTCGTAGGCGGAGTCACACGTTCGAGTAATTACTTTATGGCTCAATTAGATTCGAGCCATTCGACCAATATTTGTCATTGCTCGATTGACTATTGGCTTTAGGAATCATGGAGGACTTCGTTATACACAGGGGAGATAACTCTGTATGGATATGTACAGATTATGTGAAACGATGCACTGGTGACTCTAAGGCTTGGACCAGGCCATATGTTAGGACAGGTCGAGAGATAACTAGGACTAGAGGGACTGCTAGGATAGTCAGAAATAGGTCAAACCAGATAGAAACCGAGAGTTTTGATAGCTTAGGGAAATTTTTGGGTTGTTTGTAGTAATTCTAATGAGTATTATTTATTTATTTATTGATGTTTAAGGTCACATATTTATGCACAATGGCTAACCATGACCGTGACAGTTTTACGGGTGGAGGAAGCCGGAGAGAACCACCGAGCAACGACGAGCAGCTGCCAGCTCCCCAACATCGTAACTCCGCACTGCGGCAATTCTAAGGAGTATCCGAACCAATAAGATTTCTCTTATAAAAAGGAACACACCGCATAGCACTACGTGCTACTCTTATAAGCCCTGGATGGTGGCTTCTCTAAGATCGTTTCGGTAGTTTTGGATGTTTTTGATAATTTGTAGTGATTGTTGGGTTTATTTGTGTAATTCTACGAAGTAGCCGAACCAATTAAAATTACGCTTATACAAAGGAATGAGCCTGTTATTGGAATAAAGTTGGATTTTTGAAGAATCCATACAAAATAAAGTCCGTTTCGGTAGTTCTGGGTAGTTTGGAGGGATTGTCGGGTTGTTTGTGGTAATTAGATTTACTCCTATTCAATCGAGCACGCACTCCGAACACACCTCGGTCCTTTTTTACTGTTTTGGGTCACCTAGCAACCACGCGTGCTACCAAATAAACCAAGATGGCGGCTTCCAGTATGCAAAATGGACGGCGGAAGCACGCTATCACCCTAACAACACGCGCTGCGCATGCGCACTAAGAACACTATCACCATGGGGCTCACATCAGAAGATGCCCCCCCCCCCCCTCGGGGGCTACTATTCCACCAAACATGACGTAACTAGGTCAGTTCCTAAGTCCACCATCAGGTCCATCAGAATTGCGCTGGTTGATCCCTCTTCCACTACTCATCTGAATTCATAGAGTTCTGATACCTGGTTTTAGATAAGAATAAAATGACCAAAAATGGCTAAAAATTTGAATTGTACATGTATTTATTTATTTAAATAGAGAAATTTGTTGGTTGTGCACATATGAAAGAAGGGTTTTAAAAACCCCTTGGGGAAGGGGGTGCTGTAAACCTTACTTGTTCAGACAGTGATGACTCAATTCCCGATTGATAAAATATTCCAGCTACATCACCAAGGCATGCCTTCGTCGAAGGTATGCGTTGGTGATGTAGTTGGAATATTACCCAGGAAGGATGATAGTTCAAAAGTAGAAACCGACACTAGGCACTGCACATGGGTAGCCGCTGGCAACAGCTTGATATTGCCTGGAAACTTTATAAAAAAAATTTCAACGGTGGTAGTGTCTAGTGAGACTGGAATTAGCAACGCTGGTGGCATGGGTACAGATGTTATATCTGTTTAGATAGTGGAAATTACACTCAGCCTTTTTTCGATATTATTTATGTACAATTTCCACCAGAACTATACGTATTGTGAGATGACGAAGATGACTGATGTCAAGCTTTATTCCAGTGTAGTGTTGAACCGATAATCGGAACCGGCCACCACAATTGGCCGATTGTGGGCAATCGGATGACAACGGCAACGGATCCTGGGACATCGGTTCAACCGATTGTTGCCAAGTATTTTGTGATTTTCCATTAACCGCATTTTGTTATCTTCTGCAATTGTTCAATTGTTGATCCAAAATGATGTCAATGATGCCATTCAAAAAAGTTGAGAAAGAACCACAATGTGTATTCTTAATATCTCGAGGCGTTACTTTACGGGAAAAACAAGTTAAACGACATGTAAAGCTTACAATTGAGCGTACTTGTGGCAAACGTCAGTTCATACCGGAAAAGTGAAGATTCCACTCCATTGACTCAGGTCGCAGTAAAATTACCAGTCGCACGCACTTGGGTGGTAAACGTGGCTCTGAGAGAGCCACGTTTACCGCCCAAGTGTGCGCAACTGGTAATTTTACTGCGACCCCAGTCAATGAAGTTTAACGTTGTGAAAAATGTTCAGTTTAATGTACTTCTTTCGAGCCTCGACTTGTCTAGTAGTGCACAGTATTACATTCGGAATTGGCATCACAATCGACCGTTTGTGAGCTCAAATAACCGGTAATCGGTCAGCGACTATTGTTAGTAATCGGTTGAACACTATTCCAGTGAAAAGATTCGAATGAAAACGAAACATGCTGCTGATTCAAATCGAACCGAATAGCAGCTTAAGTTTCGAAATCGAATTGAATCTCGAAGATTCGCGGGGCCCAGTCTGGACTCTGAAACGTCATCACAAGATGACGTATGAAAACATTTGATTTGGGATAGACTGGTGCTGCATACTTTTATAAACACCTCCCTCTACTTCAATAGTGCTTTGATAAAATTGTTTGAAGCAAAAACAGCTAGCTAGCTCTATATATGGCATATGGGCATAACTCTTCGGAAGATTCAGTTGGGAACAACTGGCTTGGGCAAACATTTTTTTCATTGTTTTATATACTAGTTTTTCTTGTTTCTGCATAAACATATTCCTACCTATTTCGTCTTTGTAATCGCCTTCACATCTTTTTCCTGGAAACACAAAAAACAAAGTTTCTTGTCTAATGTTACGTAGTAAATGTGTTATTGTCAAGTGCTGTTTCGTAAAAGAGGAAAAGGACTTAGGAATGTACCACGCCTCAATGTTAGATTGTCCAATTAACAACCAAGTGTACTTTTTAAGGAATAGTACATGGCTTGGAGTTTACTACGCCCATATAGTGCCCAGTGAGGTGGTGTAGTTCCCGACGCGAAGCACACTATATGGGCGTAGTCAACGACAAGACATGCACTAATCCTTATATTATATCGAACACTCATCAAGAAAAACATCTGTCCGATTTGTTAATCTATTACCAAGGTAGCAGCCCTACCAACCAGCGTTATATAGAAAAAAATACCATGTAGTTCTCAAAAAACATTTTCTTCTTCCAAAACACGGCTTATGATCGTTCATTGGAAGGAGAATAACGCACTCATTGCAAGGAGGGAGTATAAGCTAATTTTGAATCGGTCGGCAAGGGTGAACAAAACATTTCCCCAAATGGAACTGTGTATTCTAGAATCGCTCAACTCGCGAATGAAAGCTAAAATTTTCGAAATGTGACCACGCAGTTTGATCATTTTCACACATTTGTCACACATATACATTACCGAATGGGCCAGTACGGGATACAAAACTCCGAAGATTCAAATGAATTCCATTATTTATTCGTTTACTGCCTAAAACATACAATTAAATTGCGAAATAATATGAGCAGCGAAACAAACGATTTTTCATATCCGGACGCGTATGGATCATTCTCTTCGAAACGAGATATGGATCATCTTCTCAAGGAATAAAATGAACGCCTCGGAAAATGTGACTTCAACAATGGAAAAGCGATACATTTTTCCACAATGATTTCTTTCCGGGTCGTTTTGTGGATGTTGTGCCTCTGTGAATCGATATTTAAATTTAGCCTGATTAGTTTTATTCGCCCAGTATGAAAAGAAAACTGATATAGTAGTGTGCTAAAAATAGAAAACGTGTAGTGCCTGGGTGTACTGCCTGGTCAGTTCTGTGGATGCAAACTACACGAAACAGGGGTGCAGCATTCGTCCAATCAGGAGCCTAGAAGGTCACGTGAGATATAATATATTACTTTATACGTATTCCGAAGTATTGGATACTGTTATTTAGTTTAAACCGCACAATGCAAGTGAATAACAAATAAGGAAATGGGTTAAGCATCAAGCTTATACTCGACTGTTTGCGACATAATTACTTGTCTATCGAGAAACGATTGACGTCTGCCGCCATTTTGATTTTTGAATATATAAAGGAGAAACAAATCTGATCTGACCGCATGTGTTTTTATCTCAACAGATTGCATGTCTTACGAACAGCCTGCGCGTGGCGGATTGAATCCAATGAAATTCTCAGACATTTTGAAGAATTAAGATATAATTACATCACTATAAAATCGGTTGAGTTTAATTCAACCCAAATTAACTGGGTGGAGTGAGTATGAACCCAGTTGATTTGGGTTAATTTTTAATCCAACTGATTTTAGAGTGTTCCTGCAAATTTCCGAGAATAAGATTGTTTGCATAACCTTTTTATAAACCATACACAGTGAGTTGAAATCTCTCAACGGCTAACCGTTAGAGTGATCTCCCCATTATTAAAATTAAAATGAACTAGTAAGAACTGTTATTTATTATTAAATATTATAATTGCTAATTTGTCAGATAGAAAAAAATTGGTAAGGTGTATTTGTTGCATAGTTTGTTACTTACCTAACATGGTATATCAAGCCACCCATGAGTCTCTATATACAGAAAACGGCACACGCGTGTGAATGGGTTAATCGATATGGCACGAGTGCCAGCGCGGAAGGATAAAACGAGAGGTCGGAAGAATAAATGGAGAAAAAATAACGACTTATGAATCGAGATTTATAAAAATATACCCAAAGCAGCTTGGTGTACCAAATGTTCACCACTCGAGGTGAACATTTGGTACACCAAGCTACTAAGGGTATATTCTATATATTTCCTTTGAATCAATGCAAGAAATGTTTCTCAATCGACACTTGACTTGACAGAATATTTAATGATTTTACCAATACCATCAGATATATTTGTTTATCGTATGACTCGTCCGTTTTGTTCACTTAAAAACATTTGATATTTTGTTTTCATATTAATCAGTGATAAATAGAGCCTTCTGTCAATTTCATTGGTCAAATTCAAAATTAGACAATTTGATTGGCTGAACAAAATAAAACTGGGCCACATTTTCATAATGTGCATAATTAGAGTTTGGAGCTTTGATTGGTCAATTTCAAAACTGGACAATTTGATTGGCTAAACAAAATACAACTGACAGGGTGACATTTGCATAATTTCAGTAGGGAGAATTTACGTTATCTGTCCTATTTAGGGTTGGTTATATTGTATTAATCCTTTACCTACAAGAAAAACGCCATTCATTTTTTTTTTATATTTTCACTTTTTGCTTCCAAAACATAGGTTGTGACTCCTCATTGGAACGAGCTCGACGAGCACGTTCCAATGAGGGGCCATAATCCTATGTTTTGGAAGCAAAAAAATTATTTTTTTTAGTTATACGAGGATGTTTTTTCCAAGTGGCGTCTGCAGCTCAAGTTAGGTAATCGGTTAAAAAGTTATACTAAGTGGCTAATTTGTGCGTGTGGGTATCATATGATAAATAGAATATGAAATGAGTGTTTTTCTCATATAATACTTATGAAACTCGTCCGAATTTTCCGTTTGTGCTCGCCAAAACGGAAAATTCTTAGACTCGTTTCATAAATATTATATGAGAAAAACACTCATTCCATATCCTCTATTTATTAAACAATTGCAAATGGAGACTAGCCATAGCCGTGTTTTATTATTAATCCGCGTAGTTCCACCAATTGTGTTGATATCGTGAAGTTTACAAGGTGAATTAAATACTTTCTGGTTCTAATATCTATAACTGGAGCACTAGAGAAACCTGTATATCTTTGTAAATAAAATGACGACACATTACATCAAGGGTAGTCTGCGTGCAAACTCCACGGAAAGTGGTTCAACAAACAACCCATACGCCGTTGAATTCCAAGCAGTATAAGACTGGTTGGCTGAGAGCTTGGATGTGACCCTGTCTGTTGAAAGTCAATCAAATGGATTTCAGTTACTAAAAAATATATTTTTTTGCAAGTGCCGTCTTCATGTCAAGTCAGGCAAAGTAATAATTAGATCAGATTATTCAGAATTAGTCCAAAGATAGGATAAGACATTTCTCTCCCCATAGAGAATTAATTGCCGATGCTATGTCTTTTCACGAGTCTTCATTGCATTAGAGACCGATATGTACTTGTCGTATACGTCGTTTTGGCAGGACATCATAAAACAAGTACAATAAAACTGGTTTATTTTGTCCACATAAGTAGCTATTGTCTAGCTACTCCACCAATGAATTAAATCACGCATTTTTTTATGATCAAGTCATGTAGTAACACCAGTATAATATTTCAATAGAAAAGTAATAAATATGTGTGTAAAATAACAATATTTTTCTCATACAATTTACGTAGCTGTTGTTTTTTTCTGTTAGGATTCCGTGTCTTCAAGCTATGAATCATAGCCATACTTCATGCAAAGACGATGGTATTGTTGGTTTGGAGTATGTTACCAGTGCCTTTTTCGTTGTTTTTTTTTTTCTACGCTATCTTAGAATACGTTTTGGATTCTGTTTCAAACATCTTCTTCAGCTAGAGATTCCATAAAAAGTAAGGTGCAAAAGTTCTAATTAGAGGAAGTTTATACAGTTAAAACCAGAAGTCCTGTCTTGAAATGCGCGCAAATAGCACGTCGATTTGCGCGTTAATCTCCGCGTTATGACGATGATAAGGCTATCACATTCTGCATGTACGGCCTGTGCACAAGCAAAGTTTCAGCCAATGGACCTCCGGGTAACCCGGAGGTCCATTGGCAGGAACATTGCTTGAGTTTGCTATGGGTAAAAAGGAGAACCTGCTATGCTTTGGGTGCCATTCGATTAGGCAATTGCGCGCAATTCCTACGCGCAATTAAGTTTAGATAAGCGCACAGTTCGTGACAGGACTTCTAGTTTTAACTGTAATAACGATTCTTAGTCGGCATATTATTTTTCGAGTTGTCCGAAGACTCTCTGTCAGCATAAAATGTAAGGTCGAGGGTGTCACATAACACCGCCATATCAACGTTAGATGTGTCTCTGTTTTGCAAGTCACCTCTTCTGTGCAGGTTAAACATACAGTTAAAATTAGACGTTCACTCACAAACTACATGTATGCGTTTATCTTGACATAATTTCATATAGGAATTGCGCAAAAGTTCCTCATCGAATGGGATCCAAAACACGACCCATTCTCTTGGTTACTGATAGCAAAGCACAGGCAATGTTTCAGTCAATGGACTTTCGGATTACACCTGGAGGGCCATTGGCTGAAACATTGATTGTGCATGGGGCATATGTGCAGAATTAATAGCCTTGCTATTGTCATAGCACGCAGATCAGCGCGCAGATTTGCGTGCTATTTGCGTCAATTCATGACAGGACCCCCAGTTGTAACTGCACCTAGAAGGATGAGGACAGAAAGCTGCTGCTACGTAGGTCATCCCACAAAAGATGTGTCACACGTTATTGTATTCACATTATGCGTGACCAGGTATAGCATAATAGGAACCCTGTAAGTGATGAACGTATGAATTTTACACAGAAAGAATAGACCAAAGGGGGCGCGGTGGCGTCGCGATAACCGGTTCTCGTCAGATCACCGAAGTTAAGCAACGTCGAGCGCGGTTAGTAGTTGGATGGGTGACCATTTCAGCGACCGATTCGCGCTCCCGCTTTGTGTCCTTTGGCAAGGCACTTAACCCCGATTGCCTACATGGGGGCACGATGACGCTGTGTACCAAGGCGTACTGCACGTCGAAGGTGCGCATGTCTTCAACCAATCTATCTCTGCCTGTGCCGCGGTGCAGAGTTCAGAGTTACGATGTTGGAGAGCTGACAGATGCTCGTCGTTGCTCGGTGGTTCTCTCCGGGTACTCCGGCTTCCTCCACCCGTAAAACTGTCACCGACATCATATGACCCTGGCTGTTAATGTTTCGTTAAACCCTAATAAAAAATAGACCAAAACTAGACAACCAGACACCACACTCTCGCCACAACCTTCAACGCGATCACCAGTGGCGGAAGTGGGATTCTATGTTTAAGGGGTGCCACATTTCAATCATGAATCATGATGGGAAGCATCACCCAACACGTGTTTCAGTCAGTTGGGGCGACTTCGATAAGAGGTAGCTCATTCCTGTCGGAGGTGTTTGGGGTCTCCTAGGGAACATTTTCGAAACTGGACGGCTCGTGCGGCTAAAATATTCTAGCAATAGATTCATTCAATTCGTAACGGCTCACATGACATAGGGACCTGCGATTTGCCGATTTTGATCGAATCGAACTGGTGAAAACGAATCGAATTTCAAATCGAACTTCGAATCGAATCACAGTTAATGGATATGTCATCAAAAGAAATGTTTTTTTTTCTAAAATAATAACCCCGATTATTAAAAGACACACAGTTATGTAGAGAGCAGTTTTCGCCTCACCACTTCTCACACTATAAATTGATATACAGTACGTGGAGAGTGTATTATCACTAAATCACCCGCAGAGTGAAGATTCCACCCAAGCAATAATTGCGAATTTGTTGCAACGCACAACCAGCACCAGCAATGTTTCAGCCAATGGACCTCCGGGTTAAACCCGGAGGTCCATTGGCTGAAACATTGCTTGTGTTTTTTGTCGATATGAACCAAATTTGAAAGTTATAGCTTGGGTGATAACCCCACTCCGTGGGTGATTTACTTACAATTCACTCTCCACGTACTGTATAAACCAATATACTAGCTACTGATTGAAACTACTCGAATTGTTGACTTTCCAGCGTCGAAACAGCAGCAATAAACATTTTAAAACGAACCTGGCTGATGGGGCTGATACCTCACGTTTATCACATTGTTTTGTTTTTTGTAAAATGGTAAAATACTGGTCATTGGTCATAATGCACAATGAGTTGAAATGAACAGTTGTAGCGGTAATAGTGTTTATAGCGATGTAGCTACAATTGTTGTACATTTGTAGCTACATCGCTACAAACACTGTCACCGCTACAAGTCAGTTACATTTCCACTCAGAACAATACTCAATATAAAACAATGTGATAAATTACAATCTGTAAACACTCACGGTTATGGGGTGCGGTGGCGTTGCGGTAACCGGTTCTCGTCAGATCACCGAAGTTAAGCAACGTCGAGACCGGTTAGTCAATGGATGGGTGACCGTCTGAGCGATCGATTCGGACTCCCGCGTTGTGTCCTTGAGCAAGACACTTATCCCCAATTGTCCACATGGGGACACGATGACGCCGTGTACTAAGGTGTACTACACGCCGAGGGTACGCATGTCTTCGACCAATCTAACCCTGTCTGTGCTGCAGTGCGGAGTTACGATGTTGGGGAGCTGGCAGCTGCTGGTTGTTGCTCGGTGGTTCTCTCCGGGTACTCCGGCTTCCTCCACCCGTAAAACTGTCACCGACACGATATGACATTGGCTGTTAATGTGTCGTTAAACCATAATAAATAAATGGTCGACGTATATTCGAAATATTCGAATTTCCGATTTCGAATCGAATCGAATTATGACTTTCGAATGGAATTTCGAATGGAATTTCGAATTTTCGCAGGAGCCTCAAAGGACATCCGTGCGAGAGCTTTTGAAGTATGCATAGGGTACGATAGTATACGTCTTGCCACAAGGTCATCCACTACCGTATACCGCGTTTGGCCATGTGTTATTGTGCGTAATACTGTGTCTCCTGGTATTGGTGCCTGTGAAAAAAATCCTTGTTACAAAAAATAGTAGGGATCAGCCTTGGATCACACAACGTAAATACGTAACATCCTTCTAATAACAGTGCCGAAACTGAAATGCAATTGAATTACCAAAAATGATGTTGGGATTTTAAAAGGTTTTATTTGCAAAATATTTTCGAAAATTTGATTCCCCAGACACCAAGTAAGTTGATTCTCCGAGAAAAAAATAATTTGGTTTGATGACTGACAGAAATTTGTCTTAATATCTGCGCCAGAAGGTTGTCTGTAAGACCACTTCGATGTGGATTTTAGTCAATAAAACGTCAGTGTTCAAGCCACCAATAAACTGAAATAGGCTCGTGTGTTGAACTTTCCCACCCCTGTAATAAAAATACGTTTACTTGATGATATACTCCAAATAGTTCCCGACTCACATGCCAACACAATCTTGACACTACGCCAAACAAACACGCATACAGTACGTGGAGAGTGGATTGTAACTAAAACACCCGCGGAGTGGAGTTATCTCTCAAAGTATCACTTTCAAATTCTGTACCTATGGACAAAAAACACAAGCAATGTTTCAGCCAATGGACCTCCGGGTTTAACCCGGAGGTCCATTGAGTTGAACTTTGCTTGTGATGCTCATGCTCTGCAACATATTTGCTCGGGTGGAATCTCCACTCTGTGGGTGATTTGATGATAATACACTCGTCACGTACTGTACATCCCATTGCGATGTGTAATGGATTTCTTGTTCACTGCAGTGGAACGTGAATTTGTTTTTGTTTCCGATTTCATACAAATGTTATGCTAGCAGACAGATACAAACCATGTACTGGTCGAAATCCACGCGTGGGCAGTATTGTCCACGTATGCGTTTACCGGTTAATAATAATCATCACCAGCAGAATTTAAATTTATGAAGCACCGGGTTGTACACGGTGATCATTAATTAAATTGCTGATGATTATTTTTATAATTAGTGTTTGGAGACTAATATTACTGCGTCCGTGGATATATTGCTCACCCGTGGAAAGTGACCAGTCCACGGAGGATGTACTGTGCATGATAAACAAGTGCGATACAACGCAAGTAGTAGTATATGCACCCGGACATTGGCAGGACCCCGGTGCAGGACCCCGAAAGTGACGTCATGTGACGTGACTCAGTGGCGCCATGTTGTGTTGTCATGGTAACCCGTGTGAGCGGCCATGTTGTGACGTCATCCCCATAGTGATACGTGGTGTTAGTGCGCATGCGCAGCGCGTGTTGTTAGGGCGATACGTGTTTCCGTTGTCCATTTTGTATACTGGATGCCGCCATCTTGGCTTCTATGGGAGCACGTGGTTGCTATGTTACTTAAAGGCCTACAACCAGACAGGGGTATGTTCGGAGGGTGTGTTCGATTGAATAGAAGTAATTTTCCGTTTCGCAGAATTACCACAAACAACCCGACAAGTTGTACTATTTCGAATTCTTTCAGAATTCTCTGCTTCTATCTATCTGTGCAATAGTTTTCGTCTACCTGACCGGTTCCTTTGTCCTGGAGTATACTCCAGTAGAGTAGAAGAGCCTATCAGCTGGAACACCTTTGCTTATTATTACTATATTTAGCTTTTCTGGTCTGTTCGTGTTAGTTCTGACCCTATTCCGAGTACTCTTGTTGTTTCATTGATCTAGATCACCCAATCAGTTAATTTTACTGGCGCTAACTAACCAATCAGATTGCTTGATTTCCCATAAACTATATGCAGGGTTATCTCCCGTGTGAATAACAAATGCCTATATCATTCCCAAAGCTATGAATCTATAGAGTTGTTACTGATAAACCATTGCTCGAACGACTCGAAGCTCATCGAGCAAATGAGCTATCGAGAAATTGCTCGTTCGAGTGACTCACATATACAGCTCGAACGACTCTAAGTCTACCGAGCAAACGAGCTATCGAGCAATTGCTTTGTCGAGTGACTCGCACATACGACTCTTAGCCTCCGTTCAGTATTTTAGGATACCTATGGCCTGGTATTGTATTATTTCAGGATACCTTCGAGGATACCTTTTATAGGATACTTATCTAAGGATACTATTACCTATTTGGCCCAAACTCCTGGGCCACCACAAGACATACCTATCCCAAATATCCCTTATAAGCTATCGAACAGTTACTGAAACGTAATTGCTCGAACGCCTCGAAGCTCATTGAGCAAATGAGCTATCGAGCAATTGCTCGTCCGAGTGACTCGCGCATACTGCTCGAACGACTCGAAGTCTACCGAGCAAATGAGCTATCGAGCAATTGCTCGTTTGACTGACTCGCACATACGACTCTCAGCCTCATTTCAGTATTTGAAGATACAGTTAAAACTAGAAGTCCTGTGACGAATAGTGCGCTTATGTAGCTTAATTGCGCGTTGGAATTGCGCGCAATTGCCATATCGAATGGCATCCAAAGAACGACAGGTTCTCCTGGTTACTCATAGCAAACACATGCAATGTTTCTGCCAATGGACCTCCGGGTCACCCGGAGGTCCATTGGCTGAAACATTGCTTGTGCACAGGCCATATGTACAGAATTTGATAGCTTTACTTGGGCCATAACGCGCACATTAACGCGCATATCAAGGTGCTATCTGTGTGCATTTCATGACAGGACTTCTAGTTTTAACTGTACCTATGGCCTGGTATTGTATTATCTGAGGATATCTTTCGAGGATACCATTTATAGGATACTTATCTGAGGATACTATTACCTATTTGGCCCATCCTTCTAGGCCACCACAAGACATGCCTATCCCAAATTCCTCTTATATACTATCGAGCAATTACTGAAATGTCATTGCTCGAACGAATCGAATCCAATCGAGTAATTGCTCTATAGCTCATATGCTCGATGGGCGATGTTTCCTGTAAACTAAAAACACTGTTTGTAATTATGGAGTTCGATATAAATTTATAAATCCAGATGACATGAAGCTGGTTGAACTATGTCTCAGAAAGAGTTCATTCATGCTATTTGGAAATTGGAAAGTTTTGTTGGCGTGAGTTTCGTTTGTGGATTATTATGACAGGCCATTGTTTACGTTTGATTTGGGTAAAACGATGAACGCAGACGATCATCTATTGCATATAAACAAATTGAACATGGAATAAAAAGCATGAAAAGGATTTCATTGCTTATTAATTTTTATTTTGAAAGTCTTTTTATATGATGACATAAATATTAATCACTTTTCATGTTGAAACAATATGAGCGTGCAGGGGTTCTTTTCCATTCACCCTGTGAAACGTAACCTTTAAGACAGACATTGGGGGCGTGGTTTAGGGCATGCCTAAATGATGAGCAGAGAAAAGGTTTAATTATAGAATAATAAATAGGTTATTTTTTAAGGATGAATAAGCTGGACAATCCATCAGCAAATGTAGCTGCTCATTCTCAATATCGCTAAAGTTGCATACTTTACACAGCCTTTCTTCAAGTGGGTCAGGTAGTTCTTATGACGATATTGTTCAATCGCAAGGGAATGGTTACTTACATAGAACCGGGCAAAACATGTTCGCGCCTCTGGTGATTGTGTGTCTTTCAAATATGGCTCTAGTTTATATTCATCTTTAAACAAACGGCACATTCTAAGTTTACTTTTGCTAGAGCGCCTGTTATCGTCAATCAACCGTCTATGACTCGAAGTTTGATATGAACTGCATGTTAACCCTTTACCCAACGTAACGGCCAAAACCGTCCAGCGCTATTCTCAAAAATCGCCAATTAATTTTCATTATTTTTTTCATTTTTTGTCTCAAAAACATAGGTTATGATCCCTCGTTGGAAAATTAATCGCCAATTAATTTTCATTATTTTTTTAAATTTATTGTCACAAAAACATAGGTTATGACCCCTCGTTGGAACGAGCTCGTTCCAATGAGGGGTCATATCCTATGCTTTTGAGACAAAAAATGAAAAAATTAGTTTTTCAAGCATTTTTTTTTGCAAGTGTCGTCTGCTCTTCATGTTAGGTAAAGGGTCAAGCAACCTTAACGAATACGTTTATTTTCGAAATAGAGTCACAAATATTGTGGACTTTGTATTCAAGCATCGCAACCCTTAGCAGTGAATTCGGCTGAAGGCACGATACTTTATGATCGAATTTAGCCATCTGTAAAGTAGCATCCAAGTTAACGGGTACCGCCAAAGTTCTACCTGTGCGCCATGATTTGATACATTTTTGTTGACACTGAAGAGCAGTTTGCAAACTTTTCATTTCAGAGGCCCATAACCCACTTTCATATAACAATATTGGTTTAACCAATTTAAGAAAAAGTTTAGAGAAAACTGGAACTAAGGGTGGAGAACTTGCTTTGAAGAACTTATGCATCTGGTACTTAGCCTTCAAACTCTTGATAGCTGTGTCTTATCGGGGATTTACCATGTTTCCGTTGGGCGAACATTAGCCGAGAGATCAGTATACTGTATTGCAATACCAAGGATAGAGTTAACCAAGTGAAATTTTGGAAAGCGTTCTGTTTCTTTGATAAAAATATAGCACATTTGTTTTTTGTTTTGTTTTTTTTTATTTTCTGCTAGATCGTTGACTACTCCATACAATTCTAAACGTTTGGTACAATGTTATACGGCAACGTAGAAGCGCCACGTGTTGTTGTGACAGTAATCTGTTTAAACGGATTACTAATCTGTTTAAACGGATTACTAATCTGTTTAAACGGATTGTGTTTAAACAGATTACTATCACAACAACACGTGGCGCTTCCACGTTGCCGTAATTTTTCATTCCACGCGGTGAGTCAGATTTAAGAGCTACACCGTCCGCGAATTTATTTATTTATTTATTTATTTATTTATTTATTTATTATTTATTTATTTATTTATTTATTTATTTATTTATTTATTTATTTATTTATTTATTGGTGTTTAAAGTCACATACCTATGCAAAATGGCTAATCGTGACCGTCACAGTTTTACTGGTGGAGGAAGCCGGAGTACCCGGAGAGAACCACCGAGCATCGACGAGCAACTGTCAGCTCCTCAACATTCTAACTCTGTTCAAGCTCCGCTCAAGCAGGGTTACAGCGGTTGAAGACATGAGCTCCATCGACGTCATCGTGCCCCCATGCAGGCAACGGGATAAAGTACCTTGCCCAAGGACACAACGCTGGTCGTCCCGGACGGGGATCGAACTCGGAAACTCTAGCATGGAAGTCAAACAGTCTACCACTGAGCCACCGTGCCCCCACCGTGCGCGAATAAAAAGGAGGTCTATCTTTCCACCTTGTAAACTGCAGCACTGTGCAGTGAATATTAAAAATGTCCAAAATACCGTCAATAAAGTATCAAAAATGTCCCAAGTACCGACTGTTGACAGCTGTGGTGGGTCTAATCCCCTTTTAGTCTTGTGAGGTTGAAACTGGAATCATGTGATCTCCATATATTAGAAATAGGTCCAGTTATTTCAATTGTATTCATTTTCAGGAAAAGCAGTATTCGATCAACTATATCGATGGTTTTACCGCTTTACGAAAGTCAACAAAGATACTCCCATCCAGTGTTTTTTTTCATGGCTTTCCATTTATTTATAGCTGTTTTAACCCTTTACCCAACGTAACGGCCAAAACCGGCCAGCGCTATTCTCAAAAATCGCCAATTAATTTTCACTATTTTTTTCATTTTTTGTCTCAAAAACATAGGTTATGACCCCTCGTTGGAACGAGCTCGTTCCAACGAGGGGTCATAACCTATGTTTTTGAGACAAAAAATGAAAAAAATTAGTTATTCAAGAATTATTTTTGCAAGTGTCGTCTGCTTTTCATGTTAGGTAAAGGGTTAAGGACAAATGCTCTATCAATCATACTTTGGGGTTTTTTTTAAATCCAAACTGAGTATGACTAATAAGCTTATTTTCATGTAGGAAAGTGTTGAGGCTGTTATTTATAATTTCGTTCAATAATATGCCAACATTAGAGCTTAAGGCAATAACTCTATAATCACATGGATCTTGTCCATCTCCTTTCTTGTAATTCGGACTGAGTACGGATTTACTCGAATTGTTCGGATACTGGCGTGAAGACAAAAACCTGGTTGAAAAGTTTAGTTACTTCATCTATTAACCCTTACGTTCTCATATTAATTTTACGCTAATAGCTACCGTATATACATGTACACAGCTGCAGATTACTGAACAATGTTTCTACATGATTGTTGGTAACCTGCACAGGCAGCCAATGATGATGTACAGGCTTATATTTCTGACAAATCCAGGGTGGCAATAATTCGCTCACCTGGAACGTACTTAGGCGAGCAAATTGCTCTCCTGAAATCTTTTTCACTTTTTTTCTTCACAAAGATCTTCTAAAGACTTAGTTAACCCCCTGCACACTGATGTCAAAATATCTAAATTTTAGACAGAAAAAATTTCCCATAATGCAACAAGAAATTTAACCAATTCAATCATGTTTGACAGAGTAAATTTCTAGATGCATTATGGGAAAAAACAGCTTCCTGAAATTTTGGTATTTTGACATCAGAGTGAAGAGTGTTAAAACCGGGATGGGTAATTTCTCCTTTGAGTGCATTCAAGCCAATCAATTTTAAATGAATTAATAAAATGTTAATGAATGAACCTGTATTCATTTTTACCATCCCCTCCAGCCCAGTGTAGTCAGATCGATCAAGAAGTTCAGGGGGACTGGTACATGTAGTGGCCGACACACACATGTACCCAGCATATTATGTACACACGTTCCATGGTCCGTCACCATCGAAAATAGCTGAAAGTAGGTGAGCAAAAAAAAATGCTTATGCCGGATTAAATTGCGTGAGAAGTTAAGGCAAGCTAAAAATCGCTTGCGTCAGAATTCCATGACTGGATGTAAAGATACCGCCAAGTCAACAATGATGTAAAAATACCGCCATGATATACCAGTAGAATTCTAAAGGAAGAATACACTTAGAATACTATTTTCAGAGCCATATAAAAGGGACAGTTTGTGGCTTATGGTGACTAAAGGGTTAATAACGTGGCAATGATTATTTGCAGTTCATTTGAAACTTTGTCCAGGCTAAATGATTTTCCCTTTACCAAGTACTTTTAGTGCAGACAAAATTTCGATGGCTTTTATATCAAGGTTGTTGACGGGAGAGCTAAACAGATTTGTGACATTTACGGTGGCACTTACACACTAAAAACTAAAGTGTTAAAACTGACACTTTCAAGGTGTTAAACCCATTCTAACTCTTAGGGTTTGATTTTAACACTCAAAGTACAATGCTTTAAGCACTTAGACATTACAATCGTCAGACATCTGAAACTTGAATGGATGGCACTTCCCATGTGTCTAGCATTGGTGGTTCTTCCAGAATCGTCCATAATTTGATTTGCGCTTGGTGGGTACATAATTAAAAGTACACAACGCAGATGACGCGGATCAGGCTCGAGAGTTCGAGCCTGATCCGCGTCATCTGCGTTGTTTCCTTCTAAATGTCGCGACATTACACTTGTCAAGTGGTATTATTGTCAACACCTGTCAAGTTCTGGGATATCTACACTTGAACAAAGTGCTAGTTCAGCACTTAGTAAGTGTTAAATACAGCACTTCAAGTGTAATTTTTAACACTTTAGTTTTTAGCGTGTACTAAAGAAGAGTAACTGACTCAAGAAGTTTATCGCAGTGTCTGGATTAAATTCATTCGACTCGGATTCCTTTGATTTTATTTTATTGCTTTTACATCATTGTGTCCGTACTTTCCAGAGCATCTAGCTTGTAACATCAATTTTTAAATTGGAGTCTTGATTTTCGTTAGATTTCTTTTTTATATTTTTGCGGCAGCGAAAGATTTTTGTACCAGGGACTTGTGAAATGGATGTTGTTTCATATCCGGTATTATGCCGTGCAATTTTTGTTTCAGTTGTTTGCTATTTGAGTCAAATCATTTTCAATTTGGCAACATCTTTTTTCCAGTGCCGAATAAGTTTACAGGTTTGATTGCAGAATAGTTATATGCAGTCACTGATAGCGCTTTCTGTGAATACAACTTCATACGGAATTGTGAAATTTGCATGTCCATGCGCGGGGCAGTGAGAGATTTTCTGGCTTTTTCATTGTGGTCATCAGGCCATCTGAGAGAAATTTTCGGCCTTGAGATCTAATATTTTGACAGGGTGGTTTTTGGCAGTTTTTACACAAAAGTAATTGACATCTGAATAGTGTTTATAGTAAATCAGTACAAGCAGTATGTCAGGTACATTTGAGGTAAAGGTTGGATGACCCCGGTGGATGACCCCGGAAGTGATGTCATGTCACGTGACATAGTGGCGCCATGTTGTGTTGTTATGGTAACCCGCGTGAGAGGCCATGTTGTGACGTCATCTCTATAGTAATACGTGGTGTGAGTGCGCATGCGCAGCGCGTGTTGTTAGGGTGATACGTGTTTCCGTCGTCCATTTTGTATACTGGAGGCCGCCATCTTGGTTTCTATGGTAGCACGTGATTGCTATGTTATCCAATTGTTCTGCAATAAGACGGGGTATGTTCGGAGGGTGTGTTCCTTTGTAGAAGAGTAAATCTAATTACCACAAACAACCCGACAATCTCTCCAAATCACCAAAATCCACCCGAACTTTTACTATTTCGAATTCTTTCAGAATTCTCTGCTTCTATCTATATATGCAATAGTTTTCCTCTATCTGGCCATGTTCCTTTGTTCCGGAGTATACTCCAGTAGCGCATATACCCCGTCTTATTGCAGAACAATTTGGTAACATAGCAATCACGTGCTACCATAGAAACCAAGATGGCGGCCTCCAGTATACAAAATGGACGACGGAAACACGTATCACCCTAACAACACGCGCTGCGCATGCGCACTCACACCACGTATCACTATGGAGATGACGTCACAACATGGCCGCTCACGCGGGTTACCATAACAACACAGCATGGCGCCACTATGTCACGTGACATGACGTCACTTCCGGGGTCATCCACCGGGGTCATCCAACCTTTACCTCAAATGTACCTGACATACTACTTGTACTGATTTATTAGTACAGTACGGCCGCCGTGTCCTGGTCAATTCCCACGGATGGGCAATATTTCCACGGACACAATAAGATTAAATTTCAAACACTAAATATAGAAATAATCATCAAAAATTTAATTAATTTAATTAATGATGCATCGGGTACAATCCGGTGCTTCATTAATTCAAATTTTGCTGCTGATGATGATTTTTATTACTTGGTAAATCCATGCGTGGATATCACTGCCCACGCATGGATTACGACCAAACCACGGCGGCTGTACTGTACAGTTAAAACCAGAAGTCCTGTCCTGAAACGCGCACAAATAGCACGGTGATTTGCGCGTTAATCTACGCGTTATGACGATGGTAAAGCTATCAAATTCTGCACATACGGCCTGTGCACAAGCAAGGTTTCAGCCAATGGACCTCCGGGTAACCCGGAGGTCCATTGGCAGGAACATTGCTTGTGTTTGCTATGGGTAACAAGGAGAATCTGCCATGCTTTGGGTGCCATTCGATATGGCAATTGCGCGCAATTAAGCCTAGATAAGCGCACAGTTCGTGACAGGACTTCTAGTTTTAACTGTACATAGACAGCATTATTACTTCCATTGTTCTGACAACTTGTGAAATTCTCGAGATTATCACCTGGGACACCCCCATTCATTATCGTCCGTTTCACACTTTGACCCAAAGCTAATTACTGTCATCCAAATGTATTAGTATGCTTATCAAGACTGTTCTGCGGTGTTGATATGTCAAGAGTGCACTTGAGTGGGAGTGGAATATACTTATCACCTGTAACATGATACGGCTTATGTAGGTACGTGAGTTACAGTCTGCTCTATAATGTAAAGAGCCTAAGCGCTAGAATTTAAAAGCTCGTTTTCAATCGTTTGTTATACTTGAATTTGATTTGATTTAGTTCTCCAATAACTCGAATTACTTTGTGAGATATAAATGAATAAAAAGATAAAGCTTGGCTTTCCTGTTGAAGATACTTCAATCAAACTCGACTCACAGAACAAAATCGCCAACCGGGTGTAGTTGCTTCAGATAAGTATTATACTTTTCGAGATAGAAAAACGCGATGCCCCATCTGAATGTTATTTAAACTTGTGCGGCAGCGTCTTTATAAGCATACCATGGAATATGAATATCGGTGGTATGTTTGTGTCGCGTTTCTGCAAGCGTTATAAATTCATTATTTGTTGAAAGCTGTTTGAAATACACTTCAGCTAACGCGGCAGAAATCTTTATATATATACCCTGTAATATGAATATCGGTGGTTTGTTTGTGCCGCGTTTCTATAAGCGTTATAAATTCATTTTTTTGTTAAAAGCTGTTTGAAATATACTTCAGCTAACTCCGCAGTTAAACCATGCACGTTCCAAGCAGTGTACCCAACTCGTTTCCGGAAATCTCTCGCTGAAGTGTAAGCTCCATCGATCCTATAATTGCACCCTATATAATGCCGACTTCAGGAAGAAACCTTGTGCCTCTAATCCTTATCCAACACAAACCATTTCACAATTTGTTATGTTAATGTTTTATTCAAATGTCGACCCTTTATTGGAACGAGCTTGGCAAACTCATTCCAATGAGGGGGTCACATGATATGGTTTTATCAAATTTTTTCAAAAATATATTTTTTCAACTGCTCAGTTTGTAAATTAAGCGGGCAAATGCGGAGTATTCGTCAGACAAGGGGTTAAGGGTGACAAATAGCAATAGTTTTGTGCCTCTCATATCCTGAAATGGTATTTGATATAGTGATTTATTTATTTACACTCGGAAAGAGCTACCGAGTAGCGGTGGGCAACTGTCATACCCCCCCCCCCCCCCTCCCACGTACTACAGTTAAAACTAGAAGTCCTGTTACGAATTGTGCGCTTATCTAGGCTTTATTGCGCGTACGAATTGAGCGCAATTGCCATATCGAATGGCATCCAAAGCATGCAGGTTCTCCTGGTTACTCATAGCAAACATAGCCAATGTTTCTGCCAATGGACCTCCGGGTTACCCGGAGGTCCATTGGCTGAAACATTGCTTGTGCACGGGCCATATGTACAGAATTTGATATCCTTACTATGGCCATAACGCGTAGATTAACGCGCAGATTGGCGTGCTATTTGTGCGCATTTCCTGAAAGGACTTCTAGTTTTAACTGTAAGCATGGTTGGTTGAAAGTAAGTGCACTTTCGACGATGAGAAATATATTATTCAAAACGTCATCCAACAAAAAATAAATTTACGTCTGGCATTTTCAGGTACTTTTCAATGCATACTGTACGGCCGCCGTAGACTGGTCACTTTCCACGGGTATAACCCGGTGCGTCATTAATTAAAATGTTGTTGTTGATGATTTTTATTACCTGGAAAACGCATGCGTGGACAACACTGGCCACGTGTGGATTACGAATAGTCCAGGGCGCCTATACTGTACAAAGCAGATAGTCAACGAATATCAGATCACATCAAAATCCGTGTGACAAATAAAATAGTTTTGATCGCAACGCGACCTCTGTCAACGTTCAGTTACGTCACACCAGAAGACGGCCCCTAACCTTTGTGCCCGTAATGCCGGAAAAGTGACAAAAAGCTGATAATGATGAGCACGCATTTTGGTTTCTGCTGTTACATGAATTTTACTCCAAAACCAGAGACAGTGGACAAATTATTTTAGGGTACACGTCTGATAGGGAAGGGTCGCGATGATCAGTGAGCTGATATTTCGAAAAGCTAAAGCTCAGACTCAAGATTTCAGACTTAAGTTCAACTCAGGACTCAGCTAAGATTTTGATTCAAATCGATATTTTGAAAAAAAGTCAAGTACAAACCTAGCTGAGCCCATTTTTCGTCACCGTTGGTGATTTTTTTTCGATAAAAGTCGGATTTTTGCCTGCTCAACCGGCATGCATAAATTTTACGTTTAGAAAATTCATCGCTCTGTTAGCCGAACAACGACGTGAAAAACAAAAGGTTTAAGGACATCAGTATAATATTAATCGAACAGCTCTACAGTTGGAACTAGAAGTCCTGTGTCTGTATTGGACACTATTTTGAAGTAATGGCGCGCAAAGTCCAGTTTTGTCCCTGTCAAACTACACTATTAGTGTAAATCAATTCCTGCAGAAAAACAGCGTGCCCGCCTTTGTCCAATTTTATAGTAGTAAATAAATGCCATTAACATCATGCCTAACCTCTTCTGGCATACATGTACATGCAGCGACGTAAATAGATATTAACATTCGACTGCATATACAGAATGAAGAGAGTGGATTACTACTTAATCGCAGCGCCATATACTCTCCACTCCAAACGTTTTTATAATTGTTCACATCAGCGTAAGAAACACTTGCAGACTTTCATCACATGGTCCACCGGATGCAACCCGGTGGTCCATGTGATGGAATATTGCAAGTGCTTCTTGTGTTTTGTCCTCAGAAATTGTAAATACTAAGTAAAAAATCTATTCCATAGCGATTTAGTTGTAATCCACCCTGCACATTCTGCAGTCTCAAAATTTCCTTCTGTTTGATCGGTTCAGTTCGTGATTTCACTACCGACCTCGCTAGCAGCGCATTTTGCATTACACAGCGTAAACGCTCATGTGTATTTCAGACTACTTCATTCTTCTGCAGTAAGGAGCGTGTTCACTAACGAGCATTTTCTGCGCTAATTGTGACAGGATTTCTTGTTTCAACTGTAGAGCGCTGAAGGATAACACTTTTAATGCACCCCCACAATGGATTGGCCTAATTGCCACAGCTAGTTTTGTGCTGAACTGGTCGAGTGCAGAATTATTTTTCGTTCTCAACATTTGTTCACGTGTCTTTGCTTCGTTACAATTTATGGGAGAGTGCCTATCTTTGCTTCGTTGCAATTTATGGGAGAGTGCCTATAGGCACTCTCCCATAAATTGTAACATGCAAATCTCGAACGACGAATAATTTTACTTCAAAGATAATATAATGTGCGTCCACAGAAAATGAAGCCTTTAAGTTGAGGTAACTGCTCTTCGGGATAAAGCTACACTATGAGCTTGCAGCGCAGACTGCCAGTTAATGATCCCACTCTGAACCTCCCGGTTGAAATGATTAAGTCGTCCATCTATGATACTTACTTACGTCCTTGAATAGAGACTTGAATCCCAATTCGATTTTGAACTGGAGTTTTATATATATATATATATCTGATTTGAGTGTAGGGCTTGAGTATACTACTCGGAGTATAATGGAGAAGTTGGATAAGAAAATGAAGGACATGTGGCTGGTGGGTGACACAGGGGAGAGGGTTAGTATGCTTATCAGAGAGATTGGGAAGAACGCGTCACGGGGTGCCATCAAGCAGTTCGTTTGGGAGGAGAGAAGAGGCGTCGGAATCGGGAGGCAGTTTGGAGCACAGGGGTAACCAAGGCTTTCTCACCCGAGAACCGCAACAAATCAGCGGCCGACCAAAGTGTTATTATTATAGTAGTTTAATTATGCCAGACTTGAGTTTCATTTCTCAAAATATGGCATCCCGATATTAGTGTGTAACCGGTGGTAGAACAATAATGGAAAACTAATGAACTAACCATTATTATTGTCTGAACTTGGAAAACATTGCAAAGAAAATGGAGAAAAATGTTCTGGGAGTGACGGGAAAATCCTAATTCAGTTTCGACAGCACGTTTCCCAGCTGTATTACTGCTTCCGTTTTGCGTTTCCAAGCTGTTAGAAGACTGTTGTCTTTATCACAGTCTGGAGTCTGTCGACAGAAACCAATGAAACCTACTGGTTACAATCTCAAAACAACACAGAAACTTTAATAGTTCCCCTATGCGATGAAAGAGTTTGTTTTTAATTTGATTGTTACTTACGATAATATGAAATATTTGAGAAATTCTGGCATTATTCTTCGAACAAGCTCTTTGTTAGTGTCCGCCCGTACCTTCTTTAATAAAATGGTGATATTGCAACAACCACAGTGCAGGAAGTGAAGAGAAGTGTTCACACGTATATTCTCTAAAAACTAAAAAATTACAGAAAGCACAAGTAATATTTCAGCTATTGGGCGTTCGGGTTGAAGCCAGAGGCCCTCTGAGGGACATTGTCAGATTTGTGAGTTATCGTCTGAGTGAAAATTTCACATCGTGCTTGTATATCGGTTTGTGAATAAGACCATTTCTAATTTTGCATTTAACTACATGTATGGGGGCGCGGTTGCGTTGCGGTAACCGGTTCTCGTCAGATCACCGAAGTTGAGCAACGTCGAGCCCGGATAGTACTCGGATGGGTGACCGTCTGAGCGATCGATTTGGACTCCCGCGTTGTGTCCTTGGGCAAGGCACTTAACCCCGATTGTCCACATGGGGGCACGATGACGCCGTGTACTAAGGCGTACTGCACGTCGATGGTGGGCATGACTTCAACCAATCTAACCCTGCGTGTGCTGCAGTGCGGAGTTACGATGCTGGGGAGCTGGCAGCTGCTCGTCGTTGCTCGGTGGTTCTCTCCGGGTACTCCGGCTTCCTCCACCCGTAAAACTGTCACGGTCATGATTAGCCATTGAGCATAAGTATGTGACATTAAACACCAATAAATAAATATAAATAACTACTTGCATGCTGCTGGCGGTTATTTCTGCCAGGACAGAATTTCTCTTTCCACTGAAATAAGTATAATTTGGGCGCAATTCATCAATTTCCCCCCGTAAGTTGCACGGATTTTTGCACCAATGATTTTTTAGTTAAATTTAGATAAATGTTTCATCAAACCTAGTCGTGGCTGCTTCAGAGCAGCCATGACTAGATTTGATGTAAAATATCTTGAAAAAATTCAGCCGGTTAAGAGTGAAACGAATATTCGTGTGGATTGTTTTGACTAGTGGTGTAGAAACCGGGGGTGGGGTGGGCATTAAGAGGGTATTCCCCCAAATCTATCCAACTCTCTTGTGCTCTTCCCCTGCGATGTGCCCCGCGTCAGTTATCCCTTCCCGATGACATGTTTTACACACCTATTCCCTCCCTCAACCCAAAACATATACCGCCTTTCTTAGCCTCTGATTTTGACATTGATTCAATGGTGTATGTGACAACCGTTACTTATTCCCATTTTCTTATTCGACATTCGTTATCAACCGAATTTATAGGTTGATAACGAATGTCGAATAAGGAACTGGGAATAAGTAACTGTTGTCACGTCCCCGATTCAATGAGACAAGTTAGCCTTCCAGTCGAAGGAAACAACGTTACATTTGTTCATTCTCTTCGGAAGATATAACTGAAAGCCGGTCCAAAAAACCTGCCACATCACTTGATTAGATGGCATCTCACTGTGAGAATGTCTGGTCTTATTTATTTATTTATTTATTTATTTATTTATTTATTTATTTATTTATTTATTTATTTATTTGTTTATTTATGTATTTATTGAAGTAAAGCAGCGGTTGTTTACTGTGATGAACATGCTCTGGTTACTGGAAAATAGAACCCAGTCACCAAATCTTGGGGTGAAAGTCCTCTAAAAGGGGCAACATTGGCATCACAGGGTACAGACAGAAGTGAACATGTTTTGTCGGTAAAACTTTTTCGAAGTGGAATCTTACGCCTCGACAATAACTCGCGACTATAATTTCATTTATTTCTTGAATTCTATAAAAAAAATCAGACCCCAGGCCAATCTACCATGATCAGTCGCACATTCAGCTACATTTCAGTCGCATTTTTGTTTCCGAGACTCCTGTTGTACTCCCAGGAATTTAACTAGAACACCTTATTTTCGTACTACAAAAAAAAAACAGAGTTGTGATCAAAATCAATTTACTGAACGAGGCTAGCTCACATTTCACGACAAAGACCGGTTTTGGATGCTTATTGTCTAACTGAAACTAATACACAGAGATTGCGCCATGTCGCTTGTTATTTTTTGATATGCAGCTTTGCAGCTCGGTTTTCAAAGTGTGATGCGTGAATGAAATTGAACGGCTCGAAGACGCGACTAAAATATGCACCGAACGGCTGATACGTTTCTTGGACAGACGATTGAACGGCTGGTAATCTTCCTATGGCTGCTGGCAAATTTACAAATACTCGTTCTCAGAGTAATACTTAACTGGTCAGACCTTGGATTTAGATATTTGTCAACACAATGATAGTTGTCTTTCATAAAAAAGCTTTATTTTTGGTAATCAAATCCCTTCCGTCAGGGTAGCATATCAATATAACCCGGCCGATATGCTTGTGATGTTAGGGGTTTTGTGTGCAATGTAATTTCATTTGTTGCCATGTCTTACAAGACGGTTCCCGCATTGTTCTCACCCCCCCCCCCCCCACCCCCCACCTCCGCCCGATCATCGACGTACTCTCTGGTGCTCGAAGTGCCATAATGAATCGAACCAGAATGAAATGTCAGTAGAACTGGAAAACATGTATTGTCATAACATCTTTGCATATAGCAACTAAACTGACACCCATTTTTTTATATTTCAGAAGAACGACTCAATAGAAATAAACGGCGATGACATACCTGGTACACCACAGTTTTGGAGCCAGCAGTGTGATTTCGTTACCAGATACAAAAGTTCGTTGACCCGACATTCAAAATCCCACAAGAAGGCCAGAGAAAGCGAAGAGATGGCTTCGAGGTGTGTTTCCCAGAAAACACTCGACCGGCCTGCCAACATATGTGCAAGTTGTGAGAAAGGGTTCAAGTCCTGAGGGGTGGGGGTATTCTTCATGAGAAGTCAGTTTTGCAGACTTGGTGACTCATTGTGATGGTTATATAACGGACGAGATAACCAGATGTATTCAAATTGTTGACAGAAAATATCAGTAAAGTCAAAAAAGAAAGATATGCAAGTTTGCACAAGCTGAAGCAACAACTTGCCAAATAGTTTGGAGCATTCTAAAGCGTCTAGCATTGAAAAAAAATAATGCACAAAATAATGTCCACAACAAGAAATAAAGTCACTTTTATGCAGTCCGTTAAAGTGTGTGTCTCAGAAAATAGGCCGTTTGGTCTGTCAGATCAAATTTATCAATAATCATAATTCACTACAAGAGAATAACGGGTACGTTTGCACTTCCGTTGATTCCAAGGTGGGTGGTGGGGCATATTTAACCCTTCACCCAACGTAACGTCCAAAACCGGCCAGCCCTATTCTCAAAAATCGGCAATTAATTTTCATTATTTTTTCCATTTTTTGTCTCAAAAACATAGGTTATAACCCCTCGTTGGAACGGCTCGTCGAGCTCGTTCCAACGAGGGGTAACAACCTATGTTTTTGAGACAAAAAATGAAAACAATTAGTTATTCAAGAATTGTTTTTGCAAATGTCGTCTGCTTTTCATGTTAGCTAAAGGGTTAATGTACTTATGGACGAACTATTTTATGTATTTATCGCAATTCTACGACCGTAGAATCTCCCTTTGGTTCTAAGAACAATCTGGACAATAAAGGTTGCTGCATTGAGTATTATCACAACACACAGATAACAGTTTAGTTGTTAGTTTCTTTCTAAACTCAGTTTTATTATTTAAATTTTAGAGTTCCACATTCAAATCATTCCATATTCTTGGGAATGCATATATGGGGCGAGTTGTCGAGGGACCATGTTCGAGTTTTGTTTACTCGTATGTGTCCCGATTGCCTTGTGTTCATGTGGGTAGAGATTTGTTGGACATTAAAAAATCATTGAAAGACCTAGGATGTTTGCCATGTTTCCAGTCAAACACAAAAAGGCATGCTCGAAGTTCAAATAAATCGGTAACTTTGAGAATCTTATCTTTTAAGAAAAGTGTGTCAATGTGAGATTTATATTTTTTATTGTTAATTATTCGTAAAGAGCGTGTTTGATTTATCAACAATTTATTTATTGTTCTTGCATTGCCCCCATATGTGAATACCATATACCAGATGGGAGTGGACTAAAGCATAATATAATGTTTTCAAGGCCTTTTGAGGCAGCACAGTTTTAACCTTATTCGGTGCATAATTTGCCCTCCTTATCTTTGAACAAATTTTCGAAATATGAGCTTGGTAAGTCAGATTCTCCTCCATATCTATACCTAAAAACTTCAAGGATTTTTCTTCCTCGGTTGCTCCCACTCTATTAATTTTTTGTTTGTTTATAAAGATATAGAGGATATGGAATGAGTGTTTTTCTCATATAATATTTATGAAACGAGTCTAAGAATTTTCCGTTTTGGCGAGTTTCTTAAATATTATATGAGAAAAACACTCATTTCATATTCTATTTATCATATGACACACACACGCACAAATTAGCCACTTAGTATGACTTTTTAACCCATCACCTAACTTGAGATGCAGACGGCACTTGGAAAAAACATCCTCCTATAAACAAAACATTTCATTTTTTGCTTCTAAAACATAGGTTATGACCCCTCATTGGAACGAGCTCGTCGAGCTCGTTCCAATGAGGGGTCATAACCTATGTTTTGGAAGCAAAAAGTGAAAATATTAAAAAAATGAACGGCGTTTTTCTTGTAGGTAAAAGATTAATACAATATAACCCACCCAAAATAGGACAGATAACGTAAATTCTCCCGACTGAAATTATGCAAATGTCACGCAGTTGTATCTTGTTTAGCCAATTAAATTGTCCAGTTTTGAAATTAACCAATGAAAGCTCCCAACTCTAATTATGCAAATTATGAAAATGTGGCCCAGTTGTATTTTGTTCAGCCAATCAAATTGTCCAGTTTTGAAATTGGCCAATGAAATTGACGGAAGGCTTTATTTATCACTGATTAATATGAAAACAAAATATCATATGTTTTAAAGTGAACAAAATGGACGAGTCATATGATAAATATGGATATTTACATCTTTTCTGATTACGAGTTGGGTTAATGAAAATGTATTTAGTTTTACTTGCGTTGAGAACTAACTGGTTTGCCGAGCACAAGTCAAGCATAATTATTAAGTTCATTATTAACACGTGCGCCTAGGAGATCAACATTAGAATCTGTGTCATCTGCAAATGATAACAGATTTAATACTGTTGAAGAACAAATATCATTGATATATAACAGGAATAGCGTGGGTCCATGTATCGAGCCTTGTGAAACACCTGTATTCGTCATGGACCTAACTTTTCATGACTGACAGGAGTCGGAGGATGTGCCTGGGGATCTCTTTTTTACTTCCCTGCGCGAATTCTGGAAAAAAACCCGAATAGTTTGATTTGTTTTGATTGTGAACAATTTCATGTGCAGCTGACAATAAAGCGAATCTTGGACACTGTAGAAGTAACAGGGTAATTTATTTATTTATTTGGATTTAACGACACTTTCGACAGCCAAGGTCACCTCGTGTCGGCCAATTTTACGGGAGTAGGAAGCCGAAGTATCCGAATAAAACCACAGAGCAACGGCGAGCAACTGCCAGACTCTCCAACGTACTAACTCCACACAAGCAGGGTTCAATTGCTTGAAGACAAGTGCACCACCGACGTACAGTACGCCTTAGTACACACCGCCATCGCGTACTCACAAGAGCAATCGGGATTAAGTGCCTTGCCCAAGAATATAACACAGTTATCCCGGGCGGGGATCGAACAGTGAACCATTCGGTTTGAAGTCCAATTCCATAATCACAGTGCCACCGCACTCCCAACAGGGCAATTACTGACCAGTTAAAAAAGAAGTGATCATGGTTCCCAAAAAGGGCAACTACACTTCCCAAAGAGGGAGCGTTACCCCTTCCTTCTCATCAATATCAAATAATTTCATGACAGAAAATGAGAAGAATATTTAACAAAGACAAGGAGCAACTCAGCTTCTGAATAGCTCACTAAAATAATCTGACGAACATGGGCAGTGAAAATTGGAGGAATCGCCACATTGAGCACATGCCCTCCCTCTCTCTCACACACATTTTTCCCACGCATACATTGCATACATTACATGATCACACAGTGAATTTTTTTTAAAAAAGAGAGCGAGTAAATGTATCCGTTTGTTTATTGTTTGTTTATTGGGATTTTACACATACACTGCCGAAAGCGCCTACTGTCACCTATTTTATGATGGTTATCGGGGCGCGGTGGGTCCGTTGGTAGAGGTGCAGGCTGCAAGCCGAGAGATCCTCGGTTCGAATCCCACCTGCGGCAGCCGCGTTGTGTCATTGGGCAAGACACTTCACCCCCATTGCCCACGTGGGGGCACGATGACGTTGTGTATGGGCATACTGTACGTCGATGGTGCACCTGTCTTCAACCAATGCTAACCCTGCTTGTGTGGGGTTGGTATGTTGGGGAGCTGACAGTTGCTTGCCGTTGCTCAGTGGTTCTCTCTGGGTACTCCGGCTTGCTCCACCCGTAAAACTGTCACGGTCATGGTTAGCCATTGTGCAGAAATATGTGACCTTAAATACCAATAAATAAATAATATGATGGTTATCGGAAGGTTCTGGTGTGCGCAGATCAAACCTACCATCTGATCAATTGTTGGAAAGGGCTCAGGGAGCCCTTTCCAACAATTAATCAGATGATAGGGTTTCAAGTATGTCATAATTTTTTTAAACTTCCTCGCATAAAGGCGTGCAAAGAGGTACTCCATATATGGCCAAAGTGGGCGTGGCAGTGAAAGTGTTAACCGCACCTTCAACAGCCAGAGTCATCATGTCAAACAGTTTTATGGGTGGAGGAGACCCGGATACCCGAAGAGAACCACCGAGCAGCGGTATATGTCAGACTCTCTAACTTACTAAATCTGCAAAAGCAGATTTAGATGCGGTTGAAGAAAACTGCATCATCGACGTGCAGTAAGCCTTCGTACACAGCGCCACCGTGCTCCCACATGGGCAGTCGGGATTAAGTGTCTTGCACAAGGACATAACGCATATGCCACGGGTCAGTATAGGATCGTCGACCTTTCTGTTTAAAGTCCGGTGCTCTAACCACTGAGCTATCGCGCTCTCAATATGTGTCAGTTTACTTGCGTTGGCGTAATAGGCCTACATTGACTGTAAATATAAACACATTTAGTCTTTTTTCGGCCATCGCACACTACTTTCAGCCGGTTGCATCCCTGACTTTCATCGTCATGAAGTGGGGCGCGGTGGCTCAGTAGGTAGAGGTGCAGGCCGAGAGGTCCTCGGTTCGAATCCCACCTGCGACAACCGCGTTGTGTCCTTGGGCAAGACACTTCACCCCCATTGCCCATGTGGGGGAGGGGGCACGGCGACGTCGTGTACAAAGACGTACTACACGTCGATGGTGCACTTGTCTTCAACCAATGCTAACCCTGCTTGTGTGGAGTTAGTATGTTGGGGAGCTGATAGTTGCTCGCCGTTGCTCGGTGGTTCTCTCCGGGTACTCCGACTTCCTCCACCCGTAAAACTGTCATGGTCATGATTAGCCATTGTGCAGAAATATGTGACCTTAAACCCCAATAACTAAATGAATTCAACATCGTCATGAAAATCGATTTTCGATAAAGTTGTCTCCCTTGAAATTATCAGATGAGCGAGGAAGGTCCAATTGAGAAGAAAATAATTGTTGGAAAACACTTAGGACATCGGTAGAAACTAAAGACAAGTTTTCTTTTGCTATTTTTAATAAGCGGAAACAACAGACAGCTCTCAGAGCTGTCTGTTGTTTTCGTTTATTAAAGTTGCAAAAGGAAAACTTGGCATTTTATGGCAAGGTAATTAGAAGCAATTAGTTCACAGATAATCCGCCATTAAGAATATTTATCAGCATAGAGAAATATATAAAATAAATTGTGCCACCAAAGGCATGTTTAAAAATCTTATGAAGCCAAAAAATAGAACTGTATTACCTTTAATGTGATAAGTAGAAGTGGGGCGCGGTGGCGTTGCGGTAACCGGTTCTCGTCAGATCACCGAAGTTAAGCAACGTCGAGCCCGGTTAGTGCTGGGATGGGTGACCGTCTGAGCGATCGATTCGGACTCCCGCGTTGTGTCCTTGGGCAAAGCACTTAACCTCGATTGTCCACATGGGGGCACGATGACGTCGTGCACTGAGGCGTACTGCACGTAGATGGTACGCATGTCTTCAACCAATTTAATCCTGCCTGTGCTGCAGTGTGGAGTTACGATCTTGGGTAGCTGCCAGCTGCTCGTCGTTGCTCGGTGGTTCTCTCCGGGTACTCCGGCTTCCTCCACCCGTAAAACTGTCACCGACGCGATATGACCTAGGTTGTTAAAGTGCCATTATACCTTAATAAATAATAAATAAATAAATAAATAAATAAATAGATAAGTAGAAATAATTACTGAAATTTAGTCTACTTTGGTTTTTTGTCTAGCGAATGTTTTTTACAGTAATTTGTATTTTTTGTATTCTTCCCAGGAAAAAAATCCGCAAGTCTCACCAACGACTTTCATATCAATAGAAAGGACAGCATATGTATTATATGTCATGATGCTCACTCTATTGAGTTAATGGACAGAACAAAAATCACAGAACATCAAAATATGGTGAAAACGCCGTTTTCTTGTTTTTAAATCGCTTTCAACGGAGAATAACTTTCAAACTGAATGGTAAAAAGTCAGCTTTTGTATTTTTATACCACTCTACCGAAAATGCCTTAAGTTTCCCTTAGGTTTGTGAAATGATGCGCACATTGATGATTCGAATTCTCTAACATCTGCAAATTTCAATTTTGAAATGAAACTCCCATACCGAGGCCTGGCAGTCTAGAAAATCAAGAAGTGCAAAACAATTGCCCTCCTCAGATTGCTTTGGAGTGCAATTGTACCTGGAATGTTCAATGCATATACTTGTATGGTATTCTGGAAAATGTTCACTTCAAGTTATTACTATTGTGACTGAAAAATTGTACTACATTCAGCTACATACAGTTAAAACTAGAAGTCATGTCACGAATTGTGCGCTTATCTAGGCTTAATTGCGCGTAGGAATTGCGCGCAATTGCCATATCGAATGGCATCCAAAGCACGGCAGGTTCTCCTGGTTACTCATATCAAACACAGACAATGTTTCTGCCAATGGACCTCCGGGTTACCCGGAGGTCCATTGGCTGAAACATTGCTTGTGCACAGGCCATATGGACACAATTTGATATCCTTACTATGGTCATAATACGTAGATTAACGCGCAGATCGACGTGCTATTTGTGCGCATTTCATGACAGGACTTCTAGTTTTAACAGTAGTGGACAAGTTTGAAATCACATCTTGAAATGCGACACAGAATGGGTCATGAAGTGTTGCGAATCAATGCAACATTGTCAAATCGTCCACTGAGTTCCAATGTGTTCTATGTGCCTACTGGCACATAGAACACATTGGAACTCAGGGGACGAAATGATAACAGATTTTAAAGGCAGTCCCAAACATGTCGCGTACTCCAGAAAATCAAGGGGTGCAAAACATTGCCCTCCTCAATTTTTTCTAGGCGTGCAGCACTCCTGCACTCCTAAAAAATGCTAGGCCTGCATACCCTTAGTGAAATAAACCGAATTATAACCAGCCTCTGACACACATACCAGTAAAAGTGACTAGCGTTTATTTGTACTTATAGTGATTATCTGCGACGTCAATGGCATGACATGAAACGATGTCGTCAGCCGTTTCAGACACTTAATATGTGTCTATCGCACTCTCCCCACACCCGTGTCCCCAGACACTTTTAACACATTATGCTGTCCTTGTTAAGACTTAAGAATCAAGGACATGGCTTTTCTGCATGTGGATCCATGTTCAGACCTGGCCAACCGGTCCGACCTTTGAGAGGTCAGTGCGTCTTTAATATTTTTGTCCTCTACGTTAATTCAGTATCCAACGCCTCGCATCGCGGACAGTTAAAACCAACTCATCTAATCTTGTGTTGATTTTAGCGTCAGTAGATATTAACTTTCTCCATCAGACCTATTGACATCAAATTAATGCGGGATGAATTGGCACTTCTTGCTATCAATGAGCGATTGGATTACCATCAGGAAATAAGAATATATCCGTTTCATTTCGATGGCAACAATGCCGATTCACCACCTGCTGTTAATACAGGATATAGTTATTCTTGCAATCTATTGGCAGGTGAATGAAAACATCTCCTATTGCATCCCAATACTAATTTATTAAACCCACAACTGTCCGAGTTCCATAAGCTTCCAATTTCTACAAAAGGTCGACACTTCCAGTCAATCCAAATTTATTTAAAATGAAACAACTGATAAAATCTGCCCTTTCTGTGTGGCTAATATTATTATTTTTACCAAAAGCTAGCTCGCGACGCACCATTCCAACAAGCTCGTTGGGATCATCTTAATGAATCTTGTCAATTCTAATTTGTTTAAGCCAAACAACTGATAACATCTCTCGATGTTATGTAGTTTATATTTTTATTACACATCCATTAAACTTTAAACACTTGTATTTAAAGGATTCGCCGCTATGACATAAATGTTTCTGTATTCAACTGATGATATACAAACTGGAACTTTTTCCCAGAACCGTTTATACTACAGTACGTGGAGAGTGGATTGTAACTAAATCACCCGCGGAGTGGAGTTATCCCCAAGCTATAACTTTCAAACTCTGTACATATCGACACAACAAACAAGCAATGTTTCAGCCAATGGACCTCCGGGTTTAGCCCGGAGGTCCATTGGCTGAAACTTTGATTGTGCTGGTTATGCTTTGCAACAAATTTGCAATTATTGCTCGAGTGGAATCTCCACTCTGTGGGTGATTTAGTGATAATACACTCTCCACGTACTGTAGTTCGTTTCCCGTCAAGTCATCAGTTACGCTTCGAAAAGTTTCCAAATTTCGTTTTACAATTATCGATCGTCTGTCGCGTAGTGTGAAAATGAAAACGTACAAAGCAAAATAAAGTCGGTTCATAAAAAAATTAGTGAACTACAAATGAGATAATATTAAAGAACAATCATTTCCAACCACAACATTAACCCAGTCCCGTTGCCGTCTCGTCTGCAGATCCCGTAAAATCTAAATTGGCCAACTTTATTTCGGTAAATATTCGGACATCTTGACATGCTTCGAACTTCTTTTGAAGTTGTTTTGCAAATCTGACGGAATTTGTATTTATATTTTTACTAACAGTAATAGCCACCAAATGGTTAGGCATTAAAGGACACCAGCCGAAGAGAAACAGCGATACGAATTTCAACAAACACGCCCAATAGAAAAGGTAACAAATGTAATTTCGACTGGTTCCCAAAAGGTTGTTTTGATTTTTTATCGATCCATTTGATCAGTACAGCTTCAAACAAAACAAACGGACTCTTCACCTTTGCGTTTAAACATCGGAATTAAAATTTGTTTATTTAAATTAATTTTAATGCATGGGTTGTGTAATAAACCCAGAACGCGATGTGTGTCTGAATCGGTGGGTGTTTTACATAACGAGTTGGAATGGCGTCGTCATATTTCGCGAGAGCCGTAGACTCGAGCGACATATGACTACGCCATTCCAACGTCATTCCAACGGATTCAAACACACATCGCGTTCTGTCTATTTCTCCACGGCTGGCCATCAATACTTCACTGGAATATCCGCGATGTGTTTTTAAGGAGGACATGATTTTTTTGCGCTACTTGGAACCAGGCATTCCAATTGTCGAATAAAGGTTGTTTAAGTTGAGAATTAACTCTGTTTGCTGGACAGAACTTTGCAGCCCGTAAACGTTTTCAAAGCGAATAGAACAGTTCAAACGAGACTTGGAGTGCTGATGTGTTCACGTCGTATAACTTGTCAGGTTCCCGATAGCATGCTTATTCATTCGTTAATTCTATCCCCAGCTGTTGGCTGGACTTTGCGTCATTTTGCGTGTGTCATTGAATCAATCACTCTTAATCTGGGCCTTTAAGATGGTCGAGAGGCGGGATACTAACCACGGGGCTTAGGTATTCAGGAGTGGACCCACCCAGCACTAGTAACACAAGTTATCCATTAATTATAGGTAATAGATATAGCACAGTTTTGTGGTGTATGGTGAAATACTTGTACGGTGTTGCAGGTGTCTCGTGAATTGGACGAGGCAGAAGGCCTCGTCCAATTCGCAGAACACCTGGAAAACAGTATTGCAGATACCACGTCCAATTCCACAGGACACCTGCAAAACTGTAAATTATTTTATCACTCACCACAAAGACGGTGTTATACCTATTTTAATTCACGACACCTTCCTATTAATTCATGTAAATAAAACTTATATTTTAGAGAGCTTAACACAAACACAAACAAAACTACATTTTTCTTTACTTTAATCTTGCTCTACGCCCTAAACATAAAATACATATAACCCATTGTTTGTTTCTTAGAAAGTCAGCAAGAGCTTGGTCAGGCACCATGTAATGGATCGGCTGCCGCGAAGTAAACACGCTTCACTGCGTCATTTGTACTCTTGCTGCCAATGCCTTATTTGAATGGAACAGACGTGTTCAGTTCAGCAATGGAAGGCTGACACTACCGGTAATACATAAATTTACATAAACGTTTAGTTTTAAACAGTGGCGTAGGGGATAGGCGCGCAGGGCCCGCATTGCGGGGGGGGGGGGGGGTGGCGGCCCCTGTCTTGAAGGATGTCCCAAAGCTGGAAAAAAGAGGGAAAGGGAGAGAGAGAGAGAGCGAGAGAGAGATATAGTAAAAAAGAGTAGAGGACGGTGTCAGGTTGTGTATGTATTGATATGTTTACCTGTGTGACTGTTGTTGCACAGTCCACAGTGTACCAAATACACATAATTTCATAATTTCAAACTCTCACTTCCACACGACGTACTCTTTGTAGTCTATGTATTATTCTTTTAAGTGAACGCTACATCATTGTAACTGGTAGGGGTGAGAAATGAACAATATAAATACATGGTGCCTCCCAAGTCACACATGTTGGGCGTGCATGTGTGTATCGCTGGATGGTGGGGGTGAAACTTAAAACATGTAATGAAAAAATCTACGGAGTCGTACTTTCAGAATCGATACTATAGGCTATACCTTTATTTAATTTATGGCGTATGTACGACGTGAAATCCTAATGCTGTGCACGGTAACAACACTAAATTTGCTCCCGTTTTAAAGGCAACCACCATTATGAAAGGGCCCCCGTCTCTATCTCGCGGGGGGGGGGGGGGGGTCTCACGATTTTCCGCTACGCCACTGGCTTTAAACCACGTAGAACGGCGTTGCTCGAAAAGGGTGCTCTATCAAACAAATCAACTTGGTGTGGAAGATGTCGCGATGGGCGTTCGTGGCACATAATTATACTAAGTAGAAACTCACGCAAACCAAACTGGAATAACTTCTGTACGTGCGCTGAGAGTGGAAATACCCTGCCCACTCCATTCTGCTCAACATTACTATAAGCTTGTTCATGCTACAAGGCAAATGCAATTTTATTTAATTTCTCCAGACAGAGGAATTTGGTAGTATTATTGCATAAGGAGCGCTCGTGGAATGATGTTTTTTCCCTGAAATGATCTTAGAACTTCCAAGAACTAATGGGTCAGTTAATTATACATCACGCAGAAAACTTAACTTCTTAGGAAATGACTCCATTGAAATTGCTATGCCACTGTGTATTTCCTGAAAAATTAATATTAGGAATGATCACCCCCTCCCCCCCCCTCCCCTCTCCTCTGCTTCACATCGGCTGATAGTTCCCATCGGCCACGTAATTTCAATTATCGAAAGACCCATTCATACGCAACACTTTGTTACAAAAGGAATATGAAGCAATAGCCTTTAATGGGGGAAAGGCAACTGGAAACTCCGTGCACCGACAGAAGCCTTTTGATCTCAACATTTCAGAGAAAGTGCCACAAGCGAAAACGGGAAAGAAATATTATCCAGTTGAAAGTACGCCTTTGTTTTAAAACATTCTTCTGATTTCCTGTAATCATCGGAAAATCATTTCAACGCAATTATTAATTTCCTTGGAGATCAGGGCACCAGCTTTCTAAATTGCTTCATTCATATTGTCATGAGAAAAATATCATAATGAGCCCTTCAATGATGAAAATAGGAGGTTCCATTACAACATTTATTGAAAGTGTTCTTGTCGGATAGAGCTGGTGTCATTGTTTTAAAATGAGCACATTCTTAGTATAGAAATCACCGATTTTCCGTTGGAAGAAAAGATGTGCCTTTTAGGTTATCGGGGATGAAATAAATAGAGAGTAATCAATTTGTTTTGAGCGTTACGGTAAATAATTCATCGAGAGACGGAACGTGAGTAAATCACTACGCCCTCGTGATTTACTCACGTCCCGTCTCTCGATGAATTATTTACCGTAACGCTCAAAACAAATTGATTACTCTGTTTATTACATGACATTTGGAATAAAGAGGTCTTTTACTATAATAATTCAACCCAAACTATTGTCAGATATAATCCAATTTAGTGTAAACACGGAAACATTTCTAAAATTAGCAGGAAGGAAATACGAAATAGTCCTGTCTCGAGGCGAATTATATACCGTAACTTGCCGTAAGAATGGGTCACTCTCTTTAGTAAATGACATTTTAGACCAAAATGTCTTTCATTAAAAATAATTCAACACAAAATATTCGCAAATGCAACTCTGAAATACTTCTGAAATTAGTGCGTATGAATACATCACTTTCTGTGTCAAATCTTCGATTGGAAATGGCCCAGTTTTATTTTTGTGACTTTCGTTCGATATTTTACTATTTTATGTGGCGTTCCAGTCGCATTTGGGGAATGGCATTCAGCCATAAGATAAAACATTTCTATTTGGATTTTGTCAACTGTGCTAACGAACCTATTCATAGAGGAAAGAAAGGATTTTTAAAAATATTCAGAAGGAAAATTCATTTTAATTAACTGATGTGGAACTGGAAAACAAAACATTAACAAATCGGTGGGGGCGTGGCTTATATACGCTAGTCGTTCCAAAGTTACTATTGAAGTGACATAATTCACTCGTGACATTACCAATTTTAATCAACATTAAATTCAATGCAAAACGAACTGAGGAATGTAATAAATATGAAATAAAGTAGGAAAGATGAATAATAGTTTGAGCTCGGTGAACATATTTTTCTGCAGCTTTGCCAAGGGGGGGGGGGGGGGCACTAAAAATGTGCAAGACGGGACGTTCTATTTTTTATTCCGCTCCTTTTTACACCCACCCACCCACTAACTCCAACCCAGTGGAGATCAGCAAATGTGGCTCCCATATTTAAGAAAGGCGATAGATCAGACCCAGCAAATTACAGACCTATCTCCCTGACACGTGTGCTCTGTAAAACTCTGGAGCACATAGTCTCCTCGTCTATCATCAAACACTTTACAGACCATGGCATCCTGTATCACCTTCAGCATGGCTTCAGAGAAAAGCGCTCATGTACTAACCAACTAATTATGCTTATAAATGATCTCTTACTCTCAACGTACAACAAAAAACAAACAGATTTAATATTATTGGATTTCAGTAAAGCCTTCGATAAAGTCAGCCATGAGAAACTCCTCTTCAAAATGCACAGATATGGAATACGCGGACAAACCCTAAAATGAATCAAAAGCTGCTTAGATAATCGTTTACAATCAGTCATTCTCAACGGCGTTGCCTCAGAACCCATACCTGTGTCATCTGGTGTGCCACAGGGATCAGTTCTGGGGCCACTTCTTTTCTTGGCCTATATAAATGACCTCCCTCAAAACATTCACTCAAAAGCCCACCTCTTTGCTGATGACACTGCTATTTACCTATCCATGGCCTCTGCAAATGATTCAAAAATACTTCAAAATGACCTCAACACACTTGAAAAATGGAAAACAGACTGGGAAATGCAATTTAACCCCTCAAAATGTCAAGTCATTAACATCACAAGAAAGAAAAAACACTTGGACACCAAATACTACCTACATAACACATTACTAGAAACAACCCCATCCGCCAAATACCTTGGAGTAGATAGCTCACACGATCTCTCCTGGAATACACACATAAATAGAATCACAAAAAAGGCAAATCAAACACTAGGATTCTTACGCAGAAACATAAAAGTAAAAAACCCGCAACTTAGATCCCTTGCCTACCAGACTCTAGTCCGCCCCCAATTGGAATACGCCTCTGAAGTCTGGTCCCCCTACACCCAATCCCAAATTGATCAAATCGAAACCGCCCAAAGAAGATCAGCCCGATGGGTAAAGTCTGACTATGGACGCACTTCCAGTGTTACAGATATGCTACAGTCCCTAAACTGGCGCCGCTTAGACCTTCGGCGCATAGACTCCGGGCTCTCCCTCATGTATAAGATTACTCATAAATTAGTTGCCATTCCCGCTGAAGACTACCTAACCCCACAATCCAGAATACCCCGTCACAGTCACCCGTGGTGTTATAGACAGATTTCGGCCATCACTGACTATTATAAGTATTCATTCTTCCCCAGAACAGTGTATCATTGGAATAAACTCCCCCTGCATACCCCATCACTCCCCACCATTGAGCAATTCAATACGACCATCAGTCGTATTGAATTAGACTCACCATAACTTGTATCCACCTGCTTTTACTTTTACTTTTTAACATGTACACTCTATTTTATTTTTGTTCTCCACTTTGGCATACTTCATTTTTACTTTTTACTAACAATCTTTGTGGCTGGCGTGCCGATTTGTTCATGTCGAAGTCCCCACGAGGGGTTCGACATTAATGGAAGACAGATACGTGCAAATTTTCTACTACCGTTCTCAGACACCCACCCCCACTCTCCCATTAAAATCCAAAATAAACTTATAAACTTAGTAGGAACAGCTGTCTTTAAGGGGTTTTCATAATGTCCTTAACCCTTTACCCAACGTAACGACCCAAACCGGCCAGCGCTATTCTCAAAAATCACCAATTAATTTTTATTATTTTTTCATTTTTTGTCTCAAAAACATAGGTTATGACCCCTCATTGGAACGAGCTCGTTGAGCTCGTTCCAATGAGGGGTCATAACCTATGTTTTTGAGACAAAAAATGAAAAAAAAATAGTTATTCAATCATTTTTTGGCAAGTGTCGTCTGCTTTTCATGTTAGGTAAAGGGTTAAACTGGTACCACCAATTTAAACCTCTGTAGGCTGCTGTGGGTCCCAATCTACAAAGGACAAGCTGTTCATTATCAGGCTTGGCCAGAGCAGGTGTACATATATGGGAACAAATTTTCATTTGAATTGTTCCAAAAAAATATTGTCTGCACATTTTCTACATTTCGAACAAGACATCCACCCCCTACTAATGTGCGACATTTTCCCAGTTTAAGCCCAATATTCTCACATATAACGCCTCCTGATGTTGTATTTATGTTAAGAGAGTGATGTACATCGTCTTTAAGGTTTGAAACACAAATGATGGTATATATTAGCTGATATATTGATATATTTTTAAAAAATTCAAAAAATTGCACAGGTTGGAAATGCACATTTTTCGCGCACTCAAGAGACCCACCCACCCCCACGTCACGTCTTGCAAATTTTTGGTGCCCCCCCCCCCCCACCCCCCTGGCTTTGCAGTCGAAAAGTTGTTGGAAAGGTTAACCCTTTACTCAACCTTACGGCCAAAACCGGCCAGCGCTATTCACAAAAATCACCATTCAATTTTAATTATTTTTTCATTTTTTGCGTCAAAAACATCGCTTATAATCCCTCTTTGGAACGATTTCGACGAACTCGTTCCAATGAGGGGTCATAAGCAATGTTTTTGTAACAAAGACATAGAACACATTTATTACACGCCTGTTTTGTGTAATCCCGATCTACAGCAACACTAAACCATGCTGAAAATGAAAATCTGTTCCGTACACATGTGCCGAACAGAAATCGTCGAAGGATTATTTTTAATAGAAGCGAAATTTCACTGGAATTTTTCTACAAATCGTGCAACGCAATTGCTGAGTGTCCTTCTAATAATTACTTTCATAGACGTGAAGGCGTTTAATAAACACAGATTGACACACGCATGTGTCGTTCTGTGCATATCCGCTCAAGAATAATTTAGCACCCTATCAGTTATCATCAAACAATCCTCAAGGAAGCCAAGGAATTGAAGCATTGCTTGTTTACTGTGGTAAACAAGCTCTGTTTTACTGGTAAAATAGGACCCAGTAACCAATGCCTGAGGTTGAAGTCCTCTAAAATGGGCAACATGGATATAAATGATTGGATGGACTTGACTTTATATCCTTGTTGGGGTCACGATTATCCATCGTGCAGAAATATGTGACCTTAAACACCAATATTATTTATTTATTTATTTATTTATTTATTTATTTATTTATTTATTTATTTATTTATTTATTTCTCTATTTATTTATTTATTGATGTTTAAGATTACATATTTATGCAAAATGGCTAACCATGACCGTGAGACAGTTTTACGCGTGGAGGAAGCCGGAGTACCCGGAGAGGACCACCAAGTAACGACGAGCAGCTGCCAGCTCCCCAAGCCTCTCCACATCATTGATATGAAAATATTTATTTATTTATTGGTGTTTTAAGGTCACATATTTCTGCACAATGGCTAATCATGACCACGACAGTTTTATGGGTGGGTGGAGGAAGCCGGAGTACCCGGAGAGAACCACCGAGCAACGGCGAGCAACTGTCAGCTCCCCAACATGCTAACTCCACACAAGCAGGGTTAGCATTGGTTGAAGACAGGTGCACCATCGACGTGCAGTACGCCTTAGCACACAGCGTCACCGTGCCCCCACGTGGGAAATGGGGGTGAAGTGTCTTGCCCAAGGACACAACGCGGTTGACGCAGGTAGGATTCGAACCGAGGACCTCTCGGCTTGCAGCCTGCACCTCTACCAACTGAAAATAAAATTGCCGGAGAACTAAATGTATTTTTTTATTTGGCCTAGGATAATACCCAAGTGTATCATGCTATGTAATACAGTACTGTGATTCGAAACGTGGTAGTTTTCTAGATAAGATCGCGATCGTATCGCTACACACTTATATACCAGTGGGTCCAGATTTCATAAATAAAATATTGAAAATCCAAGACCCCATTTCAAGAAAAACAAATGAGAATAACATCTTAGAATCAGTGGTCTCGTCGTTCTTTTCCTGAGGATTTTAAAGAGAATTTTAAAACCGTATCACGAAACAGTTACGATTGGGTCGAAATTCTCTGTCCGCTTTGGTGATTGCGCACCGTAAGGGTGAAGTTGTACAAAGTGTCAACGCCGTAAATTTGATTTCCACGTCGAGATTCAGATCACCAACAAAACAAATTGGTTTTAACCATGTCGACGGTTAGACATACTTGCAAGTGCAAGATCATGTTCATATTTGCTAAATTACGGCCTCATGGCCGTGACAGTTATGATTTTTTTTTTATTAACACATTAACCCTTTACCTAACATGAAAAGCAGACGACACTTGCAAACAAATTCTTGAATAACTAATTTTTTCATATTTTATCTCAAAAACATAGGCTATGACCCCTCTTTGGAACGAGCTCGACGAGCTCGTTCCAAAGAGGGGTCATAATCTATGTTTTTGGAGACAAAAAACGAAAAAAATAATGAAAATTAATTGGCGATTTTTGTGAATAGCGCTGGCCGTTTTGGCCGTTACGTTAGGTAAAGGGTTAAGGAGTTTGATCATCCTAGAACAGTAGCATACCCAGAGGAGGGGCCCCCAACAAAACTGTATTCACCGATCTATATGGGGCTAAGGTGGGGGGGGGGGGGGGTAAACTGATGCAATTTCTGATACCAGGCTATGAACACTGGCGTTCTCTCGAACCTCAAAATGTCTCCAGAAGCGACATATCATTTTCTGTTCTGAAGGCAGAAGATCCCCAGTTCAAGGCATCTGTGAAATATGTGTCCACACCCCCTACCAATCGGAGAGCCACCATCAATCATACCTTTCCCGAACACATGAGTTCATTCTTGGTAATATTCCTGTGACATATCGTGCTGGGACACCAAAAGATCCCTTCTCTCCTCCCAAATATAGATACCTGTAGCTGCGCCTACACTTGGATTTCTGAAAACAAAACAGAAGTTTTTGAAAACAGTCAGCAGAAGGAATATATCTTGATATCCTGTGTGCGTTAACTATAGAGTTACATACATTTCCATTTCTTTCAGTTAGGGCCTCAAATCTCAAATTTTGGTTCGAATCGAATGAAACAGAGAATTTCGAATCGAATAGAATCCCGAATAGAATCAGACAGAGGATTTCGAATCGAATAGAATAGCGAATGGAATCAGAGAGAGGATTTCGATTCGAATAGAATCGCGATAGAATCACACAGAGGATTTTGAATCGAATAGAATCGCGAATGGAATCAGAGAGAGGATTTCGATTCGAATAGAATCGCGATAGAATCAGACAGAGGATTTCGAATCGAACACAATCGCGGATTGAATCATACAGAAGATTTCGAATCGAATAGAATCGCGAAGAAAATCAGACAGAGGATTTCGAATCGAACGGAATCGCGAATTGAATCATACAGAGGATTTCGAATCGAATAGAATCGCGAATAGAATCAGACAGAGGATTTCGAATCGAACAGAATCGCGAATAGAATCAGACAGAGGATTTCGAATCGAACAGAATCGCGAATTGAATCAGACAGAGGATTTCGATTCGAATAGAATCGCGATAGAATCAGACAGAGGATTTCGAATCGAATAGAATCGCGAATGGAATCAGAGAGAGGATTTCGAATCGAATAGAATCGCGAATAAAATCAGACAGAGGATTTCGAATCGAACATAATCGCGGATTGAATCATACAGAGGATTTCGAATCGAATAGAATCGCGAATAAAATCAGACAGAGGATTTCGAATCGAACAGAATCGCGGATTGAATCATACAGAGGATTTCGAATCGAATAGAATCGCGAATTGAATCAGACAGAGGATTTCAAATCGAACAGAATCGCGAATAGAATCAGACAGAGGATTTCGAATAGAATATAATCGCGAATTGAATCAGACAGAGGATTTTGATTCGAATAGAATCGCGATAGAATCAGACAGAGGATTTCGAATCGAATAGAATCGCGAATTGAATCAGACAGAGGATTTCGAATCGAATAGAATCGCGAATAGAATCAGTCAGAGGATTTCGAATCGCATAGAATCGCGAATAGAATCAGACAGAGGATTTCGAATCGAACAGAATCGCGAATAGAATCAGACAGGGGATTTCGAATCGAATAGAATCGCGAATAGAATCAGTCAGAGGATTTTGAATCGCATAGAATCGCGAATAGAATCAGACAGAGGATTTCGAATCGAACAGAATCGCGAATGGAATCAGATAGAGGATTTCGAGTCGAACAGAATCGCGAATAGAATCAGACAGAGGATTTGGAATCAAATAGAATTGCGAATCGAATGAGACATAGGATTTCGAATTGAAAAGAATCGTGAATAGAATCAGACAGAGGATTTCGATTCGAAAAGAATCGCGATAGAATCAGACAGAGGATTTCGAATCGAAAAGAATCGCGAAACAAAAGAGTCATAGGATTTCGAATCGAATAGAATCGCGAATAGAATCAGTCAGAGGATTTCGAATCGCATAGAATCGCGAATAGAATCGTGAATAGAATCAGACAGAGGATTTCGAATCACATAGAATCGCGAATAGAATCAGACAGAGGATTTCGAATCGAACAGAATCACGAATAGAATCAGACAGAGGATTTTGAATCGAATAGAATAGTGAATAGAATCAGTCAGAGGATTTTGAATCGCATAGAATCGCGAATAGAATCAGACAGAGGATTTCGAATCAAACAGAATCGCAAATGGAATCAGATAGAGGATTTCGAGTCAAATAGAATCGCGAATAGAATCAGACAGAGGATTTCGAATCGAATAGAATCGCGAATCGAATGAGACAGGATTTCGAATTGAATAGAATCGCGAATGGAATCAGACAGAGGATTTCGATTCGAATAGAATCGCGATAGAATCAGACAGAGGATTTCGAATCGAAAAGAATCGCGAATCGAATGAGACATAGGATTTCGAATCAAATAGAATCGCGAATAGAATCAGTCAGAGGATTTTGAATCGCATAGAATCGCGAATAGAATCAGACAGAGGATTTCGAATCGAACAGAGTCGCGAATAGAATCAGACAGAGGATTTCAAATCGAACAGAATCGGAATAGAATCAGACAGGGGATTTCGAATCGAATAGAATAGCGAATAGAATCAGACAGAAGACTTCGAATCGAATAGAATCACAAATTGAATCAGACAGTGGATTTTGAATCGAATGGAATCACGAATAAAATCAGATGGATGATTTCGAAACAAATATAATCGCGAGTTGAATCAGGCAGAGGATTTCGAATCGAATGTAATCGCGAATAGAATCAGACAGAGGATTTTGTATCGAATAGAATCGCGAATGGAATCAGAGAGAGGATTTCGAATCGAACAGAATAGCGAATAGGATCAGACAGAGGATTTCGAATCGAATAGAATCGCGAATGGAATCAGAGGAAGGATTTCGAATCGAATAGAATCGGGAATTGAAACAAACAGACGATTTCGAATCGATCAGAACTGCGAATAGAATCAGACAGAGGATTTCGAATCGAATAGGATAGCGAATAGAATCAGACAGAGGATTTCGAATCAAATCGCAAATGGAATCAGAAAAAGGATTTCGGATCGAATAGAGTTGGGAATTGAAACAAACAGAGGGTTTCGAATCGAACAGAATCGCAAACAGAATCAGACAGGGGATTTCAAATCGAACAGAACCGCGAATAGAATCAGACAGAGGATTTCGAATCGAACAGAATAGCTAATAGAATCAGACAGAGGATTTTGAATCGAATAGAATCGCGAATGGAATCAGACAAAGTATTTCGAATCAAATAGAATCGGGAATTGAAACAAACAGAGGATTTCGAATCGAATAGAATCGCGAATGGAATTATTCAAAGGATTTCGAATCGAATAGAATCGCGAATTGAATCAGACAGAGGATTTCGAATCGAATAGAATCGCGAATGGAATCAGAGAGAGGATTTCGAATGGAATAGAATCGCGAATAAAATCAGACAGAGGATTTCGAATTGAACAGAATCGCGGATTGAATCATACAGAGGATTTCGAATCGAATGGAATCGCGAATAAAATCAGACAGATGATTTCGAATCGAACAGAACCGCGAATAGAATCTGTCAGAGGATTTCGAATCGAATAGAATCGCGAATAAAATCCGACAGAGGATTTCAAATCGAACAGAACCGCGAATAGAATCTGTCAGAGGATTTCGAATCGAATAGAATCGCGAATAAAATCAGACAGAGGATTTCGAATCGAACAGAATCGCACTGCTCTTTGGGCTGTGGAAACCTAAAAAGTGAACACGTGGCCCACTGCATTTGACTCTCAAAGTTGTAAGTAGGATTAAATAGGGCTGATCAGCCGATTGGTTCAATATATGTTGGCTTTGAATCCATAAATTAAAACTTTGATTTGCCCACTTTAGAAATTTTAAAAAGTTTGTTTGTGATTTTGTACCGGAATGAGTGGGAAACTCTCATAAACATGAGGCTTGAAAAAGTGTCAAGGCCATTAAGCACAAGGCCATACGGTAATAAGGAAAATCTAAAATTTACATCTCTATATGACCGTTATTTATTTATTTATTGGTGTTTAAGGTCACATATTTCTGCACAATGGCTAATCATGACCACGACAGTTTTACGGGTGGAGGAAGCCGGAGTACCCGGAAAGAACCACCGAGCAAGAGCATGCAAATGTCAGTTCCCCAACATACTAACTCTACACAAGTAGGGTTAGCATTCGTTGAAGACAGGTGCACCATAGACGAGCAGTAGGCCTTACTATACAACGCCACCATGTCCCCACATGGACAATGGGGGGGGGGGGGGGGGTGGGGGTGAAGTGTCTTGCTGAAGGACACAACGCGGTTGCTGCAGGTTGGATTCGGACCGAGGACCTCTCGGCTTGCAGCCTGCACTTCTACCTACTGAGCCACCGCGTCCCCTTCTATATAACCATACATTTTTTTCCAGATTATTTTTTTAAGTGATAATGTACTTTATGGATGTATAAGTAATTTATGCCACATCAGTTTAGAGTGTATAGTTAGAACTGTTGTCAATGGGATTTTGTAGGCTTTCACAACCTTTAACATGTGAATATCTCACTTTCTTTTAACCGTTGCCAGTCTCCACTCAAGTATTGTATTCAACTCTTGTAGTTTCTGGTAAGTCAATTAAAAAAGCGGAAAATTCCAGAACGAAATTAAAGTACTTTCGAAAGTGGATTTTCTTTGAACTCTTCTTCTATCATCATGTCTCCTGGACAGAATTCAAAACGAGTAGGGTTTACTGTATTCCTGGTTTTCTAGGAATCGGGAACGGGAATGAAATTATCTTCAGAAACGGGAACTGGAAAATTTCTCGGGTAATATCAAGTAAATTTATTTATTTATTTATTTATTTATTGATGTTTAAGGTCACATATTTATGCACAATGGCTAACCATGACCGTGACAGTTTTACGGGTGGAGGAAGCCGGAGTACCCGGAGAGAACCACCGAGCAACGACGAGCAGCTGCCAGCTCTCCAACATCGTAACCCCGCACTGCAGCACAGGCAGGGTTAGATTGGTTGAAGACATGCGTACCATCGACGTGCAGTACACCTTAGTACACGGCGTCATCGTGCCCCCACGCGGGCAATGGGGATGAAGTATCTTGCCCAAGAACACAACGCGGTTGCCGCAGGTGGGATTCCAACCGAGGACCTCTCGGCTTGCAGCCTGCGCCTCTGCCTACTGAGCCACCACGCTCCCATCAAGTAAATTTACCTGGGTAATAAGGCGCATTCATTCTCATGAAAATGAACATATTTCAAACGGAAAAGTTCGTTTCCTGAGAGAAGTGTGAAAACCCAAACCCGCTTGATTTTCAGAATCACTAGTGTTACTACCACTACCTCCTCCAACATCAACTCCCTCTTCACTGCCGTCACCAGTCTCCTCTGCTTTAAGCAGAGGAGACTGGTGATGGCACTGAAGAGGGGGTGATATTGAAGGAGGTAGTTAACAGTGATATCAGTGATTCTGAAAATGAAGATGAGTTTGAACTTTGAAGCGGGTGAAGCTCTTGCAGTTGAAGAAGGAAGTCCATGGTAACAGGTTGACAGCTGAGATTTGGTGAAAAAAGGTTCGTCCGGAAGGGTTGAAGAAATCTTACAGAGTCACGTTGGGGCAGTTTTTCAATTCAGAAAATTTCAGTTCAACACACAAACAGTGCCATGCTTGATTGCTGATTCCGTGCTATAGATTTCACGGGTATCGTGACCGGCTTTCGGAACCGGGAACCCGGTAATTCCCGTTCCCGTTCCCGGATTTAAACCCCCCAAAACAAGACACTTGGTAAGATTTTGAGAACATATCAACCATTCCAAAAGTTCCGAATCAGCACGTCTCATATCGAATCGAATCGAATCAATGTGACGAATTCAAACGAATCGAATTTCGAAGGTTCGCAGGCCCCAACTTACAATCACCTTTTCAATGTATTTGTGACGTCGTGTATAGTTAAAACTAGAAGTCCTGTCACGAACTGTGCGCTTATCTAGGCTTAATTGCGCGTAGGAATTGCGCGCCATTGCCATATCGAATGGCATCCAAAGCAAGGCAGGTTCTCCTTGTTACCCATAGCAAACACAAGCAATGTTCCTGCCAATGGACCTCCGGGTTACCGGAGGTCCATTGGCTGAAACTTTACTTGTGCACAGGCCGTATGTGCAGAATTTGATAGCCTTACCATCGTCATAACGCGTAGATTAACGCGCAAATCGACGTGCTATTTGTGCGCATTTCAGGACAGGACTTCTAGTTTTAACTGTACGTGTTTCACACTCGCGTATGCTGACAAATATGCATAAGTAAATAAACAGATGTGTGCATGCTTTTGCACTGAGTGCGTCGTGGTTCTTTCGATGCGCGCATTCTTTTCTCTGAGTGGGTCGTGGTTCTTGCGATAAACATAGAATTGTTAATCAAACCACAAGAAGTTCGCTTTTTTCAGCCCTTTGTTGATGATTTCTACAATAGTTAATTGTCGATTTTCTGCTAAATAGATTTAATCGAATTCTTCTCACTCCTGCCAAATGACACGGATTTTACCGAGTGCACTTCAGTTTCCGCTTTTGTCAAATACATCGGAAATATCTAATTGCGTTTCCATATTAATTAGTTTCCATTTTCACAAATATTTCTGATTAAGCTCTTCAAATAGACGCATTAACACAGAAGATATGCAGTTGTCCGTGGATTTTTTTTATTTAATTAAGTATATTATTATTGCAGATGAATGCGGTGAACGAGAGAAAAAAATGAGTTTACCCTTTCAACTCTCTGCCCCTGGTTGCTATCGCCCAACATCTATAATATTTATAGAGGATATGAAATGAGTGTTTTTCTCATATGATATTTATGAAACGAGTCTAAGAATTTTCCGTTTGGGCGAGCCTCTGGCGAGCCCAAACAGAAAATTCGGACGAGTTTCGTAAATATTATATGAGAAAAACACTCATTTCATATTCTATTTATCATATGACACACATATGCACAAATTAACAACTTAGTATGACTTTTTAACCCTTTACCTGACGTGTGTTGCAGACGACACTTGAAAAAAAACATCCTCATATAACTAAAAAAAATCATTTTTTGCTTCCAAAACATAGGTTATGACCCCTCATTGGAACGAGCGCGCCCAAGATGGTCATAAGCTATGTTTTGGAAGCAAAAAATGAATTTTGTTTTGTGTATAGCACTGGCCGGTTTTGGTCGTTATGTCAGGTAAAGGGTTAATTCAATATAACCCACCCAAAATAGGACAGATAACGTAAATTCTCCCTACTCAAATTATGCAAATGTGACCCAGTTGTATTTTGTTCAGCCAATCAAACTGTCTATATTTGAAATTGACCAATGAACGCTCCCAACTCTAATTATGCAAATTATGAAAATATGGTCCAGTTGTATTTTGTTCAGCCAATCAAATTGTCTAGTTTTGAAACTGACCAATGAAATCGACGGAAGGCTTTATTTATCACTAATTAATATGAAAGCAAAATATCAAATGTTTTAAAGTGAACAAAACGGACGAGTCATATGATAAATACGAATCTCCCCACTATCTCTCTCTGTCTATCTATCTCCCTGTCCCCTTTCTCTCTCTCTCCTTCCCTCTCCCCATGTAGCCAGGCAAAATGATTTTGGGGACTAAATATTTTTCTCAAGCGAATGGCAGAAGAAAAAGATTTTTCTTTTCTCCACTTCATTTCACTTTGTACCGAGTTAAGAGTGTCAATTGGAAAACCCTGAGTAATAATAACACTTTGGCCGGCCGCTGATTTGTCGCGGTTCTCGGATGAGAAGGCCTTGGTTACCCCTGTGCTCACAACTACCCCCCCCCCCCCCCCTATTCCCACGCTTCTTCTCTCCTCTTAGACTGGTATTTTGAGCATCCTAGAAGAAAGTGTTCCAGTGTCTCCACCACGCCTAAATTACACATCTGGCACTCCTTTTCACTGTTTTCCCCATTTTTCCCCTCAGCTCCAGGGACCGCGACTTCAGCTTGAACAACAGTGCCCCCCCCCCCTCAAAGGTGCCATCAAGGCACTCTTCAAAACCAGGCTTCTCTTTATCACGCAGGCCACCCAAAGACTTTTTTGATTTGACCCCCATCTCGCCAATTACGGTTACGATCCTCCATGACTCTTTTTCTGACGATATTTTTACCCTGGGTTGGCCCAACGTCTAGGTCCGAGATCTCCAATGAGTAGTTCTCTATTAGCTCCCTCACTTAGACCATCCGCCCTTTCTTGGTATATGAGTTCAAAATACCCTGGAACATTACTTTACACCATCGGCTGTCGGGGAGATTTATCAAATAATTAAGAAAACCGAGTTTCAAAAAGTCTATCCTGACCTTGATCCTCATCCACCCAAGCTCACCCTGATTGCTTCTAGCGCTGCTGCATTACTTGGCCCCGTTATCCATCGGCCTGCATCGTTCTGCAGGGTTTCCAAGCACTTTACAGCCGTTTGGTTTAGGGGTACCACTTCCGTTCCATGTTATACTTGGCAAACCCACCATTTCCCAAATGGTTTTTACATTGTTGAGCTGAAACTAGAAGTCCTGTCACAGTTAGCGCAGAAAATGCTCGCGAGTTGATGTGCTCCTTACTGCAGAAGAATGAAGTAGCCTGAAATACCCAAGAGCGTTTACGCTGTGCAATACAAAATATAATGCGCTATTAACGAGGTCGGTGGTGAAATCATGAACTGAACCCATCAAACAGAAGAAAAATAATGAGACAACAGTATGCGGAGGGTGGATTACTACTAAATCGCTGTGGGATAGATTTTTTCTTTTAGTAATTATTTGCAATTTCTGAGGATAAAACACAAGAAGCACTTGCAAACTATCATCGCATGGACCACCAGGTTGTAAGTGTTTCTTGTACTGTTATGTAAAATAATAAATACTTTTCTAGTGAAGAATTTATGGCGCTGAGATTAAGTAGTAAACCATTCTCTAAATCGCTATAGGATATATTTTTTACTTACTATTTATTTACAAAGTTTGAAGACAAAACACAAGAAACACTTGCAAACTTCCATCACATGGACCACCGGGTTATACCCGGTGGTCCACGTGATAAAAGTCTGCAAGAGTTTCTTGTGCTGTTGTGAACAATTATAAATACGTTTCGAGTGGGGAATTTTTGGCGCTGCGATTAAGTAGTAATCCACTCTCTTCATTATGTATAAGGCGTAGAATTTCAATATCTGTTTATGTTATTACATGTACATGTATCCCAGTAGAGGTTAGGAATGATGTTAATGATCTCTATTTACTACTAGTATAGAATTGTACAGAGTTGGGCACGCTGTTTTTCTACAGGAGTTGACTTACGCTAATAGTGCAGTTTGACAGGGACAAAAGTACGCTTACTCAGTGCGCTATTACTTCAAAACAGCGCACAATATAGTCACAAGACTTCTAGTTTTAAATGTAAGGCCTGAACTATCCATAAAGTGAGGAATAAACTATGTCAAATTGACACCCAAAGCAACAGGGCAAGAATACATAAACCAGTTTTGGGGATTTCAGACTTGAATGTACATAAGAGTGGTATTATTCAGGAAGCGTGGGGGAGGGGGGGGAGTCCCCCCCCCCCCCCCCCCCGGTACGTCGCTGCCTGCCATTTCTGGAGATTTGGATCTTAAATTTGGCACTCGGTAAGTATATTTGCCTCGCATGTAACATGGGATGGGCTTTGATGGTATCCATATTGAATTACGCGTGGATCTTTGTGAACTGAGTCGGCTCCGTCATCGCATCTTCAAATGCTCATAACACTATGTGTGAATAGCCAGATGCTTTTCCAATCATAGAGTCAGAACTTCGTCTTAAAGTACAAACTTTCTGTCTGGGAAGAATAAAACCTGGTTTTTAATGCTTTCAAATATGATGGTTTTGTTATTCCCCCACACCCTCTTCCCGGCTGTGAACTGAACACTCTGAACACTCATGAAAAAAATGCACTAGGTTAATGCCCACCTTTTCCCCGACTTCTTTTATATATTCTGCATTTTGTAGCAAGAAAGAAATGAAGACAAGATGAAAGATGAAGAGACACAAGTCTGTGTGGACAACATACCGGTAATTTATGTCAAAAATCGTTGTGCCCATCATTGTCTTTCGAAACAGCGAAGCCAGAATTCGTGTACACGGACCATCACCACTCCTTAAGATGCTTCATTTTTACCGATGTTTAATTACCCACCTTTTCACCTGACTCTCACCAACAGCTGTTGAGGGTAGGAGGGCAGTTCAAGCTTCCCATTGAATTGGAATAAAAGTCGACCGTCACTTACAGACGCCTCCCCCTCCCCCCCCCCCCCCCCCCACTCTGAAAACACTCAATATGTTAGGCCCCAAAAAGTAGATCTTCTGTTTCTCGTGCCATTTATTGCATGCGGGCGGGCGTTTTTTTTATTTTATTTTTTTATTTTTGTAATTATTTCTTTGCGATCAAAAGTTCATGTTATTGGTTTGCTTTATGTTTTAGGCCTCATAATCTACAGAATAGCATGTGTGGTGGTGTATTTTGTCCCTTGAGTGCAAGAAGACTTTGCAATGCTTTAGCATTGCAACGACTCGAGGGACAAATTTATCAAGTTTATTAGCTTGGGTAAAATATCAGACATAAACCATTTAATTTTTTAAGTTTGCATTGGTTATAAAGAGAGAACATGCGGCAGCCAAAATGACCACGCGGAGGGCCTGAGAAATATATTTTTAACTTTTTTAGGCCCTAATTATATAATTTTATTCATTTGGCACAGGGTTTGGAAGCCTTCGCAGAAGTCGTGACGCAACATCTTATTTCAAAAACACGCACTGTATCGGTACTACAAATTGGTCATGCTGTGTCCCCAATAACCCGAATCATTTACTACATACCTTAATTTGTGTGTCCTACTATCAACTCTAGTCTTTTAACCCTTTACCCAACGTAACGGCCAAAACCGGCCAGCGCTATTCACAAAAATCGCCAATTAATTTTCATTATTTTTTTCATTTTTTGTCTCAAAAATATAAGTTATGACCCCTCTTTGGAGCGAGCTCGTTCCAATGAGGGGTCCTAACCTATGTTTTTGAGACAAAAAATGAAAAAAATTAGTTATTCAAAAATTTTGTTTGGAAGTGTCTTCTGCTTTTCATGTTAGGTAAAGGGTTAAGAAAGCACATGATTAGCAGCAAGAGAGACTTCCTATCTCAGACTTCTCCAATCCTGACAATAATATCCTGGCTGGAAAAATTATTGGGAGTGTGTGTGAGTAACGACGCCCATTTTCCAAATTGGAATGCGAAAGCCGCATATATTCTCACATCCACACAACCCCCACATTGAGACAACAGAATTCTCCACTCTTATGTTGGACACCACGATCTAGAAGCTATCAAAGGGTCTCGATTCTCCACTCTTATGTTGTACACCATGATCTAGAGGCTATCAAAGGGCATCGACCGGGGACGCGGTGGCTCAGTAGCTAGAGGTGCAGGCTGCAAGCCGAGAGGTCCTCGGTTCGATCCCCACCTGCGGCAACCGCGTTGTGTCCTTGGGCAAGACACTTCACCCCCATTGCCTACGTGGGGGCACGGTGACGTTGTGTACTAAGGAGTACTGCACGTCGATGGTCCACGTGTCTTCAACCAATGCTAACCCTGCTTGTGTGGAGTCAGTATGTTGGGGAGCTGACAGTTGCTCGGTGGTTCTCTCCGGGTACTCCGGCTTCCTCCACCCGTAAAACTGTCGTGGCATGATTAGCCATTGTGCATAAATATGTGACCGTAAACAGCAATAAATAAATAAATAAATAAATAAATAAATAAATAAATAGGGCCTCGACCCGTAACAGAATTCACCCGGAGCCTGACATTCCTCTCAACTACCCCGATTCTCCACACAAGAGTGCATGCGTATGGAGAGTGCATGGCTTGGTAAATGCTGGCATCGGTACATCGAGTGTTAAGAGAGCCCATGTCAGCTGGCGCATCACAAACAAGTTTTATCTTTTCTTCTCTCACCAGAAGCCACAAAAGAACACGATTCAGAGAAATGGGTGTTAACCACACACAGATATGTAAAACAATAAATCACAATTAGAGAGATAAAAGTTACGCAAAATGAGAACAAATAGGTTTTGTATAATGACTTCTCATATCTTTAATGATGAACGATACATAATTTTACACTCAAGCCTTACACCAATTACCATTATTCATTTTAAATGTGCTGCGTTCAGAAAAAAAACTAGTCTTATCCTGCGAATATTCCATGTTCGGAAAAGAAATCGACTCGAAACGCATATTCGTGTCGAAATCTGGGAGCCGAATAACGAATGTTCGAATGTGGTTAACGAATACAATGCAGAAAGACTTGTGGTTTGTACCTGCATTATATAACTACATTCCTAACTGACTATTATTACAACTACATCAGGTAACCGGTTCTTGTCAGATCACCGAAGTTAAGCAACGTCGAGCGCGGTTAGAAGTTGGGTGGGTGACCATTTCAGCGACTGATTCGCGCTCCCGCGTTTTGTCCTTGGGCAAGGCACTTAACCCCGATTGCCTACATGGAGGCACGATGAAGCTGTGTACTAAGGCGTACTGCACGTCGATGGTGCGCACGTCTTCAACCAATCTAACCTTGCCTGTGCCGCGGTGAAGATTTTAGAGTTACGATGTTGGAGAGCTGGCAGCTGCTCGTCGTTGCTCGGTGGTTCTCTCCGGGTACTCCGGCTTCCTCCACCCGTAAAACTGTCACGGTCACGATTAGCCATAGTGCATAAGTATGTGACCTTAAACACCAATAAATAAATAAATAAATAAATAAATAAATAAATAAATAAATAAATAAATAAATAAATAAATAAATAAATAAATAAATAAATAATACAACTACATCATCAAGGCAGGCCTTCGACGAAGGCATGCCTTGATGATGTAGGTGAAATATGTTATCACTTGGGACTTTATCCATCACAATCGGAACAAATCATGTATATACCCCAACCAGTCTTCGCAACGCTTACCTCAATATGCCACACGGGCCAAGAGTGCATATTTTTGAGTGCATATTATTAGTTACACAGTTTGTTGGTGGCCTAATATGGTATATATGGTGTCAGTACTGGAGCTTCGCACTCGTCCAATATGGAATTAACTGACACCATATTAGGCCACCAACAAACTGTGTAACGAATATATCTTACCGACTGCTGCATCAATGCACAGAACTAATAACAACAGCGATCAAAATTAAATGAGAGAATTCTCACAGTGTGTTCACGTGTCTTTGCCTTGTTACAATTTATGGGAGAGGAGAGTGCCTGCACTCTCCCATAAATTGTAACAAGGCAAATTCATACATAACAAACAGTTTCATTTCGAAGGTAACATGACACACATCCACAGAATATGAAGCATTTTAAGTTGCCTAACCTGCACTTCAGACCAAATATGGGCTTCCAACACTCAATCTTTCAACTTGAAGCGTTTATCGGCTGCCGCCATTTTGAATAATCAATGAACAAAGGGGAGATTACCTATAGCTGTCAGCGTATATTGATGTTAACAGGCAGTATATGGTTTTATATGCAGTCTGCATGTGACGTCTTTGAACCAATGAAATTCCCAGATACTTATAGGAGGTAAGATATTCGAGTTTATATTTGAATCGAGTGATAATGCTACATTCGCAATAACCTATCTAGTTTGTTGCTTTACTGAGAAGTACTATCGCCACGCGTGCATAGACTTTCAATACAAAAGACTAACCTTTTCCCATTGAATTCCAAGTGTTTCAAACATAGTATGTTTCTTAATTCGTCGTGTAACAGAAAGCCTCTCTCGTAGTACTTATTAGCAAATTACCTCTATTCGGTGTTTCCCCACATTGTTTTGTTTGGGGGCGCGGTGGCGTTGCGGTAATCGGTTCTCGTCAGATCATCGATGTTAAGCAACACCGAGCCCGGTTAATCCTCGGATGGGTGACCGTCTGAGCGATCGATTCGGACTCCCGCGTTGTGTCCTTGGGCGAGGCACTTAACCCCGATTGTCCACATGGGGGCACGATGACGCCGTATACTAAGGCGTACCGCACGTCGATGGTGTGCATGTCTTCAACCAATCTAACCCTGCCTGTGCCACAGTTACGATGTTGGGGAGCTGGCAGCTGCTCGTTGTTGCTCGGTGGTTCATTCCAGGTGCTCTGGTGTAAAAGGAATGGAAGTCCGTAGGAACGTTAGTCCCTCTGGACTATTATTCCGCGGAATTATAGTCCTAGGTCTAACATTTCTAGGAATAGTAGTCCGCCGGACTACTATTCCTAGAAATGTTAGACCTAGGACTATAATTCCGCGGAATAATAGTCCAGAGGGACTAATTTTCCTACGGACTTCCATTCCTGTGACACCGGCTTCCTCCTCCCGTAAAACTGTCACGGTCATGATTAGCCATTGTGCACAAGTATGTGACCTTAAACACCAATAAATAAATAAATAAATAAATAAATAAATAAATAAATAAATAAATAAATAAATATAGATACATTGTTTATTTAAGCTCTATCCAGTAAGATAACGAGGGATCGGAAAAAATCTAGCAAACTTGTAGAGACATGACCCATTTATTGTATTGTATATATAACATTGACGACAAGTAAGAATTCATTTATAGTTTCGATTTCCAAACGTTACTCTGCTTCATATTATTGGGAAAACCCACGAGCTATTACTGTTATACTGTTCGGATATCCAACAAGTCCAGTCGTTAAATGTTTATTGCTGTTAGATATTTCGAATACCAGATTCGCTATTAAATTGTTGTCATCTTTAATTTGTCTCCGAGTCATCAGTTGAACACCAGGAGCCAACACTAAAAAACTTTCACAATTGTATTTTCTGGAGTTGTATTTGCTACCTATGATATGACTGGCTAAAATAAATCATTAGCATTTAAAAGATATGGTTATTTGTCAACTGGCAAATTGCCACATTTTTGAAAATCCTAATGATTCAGTTCAACCCATTTAAAGTCATAAATACAAAATACAATTCTAGGAATACAATTGTAAAAGTTCTATAGTACTGGCCCCGGGAATACACAGCAGATACTGACGGTTTTTCCTCACGGTTATAGTACCTTAACGCCCGACCTAAAGCGATTTAAAGAAAACACTCGCAATACTGTTTTTTCTCTAAAACAACCGGGGGAATTCTTTGTTCGAAACACAAACCCTATTGCGTTTGTCGGAAAGTGAGTTGTCGTTCTTGGCTGGTATTTGCGGTATTGTAAACATTATGACTTCAGTTGATAGAACATTTCCACATTTCTCATGAAAAGAACCCCAGGGAACCCTCCTCCAACTGAGGTGACTTGGTGGAGGGGTTACCGGGGTTGTTCTGCTCTCTAAATAATTGTGCATGACAGTCAACACGACAATCAACAATGACATCGACTTGTTCACAGAGCATCACACAAAGCGATTACATGGCCGGCGATATGGCGTAATCAAGTTACATTACGGCCACCGCGGACTGGTCACTTTCCACGAATGGGCAATATTTACATTGAGGCAATAATATTAGATTTCAAACACTAATTAAAGGAATAAAAATCAAAAAATTAATTATTGAAGCACCGGGTACAACGCGGTGCTTCATTAATTAAAATTTTGCAGCTAATGATTTTTATGCCTGATAAACGCATGCGTAGACATCAATGCTATTTCAAACTAACGTTTAAATCTGACAGTTATTGGATTATAGGTAACGATAAAGCATCTCTAGGTTGTGATCAATTTAGGGCGAATAATTTTAAATCGAGTAGAGGTACATTGGGGGTCTCTACAGTCTTGTGGCTCACCATGTCGTCGGATGGGGTCTAGAGTGTTCTATGTCACAGTTGGACATCGATCACTCTAGTGACCAAGCGATGCTATGTCGAGAAGTGAAATGCTAAATAGCTACTCGCGGACGAAGTCGTGCCACTGGAGTCGACGCAGTGAGTAGACTCCTGCGACATCCTGCAACTGTGGTTTCAGGCTGGAAGAGGTTTCAGTTTCTGGAGATGTTCTGATATTGTATCGATTTCTGTTGGAGTGGGTTTTATACTGGGGATGAGTCTTGCTGCCTGTGGCATATCCTACTTCTATTTATATTTAGTAATATGTAACAATTTATACTGACTGCTATACAATATACTTTAATGTACACACATATACATATACCTCTCACACCACTTACGTGGTCAAGGAGAGTAAATAAAGATATGATTTGAATGCCCACGTGTTGACTACGACCCGTCCACGGCGGCTATACTGTATGACACCTAGTTTTGCATTAGTGGGACTTTATCATCAGTATGTTCGCAGTTTTGATAACGCGATTCAAAGGCATCACATTGTAACGCAACGTACGCTCTGAAACAAAACATCCCGCAAACCTACCGGAAGTAAGTTATATTAGTCTCTAGAGCGCAGAATTCTAAAAATCAAGTGGAGGTAACCTATTTATCGATAGAGCCAATAGCCCTTCAGTGGAACACTCGTTCTAATTATAAACGGTAAGCTATGCGTTTGAATCGAAAAAAAAATAAATTTTGAATGACAGTCTTTGTGTTTAGCGCTGTTTTGGTTCACTGTTTTAACGGGTTAACTATATCAATGGCAGCAGAGTTCAAAATAAGGGGTATTTTTTGCAAAATATATATCTAAATGCTCAGTGTTCCTGGGCCGGAAAAACGGCCTCTCGTGTTCAGAGGGTTAAAATGGTACAAAAGCACACACAGCATCACTGCACTTCCAGCCGCCACGTACATGTTTTGTAAAGGCGGTATATTTTGCAATAAATACCCCTTTACAAAACATGCACGTGGAGGCTGGAAGTGCAGTGATGCTGTGTGTGTTTTTGTGCCATTTTAACCCTCTGAACACGAGAGGCCGTTTTTCCGGCCCAGGAACCTGACACGTAAAAAATTTCATGATAAGTGAATGGTGGGGTAGACCAATCAATACTTTCAACGTGCAGCCTCAAGGCTGCATGTTGAAAATATTAATTGGTATACCCTCAAAAATTTCATATGGGCTCTTCCAATTGCCGTTATTGAACAAACATGGAATATACTACCAGCGTTCAAAGTGTTAAGTGCCAGGAGAAAATAAATTTCCCCCGGGTGTTAGAGTAGCTGACAATTCTCAGGTACCATTCGAAACAATTTTCATGCAGTGGAGGTGCATATGGACTTCCCTAAAGTTTGAAATTCGTTGGCTGCCCAAAGATGTCAAGGGCAAACCTAATGTCACGGATAAGTCAGCATGAGTCACCCATTCCAATATCTAAAGCTTGTTACGGGCCTAGGGATTGGGGCAATGGTTTATTAAGACAGTCGATTTTGCTCAAATGTAGATTGCTTAATATGTTCTCTCGAGGCGGTTGATGTGTAATGATGAATTAATTCTCTTTGCCAGGGTGATAAGATCGCAATTGTTACAGAACAACATTTGCATAGTGTAGTGCTGTTATCTTCTGTTAGTCGGAGAGAATCTGGATTACACGCCAACAGATAAAGAATTCTTATGTTGATGACGCCGTTGTCTAGATATGCACATATTTGTTTTAGTTGGTCATCATTTTAACTCAGGCGAAGTTAGAAGCTCCTTCACCGACTTTATACGTAGCACATACAGTTAAAACTAGAAGTCCTGTCATGAAATGCACACAAATAGCACGTCGATCTGCGCTTTAATCTACGCGTTATGGCCATAGTAAGGCTATCAAATTCTGTGCATATGGCCTGTGCACAAGCAATGTTTCAGCCAATGGACCTCCGGGTAACCCGGAGGTCCATTGGCAGAAACATTGCCTGTGTTTGCTATGGGTAACTAGGAGAACCTGCCGTATTTTGGATGCCATTCGGCATGACAATTGCGCGCAATTCCTGCGCGCAATTAAGCCTAGATCAGCGCACAGTTCGTGACAGGACTTCTAGTTTTAACTGTAATCGGATTTGAGCTATATTTAAAATCTCATGTGCAACAACAATCCAATTTCATACATCTGGAATGTGAAGAATTTTTTACCCGTTTGATAGGCGTTAGAAATTTACCAATTGTAGATGGGTATGTCTTTAAAAAATGAAAACGTACCATCTTTGTAAACACGGAAAGTAGACAATTCACTTGTCCTGCACTACGCTTGATGGATTGCACATTTAACTCATCTCCAATTTTAAAAAGTTTCGAAGACATGGATAAAATGTCAAAAATTAGACGGATGTACTGAAACAGGGGCAACAACACGTTTACGCATCTACCATAAACATACGGGAACCAAATAATAGCTAAAACCTACGTTAGAGACATCGTTTTGACGTTGTGCGTTTATCTTGTCGATTGAACAATGAATATCCAGGAACGCTATGCAGTGTTACTGTGATTCCGAATCCCCAGGTTAGGTCAGAAACCAACCTTCTAAATTTCTATGTGATTTTGTTCTTCAAAATCGTTTCACAATAGTAGAGTATTTAAATGAATTATGTTTTAAATTAACAGTTCACTGGGGGTTTTGTAACGTAACTTCGAAATGGAAAAGGTCTGAATAAAGAACTTAAAAGTATCGGATGGTTTGGGCTCCTTGGCACAGTTTGTGGGGCACATCATTGAATTCTATAGCTGACAAACACATTTTGATGGTGTCCGTGCAAGGACTTTTACAAAAGAAAACGCTGCAGTTAATTGTATTACCAATGTAAGCCGATGCCACTTGAATTAAACTGTGCTATTCTTCCTTCAACAAATTGCTTCTGGTTTCCCACGACGGAAACTAACATTAGAGAGGGAAAACCACCCATACTATAAATACAAGAAAATAAAACAGAATCATTTCATTACAAAAGTATTTATGAAAACGATAGTGTCATGTCCTTTGATTTCTACAAGTGATTGGCGCAATAGTGGCAGTTGAACAAAAACAAAACCTATTGCCATGAAGATCTTTCGACGGCCATCGGCGCAACATTCTTCAAACGCTTCTTAACTCCCTTGAACCCTCGTTTTCTGGAATGGTATCGCCTTTGTGTACACTTACAGTGAGATGGGTCAGTTCAATATCATTATGCAGGGAGGATAAAATAATAACTGCAGTCTGCAGCCGTCTGGCTGCAGACTGCAGTTATTATTTTATCATCAATTCCCCGTGTACAGACCTCTTACAATAAGACAAAAACGGGACGGAATTATGCCTCGGATCGAAAAATCGATGTTACGTGTTCAAAGGGTCAAGAGCACAGCAAATAAGTCCACGTCGATAAAACCTGTATTAATATACTGTAATAATACGGTAACAGTAATGGTAATTTGAATGATTCAGTACTAAGCCACTGAACTAGAAGCCACAATTTTTCTGTCCTCTGGTCTTTATAAAGTGGATGAAAGTTTTATTAGTTGCTACTATGTCAAATCCATCTTGCCACTATATACACTACTCAAAGTGTGCTTAGCACCAAGTATATCCAACTACCTGTTTTACGTTTTAGTTGAAATATTGTAATGAAAAGTGTATATATTTTTTATTTAATTATATCTTTAATGATTTAAGTACAGAAATTAAGATTTTATTTGTGTTTGACATTATTTTTTAGCTTTTGAATACGATAACCATGGAAAATGTATATTACTGGTAAAAGTGGAATTTTTGTAATTTGCCAAAAAGTTGACGGAGCGAACTGGTATGGTTCAATATCGAGTATGAGACCCATTACTGTTAATTACAGCTTGACGACGCCTTCTCATGCTCCCAATCAGGTTCCTGATGGTCCTTTCTGGGATGTTGTTCCATTCTTGGACCAGCATGGCACCACGCTCCTGGACACGTCTTGGCTGGACTTGACGGGCTGAAATTGCAAGCTGCAACTCATTCCAGATATGTTCGAATGGATTGAGGTCAGTGGATCTTGCTGGCCAGTCCATACGCTGAATCCCCTCCCTCTGTCGGTACTTCCCGACAGAATGGGCAACATCAAGGGCGGGCATTATCGTCAATCAGAATGAATCTATCACCCACTGCACCTGTTTACAATCGGACGTGGACATCCAGGATCTCATCAATATACCGCTGTGCAGTCAATGTACCACGTACAAGGACATAGAGCTCCGTACGTCCATACCTGATGATGCCACCCCAGACCATGATTGACCCTCCACCATAGCGGTCATGCTCAGCAATGCTCTCCTGGTCTTCTCCATACCCTAGAACGCTTATCTGTGTGGTCTAGGCAGTACCTTGACTCATCTGTAAAAGGGACAGGTCTCCAATCTTCTCTTGTCTATCCAACGTGGTCCATGGCCCATTCAAATCGTGTCTGGGGGTGGTTCTGGGACGGGACAGCGGAATGCGAATGCATGGTCTTTTCGATCGGAGATCACATTCGAGCAACCTTGCCCTGATAGTCTGCTTCGAAACATTTACCCCGGATGCATTCTGAAGGTCACTGCGAACCTGGGTTGCTGTGGCAAAGCGGTTCCTACAGGCCTGAATGATCAAAGAACCGGTCTTTAGCTGCAGATGTTGCCCTGTCTCTACCACCACCATGCCGTCTTACTGGTGTGCCATACTCCTGAATGCACACCAAGGCCTTCACCAACCTAGCCATGGGTAGCCCCTTGTTCCACCATTCCTACAGCCCGCCACATTTCTGCTTCAGATAAATGTCTTCTTACATTTGCATTTGCCATATTCAATCATTAAATCACAAGGGTTTGTGTTGAAATGAAGATTGAATACCCTACAGATGTCATGTACATGTAGACAGTACACGAAAACATCATGTAAATCAAGGGTATATGCTTTCCATGACTGTCACGAAAAGTCTGCATGTCAGGAGAGCTAATGAAAACATTGGGGACCATCTCAATGCATTCCTCAATCATATCCATCAAAAATATCACAAATATGTCACAAGCAAATTTCACAATGGTGTGTCAAATATTTGGTGCATAGCAAACTTTGAGTAGTATACTTTTCACTTGAAACTGTTTGACATTTTCAAGTGTAAAGTATATGCAGCTGAAACGAGAAGTCCTGTCACAATTAGCGCAGAAAACACTCGTTAGTTAATGCGCTCCTTAATGCAGAAGAATGAAGTAGTCTGAAATACTCAAGGGCGTTTGCGCTGTGCAACGCAAAATATAATGAACTATTAACGAGGTCGGTAGTGAAATCACAAAATGAATGGATCAAACAGAAAGAAAATATAGAAAGTACAGCATGTGGATTCTGGATTACTACTAAATCGCTGTATGGTAGAGTTTTTAGTTTGTAATTCTTTACAATCTTTGAGGACCAAAACAAAAAAGAAGCACTTGAAACCTTCCATCACATTACCCGGTGGTCCATGTGATGAAAGTTTGCAAGTGTTTGTTGTGCTGTTATGAACAATTATAAATACTTTTCGAGTGGAGAATATATGGCGCTACGATTAAGTAGTAATTCACTCTCTTCACTCTGTGTATGCAGTCGATTTTTTTTTATCTATTTACGTCACTACAGGTACATGTATCCCAGTAGAGGTTAGAAATGATGTTAATGATCTCTGTTTACTAGTATAGAATTGTACAGAGTTGATCACTCTGTTTTTCTACAGGAATTGAGTTACACTAATAGTGCAGTTTGGCACTTACTCAGCGCGCTATTACTTCAGAATAGTGCGCAATACAATGATGGAACTTCTACACGCTAAAAACTAAAGTGTTAAAAACTACACTTGAAGTGCTGTATTTAACACTTACTAAGTGCTGAACTAGCACTTTGTTCAAGTGTAGATATACCAGAACTTGACAGGTGTTACAATAATACCACTTGACAAGTGTAATGTCGCGACACTTAAAAGGAAACAACGCAGATGACGCGGATCAGTCTCGAACTCTCGAGCCTGATCCGCGTCATCTGTGTTGTGTCCTTTTAATTATGTACCCACCAAGCGCAAATCAAATTATGGACGATTCTGGAAGAACCACCAATGCTAGACACATGGGAAGTGCCATCCATTCAAGTTTCAGATGTCTGACGATTGTAATGTCTGAGTGCTTAAAGCATTGCACGTTGAGTGTTAAAATCAAACCCTACGAGTTAGAATGGGTTTAACACCTTGAAAGTGTCAGTTTTAACACTTTAGTTTTTAGTGTGTAGTTTCAACTGTAGTAGTATGAGGGATCTTGTATAGTAGTAACCATTAAAAGTTTCTTTCACTTGATAAAGGCCATGGAGTCGAATTCTGATCGAGTGATTTTGTTTTGAATAATTCAACTTCCCTTTGGAGGACTTTCAATGTGTAGAGTAATGGTAACGATCTGTCAGTACTTCTGGTCGTTGTTCTCTAACCATTCTTACTGTTACTAACTGATATTTAACCACTAAAATACTAGAGAGGAAGGCCTGGCTATTCTAGAGAAACAGGGGTGCATAAATTGCCCTTCCCATTCAGCTTGGGTGTGCAATGAATAATTTCTTTATTTACAGTGAACACATCTATAAATTACATATCAATAATAATACAATATAAAACAGGGGAGAGGCATAGCTTTGAAGGCTGTCTACCGGACTGTCTCGAGAGTCGGGTGCTTTTTCCGGTTCGGTTCCGGAGTTTGCTGCATACTGGAAGGAGAGCCGCGAGATCCAGCAAAAACCGACCGAACCATATTACTGTGTTTGTGTACATGTATGAACTGATTAAGCTATCTTACTGGGAGGGAAGTGGTCCCTATGGACTCCTTTCACACAGTCTATCTGCAAATGAGCGAATACGTCGTGTTCTCATAGTTACATTTTCACCTTTATTGACTCGTCCGCCGGTCTCCACCGGACCCCAACGGACTCCGCTTGAGGAGTCAATATGGGATAAAATGTTACAATGAGAACATAACACATTAGATGAACTTAATACATTTGTGGGAGTGCAGTGGCTCAATGGTAGACTGTTAGACTTCTACGCTAGAGGTCCCGAGTTCGATCCCCGTCCGGGACGACTCGTGTTGTGTCCTTGGGCAAGGCACTTTATCCAGGTTGCCTACACGGGGGCACGATCACGCCGTGTACAGTACGTGGAGAGTGGGTTGTAACTAAATCACTCGCTCGCGGAGTGGAGTTATCACCCAAGCTGTAACTTTCAAATTTTGTACTTTTCGACAAAAAACACAAGCAATGTTTCAGCCAATGGACCTCCGGGTATAACCCGGAGGTTCATTGGATGAAACTTTGCTGGTGCTAGTTATGCTTTGCAACAAATTTGCAATTATTCCTAGGGTGGAATCTCCACTCTGCGGGTGATTTAGTGATAATACACTCTCCACGTACTGTACTAAGGCGTACTGCGCGTCGATGGTGCACATGTCTTCAACCGCTGTAAGGTGCTCGTCGATGCTCGGTGGTTCTCTCCGGGTACTCCGGCTTCCTCCACCCGTAAAACTGTCACGGTCACGAATAATACATTTTCAACTACTTAAGTTGAAAATTACGCTAGCCTATGTTGGCAATGGCTTCACATCACACGTGTAAAGAGTGTCAGAAGATGCATGTTCACAAAAAATACAATTTTTATCGCCTTAAGAAGACTGCCAGCACCGAAATCTACCAATGCATTAGATGTCAAAACATATTCAACACAAACGACAACTTAAGAAGACACGAGGAAACACACATCACATCAATGGAACTATCAAAACAGAAAGAACCAGTCAGTAACCCCCAGGCACGTATGGCTCAAAGAAAACAAACGAAGATAAACCACACGGAACCGCTGTGTCAAACTGTTCAAGCAATTAGAAATCGTTGATCACCGACATCCAGCAGCTAACAGTTCCACCATCGTATATCATATTCCAGCGACGAAGCATCAAGAAGAGAAAGAGAAGGCGCGCGGATCTGCGGGAACCCAAACTCTTAGAAAGCGTTCAAGAATGTACATGCACAGTCAACAGACAGTCAAACAAGTGAGCCGTCTCTGATCCGGACAGGCAAATGAGAATACTTGAGTACAAAAACAGATCTTACAGAGATACAAGTAATTCTGTAATAATGCAATTAAGCCATAATACCACAACATACTACTATCGAGATACAGAATTAAAGAACAGAGACTTAAGACCGAAGAGATCTATGTGAACGCAGATCGAAAGGAACGAAGATCAAAGAATGAACACAACGAAGGCGAATGGAACAAAGGTGAACTGAATGCAGCGAGGTTTGAAGAGAACTAAACAGAATAAAGAACGAAGAGAAAAAGGATGTGATCAAATACTTAACTGTTTTTCAATGAACTCGATAACAAACTTTGAAGAGAAGAAAGAAGTGAACAAAAACTAAACTGTTATCACTGAGCACTATAATAAGCTTTGAACTTTAACATAATGTTAAATTTTGTATAGAAAATTCGATACCTTTTCAGTAATGTTACAAACGTTGTTTTTTACACGGAAGGGACTGACCTGGGAAATGGTGTCAACTGTTATTGCGAGATTCAGTTGAAACTAGAAGTCCTTTCACAATTAGCGCAGAAAATACTCGTTAGTTAATGCTCTCCTTTCTGCAGAAGAATAAAATATACAAGAGCGTTTGCGCTGTGCAATGCAAAATATAATGCGCTATGAGCGAGGTCAGTAGTGAAGTCACGAACTGATCCGAACAAACAGAAAGAAATATTGAGTCTACATACAGTGTGTGGAGGGTGGATTACTACCAAATCGCTGTGGGGTAGAATTTTCACTTAGATCATTATTTACAATTTCGGAGGACAAAACACAAGAAGCACTTGCTAACTTTCATCACATGGGCCACCGGGTTGCACCATGTGATGAAAGTTGACAAGTGTTTCGTATGCAGTTATGAACAATTATAAATACTTTTCGAGTGGCGAATATATGGCGCTGCGATTAAGTAGTAATCCACTCTCTTCATTCTGCATATACAGTCGAATTTTAATATCTATTTATGTCCTTACACATACATATAGCCCAGTAGAGGTTAGGAATGATGTTAATGGTCTCTATTTACTTGTATAAAATTCTACAGAGTTGGGCACTCTGTTTTTCTACAGGAATTGAGTTACGCTAATGGTGCAGCTTTACAGGGCCAAAGTGGACTTACTCAGCGCTATTACTATAAAATAGTGCACAATACAGTCACAGGACATCTACAGTACGTGGAGAGGGTATTATCACTAAATCATCCGCAGAGTGGAGATTCCACCCCAGCAATAATTGCAAATTTATTGAAAGCCTAACCAGCACAAGCAAAGGTTCAGCCCCTGGACCTCCGGGTTAAACCCGGAGGTCCATCGGCTGAAACATTGCTTGTGTTTTAGTCGATATGTACAAAATTTGAAAGTTATAGCTTGGGCGATGACTCCACCCCGAGGGTGATTTAGTTACAATCCATCCTCCACGTACTGTACGTTCAATTGCAGCCATCCTCAGAAAACTATTCTCTGAAATATATCCTCCAAGAGTACATCACTGTGTCACAAGTATCTTCAGATATCATTATGTTTCAGTAAAACTAAAATCCTCGCCCTCTGATTGGATGAGACCACTCGTAGGTTCTTCTATGTTTACGGCATCAGTAGCACATTTACCGTTTGACGTCACCACGCGAAATATATGAAATGACGGTGTCCGTTTCGTAATTATTGCCATGAACAGAGTGACTTGCAACCCGCTTCATTTTTCTAGATTTTTTCACACGTGCAGCAGACGATGTTCCGAATGAAGTGCTGTTTAAATTATAAATCATTTTACGATTTGAAGTAAGATAGATTCACCTCGACCATCATTATTTATTAATTATTTGTCCAGCGCTGTCGTGGGGGGTACACGAGAGGTTTATTTACTAAACTTGTGATTGTTAAAAGTTGTCCAGTTCATTTCTCTATGTGTGTTTTATGCTATGAGAAGGGTCTTCAACACAAATGCGTTTGCAAAATATAATTGTGCAGAATTGACGGTCACATGATTTGAGGTTTTTCGCTCGTAGCGTATGTTTAACCCTTTACCCAACGCAGACGATTTAAAAATTTATTTTTTTAAATATCAATTTTTAAATTTTTTCAAAATCTTTCAACAAAACCATATCATGTATCTTCGAGCTCGTTCCAAAGAGGGGTTACATGATATGGTTTTGTTGAAATTTTGCGAAAAATAATATATTTTCAGCTGCTGAATTTGCATATTACGCGGGCGGATGCGGACGATTCGTTGGGTAAAGGGTTAACCAAGACGCCAACATGAATTCCGAGCCCCAAACCCCTGACCGCGTTACTGCCAATTTATTGCAATAAAATATAACTGTACTATCAAATGAGCACGTCTTGGCACATACAGCATATTCCCACAGTACAGCCGCCGTGGAATGGACAAAATCCACGCTTGGGCAGTTTTGCACACAGGCACGTTTGTCAATCAATAATAGTAGTTTTCAGCTAATATTCAGTGAAAGAAGCACAGGATCATACCCGGTGCTTCTTTCATTGAAAATTTGAGGCCATTCCATTGTTTTATTTCGGAGATTCACTGTTAACGCATGCGGGGAAATGGTGCCCACGCGTGGATTTTTTACCTTTCTACGACGACGGTCCTGCATTTTCTATAGTACAATGTGCGCTATCACATAAGCAAATCTTATTACTTCTAGTATGTATCTATATGTTGTATTGTTTTGAATACATTGTTAACTATCACATAAGAGCATTTCCTAGATGTCTCGCTCCAATTTGAGCAAGAGATTGTACTAAATGATACCAAATGAGGAGAATCAGCCAGTCTAACTCAATCTCAGTCGAGGGCCCAGACATAGCAAAAGGTAGCTAGGACAAGATAGACTGTGGGTATAGTCAGGAATAGGCCATGGATAGACAAAAACTGCGGATTCTGGGAGAATCCTACCCCATATAAAATAGTTTCAAAGTTCATTTGTGTAATCCTAGATAGTTCATGGGTTGTTTGTGGTAAATCGACATATTCCTAACGAATCAATGAGCACCGTGAACTTTTACACCTTAAAGCACTGCGTGCTGCTTTTTTAACTCAATGTGGGAATAAAAAAAATAGGACTCTGGAGTAATCCGAGACAGGTAACGGGTTATTTTCTGCAATTAGATACACTATCATTGAACCGAACATATCCTACGAACATACATCCGTCCTACTGTAAGACTGTCAGTTACATAGTAACGACGTATTACCTTATAGAAACAGAGAAAGATGGAGACTCCATGCGGCAAACAAAATGAACGACAGACACATGTATTACCCTAACAGCATGTGCTGTGCATGCTCACAAACACCACGTATCATCATGTCAATGGTGTCACAACATGGCTACTCACGTGGACTATCACGCAATGCACGTGACATCCCCAATGCATTGCGACATGATGTCATATCAGATCCCCCGATGGGATGCCTCAAATGTTGATCGTCTAGACCCTCCAATTCTACTAATGCCAATCTCGGATAGGGTTTAATATATTCCTTGGTTTTCTAGGAACGTGAATGAAAATACTCTCAGAACCGGGAACCGAGAAATTTTCCGGGTAATATCAAGCAAATTTACGAGGGTAACATGACGCATTTATTTTAATGATAATGAGCATATTTCATTGGAAATCTCCATCTCCAAACGGAAAAGTTCTTTTCCTGAGATAAGTATGAAAACCCAAACCCGCTTCAATCTCGTCTTTATTTTCAGAATAACTCGCATTATTTCCACTACCTTCTCCAGAATCAACACCGTCCTCTTCACTGCCGTCACCAGTGAAGAGAAGGGGGTTGATGTTGGAGAAGGTGACGGCAGTGAAGAGGGTATTGATGTTGGAGGAGGTAGTGAACAGTGATATTAGTGATTCTAAAAATGAAGACGAGTTTGAACTTTAAAGCGGATGAATAAGATCTTGATATTGAAAGAGAGGGGGTGTCTGCCAGAACTGGTTGAGAGCTTCAGTGATTTCTTGAAAATGATTCGTCAGAAATCAGGACTGTTAAAATTTCAGGCGTGGAAGGGCTGACGAAATCCTACAAAGTTCAATTCAGAAATCTTCAGTTCAATACACAACAGTGTCGCGCGTCATTCCCGGTTCCGTGTTGTACATTTTCCGGGTATCGGGCCGGCCTTCGGAACCGACAACACAGGAATTCCCGTTCCCGTAATTTCGGATGTAGTGTCATTCATACCCACCATATTCCGGTAATGTGAAAGGCAATGCATAATCTAATATATCATTGTGTTTCGTTTTTCCTGTGAACAATTTTGATCAAGAAAGTTGAGAAGAAGTTGATGAAGAATTTTACAATGTTAAGCGCAAAGTTTTTTTAATTGAGTCAAGAACTGCGATTTTTTTTGTTGAAACATTTTGAGAAAAATGACCAAAATAAGACGTAATGCTTTCCTCTCTAAGGACGCTTCCATGCCCATCGTCTGCCAGAACATGTAACAGAACCAGGAAATGGTGAGCGGTGGCGTTGTGGTAACCGGTTCTCTTCAGATCACGGAAGTTAAGCAACGTCGAACCCGGTTAGTCCTTCGATAAGTGACCGATCGATTCGGACTCCCGCGTTGTGTCCTTGGGCAAGGCAGTTAACCCCGATTGTCCACACGATGACGCCGTGTACTAAGGCGTACTGCACGTCGATGGTGAGCATGCATGTCTTCAACCAAGTTAACCCTGCCTGTGCTGCAGTGCGGAGTTACGATGTTGGGAAGCTGGCAGATGCTCGTTGTTGCTCGGTGGTTCTCTCCGGGTACTCCGACTTCCTCCACCCATAAGACTGTCATCGACACGATATGACCATGGCTGTTAAAGTGTCGTTAAACCTTATTGAATAAATAAATAAGAACCAGAAAATATCTTCTGATGAATATTAATGATTCTGTATTTTCAAACGACCATCATTAAAAATTTTCCAAAATTTAGGTATTTTTTCCAGATTTGTGCGCGGACTCAAAAACTCCAACATCACTTTTCTGATGACCCATGGCACCATATAACTGCATGCGGAGTTTCAGCTTCTTATACCGCTGGTATGAGTATCTCGAAAACAAGAGGCTATCTAGATTAGACGCTGCAATATAAAGGATTAGTTGTCTACTCAACCATATAATATGTGGTTATGAACTGACAACTGGGGAGTCTGACTAATTGGAGGCACGCTTTATCGGAACCCTAATTCCCTGCAGTGTGGAACAAACCCAACCTTCAAACCCACATCACTACATACCAGGAGTCAAGTTGCAAGTGTCATTCGGTTTCTTAAAAAGATTTCTCAAGGGGGGGCAAGATGCACGGGGGGACCCCAGTTTCAAAACCACGTACAGTACAGTCGTCGTGGAAATGGTCAAAATCCACACGTGGGAAATATTTCCACGCATTCGTTAACCCTTTACCCAACGAATCGGCCGCATCCGCCCACGTAATATGCAAAGCAATTGAAGAAATATTATTTTTCAAAAAATTTCAACAAAACCATATCATGTGACCCCTCGTTGGAACGAGCTCGTTCCAGCTAGGGGTCACATGATATGGTTTTGTTGACATTTTTTGAAAAATTTCCAAAAAATGATATTCAAAATAATAAATTTTAAGTTAAGTACCCGTAAGCAAAACTGCCCGCGCGTGAATTTTGTCCATTCCATGACAGCAGTACTGTAACCGGAAGTTGGGTTTCCACTTTTGTGACTGTCGCATTTGATTTGCTTCAGTTTTGGTCGTCCATCTGAGGTTAATAAGTTAAACATCTGAACTCAGAGTTAACACACTTGAGGGCACGACATTCACCAAAATCAATCCATTCTAATAATGAGACGCAATGGTAATACTGTTAGGTACAGTACAATCAATAGATGAAACGAAGTAACATGGATGTCTTTGTACAGACAATCAGCCCTTACAACAACATTTATTTCCCAAGAGAGTGATTCCATTCCCTGGCCAAGACAACGCAGAATTTATTACCCAGTTACTCTGAAACATTACAAATTGTTTTTCTACCTGCTGTGTTCCATTCGATAGCGTTTACTGCTCCAGTTGAATGATCATCTCTTTGGAACACCATTGAGTGATGCGCCTGTGGGACTCTAGAAGCAATTCCCTCACATTGTTCTTCTGACGCGAATCTCAGATGGGAGAGTATTCTCTATCTGACACCCGTAGTCAAGCACCGTTACAACCCGGGGGATTTTTTAAAAATCATGCATGTTCCTAACACCAGGATAAATTGCAAACAAACTCTTCCGATGACAATATTAGTTATCCTTGTGTCTTTCGGGGTGTATGGGAATCTATACCGGTCAAGGGACTCATTATACCGGATGCGTCACCCCAGACCGGTGTAAATTCCCATACACCATAGAAGACACAGGGATAACGGATTTATTTCCAAATATTTTTGTTCTGTTAACCCTACAGCTTATGTAGCTTTCAAAACAACACCTTTTGTTCTCTTTTTCTAAAATTGCAGTTTCTGTATGCCTTGCAAACCGTTTCTTAAAATTAATTTGAGTCATTTTTAATTAAGCAGACACCAAAACAAAACGCATCACAATCCTTCCAAAAAAACAGCTCCGTAAATACATAATCCCTACATAATACATATTATTTTTATTTTCATTAAAGTTTTTGTGTAATAATTTGCTTCAAAATATTCAATTAACCATATTTTTATTTTTTCAAACATATAAATGACCAAGTGGATAATTATATTTTTACCAGTTTTTGTGTATTCCTGTTTTTACACCGTAGTTAACCCTTTACCCTACGCCGACGATATCAAAATTTATTATTTTAAATATCATTTTTTTAAATTTTTCAAAAAATTTCAACAAAACCATATCATGTGATCCCTCACTGGAACGAGCTCAATGAGCTCGTTCCAATGAGGGGGTCACTTGATATGGTTCTGTTGAAATATTTTGAAAAAAATTGATTTTTTTCAACTGCCCAATTTGCATATTACGCGGACGGATGCGGGCGATTCGTTAGGTAAAGGGTTAACCCTGGTGTAAAAATTAAAAGATACTGTGGACTAAAAGTTACAACATACCTCTCAGCCAAACAAAAAGCAGTATTTCATTCCATTTGGAAATAAATAAACTTCCATCCCAGTATATACAATAGACTAGGTTCGTTATACTTTCTAGCTCTCATAATGTGTGTCACACATTACAGTATACGGGGGTTCTGCGTGGGTGCGGTGGCTCAGTTGGTAGAGGTGCAGGCTGCAAGCCGAGTGGTCCTCGGTTCGAATCCCACCTGCGGCAACCGCGTTGTGTCCTTGGGCAAAACTCTTCACCCCACTGCCCACGTGGCGGCACGGTGACGTTGTGTACTGAGGAGTACTGCACGTCGATGGTTCACCTGTCTTCAACCAATGCTAACCCTACTTGTGTGGAGTTAGTATGTTGGGGAGCTGACAGTTGCTCGCCATTGCTCGGTGGTTCTCTCCGGATACTCCAACTTCCTCCACCCGTAAAACTGTCGTGATCTTGATTAGCCATTGTGCAGAAATATGTGACCTTAAACACCAATAAATAAATAAATACGAGGGCTCTGCGACCGTTAAAGTTACAGAGGAATTTGAATCGATTCGAATCTTTAATCGAATCCCACAGATCTTCAAGTGGCACTTCAAGCACCTTCTTACAACCGTATATATTGCCAGAATCCAATCAGGTATTGTCTTCAATGGGTACTTATCTGTTTGGGCATATCAATCGAAAAAGCGGAATATTACATAACGGAATCAATGTAGTTTCCGAAGCGGAACCTCCTTGAGCTATTCATCTATCATCAGGTCTCCTGTACATGAGATCTGATGATAGAATAAGATTTCAAGAAGACACACTTAGTGGGATTTTGAGAACAGCTCGACAATTTGAAAATTTTCGAATCTGGGCAAGTCGAATTGAATCGAATCATCGGGACGATTTCGAATCGAATCAAATTCGGAATCTTCGGAGGGTCGCACAGTGTACTTATATCTCATGTTTTGAAATGTTCGTATTTGCAAATAATCTTGTATGCTGGAAATAAAACACCTGAAGCAATTGTATCCGATTGGATTATTTTAAATAATATTTTTCGAATTCACAGTCGGTCTTTCACCCTTTGAAACCTGGTGGTATCCCCAAGGCCAGTTCAATGGCAGCAGTTGGAAGCGTCCATATTCATTATTTGGGGGTAGGCTAATTAATATTTTCAACGTGCAGCTCGAAAGCTACCCGTTGAAAATATTTATTGCTCTACCCCACATATTCGCTCAGCTGCCACCCTACTCTATGAAATTATGACGTATCATGATGTATCGTGTTCCTGGGCCGGAAAAGAGGCCTCTCGGGTTCAAAGGGTTAACGGAACATATACCGTATTTTTTGACCTGCACTGCAAAAAATATAGGTTCTCTTTAGAACCAAAACTGGTTCTAAAATTGTCCCTGAGATGGAACCAGTTTAGTTTAAACAGTATTTATTTCCATTCAAATAAATTTACCAAGATTAGCATTCAATTTTAACAGAATAATACATGAACTGAAGTAGCTTCAGCAGTACACGTGGAGCTTATTAAACGCAGTCGCCAAACATTTTGAAACAAAGCGAATATAAATACCTGGTATATTGGTTCTATACAGAACCAAAATTGGTTCGATATGCCAACTGTTCATATCTCCTTTGCTTAATAATGATTTTAGACAACCTCGTATAAGCTCTAACTTACGGCTGAAACCCCCTCAATTTATATTTAATTCTGTTAATATTTAATGTTAATCTTTATAAATTTATTTGATTTGAAATAAATATTGTTTAAACAGAACTGGTTCCATCTCAGGGACAAGATGAGAACCAGTTTTGGTTCTAAAGAGAACCTATACTTTTTGCAGTGCAGAAGCTTACCAAACAAATAACGAACGCAGAAGCGAAATCACGCCGGTTATAGCATTACCTAGAACGAATATGCGGACGTTGCATAACGATGTGGGGGCGGGTCTCATTGTCAAGAGATAGTTTTATGGATCCAAATATGCAGGCAACCAACATAATAAAACAATGGGCTAAATAGCAGCTCGAAGTTTGTTGCACTGATGGCGGATATTTTTTTCTGGAGATGTGTGTCTTGACAATAACTGCACAAGCCCGCTAACAGTTGTACAATGTACGCATATTCCTTATACGAATTATGTGCGTGAGATAACAAAACCAAAAGCAAAAACTGTTCTTTGAATAATAATAATAACTCTTTGGCCAGCCGCTGATTTGTCGCGGTCCTCATAAGAGAAGGCCATCATTCCCCCTGCACCCCACCCCCTCTTCCTCTCCTCTCCTCCCAGCATTCAGATATAAACTGCTTAATAGTGTCCCTCACTTCCTCTTTTTCAATTTCTTCAATAAGCATTCCTACCCTCTCCCTCGTGTCCCCCTTCAGCCATCTATCCTTTGTTTCTTCACCCCACTTCTGCATTATTCTTCCAGTAAATTTTATTCTATGAGGTATATACTGTGGGCATTCCAAGAGAAAATGTTCCAGGGTCTCCACTACTCCAGAGTGGCACATTTGGCATCCCTTTTCCCCATCTCTCCCAATTTTTCCCCGAAGCTCCAGTGATCTTGATCTCAGTTTGAACAGCAGTGACCCTCCAAAGGTGCCATCTAGGTACTTCTCAAAAGCTGGCTTTTTTTTATATTGTAACCCTGGAAGTGATCTTTTCACGCTAACCCCTGCTCGCCAGTTTCGATTGCAATCTTCCATGACTCTCTCTTTGACAAACCTTTTGCCTTCTTTCATTCCTACTTCTATGTTTGTGCCCTCTATAGAGTAATTGTCCATTAGTTCCCTCACATGTTTTGACCACCCCGTTTCTATATTAGAATTCCAAATGGTATCGAGCATCAATTTGCACCACCGGTTGTCAGGCAGGTTTCTCAAGTAGTTAAAGTAACACAGTTTTCCCAAATCTACCCTGTCCTTGATTTTCATCCACCCAAGCTCCCCCCTTACTGCTTCCAAAGCTGCAGCATTACTCGACCCTGTTATCCATCTGCCGGCATCATTCTGAGTACTTTCCAACTTCTTAATAACGGTTTGGTTTAATGGAATCACGTCCGTGCCATACGTTATACTTGGTAAACCCACCCTCTCCCACAGTGTTTTCCCCACAAAGACCTTGTTGAAACTATTTTTCCCTAAAAGTTTTAGTTGGTTCGGAATTCTTTTCCCCTTCAGAATCAGTTTGGCTGAGTAATTTCTGTACACCCCTCTTCCCGTTATATTTATGCTTACCCCTAGATACTCATACTCTCCCGTTTCTCCTACAGTGATTTGTTTGCTTTCCCCTTCGGGGATTGAGAACTCCCCCACTCTCCATCTCTTCGTCATATCTACCTTGCGTCCAACGGGTATTACCTTGCTTTTATTTTCATTTAGTTCGAGCCGCCAAGTGTTCCCATATCTACCAACAATTTCCAGCAATTTCTCTAGCCCCTGTTCAGTTCTAGACATTAACACCATGTCGTCCGCAAAGAATAAGCCTGGTATCTTTATGTCTCCAACATTTACCCCCTCCGCACTCTGAATTAGTTCGTCCCCTAAATCTTTAACATACAATGCAAACAAAATCGGTGAAAAGATACACCCCTGCTTGAGGCCTATATCCATAGGGACTCGTTTTGTAGTGATACTCCCTAGACTGAGTTGGCTTTGCACATCTGTATACAGTGCTTTCATGATTCCCACAAAGTCACCCCCCCCCCCCCCCAGTCCGATGCCCTCGGGCTTTCGCCACATACCTTCCCTCCACACACGTCGTACGCTTTTTTCACATCTAGAAATGCCAGAAACATATTTTTCTTTTCGGCCTTTGTTGATTCTATCAGTTGGGTGAGTGTAAATAGGTGATCAGTGACTCTTCGTCCTTTCCTGAAACCATTTTGAATTTCTCCTAAAAAACCTTTCTCTTCAATAACTTCCTCTAGTCTACCGTATATGACCTTACAGAATACTTTTCCGATGTTACTACTAACTGATATCCCCCTATAGTTATCTAGAACTTCCTTATACCCCTTTTTGTGTATGAACGACACCTTACTTTCCCTCCACTCTCTGGGGACCTCTTGCTTTCGCAGAGCCAGGTTGAAAAGGTTTGTCAGGACTTCAATAAGTGCCTCCCCTCCATTTTTGAGGAATTAGTTCGGAATTTCATCAGTCCCTCCCGCTTTACCATTTTTTAATTTCGAGACCACGTTCCGCACTTCTTCTGCCGTTATTTCGCTACATACACGATTAGATAGGTTCTCCTCCACCAGTGTATTTCTTTTTGGTGGGGACCCACTGCCCCATCGCCTATCGTTTATCTTTTCCCAGTGCTTGACTAACTCTGAAGCGATACGGCCTTTATCTTCTGTACTTTCCCCATCCACTTTGATACTCTGCACACTACTTTTCCCCCGTTTATTTACCCAGTTCCAAAATACGTTTGAGCTCGACCCCCCCCCCCTCCCCCCCCCCCCCTCCGTTTTCTTTATTGGTCTGGCAAGACTGCAATTGCGCTCCTTCCTATTATTATTCTTTATCTCATTCACCTTTTTCCGTGCCAGTTCATATTCTCCTTTCATTAGTCTCGTGTCATTGTTATCCACCCCTTTAAGCTTCCTACTTCTGTAAGCAGCGCATTTTACCTTCCTTTCTTTTATAACCTTTTTCAGTCCCTCGTTAACCCTGTATCCAAGCTCTCTCGTTGGGACCCTCACCCTTCCTATACAATCCTTCCCTGCCTCTGTTAGGCTATTTACTATGCCATCTGAAATACTCTGGACATTTGCATCCCTAGGTATACATTCAAGATTTGGTTTTAGTTTTTCCCGAAACTGCTTCCAGTCGGCTCCTTGTTTTAGTCCCCAAACTTCCTTGAAGGTATTTCTGTCTCTATTCGTCTTTTTGCCCATAATCTTAACTGTTATCAGGTTGTGATCACTACCCAAGTCATTTTTTCCCTCGTCATCTATTTCTACATCTATAACCTCCCTCCATACGCTAATGTCAGTGAGTATATAATCAATTATTGTTTTCTTATCGTTCCTCTCCCAGGTCCATTTACCCTTACATTTCGCATCCCTGTTCAGGATCTTTAAACCAAGCTCTTTTGATAGGTCCAACATCTTCCTCCCATTCGTGTTAATTTTCCTATCACCTCCCTGTATGCCCTCCTCCTTATCCCCGATGTGCCCATTGAAGTCCCCCATTAGGACAATACTGAACCCTCTGCTTTCAAGCTCTGTGATATTCGATCTAGGAGTTGTATATATTGAATCATTCCACTCGGGCTTACTTCCCTCCACTGCTAAGTATACAACACCAACGGCAACACTCCTGCTTCCTAACTTGATTTTTGCCCAGACTATTTCGTTGGATACTGGAATCTGAGTCCTTGCTTCTGTGAGATCTGTAACCAATGAGGGCTGTAATTCCTCTTTAGCGTAGATGCCAACACCCCCACCCCGTTTCTGACCCTCAGTTCGCCCAGCTCCTATCCACACGCAACCCTTCATCTGATCAACCCGCTCATCCCGTCGTATCCACGTCTCACTTAGACCCATTATATCGAAGTCTCCTTCGTCCATCATTGTTGATATTTCGCTTACTTTCTTGTGCAGACCCTGGATGTTGCAGTACCCAAACTTAATGAATCTTTGTTTTTTTGTCATCACTGGCACATTATTATAACCCTGGTATGTCCCTGTGTTGTGCATGTTTGTTGTTCTTCCTATGTTCCCAGCATTTGAGCCCCTCTGGGTTATCGGCTGTGGTCCCCTACCCCCCTTTTCTCCAAAAAAGGCCCAGCCACCTGTAAAATTTTTTGGCCCAACAGGTCTGTACCCATCCTACTTAAATGCAATCCGTCTCGCCCATACAACTCTCCTTGTCCCCAGAATGAATCCCAGTGGTCAATGAAATGTATTCCCAAGTCTTTGCAGTGCTCTTCCAGCTCCTCGTTTAGTGCCATAATCCGCGAGTTCCTCTCATTCCCACCACCCATAACAGGGAGCACCCCTGAAACGATGATCCGAGCATTCCTGCTAAGTAGCTTACTAATTAGGTCCTTGTATGTGTCCACCAAACGAACTGATTTCCTCTCCCTTCTAAGATAAAGATTTGAACAACGATTGCCTGTCACTGGACTTTTCAGAACGCTAAATCGTTTTGGAATACAAACATTTTCGTCTGTAATTCATTGAAATGGCCGAACGGAGTTTATCGGTAAATGACGTGCCATTTGGCGCTCACAGTACGAGCTGAAAATGTTTGTGAACATGCTCTTACAGTTTTAAAAACTACCAATTGCGGTTTTTTCAAACGAAGTAGCTTTACTTTCGAGTACACGTAAAATGTGTCGTTACAGGTAATGCCGTACTATGATCACAAAATTGATTGACAATGTTCGTCATTGGAAGAGATTTACAGGAAAGTTAGCTCCCGTTAATTTCCTAATGCTGTAAGTAAATTTATTACTTTCCAATGTGTGATTTACAGAGATTTCCGGGTTTGATTATAAACGATAACTTCACAAGTGAATTATGCAATCAACTACTGTGTCATGTATCCATGAGCGCAAATGAGGACGCTTTGCCGTGGGTGTAATGGGGACTTCATTGTTTTGTTTTTTTACTTTTTTAACCCTTTACCTAACATGAAAAGCAGACGACACTTGCAACAAAAATTCTTAAATAACTATTATTTTCATTTTTTGTCTCAAAAACATAAGTTATGACCCCTCATTGGAACGAGCTCGACGAGATTGTTCCAATGAGGGGTTATAGCCTATGTTTTAGAGACAAAAAAGGAAAAAATAATGAAAATTAATTGGCGATTTTTGAGAATAGATCTGGCCGTTATGTTAGGTAAAGAGTTAAATAATATAATTATCGTTAATAATGAATAGTAATAAACAGAGTAATCGCTTGACTGGACTGGTTACGTGAAATAATTCATTCGAGGCGAGGGACTATATTGTAAAACACTCGTACGCATTCGCGCACTCGTGTTTGTACAACGCCCCTCACCTCTCATGAATTATTTCACGTAACCAGTCCAGTCAAGCAATTACTCTCAATGTAACTTTCACACTAAGGGTACGGGAATTTCATATAAGAACTGAAATTTCGAAATGTTAGCGAATTTGTATAATCGACGTGTGCATCATGTCACAAACTTCTGGCATTTTCCTGTTGAATAGTACAATAATACAGAAGCTGGCTTTTTAGAATTTTCTTCCCAATCAGTTTGAACGTTTGACTATTATTCTCTGTTGAAACCCATTTAACCCTTTACCCAACGCAGACGATAGCAAAATTTATTATTTTAAATAACATTTTTTCAAATTTTTCAAAATATTTCAACAAAACCACATCATGTGACCCCTCGTTGGAACGAGCTCGACGAGCTCGTTCCAACGAGGGGTCACATGATATGGTTCTGTTCAAATTTTTTTAAAAATAATATTTTTTCAATTGCTGAATTTGCATATTACGCGGGCAGATGCGGGCGATTCGTCGGGTAAAGGGTTAAAAATACCAAAACGCCCATTTCTCCATCATTTGTTGTTTTGTAACTTTTTTTCTGTTCATTATATCAACAGTGTGTGCATGTCGACATATAATACAGACTCTATACTTTCATTAATATAAAAAGTCTAGAGAGCAAAATTTTAAAATTTTTCAGGAAACAAAAACTTGCAAATTACTGTAGAAATACGTCTCGCTAACCGAAAAACCAATGTGAACATTTTGTGTTGGCAGGTGTGATACTCATAGATATTCTTAATGAGGGATTATTTGTGAACTAGTTGCTTTTAATTAGCTTAACATAAAAAACAAGTTTCTTTTTGTTAATTTAAAAAACGAAAATAACACACAGCTCTGAGAGCTGTCTGTTGTTTTCGTTTATTATAAGTGACAAAAAGGAAACTTGGCATTTTCTGTTGATCCCATAGGTGTCTTCTCAACGATTACTTGTTTCCTAATTGGATTTTTTTGGGGACGCGGTGGCTCAGTAGGTAGAGGTGCAGGCTGCAAGCCGTGAGGTTCTCGGTTCGAATCCCACCTGCGGCAACCGCGTTGTGTCCTTGGGCAAGACACTTCACCCCAATTGCCCATGTGGGGGCACGGTGACGCTGTGTACTAAAAGCGTACTGCACGTTAATGGTGCACCTGTCTTCAACCAATGCTAGCCCTGCTTGTGTGGAGTTGGTATGTTGGGGAGCTGACCGTTGCTCGCCGTTGCTCGGTGGTTCTCTCCGGGTACTCCGGCTTCATCCACCCGTAAAACTGTCATGGTCGTGATTAGCCATTGTGCAGAAATATATGACCTTAAACACCAATAAATAAATAAATAAATTTGATTTTCTTCGCGCGTTCATTAATTTCAAGGGAGATAGCTTGAAAGTAGATTTTCATGACGGTATATGTCAGAGATGTTATTCGTCTCCTTCTCTATGTAATTGGAGATATAAAACAGTTTTCCTTCAATAATACACACTTCCAAAATAGTTCTCTACGTCATAACGTCAAACACGCATCGTGCTTATATCCGGTAGAGTAGATAAATCCCCATTTCTCACAGGTGAAAAAACCCGAATTATCTCTCCTGACTGTACTTTTACATCTTAGTTTTCATTTGCTTGGGGTATTTACGTAGCTGGGGAGGAGGGCCCTTCGCCCCCACCCCCCCCCCCTCCCTTCCCAAAAAAAAACATTGGCCTAATGCAACTTTCACATAACATACCCAGCACTGAAATGATCTCCCGTATAGGGCTACACAAGCTATAAATGCCTCACAATCGCCCCATAACGGCCTCCTAAACATCATGCCCAGACCAAACAAAAAAAATGGATAGGGAACCCTACCTATTGTGGAATCCTGTCTTGGGGAAATCCTTAAACACTTTACCTAACAGGATTGAATGGTGGACTTTGTGAAAGGCGCTGGCCGGTTTTGGCCGTTACGTTGCGTGAAGGATTAAAATAAAAAGGTAAATGAACTGTTAAGCCTTTGATCCCGAGAGATCGGGGGTCCAGGAACATGATACTTCCCAACTGCATTAAGTAGGATGGCTGCTGAGTGAAAATGTGGGGTACACCAATCAATATTTCTAACGTGCAACCCAAGGCTGCACGTTGAAAATATTACTTGGTATACCCTCAACTAATGAATATTATTAGTTACCCCGTGTCTGATCACGTGGTACGGGTTCTCACCTACCCGAAGCCAGCCGTATCCCATGAGGCCGAAGGCCTCATGGGATACGACTGGCTTCGGGTAGGTAAAAACCTGTACCACGTGATCAGACACGGGGGTAACGAATATATCTATTGACTTTCCGTTTTAGAAGTACAATCTACTTCATGTGTGAACACACACAGCATGAGATCTTGTATCTTCCATTGTTGAGCCATACAGGTTTCTGTGGATTTTTTGTGCAAAAGAGTTTTTGTGAAAATATGCCGATATCACTAGTATAAAAAAAATTATTGAATTTCTTTTTTTCTTTTTTGTCTCAAAAACATAGCTTATTAACCCCATTGGAGGGTACTCGACAAGCTCATTCCAATAAGGGGTCATGAGCTATATGTTGGAGACACAAAAATTAAAATATAATACATGTACACTGTCAAACTGGAATGACGCGTCTTCTACGGGGTATGGACAATTTGTAGATTTCGGAACGAGGCTTCCACTGGGTATGGGAAATTTGTCAGTGGCTGGGCGGACGTATCGTGGGTTTCAATGAATATGGTCTCATACCACGTATCTATCAACCAATCAAATCAAAAAATTCACTTTAGTCAATAGATAAAGTATCTTCCAATTGCTGCCATTGAACTGACACTGAAGACACCACAAGAGTTCAAAGGGTTAACAGAATCAAACAAATCATGACAGACAATACTTGTGGCTATATAAGCATTGTCTCATTAATGCATAATGGACTATAATATCTCCTCGTTTGTTTGCGTTTCATTGTTCCGCAGATAAACTCACGACGTAATGTACTCATGCCCGGAGGCACAATGTCCAGCCGCGTGTGTTCATTAAATGTCAAAGAAATTCACCACACGACTCGGGCATACACGGGAATTTCATTTAGATTGAATAATGAAGCAGAGAAGAGATAACCTTATTCCTGCTAGATCCACAAATTGATAACGGCAAGTGTGGATGGCGATCAAACTTCACCGATCATTCACGTTAATGATTCTTTTCCCCTTTTGTCCTGGGGCGTTGCCAGTAGGTATGCATGGGCGTGTGACACTCTCGTCATATTTCCGGTTGGCAGGGGCGTCTTGCTAGGGACAAATCTGGGGGGGGGGGGGGGGGGGGGGGCGCATCGGTAACACCATCTAAGCGGAGTGCCACCATCGGTTGGCGCGTAGCGTGCCCCAAAATTTTGGCAAAAAAGGCCTCCCAGATTGCCGGAAATGGCACTTCCCAGGCCTTCACCGAAAATATTTTGCTGGTGATGATATTCATTACCTGGTTAAGGCAGGCGTGGACAACACTTCTAAAGCGTGGATTACGACCACTCCACGTCGACTGTACTGTATCAGCACGTCTCCTCTACAGGACACTGAGGATAGAAGAAGCGTCCAAGTGGTGTGGTTCCGGAAACTATTTTGATTCCGTTTAAGGAATATTCCGCGTTTTTGACTAAATCTCCTGAACCGGCACCGAGTCCCCGTTGAATGGCTCGAGTCCAAAAACTGAGAATATAATTGTTGAGTGAAACTAACATTATTTGAAATATTCCAATGTTGTAAAAAGTTTCAAAAAACACATGTCTGACTGCTTAGAAAGCGATGAGAAACGATTCGCCATTCGATTTGATTTTAAATCCTCTCCTTGATTCAATTCCAGATTCGACAATTAAGATTCGCAGGGTTCTAATTCACAAATGAACGACTCAGAAGTAGTGTTGCTGCAAAGACAGATTTCTCTCCATGGACTAGAGCCCTCCGCAGAAGGAGACAATTTGATGGTACTCGATGGCAGAAAATAACTTGCACAGTGCTTCTGTGGCGCCTCGTGTCAATCATGTATCGTTTCGTTATGACTTGAATTACGCTATGAACACATCTGTATAACACTCACTGCGGAGATGACCATGGGCAGTGACATGTTTATGCTGGCCAGAAACTTTCTGGTGTCAAGTGGAATTTTTGTTGGGTGCCACATGAATTGTTTTGGTGCCAAACAAAATATTTTATTGCCAAATGGAATATGAATGTAAACATACATACGTACATACATACGTACATACATACATACATACATACATACATACATACATACATACATACATACATACATACATGCATGCATGCATGCATGCATGCATGCATGCATGCATGCATACATACATACATACATACATACATACATACATACATACATACATACATACATACATACATACATACATACATACATTTTATTTTCTCAACTTTTTTCCAATTACAACATACATACATACATACATACATACATACATACATACATACATACATACATACATACATACATACATACATACATACATACATACATACATACATACATACATACATACATACATACATACATACATACATACATACATACATACATACATACATACATACATACATACATACATACATACATACATACATACATACATACATACATACATACATACATACATACATACATACATACATACATACATACATACATACATACATACATACATACATACATACATACATACATTTTATTTTCTCAACTTTTTTCCAATTACATGGAGTGAAGTTGCCTAATTTGATACATATACATGAAAATAATACAGGCACATGTCCGGGAGAAGGGAGTAAACATATTAATAGGAGGAAAACTGTATGGGCATTCTCTCTCTCTCTCTCTCTCTCTCTCTCTCTCCTCTCTCTCTCTCTCTCTCTCTCTCTCTCTCTCTCTCTCTCTCTCTCTCTCTCTCTCTCTCTCTCTCGCTCAGTAGCGGATAGTTATCTTTATAGTTATCATATAAACCTAGCTTTTTAATAACCATCCCCCTCCGCAACCTATAGAAAAGAGCTTATTGCTGACTAAACGAATGGCGAATGTGCATATGACTTCATTATTTTGGTTCTGTCGCTGTGTCCGGGAGGGAGCAAGTTAAGTAGTTAGTTTAACTAGCATAACATTTGCAAGTGATATATCATTATCAAGGGTTGTTTTACATACTAGCTGAATTTTATGGAGCAACCTGCAACATATGCTCTTTAATAACAACATGTAGCATTTACCCGCCGTTCCCATCCCTTACAAGGCACGCTGATGCGAAATAATGTAAGAGCATTTGCTCGACAACCAATTAAAACGACAACCAATTAACCATGTGTCGTCCTTTGAGTGCAACAAGGCGCCATCTGCAATGCTAAAGCAGTGCAGATAGCGCCTTGTAGAACTCAAAGTACCATATTTCATTTACCATTACCTGCATCTTTTAAGTATATTAGTTGCAAAAACCTATAAATAATAAAAATACAGATCATAAAAAACTAAAACAAAATAAATAAATAAATAAATAAATAAATAAATAAATAAAAGGCTATTATTTACATGTACAAAATAATTTCATGATCATTATTTACTCACTGTTTATTCACTGCAAAGGAACCAGTAACATATAACTTATTATCCCCCAGAAGGGTTATAAAAAGGTTAAACAAGATGAAACAGATTAAGTAACAAAGAAATGTTTTAATGAGAATCATGCTGAATGGATAATCTGTTAATTCAGTTGACCTGTAACAGAGAGCCGTTATTATCTCTGTTCCAAATAGATTACTAATAATACTTTATTGTCTTTCATTCCCTTACACGGGTATATGACAACTATCAATGAGAATATATATATGCACACAATAAACACAAACAGACAAAATGCAACAATACAATAAAACTTTTAAAATGGGAATATATGTACCTGGCACTAGCAACACCTTGGGTCTTTTTTAACTTTTTGCAGTTGCCTGGGCATCCACGCATTTTTTAACGAATTATGGACATACCGTACGACTATAGGTGTTATGTGAGAATCAAAAGACCCGATTAACGTCTTTTCTAGAACTTTGTGACTTATGACTTCGGCCTGGCCGGTGTCGTCAGACTGTGATTTTATCGAAAACGAGGCACAGAAATAATAAACCACAAATCCTTTGAGACCTACCAAAATTATATTTTTGGTGCCAAATTATGGTGTTAATGATACATTTTGTGGGCCAAAGTCACTTTTTAGTGCAATTTGCACCACAGACACCCGAAGTTGAACAATATTTCTAATATTTAATGTTTTTTTTCAAGTACACAATGACCACAAGTAGTTTATATATACCCGAGTGCCTATATTTTTACTACATTTTAGTAGCATAGCTGATAGAAAACAAACGCTTACTCGTCCTCTTATTTTCTTTTGTACCATTCTTCTCTGTCAATATTAGTTTCGCGCATGACCTGTTCCTGTGAGGTTGTTATTTATTTATTTATGGAATTCATTGCAGCTTAATTAAAAGCAACACGCAAATTGAAGCTAATGGACAACTACACTGGTTATAAGACTGATACACCCCGAGGCGCAGCTGAAGTGGATGTCAGCTTCTAAACCAATGTAAATTTCCAGACATCCTAAAATATACGCGGATAATTAGTCTGTGTGAAACACACAGACTATTGTTTTTGCACGTTTCTTTTTCTTTTTTTCTTTTTCTTCTTTTTCTTCTTCTTCTTCTTCTTCTTCTTCTTCTTCTTCTTCTTCTTCTTCTCCTGTCTTCTGTCTTCTCATCACTATTTTGTCCGCAAGATAACTCGAAAAGGAATTGCCCTATCTCGTTGATTTTTGGCATGCTGATAGACAGCCACAAGGTCCATCTATGTTTTCCAGATTCCTGGGGTATCGGGGGTGTCTGTAGGGGTGTTTTGAAAGTGGGTCACGCCCATATCTCAGGTGTGGTATAACCTACAGACCTGGGACCGACACCAAATGAGTCGACACTCGATGGAGGTTCAAAATATGGGTCAAGGTCACGGAGGTCACCTAGGGGTCATTGGGTGCATTTTTCATAATTGCTGGAAATCACATTTTTGACCCCCTAAAGCATTCCTGATGTACACACATGCATTTTGACGTAAAAAAAGTGGGCGTGGCCCCAAATTTTTTAAAAGTGGGTCACGCTCATATCTCAAGCATGGTATGACGTACGGACATGGGACCAACACCAAATGAGTCGACACTCGATGGAGATTCAAAATATGGGTCAAGGTCACGGAGGTCACCTAGGGGTCATTGAGTGCATTTTTCATAATTGCTGGAAATCATATTTCTTGACCCCTTAAAGCATTCCTGATGTACACACATGCATTTTGACGTAATAATAGTGAGCGTGGCCAAAATTTTTGAAAGTGGGTCACGCTCATATCTCAAGCATGGTATGACATATGGACCTGGGACCAACACCAAATGAGTCGACTCTCGATGGAGATTCAAAATATGGGTCAAGATCACAGAGGTCACCTGGGGGTCATTGAGTGCATTTTTCAGAATTGCTGGAAATCACATTTTTTGACCCTTAAAGTATTCCTGACACACACACATGCATTTTTACGTAAAAAAGTGGGTGTGGCCAAAATTTTGAACGTGGGTCACTCCCATATCTCAGGCATGGTATGACCTACAGACCTGGGACCAACACCAAATGAGTCGATACTCGATGGAGGTTCAAAATATGGGTCAAGGTCACGGAGGTCAACTAGGGGTCATTGAGTGCATTTTTCAGAATTGCTGGAAATCACATTTTTTTGAGTATGGCCCAGTAGGCCACAGGGTTTTCAAAGCCTCCAATATCCTGATACAGTAAGATCTCCCCAAGCAATACGATGTTATGTTCACACTGGAGACTATGTAAACACCAGTGGAGTAATCTGTCAAAATGAAATCTGACCTTGTCATCATAATGGGGTGTTAGTTCCTGAAACTAAGTTGAGAGAAACCCTTTGCCTTGCAAGGAAATAAATTGTAAATTATTCAGTTCACTGCTTTTAACCCTCTCCAGACTTCTATGTGGATTGCACATATTTTATTTCAGGCAGAATAAACTTAACCCTTTCCATAAAACTGCACTGAATAATTGTTGAAACCTATCTTATTCAGTTCAATGCTTTTAACCCCTCTCAAGACTTCAATGTGGATTGCACATATTTTATTTCAGGCAGAATAAAGTTAACCCTTTCCATAAAACAGCACTGAATAATTGTTGAAACCTATCACAAAACTGTCAGGGTGACGGTAACAATGCAATACTGGCATGGTCGACTGTACTGTTAACTGTGTTAGTGCTATGACTGTTTAAAACTAATTTGTTAGAGGAGTTCTATAGTCTTTCACTGCGCTCATCTCGGTCTCACCGAGAGTGCAGAAACCTTTGGTGTTAAAGTGCCATTAAGAGAATGTCTCTGATTTGTGCCGTTCCATCCCTCCGGAGTGCAAAAGCAGGTACTGTCAGCTGAGAAACTTAATGTTTTTCGCTTTATTTTCATAACATTTAATTCTATGTGGAATGGGACACCTTTTCAGTGTGCCTTCCAAAGTAAGGAATTCTTAACCCTTTATCGAACATAACAGCGAAAAACGGTCAACATTATTCACAAAAACGTCTATTCAGTTTTAATTACCTTTTCATTTTTGCTTGAAAAAACATAGCTTATGACCCTTTATTGGATTGAGCTCATTTTTTAAAGGATTATTTATTTATTGGCGTTTTAATGTCACATATTTCTGCACGTGCATGGCTAATCATGACCACGACAGTTTTTAGGTGGAGGAAGTCGGAGTACCCGGGAAGAACCACCGGGCAACAACGAGCAACTGTCAGATCCCCCACATACTAACCCCACACAAGCAGGGTTAACATTGGTTGAAGACGGGTGCACAATCGATGTGCAGTACGCTTTAGAACACATCGCCACCATGCAACCACGTGGGCAATGGGGTGATGTGGCTTGCCCAAGGACAGAGTGAGGACCTCACGCCTTGCAGCCTGCACCTCTGCCAACTGAGCCACTGTGCCCCCATTTAAAGGATTAAAATGGAGTATTTAAAGGGAATATTTTAACCCTCTGAAGATCTTAATATGGGGGCATTATTCAGAAAGACTGGGAAATGCATTTTATTACACCTTAATGCATTTCTAAAGTTTATGAATGTATTTCATCACTCAAATTAGTGGGCAGAGACAAAAATATCCATTTCTGATTCGTGTATCAAACCCTTTGAATGCTGGTCACATATATGCCATTTCTGGTTTCTTATAAAAATGTTCTGATTCCTGTATGAATATTTTCTATCCCCTTCCTTTTGCGTGACGATAACTCAAAAGCAAATCATCTGCCCTGGGGGGCGCGGTGGCTGAATTGGTAGAGGTGCAGGCTGCAAGCCGAGAGGTCCTCAGTTCGAATCCCACCTGCGGCAACCGCGTTGTGTCCTTGGGCAAGACAATTCTTCCCCATTGCCCACGTGGGGGCACGGTGACGCTGTGTATTAAGGCGTACTGCACGTCGATGGTGCACCTGTCTTCAACCAATGCTAACCCTGCTTGTGTGGAATTAGTATGTTGGGGAGCTGACAGTTGCTCGCCGTTGCATGGCGGTTCTCTCCGGGTATTATGGCTTTCTCCACCCGTAAAACTGTCGTGGTCGTGATTAGCCATTATGCAGAAATATGTGACCTTACACGCCAATAAATAAATAAATAATTTGTCCTGGGGCTGTTTGGCAAGCTGGTAGCCTGTCACAAGTACTGGCCCAGCTATGTTATCAGGGAACCTTTGGTAGTGGTCCATTGGGCCACAGAGTTTTTTATACCCCCTAATTTCTTTGTAAAAGAAAAGCATCATAAAGAAATAGCTGTTTATATTTATATACACAAGAGAATAATGTAAACAATCAAATTAGAGAGAAGTTGCTATAGATGACAGCCTGACACATATTTACTCTTATCAGCTGTCAGATCAGAATTAAATTCCATCCCCAAACCAAGTTGAAAAAAAACCTTTAGGTGGCAAGAAAATTTGTTTATTATACAGATCTATCTTACAACACTTGATTAATTGTAGTTGAATAAATAACCCTTCACCTTTCATTGCATTTTTTTAAATTTTTTTTTTCATTCTCAATCATAACTCAAGATCAACAAGTTTCGGGCCGAGTGGTAAGCGGCTCTCTCGAAACACTTATCACAATTATGAATTAATGAAATGGAATATTTAAATGGTCTGTCTTTAACCCTCTTCATACTTCACCGCCCTCTTCATACTTCACCGCGATGATCAAACAACATCATTTAACTTATGACGGTAGAACCTTTTGCACGCTTCCTGCCATATTGCCACTCTTTACGCAAATGCCATGATTCAAGAATCCACCATCTTATTTTATGTATGCCTTGTTTAGGGCACTAGATGCTCTTATGGTTAGGACTTTAAACGAGCTCTTGGGGCTTTTAAGTTTTTTATGGCACTATCCCAATATAGAGTCTATGCACCCTTTGTCGGCTCGATAACTCAAACACAATTCGTCCTATCTCTATTCGTTTTGGCATGCTGGTTACCAACAACCAGTTTGCACTCATCTTTGTTTTTTCAGCTAGTTTGAGGCCTTGTGTGTGATACAGTAGGCTGACTGCCTTAGAGGCTTCTAAATCTAAATCATAGTAAATATTTGCTATCATCGCCCAAAAATGACAGATCTGTAGTTGGTGGAGCCATTTCTTTAAAGTTTGTTTGTTTGTAGGTGGTTAACGTCACATATTTATGCACCATGGCTAATCATGACACAACATGGAGATGAAGTCAAGTTCAGTCAATCGTTGATCTACATGTTGCCCATTTTAGAGGACTTTCACCCCAAGCATTGGTGACTGGGTCCTATTTTACTAGTAAAGCTGAACTGGTTTACCTCAGTAAACAAGTGCAGCTTACTTCCCGGGGTTCCCACGGGGAATTTCTTTAAAGTAGGTGTATACATGGGACTATACGGACTGATTTAAAAACTGCTGGAGGTTCAATATATGGTCCGCCTGAAAGAGGTCACCAAGGTCATCCAGTGCATATTATTCAGAAAGACTGGGGAATGCATTTCATTACACCTTAATGCATTTCAAAAGTTCATGAACGTATTTCATCACTCAGCTTGATGGGCAGAGCCAAAAATGTCCACTTCTGATTCGTGTATCGAACCCTTTGAATGCTGGTCACATATAAGCCTTTTCTGGTTTCTTACAAAAAAATGTTCTGATTGCTGTATGAATATCTGTAAATACTATTAACGAAAATCCATTTCTGATTTGTTTGAAAATAATTTACTCCTGAAAATAAGCCTCCATAAATTCTCCTTCTGTATAGTTTATTCCTGATACTTTAACCCTTTTCACACAGACTTGAATTTACTGGGTGCAGTAAATTCTGTTTCTCTAGTTTATATCCCCTTTCTAACTCCGTTCACTTCGAAGTGAGTTTCAGTTTTGTGGAAGAGGAATAGAACATAGGTAGAGTTTAATCCCGGGAACGGGAATTCCCGGGCTCCCGGTCCGAAAGCCGGTCATGATATCCGGGAAATCTATAGCACTGAACCGGGAATCACGCATGGCACTGTTTGTGTGTTCAACTGAAGTTCTCTAAATTGAAAAATCGCCCCACCGTAACTTTATTAGATTTCGCCAGCCCTTCCACGCCTGAACCTTTTACAATCATGCTTCCTGAAGCACCCTTTTCACCAAATCACTGTTGCTCTCAATTAGTTCCGGACGACTCCTCTTCAACAGTAAGATCCTCACTTGCTTCAAAGTTCAAACTCATCTTCATTTTCAGAATCACTTGTTTCCCTGACTATTCACTACCTCTATCAACATCAACTCCTTCTTCACTACCGTCACCAATCTCCTCTGCTTGAAGTAGAGGAGACTGGTGACAGAAGTGAAGAGGGAGTTGCAGCCAGGAAATAGTGGTGATAAAACTAGCGTTTCTGAAAATGAGGTCGTGTTGGAAGCGAGTTTGGGTTTTCACACTTCTCTTAGGGTACAAAAACACATTTTCCTTATGGAGATGGCAGATTGCCAGTAAAAATATGTTAATTTTCACGAAACAAAATGCGTCTTTTACTCTCGTAAATTTTGATGATAGTGTCCGTGACATTTCCCGGCTCTTGGTTCTGAGTGTAATTTCAGTCCTGTTCCCGATACTGTAGCAAACCGGGAAAATATTAAACCCCGAAACAGCATGTTTTGTACGACAGTTCTCTTCGATATTTATTTATTTATTTTCATGGTGTGGTGTATCAATGATAAACAGAAAAGAATAGTTTATTGAAGCAAAAACAGAACCTATGGAGAAGCTGAGTGCACATCCTAACAAAAGAAACAATTAATATTTTGGTTAATAAAAGAAACATTTAAGAAACGAAGAAAAATAATATCAGTAGATGTCGTCCAAATTTCCAAATGAGATTTCGCAATTGAATGGCTGCTGGAAATAACGAGTAACCATAAATTGACGTGTCCATGTGGTTCATTCCCACTAGACCAATTCCCTGTAGACCAACTCCCACGAGGCCAATTCACAAAAACCAATTCCCTTTAGACCAACTGGTGTGTTCTACTTTAAAAATAATTCTATATCAATAATTTGATATATTTATAAATATTTATAAATGTATTTAATGTTATTGATATTCAAGCCTGAAAATAGGCAGTCTGTCATTTGCAGAATGACGTCCCCAGAGGGGGAATTTGGTGATGCTATTCCATACAGTGGGTCAGTTTATCCTCTGGGTATCTGTTTCTGATTATGTTTGAGATCTTGATTTAGGTTGAGGTTCACAGAGGGTAAATTTAGTGATGCTACCCTGCTGTGCAGGGTAGCATCACCAAATTCACCCTCTGGGGACGTCATTTTTCAGATGATAGTCTGCTCATTTTCTGGCTTGTCGATATTTCATAGATGTTGGGCAGATTTTTAAAAATAATTGTTTTCCTAATTATCCTTAATCAAGCCTTAATCAGAAACATTATGTAGTTGGTCTAAGGGGAATTGGTGTAGTAGGAAGACACTGTCCGTGTCTGAAATCCAAATGGAAACCCAGAGGATTTTAACTAGGTGTAAAACAAAACGAGAAAACCTGCAAATGCTGTACACATTACATTTTGAAGACAGAAAATGATTGATAACTCCACACTGAAATATAGTCCCAATAGGCACCTAATGTGTTTTTTTGTCAATAACACAAAAGTAAAAGTATAAAAATACTAGAATTGTCAATTTTCATTTAAACCATTATCATTTTCTTATGAACATTGAACAAAGATTTATCACATCGTGTTGTCATTGATATCATTCGAGAAGGCATAAGGGGTAGGTCCCAGTGGAGCTTCGAGATGTTTTCAAAATCCTATCAAGTGTCTACTTTTGAACCTTTCTTCTATCGTCATTGCATTGGAAAGCCTTGTTTCACTCAAGTGACAAGTTTGTCAATTTTAATAACTTGGGTAAAATATCAGACATAAACTATTTTATTTTTATTTTTTTAAATTTGCATTGGTTGTAAAAAGAGAGATTGCGGCAGCCAAAATGACCGTGCGGGAGGGCTTGAGAAACAGGTTTTTAACTTTTTAGGCCTTATTTTCAATTTTTTTTCCAATTCACTCATCGGCTGTCGTGATATCCTGGGCCGAAGCAATCTCGTGCGATAATTCTTAACCCGTTCAAACATATCTACGGTTCTGTATTTATCACACACCTCCCATGTAACAACCAGTCTACGCGAAAATTGTACTAAAAGCACTATCTAACTAGATAATTGCTCTGTTTCCTTCGTGGACAACAAGCCATCACTGTTAGTTGGCGGGGTACCAACCCTAATTTGCTTTTTTAATTTTAAGGCATCCAATTGGTTGAAACCAATTGACACCGATCAGTGTCACCGTAACGATGATCGAAATTCAAATACTGACTAAACTGCGGGAGGTCTTGAGAAACAGATTTTTAACTTTTTGAGGTCATATATCTATTGTTTATCCAGATATCAAAACAATTCATATTTGTAATTGTACACATTTTAAGTACAATAAGACGGAAAAAAGCAGCGGCAAGTTTCTGTCAGTCGGAAAATGAAATAAAGATGTTTCGTTCTCAATATTGCCGTTTACGATATGTCTTGCGGACAACCGCGACCAAACCCTTTTATCTTATAAATTAACACGCACGCGGAGCATAGATAACGTTTTTTATTGAAGGCCAGTATCAGAAGGAAGACGACACGTATGGGCTGTGGGACATCATTGATATTATTTAACCCTTTACCTAACACGAAAAGCAGACGACACTTGCAAACAAAATTCTTGAATAACTAATTTTTGTTTGTCTCAAAAACATAGGTTATGACCCCTCATTGGAACGAGCTCGTCGAGCTCGTTCCAACGAGGGGTCATAACCTATGTTTTTGAGACAAAAAATGAAAAAATAATGAAAATTAATTGGCGATTTTTGAGAATAGCGCTGGCCGGTTTTGGCCGTTACGTTGGGTAAGGGGTTAAAGTGAGAAGAATGTACCGGGGGGGGACGGGGGGGGGGGGGCAGTGGGTACGTATGTTATATTTTTCGAATAGTGGTTCCTCAAAGTTTAACGCTTTACCTAACGTACACGATATCATTAAAATTTAATATTTTAGTTATTGTTTTCTCAAATTTAAAAAAAAAGTCAACACAAACCACTTCAAGTGACCCCCTCATTGAGATGAGCTCGTTACAATAAGTGGAGAGGGTCACATGTCATATGATTTTGTTGTAAATTTTTGAAAAATAATATTTCTTCTATTGTTTAGTTTGTAAATTTATTGCACGCCTATGCTTTTATTTTCATGAAATACAAGTTTTTTCTGCAAAAACGAAAGCGAACAATAAATACTTTTGAAAGAAACCCGAAATACAATCCGTTTGCCCCTGTTTTTACTGTTTAGAAAATCCTTGTCATGTGGCACATACCCAAGTGACTGGAAATTAGCAGATGCACCTCCAATATTTATGAAAGGTAATCGACTCGATGCCAACAATTACAGACCAGTATCCCTCCTATCATGTGTTGGCAAAGTTATGGAAAGAGGAGTTTTCAAATACGTACTCACTAATTTTGTTGAGAATGACTTATTTTATAACTACCAATCCGGTTTCCTTCCTCAAAACAGTACATTTTTCCAACTAATCGAAGTCTGTCGCAGTCTTTGTTGCGCCGTTGATTCAAGGCAGTTTACTTGTGGTGTCTTTTCTGATATGTCTAAGGCTTTTAATCGAGTGTGGCACCGGGGACTGGTATTCAAACTTGAATATTATGGAATATCTGGCTCCTTGCTTAGTTTATTCACTGATTATTATCCAATAGAAAACAACGTGGTTTAGTGAACCAATCTTACTCCGACAACGGAACTATTAAAGCACATGTCCCACAGGGTTCAATATTGGTTCCCTTTCTTTTTTTTTTGGTGTATATCAACGATATTACGCAGACAGTCTGGTCTCTCTCGCAAGACTTTTTGCTGATGACACGTGCCTCAGCAAAAGCGCATCTTCTGCAACTGAACTAACTAACGACCTGAACCGTGATCTAAATCAGATAAACCTATGGGCTGATAACTGAATTGTTAGGTTTAATCCCGATAAAACAAGCCTGGTTAAATTTACCCTTCAGAGAGATATTTCCTGTCCAGATATCATGTTTTCGAACATTGTTCTGACATGTACTGAAACACGCAAACATTTGGGACTAACCTTACATAGTAACCTGTCCTGGGGTCACCATATCGACTTTATCTGTAAAAGGGCGAGCGCTGGACTGCCACAGCTCAGAAAACTAAAATACACCCTTGACAGGAAAACACTAGACCGCATGTATGTATCTTTCATCTTGCCTGTTCTGGAATATGCAAGTCCAGTGTGGGGATGCACATGCAAATAGCTGTTGAAACGTCTTGATGACATTCATAACGATGCAGCTTGAATTGTTAGTGGGCTAACTGGGTCCGTTTCACGTCAAAATTTATTGTCGAACTTGGTTGGCAGAGAGAGCAGACGATATGCCCAAAAGATATGCCTATTTTATCGAATTGTAAGTGGCTTTGCTTCTGATTACCGTATTGAACTGTTACCTCCGCGCTGTAATGGCATTTCCCCATACAACATCAGGGAGAGGGGGGGGGGGGGGGGGGGCTTCAAATGTTATACCCACTAGGACTCGAACTGAACTTTTAAAGCGATCCTTCATCCCGTCTTGCGTTGATACCTGGGACATTCTACCCGAGTCAGTAAAGAATTCTACTTCAGTGCTCGAATTCAAAAAGACGTTAGGACCTCCAGTTTATAAGCCTCCCGAACATTTTAATGTGGGTAGAAGAACACTTAATATTCTTCACTGCATGATTCAAAAAGAATGTAATGATCTCGATGCACGCAAGTTCAAGAATCATATATCGGAAACATCCTCGTGCTCATGCGGGGGAAACTGTTGAAGAGTTCATCACTTTTCTATGTCATGTCCTAAGTATAACGCGATTAGAAATGAATTATTTGAGAGCATTCGACCGTGCCACATAACAGATACGTCCCAATTGTTGTATGGCGTTGCCAGCCTGAGTAATGATGAAAACACATGTTTGTTCAAAAATGTCCAAAGATTTATTCGCGATTCAAACCGTTTTTAAATTATCGTGTAAATATATAATTTTCGATACTTCTCTATGTGGTCAAGGAACACTATGCTTAGTCCAGCTCACGAATCTCGACAGGCTTAGGTGGGTGTGGTCTATAGTTTCTCCACTCATGAACGTTATCCAAACTTCGTCAGGTATAACTCGTGTTTCTACCAATTGCTCTCCTTCCTGACTTAAATGGTGTCTAACCAGCCTCGATTTGTACTGTTGCACTTTGCTCTCTGTCCGCTGACCTGTCTGAGCCGCAGTCAGAATAGAAGAAGATCCGGGTGTATGTGAGTGTGTAATTGTGTGTGGATCTGCGTGTGTGTGTGAGTGATTTTTGTGTGGATGCACGTGTGAGTCTGTGAATGCATGTGTATACGCGCCAGAGCCAGCCCGAACCTTACCAACTTAACCTAGCTTAGTGGGAAGTTTTATACACCAATTATTTAATTAATGCATGTAAATTATTAGAGCCCTTTTCCCTTCGTTTTTGCCTTATTTTTCTGCTACACATTTCGTCCCCTGAGTTCCAATGTTTTCTATGTCCCTACTGGCACATAGAGCACATTGGAACTCAGGGAACGATTTGTTCGTTAATGCCTTTGTTCTTTTCCTTTTCTCTTTTTAATCTGCAAAATAACATTATTATTTTTGTACATTGTCAGCTGCTAGCATAACATACTGGATTGTTAATGTAATGAGGCTTAGCTAAGTGTTGAGCACTTGTCCTCCAATCCCTTTGCTTTCTTTTTTGCATAAAATATGATTAATCTGAACAATAAATATTTTTTATTGTCCTTGAACAATTTACCGGACAATTAAACTATTTCATTTTTTACGTTTGGGTTATTTTTGGCAATGATTTGTGCATTCACAAATAATTGTAAAACCGTCTCTTTTGTAGAGAAACAAAAAGTACATCGTTCAGTGTCGGAAATCTTCCATTTATAAAGTTTGGCGTAAGTAAATAATGCCGATTGTAAGATTTTATTCTGTCTATATTCACAGAACGACACGATGTGTGAATGCGTTCGTCAATACGACACCAGTACCAGCGCGGAAGGACAAGACGAAAGACGCTGACTGCCTCCAGTTCTATCATTCCACGATGGCATGAGTGCAGTATTAATGAACGCATTCAAATCGTGGCGTTCTGTGCTTATTACACGCTTCTATATAATTATCATTTTCTAAATTCATCGCGAAAAATTCGGTCTTATTTGTAGAATTTGACTGTTCTGACGTCTGTTTGAAGTAAAAACGAAACAAAAACTCAGCTGTGATTGGCAGATCGATACGTTAACAGAAAAAACATAAATGAAAATTGTGTCCAAATTGGTTATTTGTTTGTATTTTTAAGAAATTAGCTGCTGTTATCTGAGAGATATTAAGTTCGTTTCAAAGTCAAAACTTGAGTGTAATAAAATCACTCCCCATTTATAGAATACGTTTAATTTCGACAGTTTTGGTGGATTTGAACAAAAACATTTTCTAGTTGACATCTGATTTATGGGCTGTCACCGCAGCTTCCAAATTGATTTGGATTAGACTGTGACGTTCTGATTGGCCGATTACGACAACGGGCGGATTTTGGTTCTTTTGACGTATCTTTGACGTCAGATGGAAAAATAGTCCGTCAACGGAAATTCGTATGAAATATGTGTTCCGTACGGATTTGTATATATGGAACTGGGGGAAAAGTAATAGGCTTGTAATAATATTTAACGCTTTAGGAGTGCGAAAACAGACAGGCGTGGGAGGATGCGCAGTGTTACAAATACTACAGGCAAAGCAGACACGACGATGTTGTTGCCTTGGACTGAATCTTGACTGCAGTCGCGTTAAAAAAACAAAAACATTCAGTACATGGAGAGTGGATTGTAACTAAATCACCCGCGGAGTGGAGTTATCACCCAAGCTATAACTTTCAAATTCTGTACATATCGACAAAAAATACAAGCAATGTTTCAGCCAGTGGACCTCCGGGTTTAACCCGGAGTTCCATTGACTGAAACTTTGTGCTGATTATGCTTTGCAACAAATTTGTAATTATTGTTCGGACGGAATCTCCACTCTGCGGGTGATTCAGTGATAATACACTCTCAACGTACTGTAAACATTCTAAAAGCACTTGCTTTGATCACCTGTCATAACTTTAGCATCCCCAACAGCGCATCTTAATAAATTTAGGTACACCTTAATTTACAATTCTTGTTTTGACACAAATGACGAACTGATATACTACTTTAAAATTGATTCGTTCGAAGCATCATCCCCCACGCTCTTTTTCTGTACGATTGTGGGTGGGTCCGAAATTTTGCGACAGAAACGAAAACCTTTTTTATTTTAATCAAACTTGTTCGCGTCTGATGGTCTATGCTTCACTAACTCAACACAACCACAAATACTGTGCAAATAGCCAGTCTGTCGCTAGCAGGTTTATTTACAAACTTTTAAACTCTTAAACTTTTACAAAACTTTCAAAACATGCATGCGTCATCACTTCAAAAGCGATCAAAATATCCCCAGTAACACTGACATAGTCGGCCAGGAAAAACATAGATAAAAACCCTTTGATTCAAGGACAAAAGAACTATGAAACCTGTGTCTCACGCCCGAGTGCATCTGCCAGCTGCAGGGTAAGCTGTGGTACAAAGCTTATACAACACTTGTAAAAACAGATAAATATCAGTCTTTTCTTATTTGATTTAAAAATCCAGTGTGAACCTGCTGAAAGAATTGGCTAAAGTGATCACACGAATTCACTCAACTGTGTTCAGGTGTTCAGAAAACACCTTAACAATCATTGGTCGGCGTAATAAATCACCGACCATGACTATTCCCAAATTAGGCCAGGCCAAAACATTTAATGTTTATTAGTTCCGCTCAGACAAAAGTTTCGCGCTATTCTAGCGAAACGCGCGCAACTATAATTTCCGTGAACTGTAGTTTCGGCTCAGAAAGAGTGCATTGTAACGTGTCGCCTGGAATGATTTTATTCACATAACGTAAATAATGTGACATTTCTACGTGAATTTGAATAAAACATTTCTTCACATGTATTGATCTAAGTTAAAATGGTTGACAGTTTTGTCTCTGAGATAGTTTATCGCTATTTCTGACATAATTGAGCTTGAATAATTTATTTGTCGTTTGATGAAGCTTACTGGAGGGTTTTCTCATTAGAAAGAGTCGTAAATGTATAAAAATGGTGCTCTGGATAGAATCAGTAATTTTGCAGTCACACTTAACGCTTTACCCAACGAATAGCCCTCATCCGCCCGCGTAATATGCAAATTCATCAGCTGAAAAATATTATTTTTTCGAACAGTTTCAACAAAACCATATCATGTGACCCCTCTTTGGAACGAGCTCGTCGAGCTCGTTCCAAAGAGGGGTCACATGATATAGTTTTGTTGAAATGTTTTGAAAAAATTTAAAAAAAGATATTTAAAATAAATAATTTTGATATCGTCCGCGTTGGGTAAAGGGTTAAACCCTTAACCTAAACTTGAACTATATCCACTTTTGTGAATACCATTGTTTGGGGTGGCGGGCAAGGGTCGCGCTGTAGAGCGCATCCTAATGCCAACACTGATCTTTTGGGTGGGATTATCCAGAGAGAACCAGCGAACATCTGTAACCAGCGATCGTACATTCACCATACTAACTGATCAAAACTGGGCTAAGGTGAAGGTCGCATTGGGTGATGGTATATTTTGCTACCGTACGCGCCCATTAGAACAAACTATGCTATGTGTGTTGCTTAAGGTCACAACCAAGCTCGCTCTCGGGTCACCAGTAAATTTACGTAAGGAATTCAACACTATTATGGGTTTTTTCCATACCAACTTTTCGTGAAGTTTGCACGCAGACTACCACTGATGAAATGTGAGGTCCAATTGCTCACAAAATATGCAGATATTATTTTGTGTCCCATTTATAGATATTCCAATTAGCACGTATTTAACTCATCTTGAGTCCCCGTGGGAACCACGGGAAGTGAAGCAGTGCTTGTTTACTGAGTGAACAGGCTCTGCTTTACTGGTAAAATATGACCAAGTCACCATTGCTTGGGCCCTCTAAAATGGGCAGCATGGATATAAACGATTGACTAAACTTGGCTTTATCTCCATGTTGTGGTCATGATTACCCATTGTTGTGCAGAAATGTGAGACCTTAAACACCAATAAATAAATAAATAAATAAATAAATAAATAAATAAATAAATAAATAAATAAATAAATAAATAAATAAATAAATAATTCACTTTGAAAACATCAACATATTAATACAGTTAGTGGAATTATGTGGCGTAATCATAAAACTACAGTTGTGGTGTGTCTTCATTCATAATATTAAGTAAAAAAACATGTCTACTGGTAATGGTTAACCCTTTACCCAACGTAACGGCCAAAACCGGTCAGCGCTATTGACAAAAATCCCCAATTAATTTTCATTATTTTTTTCATTTTTTGTCTCAAAAACATAGGTTATGACCCCTCTTTGGAACGAGCTCGACGAGCTCGTTCCAAAGAGGGTCATAACCTATGTTTTTGAGACAAAAAATGAAAAAATTAATTATTCAAGAATTTTGTTTGCAAGTGTCGTCTGCTTTTCATGTTAGGTAAAGGGTTAAGCCATCAAATATTCGGTCAAATCGAGTCTTAATTGAGACAACTGAGAAACATTCCATGCGTTGATTCAAAGGTCCGCTTCTCCGACAAACTTGAACATTCCACCCAACCAAGCCTGGAAATAAGCAGACTGTCAACTGCAAAATCAGGTCCCCAGAGGGTTAATTTAGTGATACTACCCTGCACTAAATGCACCCTCTGTGTACCTCAATCTGAATCAAGGTCTCAGGCCTAAACAAAAAGAGGACTGCCAGCAGGATGAATTGGATGTTTCTAGCCCACTGTATGAGATTAATTGGGGATTCCGGCCCACTATATGGGATAGCATCAATAAATTCACCTGCTGGGGACCTCATTCAGCAAATGACAGATTTCTTATTTCCATGCTTGCATCCTACTGAATGTAAAAATACGTGAGGTACTATAGCGTAATTCGTTTAAGCGCTTTTGCGTGATTCGTTTAAGAATTTGAAGGGTGGTTTGAAAGCTTGAGTCATGACATAAATGATGCAACTAAGACCCCAAACCAGGGCATCTTGGCGTGGCAGACAAGTTTCATTATTGTGAGAGATTGACAGGAAAGTTAGCTCCCTTAATTTTCTAAATGTGTCATTTAATTTACGCTAATGATATGGGAATTTCATATAAAAATTGAAATTTAGAAATGTTAGCGAGATTGTATCATCGATGTGCATATTTATTATTCCACAAACTTCAGGCATTTTAAAATACAAAGGCTGGCTTTTTACAATTTTACCCTATCCGTCTGAACGTTTGACTGTTATTCGCCGTTTAAACCAGACCCATTTAACCCTTTGAGACTTTAATCATCCTGACGTTCAAAAGTCACTGGGAATTCAGTTTCTTCAACGTTTTTTTTTAAAATACGACGTCAAACGTCGGGAAGTACAAATAACAAGATTTTTTCACATTAGTGATTAACTGGCTGAGGGCTAGATTAATTTGTGTGGTCTGAATTTGTTATTCAAAACTTGTTTTATTACAAATTACTGGAGAGTGCCCTTAGGCACTCTCCAATAATTTGTAAAAAAACAAATTTATCTAAACAAACTATTATTTGTGTTTGATTGAATATGAAATATAAGCAAGGAAAGTGATGTCTTTTGCTCTGGTATCATCATTTTTTAATGTCTTGATAGTGGCTTCTAGCACTCAACCAGTTAAGAAGTCTTGACAGCAGGATTATATTAATATTTTAAACTGCAATGACATTTGGTTCAACGGTTGTCACTGAGCACTATTCGGGAGAAAATAGGAATTGAGGTTAAAACTTTAAAAAATCGAAAAATAATAACAAAACAAATGACCACAAAGTATCAACGAGCTGTTTGATTTCATACGTCATAAGAAGTACAGAAGTATCGAAGAGTTAAAAATACGAAAACGGCGCTTTCGCCATCTTTTGATGTACTGTAACTGTTTTTGTTTTTTTTGTCATTATATCAACAATGAGCGCATCATGACATATACAGACACCATCCTGTCTATAAATATAAAAGTTTAGGAGGTAGGACTTGCCTTTTTTTCCTGGGAAGATTAAAAATTTACAAATTACTGTAAAAACGCATTCGCTAAACAAAAAAAGCCAAAATGGAGAGTTTCTTATTGTGCTGGTAAATTTGTTTATCCAATCAAATGAAGTTACTAAGAGACATAGACTCCGCAATATTAGGTTCAGGATGGCTGAAAAGCACCCAATATTAATTTAATATTAGGTGCCCGTCAGCCATTTTCTTTTATCATTATATCCACACGCCTCATCATTTAATTTACTCGTACGTACAGGCTGCAGCGCAGTCGTACAGAAGACCCACCACATAAAATAGCCCCGTCCTATAAACATTGCATTCGATTGAATGAAACTGTTATAATAAAATACCAAACCAGCCCAAAACATTGGCGGTTATAGAACAAGTCACGAGTGATTTATTAGAATGCGGAAGCAAAATTACTCCCCTTGTTGCGTATGTAAACATCGTCTGCTTTGTTTACATTTTTCGAGAAGTGCGCATCATTTAACTATTCGTTGAGTTAATTTACCCAATGACATTTTAGCATGCCGTGCATAATAAATACGTCACAGGGCGTTTAGTTGGCAGATACAGTGTCATATACGGCTCAGAAAAAACAATATTAGGTTCGGCTTCGCTCCACCTAATATTGTTTTCTCTTCGCCGTATATGACACTGTATCTGCCAACTAAACGCCCTGTAACTGATATTAGTTGCTTCTTAATAGCTTGCCGCAAAAAGCCAATTTTTTTGTAATTTTTAATGAACGAAACCAACAAACAGCTCCGAGAGCTGTCTGTTGTTTTCGTTTATTAAAACGAACAAAAAGAAACTTATCTTTATTTTTTTAATGATGTCAAAAGGTGTTTTTCAACAATAACGTGGTTCTTAATTGGACCTTGCTTGTCAGTCTGATAATTTCAGGGGAGATAACTTTATCAAAATTTGATTTTCACACTCATTTATGAACCAGTGCGTCATTGCTTAACAGTGTCAGCGCATCGGCCCGATCTACAGACCACCGTCAAAATAGAGTTTGCATTTGGCTAAAATACCAAGGGAGTAAATAATTCACGAGGAAGAACAATTTATACAATTCACATAGAGCGTAGATGCTGCAGGTCGACAATTTCAGTTGATGATTAACCTCCACAAATAGGCATTAACTTCTCTGAGTCATGTTGTTGAATTTATATGAAAAATAATTATCAGTAAAATCAAGTTTTAACCCTTTACCCAGCGTAACGGCCAAAACCGGCCAGCGCTATTCTCAAAAATCGCCAATTAATTTTCATTATTTTTTCATTTTTTGTCTCAAAATCATAGGTTATGACCCCTCGTTGGAACGAGCCCGTCGAGCTCGTTCCAACGCGGGTCATAACCTATGTTTTTGAGACAAAAAATGAAAAAATTAGTTATTCAAGAATTTTGTTTGCAAGTGTCGTCTGCTTTTCAGGTTAGGTAAAGGGTTAAAGAGCTTTAATCTTCGTTTTCGAATGGCTAATCCTTCCCTAATCTTAGTTTCAGAAATTTATAGTCAATCTATTCGCGACAATTCTCACAAACGCATGGTCTTTGTACAGTTTTTTTAAAAATCTGTTTGGTCCAGGTAGGAAAATTTGCTTCATTTCGCCCTTGAAATGAGGATACATCAGATAATACGTAATATTATGCCATGTGAGGTATCCTACCTAGAATTTTGGCGGATTAGTCAGATTAAGTTAAAATGTGAGAAAAATACACCCTCGTATCTCCAGAATCAGTATTCAATGAAATATTGCCTTCTTTTTTCCCCAATTGTGTGACCTTGTTGTGGAATGGTTAATCCTTAAGCACTGAAATCATATTTTTTCTGTCATGGAAAGTTTGTTATTCAATGGCGAGACGACACCACCAATCTCTATGTAACTGAATTGCTAGAACGCTCCTTGAGCACATACAGAATAGTTTTTCAGCCGACGCCCTCTTGGGGATGGGGGAGTGGTGTGGCGGAAGTTTCTATAAATGAACAATGCTGAACAACAATATTTTCAACTCCTCCCAACCGATGACGGATTGATGACGTGAAAGCTGTTACGCTGAGAATGTAGTCACAACGTGACCGCTTTCACTTCATCGCCGCCATCGCGTTTCCCGAGCACCAAAGTTAGTTACGTGCTAATATCTTGGGGGGGGGGGGGGGGCAGAAGTTGCTATGAATAAAGAATCTTCAACAACAACAACAAAACGCTGCAGACGCCTCGCAATCTCCGATGGCTTTTGAAGAATATACTTTGATGTGTGCGAGAAATGAATACAATCTGAACATTTACAATATTTTTCAACTATTATTTATAAAAAAGAAGTGCTAAGATCGAAAGTTGATACTGGGTAACTGGTGTCCGTGCTTGGTAAACACCGTGACGGTTGATGAAGTGAAAGCGTGTACGCTGTGACTACAGTCACAGCATAAAAGCTTTCACGTCATCAAATATCATCAGTGGTATGAGTTTCCGCGTTGATTGACGTGACGCTATCTTGTGGTGGGGAGACTGAGTTGCGACCTTTTTCGCTGACGTTCCAGAAGTCCAGTTGTAGAGAAATCAGTGGTTCCATATTGCATTCAGTATTGACGTAATGAACCTGATATATTAATTAATAATAACACTTTCGCCAGCCGTTGATTTGTCGCGATTTTCATGTAAGGCGATCTGTGCTCCCAAAAGCTACCCCTCCTCACACCTCTTCTCTCCTCACAGCACTCGGATACGAACACTGTGATGATATCTCGTAACACATTCTTTCTAATTTCACCGATAAGTAAACTTGGCCTCTCCTTTCTGTCACTCTTAAACCACAGATCCTTCAGTCTCCCGTCACACTGTCCAATCACATTTCAGTGAATCTTATTCTGTCAGACTTATATTTTGCACACTTGTCATGTCGATACAAATTGAACATTTACACCATTTTTTAACCCTTTACCTAACATGAAAAGCAGACGACACTTGCAAAAAAATTCTTGAATAACTAATTTTTTTTCATTTTTTGTCTCAAAAACATAGGTTATGACCCCTCGTTGGAACGAGCTCGCCGAGCTCGTTCCAACGAGGGGTCATAACCTATGTTTTTGAGACAAAAAATGAAAAAATAATGAAAATTAATTGGCGAAGTTTGAGAACAGCACTGGACGGTTTTGTCCGTTACGTTGGGTAAAGGGTTAATTAATATTGACAAAAAATAACGAGCACGGAGATTGTAAAGTTGATAAGTTTTATTAGTACTCATACCAGGTAAACACCATGACGTTTGATGATGTGTCGAGTGTCTGGATCAAATAGCTTTCTTCGAGGGTGAGCTTGCCCCTTCACACTCTCACATCACTCGTGGATGTTTTTCTCCCACCACACCCCACTTAAACAAAACCAAAATATTACTCGTGTTATGAAAATTTTCTGGTCTACCGATTTGTCTCGGAGAGAATGAATTGCAACTTCGGAAAGAGCATAGGAAATTGCTGTATATACCAAAGGTACATACAGGGAAAACGAGCGTTCGCTCACCCCATCAATGAGGTAACATAGTGACGTGTGAAGAAACAGCTGACATTCCAGTGACGTCACTTTCGAAAGTATAGATTTCGATGACGTCAAGTGGCGTGCGGTGAAGGAAAAATCATCGCCGAGTTGTGTGAGGGAAAGATGGGTAACTGTATTAATTGAAACGAAGTGGGCGCCATCTTGGTTTACAAAATGCAAACGATGATGAAATAGTCCGACGAATTTTTAAATGAGGATAGTCACGTGGAATGGTTAAGATGGATCTGTTTTATGTCTCATCTGGGTATCTTACCGAGCCATGCGTATTTCAATAAGCAGGTGATAGGATAAAATAATGGGCTATAATTTATAAAGCGAATCTATGACGTAAATGACGGAATGGTACGAAGAAAGCACGGAAATGATTCGCTAATAACATATCGCGAATTCCGGAACAGTAACCACGCTACTTGTCCGAGAGTTCGCAACGACTTAGAAATTTATTACAAGGCAGAGTATGCACAATTTCCACTGTGGAAAACGGTCTCATTTTGTGGAAATGCCGAATTTTCACTCGAAAACCATTGATGTGGAAATATCTTGATACACAAGGACTGATTGAATACAACAATGCGCATTTGTCCCTGACCAGTTTCCAGTCAACCTCCCCAACACCACCCCCACCCCAAGTCAGCTGGGTCATTCAAACTTTCGACCATAGTATTATTTGAATGGCTATGGTACTTTTCCAACTGCTGAATGTTTATCTAGTGAAAAATCACATTATGAAAATTGATAGGGATAGAAGTAACCTCATGATATTAAAAGAATATCAATTAAGAAATGAAAACAAAGTATCAAAAAGCTTAAAATTATAAAACTTAAAAAAGGATACTTACGTAACTAAACACTGCAATTAACCCTTTGATACTTTTGTACGTCTTATGACGTACGAAATCCAACAGCACGTTGATACTTTGTGGTCATTTGTTTTGTTATTATTTTTCGATTTTTTAATGTTTTAACCTCAAAACCTCAAATCCTATTATTTCTCGAATAGTGCTCAGTGACAACCGTTGAGCCAAATGTTATCGCAGCTTAAAATACTAATATAATCCTACTGTCAAAACGTCTTAACTGGTTGAGTTCTAGAAGCCACTATCGGGGCTTTCACAAAATGAGGATACCAGAGCAAAAGCCAACATTTTCCTTGCTTATATTTCATATTCAGTCAAACACAAATAATATTTTTTTATATAAATTTGTTGTATTTTGTGGGCACTCTCCAATAATGTGTAATAAAACAGGTTTTGAATAACAAATTCAGAACACCAAAAAATAATCTAGACCTCAACCAGATAATCAGTAATGTGAAAACATATCTTGTTATTTGTACCTTCCGACGTTTGACGTCGCATTTTGAAAAACGTTGCAGAAACTGAATAGGCAGTGACGTTTGAACGTCAGGATAATTAAAGTCACAAAGAGTTAATATCTTCATTGAGCAGTTCGTCGAGCCAAGTTAATGTGAACTCGAAAATAGTCAGCTAAATCTAGAGAGTCATGTCCCTCAGCCTTTGATTTTGAAAATGGGAGGGGCGTTATATACTGCTTTCCCTAACATTTGAAGTGAAGCGCGCTGTTGAGTCCTGTCATAATTCATGGTGTGTTGTTCACATTTCCCTGCATACATTGATTTGTCTCAAAAACATAGCTTATGACCCCATATTGGAACGAGCTCAACGAGCTCGTTCCAATGAGGGGTCATAAGCTATGTTTTTGAGACAAATGTATTCTTTCGCTTATTTCTCACGAATAGATTTTAACCATTTACAGAAAACACATGACATCAACATTTTTATTTTAATTTTTGTTCACCCAATTCTTTAAAAAATTACAACAAAACCATAAGATCTAACCACCTCAATGGAACGAGCGCGACGAGCTATTTCAAATGAGGGGTCACGTGATGTGGTTTTGTTTGAATTTTATTTTTTTTCCTGCTGCACAATTTGAATATATTATTAGTTACACAGTTTGTTGGTGGCCTAATATGGTATATATGGTGTCAGTTAATTCCATATTGGCCTCGCTCGAGGCCAATATGGAATTAACTGACACCATATATACCATATTAGGCCACCAACAAACTGTGTAACGAATGTAACTTACCGACTGCTGCATCGATGCACAGAACTAATAACAACAGCGAACAAAATTAAATGAGAGAATTCTCACAATGTGTAAACGTGTCTTTGCCTTGTTACAATTTATGGGAGAGTGCCTGCAGGCACTCTCCCACAAATTGTAACAAGGCAAATTCATACATACCAAACAGTTTCATTTCGAAGGTAACATGACACACATCCACAGAATATGAAGCCTTTTAAGTTGCCTAACCTGCACTTCAGACCAAATATGAGCTTCCAACACTCAATCTTTCAACTTGAAGCGTTTATCGGCTGCCGCCATTTTGAATAATCAATGAACAAAGGGGAGATTATCCATAGCTGTCAGCGTATATTGATGTTGACAGGCAGTATATGGTTTTATATGCAGGCTGCATGTGACGTCTTTGAACCAATGAAATTCCCAGATACTTGTTGGAGGTAAGATATATAGTCATAATACGCCTTCTAAATATGGTGTTTCTCTCGTCTGAAACGATATTATCATTTCATTTAATGGTAGGCTTCGAGCAACGAATATAGCACGGCGCATTTAATTTTAGTTTGACGGGTATAATGGCGTTTTTTATTAGTTCTGAAAGCAACTAAACTTAACACGCGACCTTTTAGCAGGTCAACAGCCTCGCCACTTCGTCTGACCCAGATCCAAACGCAACTACGTTGGTTTACCTCGGGGCTGGAAAGCGTTTTACGTTTTCCTTGCACACAAAGACAAAAAACTCTAGCAAGCTGTGATAGGGCACAGGAAGCACAAGGTACATTTCAGCCAGTGTTTCAACCAGAAAGTTCGAATTTCTAACCCTTTAACCCTTTCACTGCCACACTCACTTTAGCCATATATGGAGGACCTCTATGTACGCCTGTATACGAGGAAGTTTAATAAAATTTATGACATACTTGAAACTCCATCACCTGATTAATTGTTGAAAAGGGCTTTCTGAGTCCTTCCGATAACTATTCAGATGTTAGGTTTGATCTGTGCATACCAGAACGTGCAGATAATCATCATAAGATATGTGACAATAATCGATTTCGGCAGCGTACGTGTTAAACAACATAATGCGAAAACGCACCAGAGCAATAACAAAAATTCCTATTCACATTTTATTCATTTTTGTCTCCAAAACATAGCTTATGATCCCTCGTTGGAACGAGCTTGTGGAGCTCGTTTCAATGGGAGGTCATAAGCTATGTTTTGTAGCACAAATTGAAATTTTATAGTTATTCAAGCTAACGTTGTGCAAGTGTCGTCTGCTATTCGTGATAAAAAAAAACGTTTCAAGATGAGAAATTAGAAGAACAGTCCAATTTAAATGATTGCCGGTGCAGATTTGAGTGTAAACATGACGCCGGGGGGCGCGGTGGCTTAGTAGGTAGGAGTGCAGGCTGCAAGCCGAGAGGTCCTCGGTTAGAATCCCACCTGCGGCAACCGGGTTGTGTCCTTGGGCGAGACACTTCACCCCGATTGCCCACGTGGGGGCACGGTGGCGTTGTGTACTAAGGCGTACTGCACGTCGACAATGTACTTGCCCTCAACCAATGCTAACCCTGCTTGTGTGGAGTTAGTAGTTAGTATGTTGGGGAGCTGGCAGTTGTTCGACGTTGCTCGGTGGTTCTCTCCGGGTACTCCGGCTTCCTCCACCCGTAAAACTGTCGCGGTCATGATTAGCCATTGTGCAGAAATATGTGACCCTAAACACAAATTAATGAATAAATAAATAACACATGACGCTGGGAGACGACATTTTCATTTTCAATTTTGGACTCATTTGATCGGAACTTTGCCCAATAATCACTTCCAGCGTCTTTATCCGTTTCAAGCTCCATCTCTCTGCTTCTCGTATTGTATAAGATGTGATCGTGTGTGAACTTTGTTTTATGTTTGATGTGATGGAGCATTTACAAAAATTGCTATTCAAATTTTATTTCATTTTTGTCTCAAAAACATAGCTTATGATCCCTCGTTGGAACGAGCTTGTTGAGCGCGTTTCAATGAGGGGTCATAAGGTATGTTTTGTAGAACAAATCGAAATTTTATAGTTATTTAAGCTAGCTTTTTGCAATTGTCGTGTGTTATTCTTGATAAATAAAAACGTTACAAGATGCGAAATTAGAAGCGCAGTCCAATTCAAATGATTGCAGGTGAAGATTTGGGTATACATATGACGCCAGGAGACGACATTTTAATTTTCCAAAAAATTGTACTCAACTCAGTTGGACGTAAGTTTGTCCACTAATCACTTCCAACGTCTATATCCGTTCCAAGTTTCATCCCTCGACTTCTCGTATTGTATTTGATGTGATCGTGTGTGATTTATGACCAGTGTTCACGCTGCTCCGAAACTGATTGGTGCTATATTTTCAGCCATTCTGTATATTTTAGAACCAACCGAAGTGCTTTCGAAGTGATTTATTGCCAAAACGGTAAGGGTGCGGGGGAGGGGGTACTTCCGTGACTGTCTGATCCAAATAAATTGATCGGGTTTGAAAAATGACCTGGTAATTATTTCAAGCCTGAACGGACAATTGGTCACGGAAAGAATCCGACAGAACTCGAAAGTTCTGACGAAATCACCGGCAGGCGAAAAGGGGCTATCACCAAAGTTATATCTGTATGCCACTGATTCAATTAATTGTCAGCCTGGTTGCTATCGGTACGTACTGTACGTAGAGAGTGTAGTATCACTAAATCACCCGCAGAGTGGTGATTCCACCAAAGCAATAATTGCAAATTTGTTGCAAATCATAACAATCAAAAGCAAAGTTCCAGCCAATGGACCTCCGGGTTAAACCCGGAGGTCCATTGATTGAAACATTGCTTACGTTTTTTGTACAAATGTACAGAATTTGAAAGTGATACTTTGTGTGATTACACCACTCCACGGGTGATTTAGTTACAATCCACTCTCCACGTACTGTATACGTGTTGTTGCACTAAGATAATAACAGATAAATCGACTAAGTACTGTTAATTCACTGGGTTTGGGCAGGTTGCGTGTCTTTACCAAAGGCAGTACTTCATTATATAAATACTTCATACCGCAGCGAGTAACTCGCGACGATTTGTAATATTTATGTAATTAAATGCTTCCTTTTGTAAAGTTGATAACCTACAGTGTTTTACTGAAGAAAAAACAATGCCTCATTACCACTCACTGACAATTAACGTTCTAAGTTTGTCCAAACATTATTCTAACACCTTACTGACAAAACAAGTAATATTTTTTTGGGTTTCGCCAACGATCGCAGTCTTCACTTCCACAATGGATTTCCCTCACAAGTGAAAGAAAACTTTTTAGTGCCACAATTTTAGCCCACGGAGATTTTATGATTCCAAATCAACATTTTTAGTGTAATTGTCTAAACTAGCACCCGACAGCCTGTACATTGGTCACAAGCTTTGTCACTTAGGCAAAAACTTTTTTTCAATTATTGAGCGCCATTTTGGCAGGTGTCGTCTAATATTCAGGTCAAGTAAAGGGTTAACCCTCAACCTAACGTAATCCGGACGGCTATTCAAATGAATAGCAATTCAGGTCTTTTTTTAAAAAAAACAATTTGTCTCCAAAACGCAGCTAACGATGGTTTATTGGAACGAGTTCATTGTTATTCAAGAGAACAATAGAAGAGTTCAGCATCTTCCATCTTGATAGTGTGTCCCCCCCCCCCCCTCCCACCCATGTGACCTTTGTTTCCAAAACGAATGACACGTGGAACATTAGTAGTGAACAAGTCTTGTCAGAAAGGGGATGACGTGAACTCGATTCAAAGTTAAATTAATTAATGTTGCCATTTTAAGCGCATGGTCATTTACAGTACATGGAGAGTGTATTATCATTAAATCACCCGCAGAGTGGAGATTCCACCCGAGCAATAATCGCAAATTTATTGCAAAGCATAACCATCACAAGCAAAGTTCCAGCCAATGGACCTCCGGGGTAAACCCGGAGGTCCATTGTCTGAAACATTGCTTGTGTTTTATGTCCATATGTACAGAATTTGAAAGTGACACTTTGGGTGATAACTCCACTCCGCGGGTGATTTATTTACAATCCACTCTCCACGTACTGTATGTTAACCGTTTGAACCCGAGAGCCCTTTTCCGACCCAGGAACACGATACGTCATAATTTCATTAAGTAGAACGGTTGTTAAGTGAATGAGTGGGGTAGCCCCCAGGCTGCGCGTTGAAAATATTAATTGGTTTACCCCGAAATAATGAATATGGACGCTTCCACTTTCTGCCATTGAACTGACATGGAAGTTACCATCAGAGTTCAAAGGGATTAAATTAACTTTTATGTTAGGGATCAGATGCAATATTAATAATATTGTAAATCTGAGTTGAAAGCGAAATTTTAGGTAACGATCACATTGAAATGTGACGTATAGACTAAATCAAGTTGCGTATTTTCGTAGCTTTCCAAAACAAATCTATGAACTACACCCCCGTCCATGGTATAATCTCATAGTTGCGAATGAGGTTGTAGCAGATGATACCGCGAAGGGATTTTAATACACAAGATGTATTTTTGCTCCTTTCTGAAATCAGCAGTTTCTTTCTACGGATGTGGATATCAAATACCTACGATAAGTTATTGAGTTCTTTCCTCCAAGCACCACGGTACCCATTTTATAGTCTTTTGTCTGCAGGTTTTGTTGGAATAATTCATGAGAATTGGATTCAATCCCTAATCAAATCTACACCATATGTCCATTTGCAACAAAATAGTAACTTCAGTGTATCTATACAATGATTCTTCAACCCATACCCACAGTCGGTTTCAAGATAAATACAGACATTCTAGTTTGGCAGCCATTATTAATGACACACCTTTCATATTTTCGAATCAACATAAAGCATTGGGGCCAAGCTGGAGTATAAGCTGGTAGTAATCGTCTATGAGCTTGTAGCAAGATAAGAAAACGCAATTTTTCTGTCAAAAGCTGTACTAAATCGACATATACTTGTAAAAGTTAATAGTTTTGACATACAGTGGCACATTTCGGATCATATCAACGAGAAAAGTGATATTGGCAAGCTTCACATTTGGTTTCCATATTGACTTTTACGGTAAAGCGATAATTATTTCACAAGTGTCTTCAATTAGTCTCAAGAAGAAGCTAGTTGAATACGTTTTGGGATCCCTGTGGGCACAGATAATATTCCCCAGTGCCGAATACGTCTTAATTAGATGTACAGTACGTGGAGAGTGGATTGTAACCAAATCACCCGCGGATTATCACTTTCAAATCAAAGACATATGGACAAAAAACACAAGCAATGTTTCAACCAATGGGCCTCCGGGTTTAACCCGGAGGTCCATTGGCTGGAACTTTGCTTGTGATGGCTATGCTTTGCAACAAATTTGCAATTATTGCTCGGGTGGAATCTCCACTCTGCGTGTGATTTAATGATAATACACTATCCACGTACAGTAAGACCAAACCCCTAAAAGTCGTCCTGGGCTGGTCGACTGAGCTGAAGGAATTATATGACTCAGGCACGGAAATACGATAAGCTGTCCACTGGTCCTATTTACGACCTTTTGCATGATAGCAGAGTCAAGTTTAAATATGCCCTTGGGACATGTAGGACGAACCGCGATAACCACAAAGCCGACGCCCTTGAACAAAGATTTCACGAAAAAGATTTTCGAAAATTTTGGAAATCAATCTCCGGTGGCAGTAAGAGTAAAATAGCCGATACCATTGATGGTGTTTTTGGTGAGGATAACAACGATAATATGTGGGGTGATCACTTTAACCCTTTACCTAACATGGAAAGCAGACGACACTTGCAAAACAATTCTTGAATAACTTTTTTTTCATATTTTGTCTCAAAAACATAGGTTATGACCTCTCGTTGGAACGATATAACCTATATTTTTTAGACAAAAAGTGAAAAAATAATGAAAAGTAATCGGCGATTTTTTTTTAGAATAGCGAGGGCCGGTTTTGGCCGCTACGTTGGGTAAAGGTAGAGGTTAAGACAATCCAGAATTCTATAAATGAATGAACATAAATTTTAAATGCCTCCCATAGAAAACTTTGATGAAACGTTAGTCCCGATATCGCTAACTGAAATAGAGGATATTATATTAAGCTTTCATTCCAGGAAATGGGCGGCCAGGACCACATAACTGCAGAGCACCTGAAATTTAGTGACCCATACTTTCGTTACTTACTTTCGTTATACCGCACTCACTTATGGGTGAAATTTCTTAAGCATAACATGTGCCGCATAACGGTTTGCTATAACAATGCCTTCCGTTTACTTATGAAATATGACCGGTTCTGTAGTGCAAGCACAATCTTTGTCTACAACTCTCTTCCTACTTTCCCGATGCTTAGACGCAAAGCGGCATGCCGATTTCGGGAAAATGTCAACCAACTCGATAATGTTTACACTCATACCATTTGTTCTTCCGACTTAAAATTTAAGTCTCAAACTTTAAACACGGGAACGAGATCTTGTACCTACATACACCCTGAACTTCCAGTACATCTATGATTGCTTCGTTAACCCTATCTTGTATTATCGATACATGCAGTTCTTGATAAATAGCCCAGAATCTTTCCACAATTATAAATTTCGACGCACCCTTTATATATAGTTTATACATGTACATAGTTAATATTTAAGGAATAGTGCATGGCTTGTCGTTGACTACGCCCATATAGTGCCCAGTGAGGTGGTGTAGTTCTCGACGCGAAGCGGAGGGAACTACATCACCTCACTGGGCACTATATGGGCGTAGTCAACGACAAGCCATGCACTAGTCCTTGTATTATATCGAACAACCAGAAAATGCAAATTAACCAAATAATCTACAATCCAAATTGTTAACATGTAATGATGTTTTTATCTTAAACAATAAAGGAGAAATGAGAATAATGTGTGGATATTAATAATTGTTCGACACAATGATACTATTCCTCGCCTCTGCCAATGTCTCACTCCGGGTTCTAAGGGTAGATCACGACTCGTCTTCGACTCGTCGTGATCTGCTCTTAGAACCCGGAGCTCGACTCGGATACATATTTTGTACATCCACATAATGGTAATAATCTCTGTTTATCGGAACGTATCACCTCGGAAAACTTTGCTGCTATTCTTGCGACACTAAAAAAAACGAAGTGTATATTTTTTATGTAAATTGAATTGTCTAATTGGTGGCCGGGATTTTCTGTCTCCATTTTGGATAAATCGTTGCTTTGTACGTTTTTATAACCAGAAAATGCATATAGTGCTAAAAATAGAAAACATATATTGCCCGCATGTTGTGACCCTTCAGCTCTGTGCTGGACAACTACACGGAATAGGGTATCACCTTTCAGCCAATCAGAATGCAAGAAAGTCACGTGTGGTATAACATTTATTAATATTTATATATCTATATTCATTCTTTCTATATGGACCTACATGTAGACTCTGAAATAAAGATATTTTATTATTATTATTATTATTATTATTATTATTATTATTATTATTATTATTATTTTTATTTTTATTTTTTATTTTTTATTTTTTTTTTTTTTTATTATTATTATTATTATTATTACGCCGCAGCCTAGTAGTTTAACATTTACGCTGTACATCCGCGCAATAGCAAAAGGTGTGATGGACTAATAGCGACAGGTTTCACTGTGTTAAGCTGCCCTTAGGTTGAGCCCTAAAATCTGCTGGGGCTCACCGTGGTTGTCGCAGAAGTATAGGTAACGCAATCGTATATACCGTACGTTAAATTATTATTAAGAGAACTCAAGCTGTTTTGATAAATTTATAGCGAGATTGCAATTTGTTTTCTTCTATTAATTACGAAGGCCTCCTTAATAGTGTCTTAACTATATACACTGAGTTAAAAAATTGAAATAATTCCAAGACCTTGGACTAGTGAGTGGCAGCGATTAATATCAGCTTGGTCTGTTTGAATTCTGATATTACCTACGAAGACAACATGTGATGACATTCGAAGACACACGTGTAAGTTTGTCTGCCTCGGACCCCTGGGATATTGGGTCACCGCACAATAAAAACTAAAGTGCTAAAACTTACACTTTCAAGATGTTAAACCCATTCTAACTCTTAGGGTTTGTTTTTAACACTCAAAGTGCAATGCTTTAAGCACTTAGACATTACAATCGTCAGACATCTGAAACTTGAATGAATGGCACTTCCCATGTGTCTAGCATTGGTGGTTCTTCCAGAATCGTCCATAATTTGATTTGCGCTTGGTGGGTACATAATTAAAAGGACACAACGCAGATGACGCGGATCAGGCTCGAGAGTTCGAGCCCGATCCGCATCATCTGCGTTGTTTCCTTTTAAGTGTCACGACATTACACTTGTCAAGTGGTATTATTGTAACACCTGTCAAGTTCTGGGATATCAACACTTGAACAAAGTGCTAGTTCAGCACTTAGTAAGTGTTAAATACAGCACTTCAAGTGTAGTTTTTAACACTTTAGTTTTTAGTGTGCGGCTGAACACCGGCGTACAGCATGCACGGTGAAATATTCAATGTAAATACATTATAATTGTCTAATTACGTCGCATGATGTGACAATAAAGAAATCTGAATCTGAACAGCCGCAAAGTCGCGTAATTCAACGCATCGATACACACGCAGTTATTTTTGTTCCGAGATGTTCGCGATATAATTTATTAATTTATTAACCCTTTACCCAACGTAACGGCAAAACCGGCCAGCGCTATTCTCAAAAATCGCCAATTAATTTTCAAAATATTTTCATTTTTTGTCTCAAAAACATAGGTTATGACCCCTCGTTGGAACGAGCTCGTCGAGCTCGTTCCAACGAGGGGTCATAACCTATGTTTTTGAGACAAAAAATGAAAAAAATTAGTTATTCAAGAATTTTTTTTGCAAGTGTCGTCTGCTTTTCATGTTAGGTAAAGGGTTAATTTGAAATTTTAAACCATTCCTATCAATACAATAGAAAAGAAATTGGTTTTGGCATAACTGTAAAACGTCCGTATTTCACACTCATCTGTACATTCTGTGCGGACACAATTGAAATGCGGCCTTACAAAACAATAGTGTCCTCAAGTTGTTTCGAAAAATGAGTGAGAATTTTCCAGAAAAATGAATATTCAGGTTTGTCTCTATGATGCTACCAGCTTCTCAAATATCAGACTCTGGTTCCAGTAGATAGTCCAATGCTACCAGCTTACATCAAAATGTTGACATGGAGTGAGCTAAAAATTATTTTCAGTGGACAAGCTTCTCTTATTCCCCAGTAACTTTATAAGTATTGTGTCAGTAAGATACTGGAAAACAAGCCAAAAAATAAGCAATCTGTCATTTGCCGAATAAGGTTCCCAGAGGGCGAATTTGCTGATCCTATCACATACAGTGGATGAATTTATCCTCTGGTTACCTCTTTCTGTTCAGGTTTGAGACCCTGATTCAGACTGATGTTCGCAGAGGGTAAATTTGGTGATGCTACCCTGCTGTGCAGGGTAGCATCAACAAATTCACCCTCTGGGGACCTCATTTTGTAGATGACAGTCAGCTTATTTTCTGGCTTGCTGGAGAACGTCAATAACAAAAATGTATCTTAACAGTTATTTTAATTTCAAAGACAGATAAATATTTTGGGCGACAATACGTTTTGTTATTGGATAAATCTCGATATTTGGGGAAATTCTGAGGCCCCCGTGGTAATGTGGCGCGTATAAATGAGACTACCTATACTACAGCCACAGCTTATCAAACCCGCAAAATGAATATATTTGTAAAATTTGAATTTTCCGTAATATTTCAGACCTTCGCCTCCCACGTATAAAAAACGCTTATCTGGGTATCATCTGCTACGACCTCATCCGCAACTATGAGGTTACACCGTTGACGGGAGTGAACTACCATGACAAATGTTAACATTCTAAATGCAATGATATAAATAAAGTCTTCTCAATATCAGCCATTTATAAGTTTGCATAGCTGATTTGTACGTCAAGAAATAAGTGAAAAATGAAGCGATTGCCGGTAACTGTCATAATTGTCTTCGCCTCACACGTGCTTAATGTTTAGTAAATAAGGGCCACGTGAGGGAGCATACGTCATCAATATGGAAGATGCTGACAACGTTTATTTTCAAGATCCATCGGTAAAGAGTAAAACTCAAAACGAGCCTCTCATGGATTTTGTATGATTGAAATTATCATATTGACAAAGAAAGTAATTTTGAGAGGAGAATTCAAAGAAAAATTAAAAAATTTCTGCTTTGTAGATATGACCTGACAAAGGTTGAGTCGGTATGTACATGTATATTTCGACAGAAAAAGCGGTTTATCTCATGTGTCAGTTTTCCCGAATGCTGGCGAACGGTGACGACAAAGTACATCTTCGATTTTACGTCATTCATGCTGCACATAAGTTGGCCAGTGGTGTCCCCAAGGTGGGTTTAGGGGTGTGATACAAACTCCAATCATTTTTCCAGTCGGGATATTTTCGTCCGCATTGGAGTCTTAGATATCGCGTTGTTCTTGCTTGTCACCATGTTTTTTCTGACAAGAGTACAGTTAAAACTAGAAGTCCTGTCACGAACGTTGCGCTTTTCTTGACATAACTGCGCATTGAAATTAGGGTTTAATCCCGGGAACGGAAATTTCCCGGTTCCGAAAGCCGGTCACGATATCCGGGAAATCTATAACACGGAACCGGGAATCACACATGACACTGTTTGTGTGTTGAACTGACGTTTTCTAAATTGAAAAACTGCCCCAACGCATTTCTTTTTAGATTTCGCCAACCTTTCTACGGCTGAACTATTTACAATTATCCACTTTTTTCACCAAATCACTGCAGTTTACATTCAGTTCTGCAGGACTTCTCTTAAGTAAAATCTTCACTCGCTTTAGTTTTCAAACTCGTCTTCATTTTCGGAATATAATAATAACAATAATGCAATGTTAACGTCTAGAATCCACCACAGTGCTCTCTGACTTACATTATTACCCCGTATCACAGGTGTTCACATCTTTTGTTCATTCTATGACATTCTCAGCTCAACTCAACGGAGCATACTGTCGGTGCTCCACAGACGGGCACACAAGGCACGCTCCTCAACAGGACCCTATTTTACACCTAGGTATGATGGGGATTGCGTGGAACTGGTGAACATCCCCAACGTTTACAACTGGCATGTGATGCAACGTCGCAGAATCGCACACTCAAACTTCGCTGATCGCACACCAGCCACTAACACGGGGAGCAGCCGAATCAATCGCCGAATGGTCACCCATCCAAGGATTAACCGGGCTCGACGTTGCTTAACTTCGGTGATCTAACGAGAACCGGTCTCGCTTCTCCAGTGGGAGAACTGGCGAAGCGAGACCGGTTCTCGCTAGTATCATTCATGCACTATTCATTACCTCCATTAGCAACAACTCCTTCTTCGCTGCTGTTACCAGTCTCCTCTGCTTTCAGCAGAGGCGACTGGTGACTGCAGTGAAGAGGGGGCTGAAACCATGATGTAGTGGTGATAAAACTAGCCATTTTGAAATGAAGACATTGGAAACGGGATTGGATTTTCACACTTCTCTAAGGAAATGAACTTTTTCATACGGATATGGCAGATTGCCAATAAAAAATGTACATTTTTACGAAATGCGTCTTGTTACTCTCGTAAATGTACTTGATATTATCCGGAACATGTCCTGTTTTCGGTTCTGAGTGTAATTTTATTCTCGTTCCCGTTACTATAGAAAACCAGGAATATATTAAAGTCTAATAGAAATTGCGCGAAATTTCCCCATCAAATGACATCCAAAGCAAGGCAGATTTTGGGGTACTGACAGCAAGCACAGGCGATGTTTCATCTAAGGACTTCCGGGTTTAACCCGGAAGTCCATTGGTCTAAACACTGCTTGTGCATAGGTCATATGTACAGAATTTGATAGCCTTGCTATCGCCATAGCACGCAGATCAGCGCACACAGTGACGTGCTATTTGTGGGAAATTCATGACTGGACATCTAGTTTTAATCGTAGATTTGATAATTCGGTTAATGTCCCATACACAGGGACCTCAGAAATGAGGGTCTGTGGAACCCAATTCGGACTGTTGGGAGCCCAGTGTGACCAATTTGGAGCACCTGTATGGTTATTTATTTCAGTTGTACGATAGAGAAAGCCGGAGTACTCGGAAAAAAACTACTGAGCAACGTCGAGCAACTATCATACTCCCCAACGTGCTAACTCCGCACAATCAGGGCAAGCATTAGTTGGAGACAAGTGCACCCATCGAGTGCAGTACGCCATAGTAGACAGAACTAACGTGCCCCAAGTGGACGGTTGGGATTAATTACCTTGCCCAAGGACACGGCGCTGTTATCCCTGGCTAACCGTGGACTTTCCGGTCTAAAGTCCAATCCCTTAACCACTGAGCCACTTTTATAGGTGTAGCTAGGATAGGGGTAATAGGGGTAATGTGCCCAACCCCTCATAAAAAAAGAAGAAAATTCAATAAGGTCCACTAATGGTAAACATTAGTCCAAACTTGGACCCAAACACCGTACATGTAATATAGAGTTTGGTGTGTTTCGAGAAACCTCTGCTTGATAACAATGATAGCATGTGATGTTCAAAACATTCACGCTTATTTCTCTGGTTTGCCCGACTTGCACTGAAGTCGATTGAACAAGTTTGTTTACGTCAGTGGACAAAGAGTGAGAATTAAATGCATTCATTTTATGCAAACTTATCTTGATTGTGGTGATACGGTTAATGATAACGTAATTTCGGCTAAAAGAGATTACGAAATATCTGCATTTTTTAAATAGAACAATATGTTATAGACATTAAAGTAATCTGTTGATAAACTAAATCGAAAAACAGCGAGCAGCTACACTCAACGTAAAGGCAGTTAGCTGTTGGTGTTAAAGTGCACATGCACTGCAAAACACGGCGGTTATGTGTCCTTTACGTGGAATCCAATACCGTGCATAGCCCAGTCCATGTCCATACATGGGGCTTGCAGAATAGCCTTGGTTTTATGGTAGTACGGGCGCTTGACCACATCATAGGTTTGTAGCATGGTGCTGACGAAAAAGCGCTGACGGATAATCAGTACCCGCCTTTTAAAATATAAATGATGAAATTATAGCGCATGTAAAAACAACTGCCATCGGCTGTATTGACCAGGTTTTCCAAGACAGAAATGTAGCAAGTCGGACAGGGCAAAATCAAGGCCCAAGCATCACCCAGTAGCCGTCCTGGCATCTCTTCTGACGGTGGGTGTGAACCATGTGGAAAAGCCCGGTGGGGGAGGGGGGTTATAATAAAGTTTTACCCTAGAAGGACCAATGGTCACGCTGCCAGGTGCCAATTTAGCCAGTTGTTCTAAACATTTTGCTTTGGCATCAAGACATCTTTGTTGGCTTAAATTTGGAACCAAAAAAGTTGTTTTCACTTGTGAACGAAAGACATTGTGGCAGTGAAGAGCGTGATCGATGACGAAACAACACAATCATTCGTTATTACTTCCTTTGTCAATAAGGTGTTAAAATAGTGTTTGAATACACTTACAACTTTAATTGTCAGCGAGTGCTCATGGGGCAGTGTTTTTTCTTCCATGAAACATTATAGGTTATAACAACGAAGCAAAAGTCAGCATTTAATGAGATAAATACTTCATACCGTCGCGAGTAACTCGCGACGGTATGAAATATTTATCTAATTAAATACTGCCTTTTGCAAGGACTCGCGACCTGTTAGCCCAGTGAATTAACAGTAATTAATAAATTAATCTGTTATTATCTAATAATAATAATAATAATAATAATAATAACACTTTGGCAAGCCGCTGATTTGTCGCGGTTCTCGGACGAGAAGGCCTTGGTTACCCCTGTACTCCCAACTGCCTCCCTATTCCCACGCTTCTCCTCTCCTCCCAACACTCGGAGACGAACTGCTTGATGACATCCATTGCCCCATTCTTCACAATCTCTCCGATTAGCATATTAACACTCTCCTTTGAGTCTCTCCCTAACCACATGTCCTTCATTCTCCCATCCCACTCCCCCAATATACTCCCAGTGAATCTTATTCTATTGGACTGGTACTTCGGGCATTCTAGAAGAAAGTGTTCCAAGGTCTCCACCATGCCCAAATTACACATCTGGCACTCCTTTTCACTGTGTTTCCCAATTTTCCTCTCAGCTCCAGGGACCGCGACCTCAGCTTGTATAACAGTGACCCCCCCACCCCCCCACCCCCCAAAGGTGCCATCAAGGTACTCTTCAAAACCTGGCTTCTCTTTATCACGCAGGCCACCCAAAGACCTCTTTGATTTGACCCCTCTCGCCAATTACGGTTACAATCCTCCATGACCCTTTCTCTGACGTTTTTTATTCTAAGTACAACAGTAGGTATACGTACTGACATAAATTATCCTGACCATTATGTTGAATCAGTGACGTGGAGATATAACTAAGGTGACCGCCTTTTTCGCCTACCGATGATTTCGTAAGAACTTTCGAGTTCTGTCTGATTTTTCCGTGACCATTTGTCCGTTAACTGGTGAAATAATTGCAAGTTTATTTTTTCAATAACTGTTCAGTTTATTTGGATCAGATGCGAATTTGGGGGCGTGGTGGCTCAGTAGGTAGAGGTGCAGGCTGCAAGCCGAGAGGTCCTCGGTTCGATTCCCACCTGCGGCAACCGCGCTGTGTCCTTGGGCAAGACACTTCACCCCCATTGCCCACGTAGGGGCATGGTGACACTGTATAATAAGGCGTACTGCACGTCGATGGTACACTTGTCTTCAACCAATGCTAACCCTGATTGTGTGGAGTTGGTATGTTGAGGAGCTGACAGTTGCTCGCCGTTGCTCGGTGGTTCTCTCCGGGTACTCCGGCTTTCTCCACCCGTAAAACTGTCATGGTCATGATTAGCCATTGTGCAGAAGTATGTGACCTTAAACACCAAATAAATAAACAAATAAATAGAAGCGACGTTCACCCCTTCCCCTTCCATTAGCAATTTGACATCCAAAACCTTTGGCACTAAAATATCCAGAATGGTTAAAATGTGGCACTCGACAGTTTCGGGCTAGCGTGAAAACAGGGAGGGTCATTTTGTTCCTTAAGATCGAGTTGCCTGTGTCTGGGTACGTTGATGTTCTAAAAAAATCCCTTTACCCATAATATTCGCGTGAATCGCGTTTCTTTTTATTCCACGATTACAGACTTGTGTGCGAAGTGTTACTGTTTCCCCGGTTTTTAACGAATCTCCAATCCTTCCGAGAATTTACTTTCCATAGAGACTTTATTTTGCTCGTACATATCGCACGGTAAATCTACATTCTCACTTCTCTATAGTTTTACTGTGTTGCGGCCCTTTACTCTGTTGAATTCCCTGTACTCTGTTAAAAAATAAATGCATTATGGGGGGAATTTGAACAGTGAATTGAAATCGGAAACGAAGGACCACCGAAACCGAATGAGAATTTATTATTTGCGTCCAGCACTCGGATGTACATGTACCTGTCAGAATGCTATTGTTAAACATGGTCAAAAGGTAATCTAGAAATAACAAGCAGATTAATGCGGTTGTGTTTGTTTTATTTGGAAGGACAGTGTCGGTGATAATAGCCAATATAACCATTAATCGGTTTCCATACGAACCCCTTTGATTGTGTAATGCAAACGTTATCGGAGGCGGTGGAACAGGGAGGGACACAATGACAGGGGTCCATCCATTGCTTCCACAGCATGCTACACGATTACACAAATGGGTTAATGAAATAAGAACATGCGCATGACAAGTTATCGTAACGAATTGACGGTAACATGGTCTGATGTTTGCGATACGGAGCTTATGGACAATTCATCATAATAATGTATATGTTCCAATTTCATTTTTGTCTCACAAACATAGGTTATGACCCCTCGTTGGAACGAGCTCGACGAGACAAAAAATGAAACAAATAATGAAAATTAATTGGCGATTTTTGAGAATAGAGCTGGCCGGTTTTGGCCGTTAGGTTGGGTAAAGGGTTAAACTTCATTCGGGACATCGTCTCCTGCACGTGTCAAAAATCCCTCAAAATGAAGCGGGTTATAAGTCACTATCTTCATATAATAATTGCGAAACGGACAACCCCATTTCAAATATTTCGCGTAGCAACGTCAAACGGTAGCATGTGCTAATGGAGTCTTAAACCTAAAAAACACTATGCGGGCTTTCGTCCAATCACAAGGTGAGGATTTTAGTCTTATTGGAACACTTGTCAATATACAGGCATGTTCGTAATATATTATCAGCAAACGTTAACCAATTTAGTTTGATTTGGCCGAAGAATTGTGTTTCATCGGTTCAGACTGTTTTCTTCTACTCCAGCCGAAATAAAGGTATAGTGCTGTAGAGTCGCCGTGGATTGGTCGTAATCCACGCGGGGGCTATTAATGATGTCCGCGCAAGCGTTTACCAGGTAATAAAAATCATCAGCAGCAAAGATTTAATCAATGAAGCACCGAGTTGTACTCCAAAATATTCCTATAATTAGTGTTTGGAATTTAATATTATTGCGCCCGTCGAAATATTGACCACCAGTGTAAAGTGACCAGTCTTCGGCTACTGTACTGTACATTTCTCGATGTCCCTCTCCCCACATACACACATTTCACCGTATCACAAAGCTCTTGCCAAGACTAGAGCGTCAATGAACAAACATATCTGGGGATTCATTTTCAACTTTTCTTTCACCGGGCCGAACCAAGGTAGGTCCAGTGCGTGTTACCACTTTGTTCCCACTCCACTTCTGCACATTCACAGTCTCTGTTCATCGCGGACAGCTGCAGAAGATCATATACACTGGTTTACCTCTCGACGCCCTGGTGTCAGTTCACATTGGGTGTAAAAAGGATCATTTATCACAATCCTCGTTTATAGTACTGGCTCACGTATAAAGGTTTACGCCGATCATATTTTCGTGCGTCTTGTCTTCATCCAGAATGAACATTTTATTTTACTTTATAACGCCAGTCTTGGCATCGAAACAAACAATTTAGGTTTCGTTTTGCCAATTGACATGCTGATAAATATTGCATCTCAATTACTGAAAGGTGTAATTATTTTAAAAAATTTTATTAAAATTTACGAAACTCGTCAAGTGGAGGCGCAGTGGCTCAGTTGGTAGAGCTGCAGGCTGCAAGCCGAGATGTCCTCGGTTCGAATCCCACCTGCGGCAACCGCGTTGTTTCCTTGGGCAAGACACTTCACCCCGATTGCCTACATGGGGGCACGATGACGCTGTGTACTGAGGGTACTGCACGTCGATGGTGCGCATGTCTTCAACCAATCTAACCCTGCCTGTGCTGCGGCGCAGAGTTCAGAGTTACGATGTTGGGGAGCTGACAGCTGCTCGTCGTTTCTAGGTGGTTCTCTCCGGGTACTCCGGCTTTCTCCACCCGTAAAACTGTCACGGTCACGATTAGCCATGGTGCATAAGTATGTGACCTTAAACACCAATAAATAATAATAATAATAAATAAGAAACTCGTCAAGTAAATTAGGTCTAGTCCTCGCTAAAGCTCGGTCCAGATCTAATTTACTGAACTCGCTTTGTAGATTTCGATATAAACTGGGAACACTTCGGGGATCCTGTATTTTCCTAACAATTCCGAAGTTTGCGTTGATTTATTTCGTTTTACGTGAAATGTTGAGCCCTGTTTTGTTAGAGGGGTTGAAACGTGGATAATAGCGTGGACCTGACAGCCGTTACTTATTCCCAGTTACTTATTCGACATTCGTGATAACGAATGTCGAATAAGGAACTGGGAATAAGTAAGGGTTGTCAGGTCCCCGGTAATAGCGCCACAATTCAATTTTGGCTATTGTAAGGTCCGAGGCCGAACCATAAACAAAATGTCACTTCGGCACTACAGCTCAAATGTGGATATTTGGTGAAGTTGCCGGTCAAACCGTCCTTGCTCCGCGTGAATCAATTGCGTCTAATGATTTAGACAACGATCCCATTCGTGATGTGTTGTGATTCGTAGATTTGATCCCAAACACGATTCCAGATTCTATAAATACGAAAGAGTACGACTCGCAGGACATTACTTTTGACTGACAAACTGCTTTACAGTCGCTAGACGTGTCAGTAACACTTATTTGTTTTCCTGTTTCTCCGCTTTTCTTTGGAGAATATGAAATCTGCACTTTTATGAGGGATGCGAATGAGAATTTGATTAGCAAAACCGGAAAGAATTCGTTTACGAAGAAAATGTTAATCAACTGCGCAACGGAAAGAAACCTTATAATCGGCGCCTGAAACCAACGTACTTAATTTGAACTAAAAAATTCCAGTGCGTTTAGGTCGATCATTTGTAAATTAACGATCAAAAACTTCTTGCACGCGTCTTGTTTTTCCCACCCGAGGCACCAAATCTCTTGTGCACAGCATCACAACAGCTTTGAAGATTTGTTTAATTACTCAGAAACTAAAGGCTTGGTCAAATGTTGATATTTTTTCAAAAATATTCGCTAATTATTATACGCCTCTGCTAAATATTGTAAAGAAATAGCGAAAACGAAGACGTATTTTTAGTCTTGACCGACACAAGACATACGCCTTTGTTCCAGGAAGACTACAATCCTCGACCTCTGATTGGACGAAGGCTCGTTTAGTTTTTTCTGCGTTTACCACTCCAGGGCATATGTTACCGTCTGACGTCACCAAGTGAAATATTTGAAAAACTGATAACAATGGGAGGAGATTCAAAGTTCATATTGCCTATAAAATTGTGTTTTTCGAGGCCATTGATTATTCTATGAATGAATACTCACAACGAACCTATTAAAAAGCCGAGGTTACTCCATCTCAGTTCAAATCATGAACTTGTTCATGATTTGAACTGAGATGGAGTAAACAAGTTCATGATTTGAACTGAGATGCAGTAACCTCGACCTTCATCAAAGTTATTGATTTTTTGTTGTCAAGTGACATCGTGGGGTACACAAGAGGTTTATTTACTAAATTTGTTATCGTTAAAGTTGCCTTGTGCACTGGAGATGCCTTGTTCATTTCGCGATGTGGGTTTTGGGTAGAGTCTTATTGGGTCTTATTAGAACATATACGTTATTGTGATGAATTGACGGTAACATGGTCTGAGGTTTGCGGCTCGAAGCGTATGTTCAACCTCGATGCTTCGCTTCAACGGACACGCAATAAACACGCTAAAATGTTTTGAAAAAGATATGTTTACTATTCCATGGTGAAGAGCAGTAGTATGTCTCGCACGTTTGAGGGAAAGGTTGGGGGACCTCGGTGGGGGACCTCGGAAGTGACGTCATGTCACGTGACCTAGTGGCGCCATTTTGTGTTGCCACGGTAACCCGCGTGAGCGGCCATCTTGTGACGTCATCTCCATAGTGATACGTGGTGTTAGTGCGCATGCGTAGCGCGTGTTGTTAGGGTGATACGTGTTTCCGTCGTCCATTTTGTATACTGGATGCCGTCATCTTGGTTTCTATGGTAGCATGTGGCTGCTATGTGACCTAATACCTTCTTATAAGATAGGGGTATGTTCGGACGATGTGTTCGATTGAACAGGAGTAATTTCCTGATTCGTAGAATTACCACAAACAACCCGACAAGTTGTAATATTTCGATTTCTTTCAGACTTCTCTGCTTCTATCTATCTATGCAATAATTTTCGTCTACCCGACCATGTTCGTTTGTCCTGGAGTATACTCTAGTAGAGTAGAAAAGCCTATCAAATGGAACCGCTTTGCTTATTGTTACTATGTTTAGCAATTTCTGGTCTGTTCTTGTTAGTTCTGATCCTATTCCTGGTACTCTTGTTGTTTCATTTATCTAGATCACCCAATCAGTTCGCTTTCCTGACGCTAACTAACCAATCAGATTGCTTGATTTCCCATAATCTGTATGCAGAATTATCTCCCCTTATTACAATGAAGTCCTATCCGAGTCTCATCACCTCTATATCCAATGGCCACGTCCCATGGAATCCCTTTTTCCGTAAAGTTGGATTCCATGATTTGACATCAACACTCGAGGGTCTTCCTCTTCCCCATTGAAAGAATTCAGTTCAGTGGGTTGTAGTTCAAAAATTCATTCAGTACAGAATAGTTCACAAGGGTTTTTATTTTATATACCTTCATTAGGTTTAGAGTTCATTTGAACAGTTCAAAGAGGTTCACACTGTTATATTTTCATAGGGGTTATAGTTCATTCAGTCGAAAATTTTGTTATGCTGACTTTGATCTTGATTGTGTTTGATCAGCTCAGTTCAAGAGGGTTAACATTGGGTTATATTTAGGGGTTATAGTTCAAAACTTTGTTCACTTTGTTTTGTTTACTTCGATCTTGGTAGTGTTGGATCTTCGTTCTGTATCTTTGTTGTTTTGTGGTGGTTGGTTGTCAGTTGTATCTGTTCAGGTTCTTGTAGTAGTTGTGGAATTGGGTGTTATCAGCCCATTTCCATACTCTCGAGTGTTGATGTTAAAACACGGAATCCAACTTTACGGAAGCGGATAGGAATCTCAATTACGGAATGCGTTATATACCCCGTTTAATATCTATACAGGGGAAATCTGATTGAACATTTTGAAGGCCTGAGGGAAGGTATAGCTAGGAAGTAGTGATACAAGTCAATATTAATGGATGTTAATTTAGTCAATAGTACTGGTACAAGGCCGCATTGGAACAAGGCTGCCGTAGAAGCTAATGATAGGACAGATAGACCATAGACACGTAATGGCCTTGGAGTTTTGGAGATAAGATGGAAGCCAGTGGTAAGACCACATTAGACCTCACTGAAGGCTTTTCTCATGGCCCTCATTGCCTCATACGACTAAAAAGGAGATTCTCCAAAAGGTATCCTCGATAGGTATCCTCAAATAATACAATACCAGGCCATAGGTATCCTCAAATACTGAAATGAGGCTATGAGGGATAGTAATGATGCCTCATTGGGGGATTTTTCATGGCCCTCATGTCCTCAAAAGAAATGAGGCTATGAGGGATAGTAAATGAGACCTCATTTAGGGTTTTTCACATAGTTCTCATGGCCTTAAAAGAAATGAGGCTATGAGGGATAGTAAATGAGGCCTCATTGAGGGCTTTTCGCATAGCCCTCATGGCCTCAAAAGAAATGAGGCTATGAGGGTTAGTAAATGAGGCCTCATTGAGGGCTTTTCACGTAGCCCTCATAGCCTCAAAAGAAAATGAGGCTATGAGGAATAGTAAATAAGGCCTCATTGAGGCTTTTTACATAGCCCTCGTGGCCTCAAAAGAAAATGAGGCTATGAGGGATAGTAACTGAGGCCTCATTGAGGGCTTTTCTCATGGCTCTCATGGCTCATACGACTAAAAAGGGATTCCATAGCCAGAGACATTTCACAAAAAGGGATTCCGTGGGACGTGGCCATTGGATATAGAGGTGATGAGACTCGGATAGGACTTCATTGTAACGAGGGGAGATAATTCTGCATACAGATTATGGGAAATCAAGCAATCTAATTGGTTAGTTAGCGTCAGGAAAGTGAAATGATTGGGTTATCTAGATAAATGAAAGAACAAGAGTACAAGGAATAGGGTCAGAACTAACAAGAACAGACCAGAAATTGCTAAATATAGTAACAATAAGCAAAGCGGTCTCAATTAATAGGCCCTTCTACTCTACTGGAGTATACTGCAGGCCAATCTAACATGGCCGGGTAGACGAAAACTATTGCACAGATAGATAGAAGCAGAGAATTCTGAAAGAATTCGAAATAGTACAACTACTCGGGTTGTTTGTGGTAATTCTACGAATCGGTAAATTACTCCTGTTCAATCGAACATATCCTCCGAACATACCCCTATCTTATAAGAAGGTTTTAGGTCACATAGCAACCACGTGCTACCATAGAAACCAAGATGGCGGCCTCCAGTATACAAAATGGACGACGGAAACACGTATCACCCTAACAACACGCGCTGCGCATGCGCACTAACACCACGTATCACCATCCCCATCCCCTCGCCACGTCCCTGAATCCAGGTATTCCTCAAAAGCTGCCGCATCCTTTTTTATTATATGACAGGAAAAATCTGGTGATTTAATTGGCTAAAACACTCGTCAGAAGTGTTGATATACTTAAGTATTTCTGATCTATTCTATCTATCGAAATCGGGTTGGTATTTCGCCGCTCTGTCATTGTTGTTTATAAATAGCGCAGGTTGGTTGATATAATGATGATTCCGTATACACGTTTGCCATAAGAATAGAAATGGTATTTCCAACTTGCTCCTTTATTTAATTTTCCTGTTCGTTCCAATGTTTAGGAACTGTTCAAATATAACAATTAACTACAACATGAACAATCAAGTTAACGCACATTGCTTCTTATATATATATATATGTGTGTGTCGAAATTAAATTTATTTTTTGCATATCAATATGCCGCTTTTCTTCGAGAAATATTTAATAAAGTAAGGAATTTGCAAACGATTTTTTTCTGTCGTAATAATAAAACAATAATTAACTTTCTTTGAGGTTGATACAAGGAGTATCATCCCTGGAAAAGTAATATTCACCGAGGCCGTAAATTGTATAATATAGCCCATCTAAAGAACTCTTGGACCTAACTCCAGCCCATCAGTAAGTTGTGATTGGGGTTTAATCCCGGGTACGGGAATTCTCGGTTCCCCGTTCCGAAAGCCGGTCACGATAACCGGGAATCGGTAGCACGGAACCGGGAATCACGCATGGCACAATTTGTGTGTTGAACTGAATTTTTATAAATTGAAAAACTGTCCCAACGAAACTTTCTTAGATTTCGTCAGCCCTTCCACGCCTGAACTGAACTTTTTACAATCATACTTCCTGAAGCATCTTTTTCACCAGATCAATGAAGCTCTCAATCATTTCCGGATAACTACTTTTCAATGGTAAGATCTCCACTTGCTTAAAAGCTCAAACTCGACTTCATTTTCAGAATACCAGTATCACTCACTATTCACTACCTCAATCAAAATCAACGCCTTTATCACTGCCGTTACCAGTCTTCTCTGCTACAAGCAGAGGAGACTGGTTGCGGCAGAGTAGATGGAGTTGAAGCCAGGAGGTAGTGGTGATAAAACTAGCGAGTCTGAAAATGATGACAAGGTGGAAGCGGGTTTGGGTTTTCACTCTTCTCTTAGGAAAAGAACTTTTCCTTATGGAGATGGAAGATTGACAATAAGATATGTTAATTTTCACGAAAATAAATATGTCTTGTTACTCTCGTAAATTTACTTGATATTATCCCGGCCATATCCCGGTTCCCGGTTCTGAGTGTAATTTCTTCCTGTTCCCGTTACTATAGAAAACCTGAAATCTAGTAAACCCTAGTTGTGATACTTGAGGTGTGTTTACAGCTCAAGCTTAATCGAGATTCCCAAATGACGCCTTACACTTCCACTGAAATCAATGAAAATGGGAATGCAGAGTACATACTCAGAACGACAAGCGTATGTGAATGGGTTAGTCGATATGGCACGAGTGCCAGCGCGGAAGGATAGAACACGCGTGTCGTTCTATGTTTATTACACGCCTTCACGTCTACAAAAATATTATTTTAATTATTTTGACAAGTATCAACAAAAATAACGCATTTTATCGCCAACCAAATTTGGAGGGGAACCCATGTTACTATTTCGTCCCCTGAGTTCTAGTGTGTTCTATGTGCCTACTGGCACATAAAACACATTAGAACTCGGGGGACGATTTTTAGCTATCGCTAGGGATTCAAATTGTAATTGCGGCGCACGATTTGTAGAAAATTCCAGTGAAATTCCTGTTCTATTTAAAAGTAGCCCGTCAACGATTTCCGTTCAGCACATATGTGCGGAACAGATTTTCATTTTCCGCATGGTTTAGTGTTGCTGTAGATGGGGATTTCATAGAACAGGCGTGTAATCAATAATTTGTGATGCACGGTCACGAAAACAGTAAAAATAGGGATTTATGTCAAGTTTAATATTTAAATTCTTCACCAACAATAATACAATCCTATCATTTTTCGAAACTTGTTTGTTAAAACTTTGACTGCACCCAACACATCTGTTTAGCAGTATATCTCCGTCAATAAAGTAAGTTATCTGACCCAACGTGTCGGTTCTCCCTCGACTAAAAGTACAGAGTGGAATAAACAATGAACCGTTGTTCCCCGATCATTACACACACAAAAAAGGAAATACACGAAGATGGTTTTTGAAGAGGTTGTCGTTGAGATTACAGCAGGATAAACGTAACGGGCAGTGGAGTATTTGTGGCGCGATTTTTCGTGGAACGAGAAACTAGGAACACGTTGTTTATTTCTGTTCAGGTAGCCCGAGAACTTCGATGACGATTTGTTGTTTCAGACGTGTTGGGACGAGTTTTTCCAGGGCGTGTTGTGCTAGGCGAGGGAAACCTGATGTGAATGGGTTCCGCATAAGTTTATCGTGAAGTCTTCATTTCGACGGATCTCAAATCTATGGGATGCGACCAGCGGTGGAGGGGATTAAAATAAGCAGTGTCGCGTCGCTTTTTGCTATGCAAAACTTGCAAAAAGCTGTACAATGTTCAATTATGTATAGCATTTTGCGATACAAGATAATCAACTGCAGCCTATTAGGCTGCAGCTGATTATCTTGTATCGCAAAATGTAAATGAAAATTTGCAAACAAATTTGCAAAGTAGTTCACTGATGCTTTACTTCTGATTGTGGAACTTTCCAGGCATAACTCGGATTAACTCTCCATCAAGTAGCATTAGCAACTTCATATGTAAGATGAATTTTATTGGTTTAAATTCTTCCTGTTTTTAGAACATTTTGCATAAAATGTCCATTAAAAATAACTTCAAGCCCATCAAATTAAAACTCCCAACTTCCATTTTGAGAATTTTATTAAACAACCAAGACGCCAATTGAAAATATCCAAGTCCATGCAACATCTAAAGGCAGTTCAGTTGAAAAAAACATAGTAAATGTTTCATGTGTTGCAGATCATTTGGAAATGCCCAGAAATGGATGGAAACTATTCTATCTACTTAGAAGAATTCAATACAAAACAGCATAACATAACTCTGGTATACAAAAATAGCTATGTAATTTTTACAAAATGCTATTCATTTTTTGGAAATGTGTAGCATTTTGCTACGCAAAGAAAAAAAGTTATTTTGAGCAGAGCGGTGGAGGGGATTAAACCGGATAGTTACCTCGAGGTTAGTACTCATCTCTTGAGTTCCAATGTGTTGTATGTGCCTAGTGGCACATATAACACATTGAAACTCGGGGGACGTACTGTTTATGATACATTTTAAAAATCTGTTTCAATTGGATTCCTTTCTCCTGGTTATCAGGGTTCCCATCCAGTTTCGGCGGAAAGTAGAATTATGTTGACACTCCTCAAATTGTTTTTGTTCAAGATTCTCACTCTCGGTGATTGCGCAGTTATCCCAAACTGGACTAGAGTATTCTATCAAGGGACGAATGAAGGTAATATAATTTTTACAGTGTTTTCCTATCAAGGGAGTCTTATGTTGTATAAAGACGCCAATTATTTTCCAAACTTCTGTTGTTATTTCTAAGATGTGCTCTCTTTCTGGGAACCGCGGTCATTGAATAGGATACCTAAGCGTTTATGAGAGTTTACTTCACTGATGTCTGTGTTCCACAACCGGACAGAGGTAAAGGGGATTTGTTTCCTTTGCTCGTTACAATCATTGATTCAGTTTTCTTGGGACTGAAGTTTACCAACTACTGATATGCCCATTACTGGATTTCTACAGTGTCATGGGATTAGCTGCTTACGATGAGTCTTTGGTCGGCAAAGAGACGAATATTAAACAAAATGTCTTCAGCAATATTATTTATATAAATAAGACACAGTATTTGCCCTAGCATTGATCCCTGAGGTACACTTGTAGCTATTTTCTTACAAGATGACGATTCAGCATTGATTACTACTCGCATTTCGCGATCCTTAAGATAGGAAGTGAACGATTTTAGCAGATTTCCGAATTTATTTCCAATTTGTACAACAACACAGAATATTATACTTTATCGAAAGACTTGCCGATGTCACAAGATACAAAGCGTATTCCTTTTCCTTCTTCACATGCACAACTGATAGTATTGTAAATAAGTTGGTCAGATGCGGAGGCCCAACTGTTCAATAGCACCATTGTTTTTCAGGCCTCTTGTATCGTTCGGCGACGATATTTTATACAGCGTTGTACCATTTTTATCCAATTTGATCTTCTTCGGTACTATCCGATTTGCTTCATATGAATGGTCAAGATCAAGATGGACTATTCGTAACCCGATGAATGTTTTGTTTACTATCGCATGAAGTTTTGGTTTTTTTCCCCCGCCCAACCTTCGAAAAACAATTGTGAAACGTGTCTAACAACGCAATTAAACTGTAATTGCACCAGAAGGACAGTCGTTTGAATTCATTCACCTGTTATTTCAAAATAATCATTCGTAATTGCCCACTGAAAAGTGCTTCGGTGCTGAAACTGAGCAAGGTTTCATTCATTATAATCCTGCTAAATTAATTTACAAAACTGTATTTACTTGCTTCGTTCACACTATGTTCTCATATAGGTTATTACCACCATGTCGATTCTCGCGATGGTGTATTAAGTGGAGACCTTGTCTCTGAGCATATATCGACGGTCCGTTAGGACCCGTCGATATATGATTCAGATGCGAGGTCGAGACTTTAATACACCATTTCGGAAACCCTCTTGGTGGTAATAACCAATTTATCTTACAACATTCCACCCTCAGTTGACTTGTTCCCACAGATTTTGACAATCGTTCAACGTCTACGAATTGAATTTTTTATGAATGAAGATCATGACGTTATAGCATCGCGTTCTGGCGCTGTGCATGACGTAATTCCCATTCATTGTTCTAATTGTACTATAACCGCTGAAGTGTATAGTAGTGTTTTGGCTGGGCGTTTCGTTGTTTTATTTTTCAGATTTAAAACGCGTTGCAGGCCTACATAAAAAGATCATAATGACCAAAAATGATCCAGTCTAATTTATTTCGTTGAGTTGGTAATTTATATATCATTTAATTATTGTTATCAAGTACTGTCGTCTCAGCATGTTGTTGTATGTGTAATCAGTTTCCAATGAGTGCAGGTAAAAACATTCTCGTTCTGTATCGAATGATCGCATGTGCCGGTTGCTATCCTCAGTACAGGTTTATATTTTCTCTAGACGTTTTCACTTGTATTGGGTGAAATACGTTATTGTTGTAAGATAAACTATAGTATTTGAGGCTAGGTGTATTATTAGACTATGATGGAAACTATAAAACTTTCGAATGTCTGCACAAAGCTCCGTACACGGCACTACTCCATATTTAATTATAAAAATTGAAATGAATTAGGCACCTGTGTCACACCCATACTCCAACAAAGCGACAGACAATTCATTTCAATTCTCATATAAATGCAGTTCTATTCCCAAGGGTAGCGAAGTTGGAACCACCTAGAGTCGGTATATCGTAACACAGCCTAGCACTGTCAAATAGTTATCTATTGGGGTTTAACGACACTTTCGACTGCCAGGGTCACCTCATGTCGGACAGTTTTACGGGTGGGGGAGCTGAAGTGCCCGGAGAGAACAACCAAGCAACGGCGAGCAACTGACAGACTCTCCAACGTACTAACTCCATAAAAGCCGGGTTAACATTGACTGAAGACGAGTCTGTGCACCATCGACGTCAGGACGCCTTTGTACATAGCGCCGCCGTGCTCCCACGTGGAGTCAGGATGAAGTGCCTTGCCCAAGGACTCAACGCTGTTGCCTTGGCGGGGATCGAACGATAGACTGTTCGGTTTGCAGTCCAATACCGTAACCACTGAGCCACCGCGCTCCACCATATTGTCAGATAACTAAAGCCACAGAATTGTAATTCCCAGAAGGGTGGATTCGATATATCGGCAGCTGTTGTTTCCAGTGGTATGGTCAGTAGATGTGAATCATCCGAATGATCAAAGGGATACCGCTTATACAGTTAAAACTAGAAGTCTTGTCACGAATTGTGCGCTTATCTAGGCTTAATTGCGCGTAGGAATTGCGCACAATTGCCATATCGAATGGCATCCAGAGCACGGCAGGATCTCCTGGTTACTCATAGCAAACACAGGCAATGTTTCTGCCAATGGTCCTCCGGGTTACCCGGAGGTCCATTGGCTGAAACATTGCTTGTGCATAGGCTATATGTACAGAATTTGACAGCCTTACTATGGGCATAACGCGTATATCAACGTGCAGATCGACGTGCTATGTGTGCGCATTTCATGACAGGACTTCTAGTCTAGTTTTAACTGTAGTCTGTATCTTATTTTTTTCTGACATGTTGCAGGTAATTAGAACGACTATCGCTGGACATTTCTTACTTTTATTATCACGAGACACATTTAAAACTAAGAATACATTAACAACATTTGTTTCAAGATAGGATCAAAATTTAGTATGAAATTATGCGATTTTTAAATTGTACTTTTCCATTCAGAATCTGTTTCTTATAAATTCTTTATAAACACCCTACATGTATTTGCTATGTTCTGCAGAAAATAACGTAAACATAACATGGACGGTATTTGATTTTCAAAAAAGGTACAAAAATATAATTAAACACAAATGTATTTGATATTTCTTCATTAGCTTGTGGGCTGTTTATTTTTTCTTCCTTTTCAAAATTTGTTTAAATGTCTTTGCTTTGTGGCCATTTATGGGAGAGTGCCTAAACACTCCCGTAAATTGTAACAACGTCAATCCTTTTCGGTCACAAACCTCCGCAACCTGTGACCAATGTTGAAATAGACTATAATTCATCAGTTACGACTGACTGCTAATTAAATGTAGGTTGCCGGCATTTCGGAACTGCCCCCTCGGAAGTGTTATTTGATTTAAGCCGCTCATAATTCATAAATACACTCATAACTACAAGCTACCCTGAATTCAATTTAATGAGCCCCAAGAAATTATGTTTGGAATTTGAGTAATGAAGACCTGTAACCACAACAATATTCAGCATGAAGCTGTTTCAAAAAGCACAACAGGTTCTGTTAACAAATTCCTCCTTAAAGGAATCTCGGTTATGAGGCAATAGACACAACTGTGTTGGATAGAACTCACATAGAGCGTGCTTTCTTATTCATTCGAGATCTATGGGCATGGGTACATCTCATTCTCGGTAAGATGGTACTTCGCAATCTATTCATTTATATTCAAAACAGTTTGAACTGTTTGTGGTGCACGTAAACATCACTTGTCTTCTGGCCTTTAGGTGCTATACACTGCAAAAAATATAGGTTCTCTTTATAACCCAAACTGGTTCTAATCTTGTCCCTGAGATGGAACCAGTTTAGTTTAAACAGTATTTATTTCAAATCAAATAAGTTTACCAAGATTAGCATTCAATGTTAACAGAATAATACATGAACTGAAGTAGATTCAGCAGTAAACTTGGAGCTTATTCAACGCAGTCGCCAAACATTTTGAAACAAAGCGAATATAAATACCTGGTATATTGGTTCAAAACAGAACCAAAACTGGTTCGATATGCCAGCTGTTCATATCTTGCTTAATAATGATTTGAGACAACCTCTTATGAACTCTAAACTTACGGCTGAAACCCCCTCAATTTATGTTTAATTCTGTTAATATTTAATGTTAAATCTTTATAAATTTATTTGATTTGAAATAAATACTGTTTAAACAGAACTGGTTCCATTTCATGGACAAGATTGGAACCAGTTTTGATTCTAAAGAGAACCTATATTTTTTGTAGTGTATTAAGTATGGGAAATTTATTTACTTTGAAATTCCCACCTCTGATATTCCATAAATTCAAATTGAATATTCACAAATTATACATCAAAATGCAGGTTGTGATGTATAGAACACGCAAAATATATGCAATTAACTCATAGAGTTGACAACAGGCGCCAATGGTTCCTGGAACCTGTTACCGTATTCGTATCAGAGCTGATAATAAAATAATATTTCAGATCAACCCATGGCCAGTTGTGCTTCACATATCCAAGAATAAGGCTAGGAAATCAAAATATTTCAAAACGCAGCGATAGAGCTGCATGGGGGTAAACTCTCAAACCCTCGGCTTTGTTTTCGTTGCGTGTTTGTTGACATCGTTGTCAAGGTCATCTGGACCGAAAACGCATCGATATGTACAGTTAAAACTAGAAGTCCTGTCATGAAATGCGCACAAATAGCACGTTGATCTGTACGTTAATGTACGCGTTATGGCCATGGTAAAGCTATCAAATGCTGTACATATAGCCTGTGCACAAGCAATGTTTCAACCAATGGACCTCCGGGTAACCCGGAGGTCCATTGGCAGAAACATTGCATGTGTTTGCTATGAGTAACCAGGAGAACCTGCCGTGCTTTGGATGCCATTCGATATAGCAATTGCGCGCAATTCCAACGCGCACTTAAGCCTAGATAAGCGCACTATTCGTGACAGGACTTCTAGTTTTAACTGTAATGCCGTCTAAAATCAAATAATGAGAAAGATCACCTTCACACTACACACTATTATTATATGGAGACTGCATAGTTGCCATATTACTTGCAAGGTATCAAGACACATGTTTGAATCTCTTAAGCGATGTTTTCTGGTGAAAATTCGTTGTGTCGCGTGATATACATGCGCATGTCCGTTGGCCTTTGACGGACCCACCTTGAGTAACAAAAAGCCCAGACAGTGTTGTCCTTTCCCCAAATCCAGTCCTATAGTTGCTTTGTGAAGTGTTTTGAATGCCTAGCGTTTGTTTTTAGATACGAAAAGCATACTTGGCCACGAGTTGTTCTCCGGAAATGTTATTTCATTACTATTTCTGGTACGAATACGGTAGCAGACTTCCAGGAACCATTAATCCCTGATGTCAACTTTGTTGATGGCATATATATTTCGTGTTCTATACATCACAACCTTCATAATGTGTATATTTAATTTGAATGTATGGAATATCTGAGGTGGGAATTTCAAAGTAAACACATTTCCTTTACTAAAAAAGCTTCAAAGTTTTTCAAAGCCATAAACATCGCACGCATTAGAAAACAAACGCTCACTGCCAAATTGGATTCATATTCTTGAACGTTTAATCAATCAGACTTCTTACCGTGTATCAAATATTTTCATTATTTTTTCATTTTTCTAGTTTGGCAATTTCGTTCTGCCGACGACAGACAATTATTCAGTCAAAACTGAGATTCATCGATACCTATTTCTAATATGATATTCTGTTAATCATTTATTTTCCAGCTATTTGATCTCCAGTCCACTCAGAGCTGCTCGAAAAATTAATTTGCACCGTCATGTGATCTCTGTTATGTATCCCAGTGTTGTAACCTGCACACAAGAATGAGAAGAAAGAGGTCATTATTAGAACCTTTATAAACGTCGTTACATTTTTTAGATGGATTGTTTTTTTATGCAGTGTCTTCGTAGACGATACATTAGGTTGTCCCCCATAGGGGATGGGGGCGCTCCCACGCTGCACGTCCTCCAACAGAATTTTTATTCTCCCGGAAAAAAGTTCCAGGGGATATGGCCGTGGTGCTGTCCATGCGCCCGTCCCCCAGTCCGTGCCCCCGTCTGTCTGTAAAAGAGATTATTTCCGCTTTCTAATTAAAGTTCCGCTTGGCCAATCAAACCAAATTTGACATGTGGGCTGGGTATAATTAGAGGAAGAACTATTTCATTTGGGCCATTGTACCACAGATAAAGGTCACAGTGACAGTTTTTGAATTCCGCTCTCTAATTAAAATTTCACCGGGTCGAACGATATTAAACTTGACAAGTAGGTTGGGTATACAGTTAAAACTAGAAGCCCTGTCACGAACTGTGCGCTTATCTATGCTTAATTGTGCGTAGGAATTGCGCGCAACTGCCATATCGAATGGCATCCAAAGCAAGGCAGGTTCTCTTGGTTACTCATAGCAAACACAGGCAATGTTTCTGCCAATGGACCTCCGGGTTACCCGGAGGTCCATTGGCTGAAAAATTGCTTGTGCGCAGGCCAAATGTTCATAATTTGATAGCCTTACTATGGTCATAACGCCTAGATTAAAGCACAAATCGACGTCCTAATTGTGCGCATTTCATGAGAGGACTTCTAGTTTTAACTGTAATGAGAGGAAGAACCCTAAGCATTTTGGGGTCATTACACCTAACGTCAAGGTAACAGTAATCTTCAACTTACAAATTTTCCTGGTTTTCGCTCTCTAATTAAAGTTCTACCGGGCCGACGGAAACCAAACCTGACATATGGGTTGATGAGCAGAAGAACCCTTATATCTTTGGGTCAATGCGTCAAAGGTCATGGTCACAGTGACCTTTAACTTACACACATTTTCATGGCTTTTGCTTTCTTAATTTAATGTCCGCTACGCCGAACGAAGCCAAGCTTTAAATGTGAGTTGGATATTAGAGGAAGAACCCTATTTATTTTAGGGTCATTGGGCCAAAGGTCAAGGTCACAGATACCTTTAATTTTCAAACTTCTCTGGATTCTGCTCTCAAATTAAAGCTCTGTTGGGTCATTCATTCGGAATCAAATGTGACGTGTGCTTAGGGTAAGGGGAGGGGAAGAACCCTATTTACATTGAAGTCATTGTGCTGAAGGTCAAAGTGACAGTGACATGTAACTTACAAGTTTTCCTAGTTTTCCCTCTCTATTCCTAATAACGGATTGTGTGTGAACTAGTTGCTTCTAATTTGCTACAAAACTAAAGACGATGATGAAGGACTCCAGAGATCATTAAATATTCAAATGCAGGCTTGGCAATTTCAGGAGAGCGATTTTTTAGCTCTCCTTACTGCCCTCCTGAAAGAATTAAGGAGAGCGAAAAATTGCCCTCATAAATATTTTGGTCTGGGATGACTGAGATTACATGTATTATGCTCACATTAAATTTTTGTTGTAAAGCAAAAATGTAATTTAACTTCGAAGTCACATAACATAACGCAATTTCATTTTGAAAGTGGTTTAGTGGTAAAAGGTAATGGCTGCAACCATACCCAAACACAGTTGCAATCATTTGAAGCAAAATGGGGCACAGCAATATTTTTTTCTGTCAGTTTCAAGTTCAACAACTGACATCACAGTTTGAGGGGTAATTATTCAAGGAATATTGACACTATAATATACTACCATTACTACTATCCTGTCACTTGAAGCACTTGCACCAGGATGTGACTGTAGATTTAAGCAGACCTGTTGTCGAAGAAAGTCATACGCCTACCACTACCACCTTCAACCCCCCTGGGGGTTGAAGGTGGTAGTGGTAGGCGTATGACTTTCTTGGACAACAGGTCTGGGTTCACACACAGGTCTTGTCAAGTGTGTGTTCAGTTGTTGAGTGAGACATCTAGATGTCTAAGAGATTTCGCTTTACCTTAGTAAAGTTAATAAAATTACTGATGTAATAGTCTGTTGGTTTCAGTTTCAATGAGTTCGTTCTACTGGATACTTAAAATGCTGTGTAAAGCTAATTGCTCTCCTAAGCTGATTGAGGAGAGCGATTTTTTGCCCTCCTGCATTTTTCAGAATGCCAGGCCTGCAAATGAGAATGGTCACGTGCACAGGGTGATTAAGATAGATCTGTTTCACCAAGGTAGACACACGTATTTTAATAGGCATTGAGTAGGAGAATGACCTATCACGCAAATAGGGGCAGGATAAAAATAGTAACAATTTACTAAGATTTTCCTAACCCTTTTCAACTCCCTACACCTGAATTGTATCGCCCTACGCAGGGAGCTCAGTGGCTCAGCTGTCACGACATTGCACTTCAGATGGAAAGGTCCACGGTTTGATCCCCGCTAGGGGTAACGACATTGTCTTCTTGGGCGAGGCACTTCATCCTGATTGTCAGGGCGGGTGCTCGGCGCTGTGTATTAAGACGTACTGCACGTCGATAATGCACTTGTCTTCAACCAATGCTAACACTGCTTGTATGGAGTTAGTACGTTGGGGAGTCTGGCAGTTGTTCGCCGTTGCTCGGTGGTTCTCTCTGGGTACTTCGGCTTCCTCCACCTGTACAACTGTCCGACATGAGGTGGCCCTGGCTGTTGGAAGTGTCGTTAGCTAAATAAATAAATAAATAAATAAATAAATAAATAAATTAATAAATAAATAAATAAATAAATAAATAAATAAATAAATAAATAAATAAATCAACCTGCGTAAACTATTTTTAGCAAATTAAGAAACGTCTTTTGCTGTTCTATCAATTGGTAGAGTGCGGAAGCCCATATTTTGGCTTCGTTCTGAAGTGCCTATAGGCACTCTCCTATAAATTCTAACAAGGCAAAGACACATGAACAAATTCCGACAAACAAAAATAATTTAGCGCGTTAACAGTTAAAACATTCCATAACAGATCAATCTAACAGTCTTATAGCTCTGTGGAATTAATGGGACGTCCAACCTAACTTTGGTCAAATTTCATGTAATTTTCTTTCAAGTCTAAAAAAGGCCCAAAATGAATAACCCCAATAAATTATATATCAAAATGCTTGGAATGAAACATAGAACATGTGGAAACTGAAATTTGCCATGTGTAAATAGCACCACCTGAAAGTCTGCTATGGCATAAGTAAGAGAACAAACTTTTTACAATAAAATACCTCAAAATAAAATAACAGCTGTATTCTATAAACATTGAAGTTCATACTCGAAGAAATCTTTTCCTAATTCATGAAAGTAATAAAGATTGAGACCAAATGTTTCCTTAATTTATTGACTAATGGGTGAATAGAAAAGTCCTGTCATAATCAACATTTTGAGTTACATAAGCCTTTAAAACCGCTCTGATAAAAGTGTCAAACATCAGATTGGTGGCTTTATACAGAATATTCATTAGGTTGTTGCTTGATAAGTAATATGAACGAAATCTGCACCAGAAATATTCTGTAGCAATACATTTGAGGGTATCAGCAGGCACTTTGCAACAAATTGTAACAAATCAACTAGTTATAAACAAAATTTTCTAACTCAAAGAGTGCAAAAGTACCACAACTCTGAAAAAATGTGGGAAGAAACACATGCTACAGCAGCTACACAGGCATTGTTTCCCAATGATGCTCGATCACAACACCAAATATCCTTCAAATTGGAGTAGCAATGGTTGAGACACAAGGGAGAATGTTGGTACATGTAATGATGAATGGGTAAGAGGACAGAGGTCACCACTGGCACTGCACGGCCCTAGATGCACCTTTGATTTTCCAGTTCCATGTCTGGGGCATAATAATCGCAACACACCCACCTTATCAATTCATAATTTCAGTAAAATAAAAGGAATTATCAATTTTAATTAATTTATAGATGATGCTATTGATGGGAAGTATTTGGCTTCTTTCGCCTTCTCGTACTATTAATTACCACAAACAATATCAGTTTTATGCCGACAAACGAAACTGAACGCATGTGGTCTGGTTAAAAAGTTACTCGGCATGGATAATGAAGAAATTGCGAATAATTCGTCTATTTCATTTCTTTAAAAGCCAATTGCAGCTAATTTTGACCGTGGATTCGATAATTCGTTTCGGTTTTGACCACACGGCCACACTGACAGCGGTTATGTTTATTGTGATATGCAAAGTGGGAGATAAGTTTCCGGTGAAGGAGATTTGTCACATTTGCCAGTGTCAAACGATGACAAAAGAAACTGATCGGCGCTAGAGTTAGTATGGTTGGTTGCAAGAAAAAACTAAATTCTCAGCATCGCCCAAGCGCACCTTATTTAAAAGCACAAATGCATCATTTTCAACCCATCTTCAATCGGTCATTTGCAGACATCAAATACACCCGCCTCAAATTCCATGGTTACTGGGAAGTAAATAACTTCACAACATCGGGGGAAATCAACACGCTCAATATAGTTCCAGGTCACTTGGAATATACTTCGTGAAAAGGTGATTTCTGAAGCATTCTGCTTACTTTGTTATGAATATTGCCTTATTTTATGTGTATCGTCCCGATTTTATACACTCGGTTATTTTTTTACAAGTGGTTCATGTTGTCTTTCTAGTGCGCAATAATTCAGATTTTATGTCAACAAAAAAGTTCAGACGGCCTGTAAACACGAGGGGGAATTTCGAACCATATTTTGCAGTTATGACATTAACAGCTCAAGTATTTGCTTTTTCCTGTTTGCAAATCCGCTCATACATTGTCTCGAACAAATAAAGGGCGTGATCACGTCCTTGCATTCTTACGATTGCCCAAATTGAGTATTTCCGCAAGAACCACATCGTAATCACATGACCGGAATAAACATCATTGAAACATGGCCACATCAGGAACATCAAAAATTTGTGTTGGTGTTATTACATTCAAACGTCAAAACTCACCAGAGTGTGTGTCAAAAAAATGCTTTCTTCGAGTCTGTAGTATGCTATCATTATATTGAGGACAAGGCTCTATTATTTTGTGGTTTTACCGGTTCGTTACTTATGCCATTTGCAAATTAATCTTCTTCAAAATTATAAAATTCACTTTTTTTCCTGAAAAAAATTATATGTGCCTTTTCTATGCACTTTACTCATTATTTTGATATATAATTTGCCTTTCTTTACTTCTCTTATCTGTTTCTGAGGCATTGGGAAAAATGTCAAAAAATTGACCAAAGTTAGGTTGGACGACCCCTTAAGTTACTATTGACCCACTTGCTTCCTTGTTGATAGCCACCTTTCCATTGTAACGAGAACCTTTGGTGTTTAGGCGACACGATTGACATAATATAGACTCACAAGCTTTTAACACGAATAGAACACTTCGTCGCGACATGATTGACAAAATATAGACTCACAAGCCTTTAACACGAATAGAACACTTCGTCGCGACATGATTGACAAAATATAGACTCACAAGCCTTTAACACGAATAGAGCACTTCGTCGCGACATGATTGACAAAATATAGACTCACAGGCCTTTAACGCGAATTGAACACTTCGTCGCGATATGATTGACATAATATAGACTCACAAGCCTTTAACACGAATAGAACACTTCGTCGCGACATGATTGACATAATATAGACTCACAAGCCTTTAACACGAATAGAACACTTCGTCGCGACATGATTGACATAATATAGACTCACAAGCCTTTAACACGAATAGAACACTTCGTCGCGACATGATTGACATAATATAGACTCACAAGCCTTTAACACGAATAGAACACTTCGTCGCGACATGATTGACATAATATAGACTCACAAGCCTTTAACACGAATAGAACACTTCGTCGCGGCATGATTGACATAATATAGACTCACAAGCCTTTAACACGAATAGAACACTTCGTCGCGACATGATTGACATAATATAGACTCACAAGCCTTTAACACGAATAGAACACTTCGTCGCGACATGATTGACATAATATAGACTCACAGGCCTTTAACACGAATAGAACACTTCGTCGCGACATGATTGACATAATATAGACTCACAAGCCTTTAACACGAATAGAACACTTCGTCGCGACATGATTGACATAATATAGACCCACAAGCCTTTAACACGAATAGAACACTTCGTCGCCTGAGTTCTAGAATGTCCTTTGTCCCATAGGGGTCCCATAGGGGTCCCATAGGGGTCCCATAGGGGTCCCATAGGGGACATAGGACATTCTAGCACTCAAGCGACGACTTGTCAAATGGGATGTCATCGTTCAACGAGATATTACAGTTAAAACTATCAGTCCTGTCACGAATAGTGCGCTTATCTAGGCTTAATTGCGCGTTGGAATTGCGCGCAATTGCCATATCGAATGGCATCTAAAGCACGGCAGGTTCTCTAGGTTACTCATAGCAAACACATGCAATGTTTCTGCCAATGGACCTCCGGGTTACCCGGAGGTCCATTGGCTGAAACATTGCTTGTGCACAGGCCATATGTACAGAATTTGATAGCTTTACTTGGACTATAACGCGAATATTAACGCGCATATCAACGTGCTATTTGTGCGCATCTCATGACAGGACTTCTAGTTTTAACTGTATCTCAACACTTCTGGTTCCACCGGAGAGAGGTGGTTAACGTTAGCACGTCTTAAAAGTTTCCATTATATATGCTCAGTTGGAGATGTGAAGGCGTTTACCACACCGTCCTAACCACACCTGGACGTTTTAGAAGGCACCACCATGACATCGTGTGCTTGGCTTGGTGGCCGTAAATGCTTGGATTGTCCGACTTTGAATGATTTGCCACTTGTCAACTTTGCAATCAAATACTGTAGACATGATCTGGGATTCTGTTGCAAGTTTTTCGTTCTATTACACGCAGGAAATATTGTTGAATAAGTAATTTACCTTAACTATTTGAACCCGAGAGGCCGCTTTTCCGGCCTAGGATTATGATACGTCAAAATTCTATTAACCCTTTACCTAACATGAAAAGCAGACGACCGTTGCAAAACAAATTCTTGAATTCTTGAATAACTAATGTTTTTCATATTTTGTCTCAAAAACATAGTTTATGACCCCTCGTTGAAACGAGCTCGTTCCAACGAGGGGTCATCACCTATTTTTTTTAGACAAAAAATGAAAGAATAATGAAAGTTAATTGACGATTTTTGAGAATAGCGTTGCTCGGTTTTTGCCGTTCCATTGGGTAAAGGATTAAGTAGGGTGGCTGCTAAGTGAATGTGTGAGGTAGACCAATCAATATTTTCAACGTGCAGCCCGACGGCTGCTCGTGGAAAATATTAATTAATTGGTCTCTTCCAGATAATGAATATGGATAATTCAGATTGCTGCATTAAACTGCCATGGACTGTATAACCATGACTTACAGGGGTAAAATCACGGGAAGCATGATGTGTGTAATAAATATGAATGGAATAGGTATTCACTTATATTCAAATCATAATCACCAGAACACTATTCTTAGGGTAAGGATATCACCCTCCTCCGCCTCCCCTCCCCCATTTGACTGGCGGACGAATAGGGGAAGAGAAAAGCCAAGTTGATATAAGTGGGGAAATAAAAAAACTTGGCCGGGCACAGGTCCCTTTACCGATCATCGACCTGAATGAGATCGTTGCAGATAATACTTGCTACAGTGCTCTTCACATGTGTTGAGAGGCTCAGTAATATTTTAACCCTTTACTCAACGTAACGGCCAAAACCGGCCAGCGCTATTCTCAAAAATCGCCAATTAATTTTCATTATTTTTTTTCATTTTTTATCTCAAAAACATAGGTTATGACCCCTCGTTGGAACGAGCTCGTCGAGCTCGTTCCAACGAGGGGTCATACCCTATGTTTTTGAAATAAAAAATGAAAAAGATGAGTTATTCAAGTATTTTTTTTTACAAATGTCGTCTGCTTTTCATGTTAGGTAAAGGGTTAAGGGATATAGGAATAAACCATTAGTGATCACCATTTACCATTTGTCATCAGATTGATTATTCACCAACAGTGGCTGCCCCACGTGGTGGCTGGTGGGCATAGAGAGCATTTGCCTCCTTAAACGTAGACATTGACCCCAGTCCACTTCTCTGCCAAAAGCCACCAGAGTCTTCCTTTGAAAGCACAATTCAATATTGTTTCTGGGAGAAAACTCCACCCCTTCCCCTCAAAAACCCCAAACAAAGCTTCGATGATGTGTTCGAGCCTCATGAACTCGCGCAGATATCTACGGTATCTGAATGCCATGCTATGATCCTGAAAGGCCATTTGCGGGCGTGTGAACTTCATAGGGAACCAGTCCCCAATTTGACTCTCCTTCCCCGTGCAACATTTTCTGGCGCCGACCACAGAGTTTTATTGTGCGCAAAACGTATTCATACCGTTTTGCTGAGGAAAACGGCCACAAATAAATTTAGAATGGGAGAAAAATTATCTAAGGTGTGGTTTGGTTGTGGAGTGGGGAATTCTCACTCTCCGGGAGAGTAATTTGCGCCAAACACCCGACAAGTATCGTTTCTGACTCGTCTATCTTATCCATTCCCATATCCACAGAGGATGATAATAATCTCTGTCCTCACACAGTAGCAGAATATTATTTGCCTACCGTGGATAATGACGAGTCTCGATTATAGAATATGTGGGACGTCAGGAGGTGGCTTCTCTGCCAAAGTCATTGATGACGAATTGGGCGATTAGTTGATTAGAATGAGTCAGAATGGCATTAAGAGGCCATTTGGTTGTTTATCGCGTAGAACTTATGAATGTGTGGAGAATCGTGACATTTTGCACGTTACTAAAGGGTAAAACTGTGACATTAATATTTGTTGATTGACCCTTGGCGCGGTGAACTGCCCATTCGCCTTTTATCATTTCTGACAGTTTAGCTTATGTTAACAAGTCCCTCATGTAAATTTAACTGAACTTTTCACAAAATGGTAATAAATTTGTGAACATTGGCCAAGCCAGAAGCTAGTGGGGGAGCCGGGGATGATGTCTATTGTCTCAACAGGGTTTTTGGCGCATGCGTATCCGGGGGATGGAAAATTGTTCAGTATGATGATGACGAATTGGGCGATTAGTTGATTAGAATGAGTCAGAATGACTGTTTATCGCGTAGAACTTCTGGATGTGCAGAGAATCGAGACATTTTGCACGTTACTAAAGGGTGAAACTGTGACATAAATATTTTCATTGACCCTAGGCGCTTCGAACTGCCCATTTCGCCTTTTAACATTTCTGACATTTTACAATAGCTGTATGATATTGACAAGACCCTCGTGAAAATTGAACTGTACTTTTCACAAATATTGGTAATAAATTTTTGTCGCAATATCATGTTATTTTATTAATAGTATGTAAACAATGGCCAAGCCAGAAGCTACTGTGGGGGGGGGGGGGGGGGGGGGGGTAGTGTTGTCTATCGGGAAATTCTGTTGTCCGTCGGAAAAACTACGGGTGACTCAAAAACCAAGATTTTCTCTGAAAGTCGCTAATTTGAAAAAAGTTGACCATTTTTACCCTTACCCTTTTGAACCCGAGCGGCGCTTTTCCGACCAGGAAAATGATACGTCATAACGTCATTAACCCTTTACCCAACGTAACGACCAAAACCGGCCAACGCTATTCTCAAAAATCGCCAATTAATTTTCAAAATATTTTCATTTTTTGTCTCAAAAACATAGGTTATGACCCCTCGTTGGAACGAGCTTGTCGAGCTCGTTCCTACGAGGGGTCATAACATATGTTTTTGAGACAAAAAATGAAAAAATTAGTTATTCAAGAATTTTTTTTGCAAGTGTCGTCTGCTTTTCATGTTAGGTAAAGGGTTAAATAGGATGGCTGTTCAGTAAATGTGTGGGGTAGACCAATCAATATTTTCATAGGCTGGACGTTGATCGGTCTAACCTAAATAATGAATATGGACTCTTCTAATTTGCTGAGATTGAACTGACTTGGAAGATACCACTATTGTTCAAAGGGTTAAGTAAACATTCGTTATTTTAATTATTTCAAACTTTTTTTAAAAACCATACCATGTAACCCCCACATTGGAACGAGCTCGACGAGCTCATTCCAATGAGGAGTCACATGATATGATTTTGTTGAAATTTTCAGCTCCTTAATTTGTAAATTGGGAGCGCTTTGGCTCAGTGATTGTGGTATTGAACTTCAAATCGAGACCTGCGTTGTGTCCTTGGGCAAGGCACTTTATCCTGGTTGACTACATGGGGGCACGATGACGCCGTGTACTAAGGTGTACTGCACGTGTATGGTGCACATGTCTTCAACCGCCGTAATCGTGCTTGAGCGGAGCTTGAACAGAGTTAGAATGTTGAGGAGCTGACAGTTGCTCGTCGATGATCGGTGGTTTTCTCCGGGTACTCTGGCTTCCTCCACCCGAAAAACTGTCACGGTCACGACTAGCCATTGAGCATAAGTATGTGATCTTAAAAACCAATAAATAAAGAAATACATAACTTCAAACCGGTAGGTTCACGGTTCGATCCCGCCAGGGGTAACTGCATTGTTGGCACTTGGGCTAGTCACTTCATCCCGATTGCGCGCGTGGGGTCACGGTGGCGCTGTGTACTAAGGCGTACTGCACTCCTATGGTGCATTTGTCTTCAACCAATGCTAACCCTGCTTGTGCGGAGTTAGTACGTTGGGGAGTCTCGCAGTGCTCGCCGTTGCTCGGTGGTTCTCTCCGGGTACTTCGGCCCCCCCCCCCCCACACCCATAAAACTGATCGACGCGAGGTGACCCTGGCTGTCTAAAGTGTCGTTATATCCAAATAAATAAATAAATAAATAAATAAATTTATAAATTCGTTAGGTAAAAGGTTATTAAAGAAGTATAATGAGTTAGGTTTCAAGTTTGTATCGACGGTCAACGACCCGAAAACACTGTCGAAAATTTTAACTCTCGCCCCACTTTGTCGGAAAATTTTGAGATCCTGGCTTCTGTTCTGACGTTAGCGCTGACGAATGTGCAATTTGTATTAGAAGTTGAATTAAAGACAATCACCATGAAGCCGTTCCTTCATCACAGCGCTTTATCTCTGGTTATTGATTTGAACTAATCAAACTAATCTTTTAACCAGTTCCAATTTATTTATATTTATTTATTATGGGTTAACGTCACTTTAACAGCCAAAGTCATATCGTGTCGGTGACAGTTTTACGGATAGAGGAAGCCGGAGTACCAGGAGAGAACCACCGAGCAGCGACGAGCAGCTGCCAGCTCCCCATCATCATAACTCCGCACTGCAGCACAGGCAGGGTTAGATTGGTTGAAGACATGCGCACCATCGACATGCTACGCCTTAGTACACGGCGTCATCGTGCCCCCGTGTGGACAATCGGGGTTCAGTGCCTTGCCCAAGGACACAACGCGGGAGTCCGAATCGATCGCTCAGACGGTCAACCATTCCAAGGACTAACCGGGCTCGACATTGCTTAACTTCGGTGATCTGACGAGAACCGGTTACCGCAACGCCACAGAGCCCCAATCAATTCTAATATCTTCATCTTCATTCGATAATATTTCTTGGGAACTTTACCATATCGTGGTATGGTTAATACATATCAGCCATATGTTTTTAAGAAAAATGAGACTACGGTTAAAAGGATTATTTTTTACCGAAAATATACTTTTGTTGTTGTTGCAGTTTTCCAGAAAGTGCGTGTCATCTTATTCCAAAAAACTCGTACAAACGTTTGGGGGGGGGGGGGGGTGGAGGTGTATATGGTTGACAATTATCACCATTGGGAGAGATTTACAGGAATGTTAGGTCCCCTCAATTCTCTAATGTTGTCAGTAAATTTAATACCAAGGGTGTGGCAATTTCATAGAAAAACTGAAATTTCTAAGCTGAATCATCGACGAGCGCATCATTTCACAAACTTCGGGCATTTTCCTGTAGAGGAGAATAACAATACATACAAAAGCTGGGGTGTTTTAGAATTTTTTCCCCACGTTTTTCAACGCTTGACTATTATTCTCTGCTTAAATCCATTTAAACTTAAGAAAACGGCGCTTTCGCCATCTTTTGATGTTCTGTAACTTTATTCAGCTCGTTATATCAACAGTATGCGCATCGCAACGTACATTATCCACAGCCATTATCCATTCGATTAATATAATTGTGTGGGAGGTGAGATTTGCACATTTTTTTTCCTGTGAAGAATAAAAACTTGCAAATTATTGTAAAAACACATTCGTTTAACTGAGAGCCAAAGTGGACAGTTACGTAGTTGCTTCTAATTAATTAATTAAAAGACAAGTTTCCTTTTGTTACTTTTAATAAACGAAAACAACAGACAGCTCCGAGAGATGTCTGTTGTTCTCATTTATTAAAAGTAACAGAAGGAAATTTGGCTTTATAATCTACTGATGTTACAAGTGTTTTTTCAACAATTACATGCTTCTTAACTGGACCTTCCTCGCCCGTCTAATAATTTCAGCGGGGGGGGGGGGGGGGGGGGGATAAGTTTATCGAACGGCTATTTTCATGATGAGATAAGGGAGGGATGAACATTATGGATCTGAAAATTGTCAGACCTGTAGGGATGTGGATACATAACTTGTTGACTATCCACTTTATAAAACGCAACCCAAGTGAAATAAAATGGCCCTCGCCTATCGTCGCCATATCTCGTAAACATCAACAGTATCACGTGCAAATTCCTGAAGCTAAAGTAATAACATTGATTTGTCTTTGTCTTTGTTTTTACAGTACTTCGGCTGAGTGCTAGAATGTTCTATGTCCATAGGGGACATAGAACATTCTGGGACTCAGGCGAAGAGTAGCGTGAACGCACAATTGGCCAGTTTTTCGATTGGATCGCAATGAAATTGCTATAAGACAGCGACAACATTTACAACAATAGACAGAAATTCCTTAATAAAAGACTAAAATAAAACAAACAAAAGTTACTTCTAGGATGCAAAATTTTCCGGTGTTAATTTTTTTTTCTTTTCTGGTAGGCGAGATTCCGTTGCATTGTGGGCAGTAAAGCGGACTGAGAATTTCGACGTAGCTCCGAATCAGTTCATTTTTGTGATGGCGGTATTGTATATTTTTTAATGGTGATATCGGTCTCTGACATAAATTTATAAAAATATTTTCCGTGAGACCTATCATTAATTGTTAAAACTGTTTTCCGTGAGACCTATCTAACAAGTAATGCCATCGGCTGGTACGACAGATGAAGAAAATGCAAGCGAAAAATTTCAAACAGTGGTCATACATTATTTAGATCTATTGTGCAGATGAACTGTCATTGTTGGCAACAGATAACAACATTAGAAATGACGACAGTAGAAAAACAACCTGCGTCTGTTGAATGATTTTACAGTGGCAAATTGGTTATTACAAAATACTAGTCTCCATGAAACGGTATTATAATTCCTTTCTGTAACTCGCTAATTAATGATCTTGCCGTGGGCAATGATCTTCTTACATATATAATGCAGAAGTCTTCACATTGTTCTGCAACAGTGTGTGTGCTCTTCCTGTTCTCATTACGTTGGTGTTTGCTCATATATCGTTCACATAAATAAGTACAAAGAGGGGGCGGATCGGCCCTGTTTTGCTGGATCTCATTCTAGATCTCATTTGTTACATCATCGTCACGTGGCCCAGTGACGTTATGTTGAGTTGCCATGGTAGCTCTAGTGAGCGGTCATGTTTTAAAGTCGTCGCTATAGTGATCCCTGATGTCAATGCGCATGCACAGCGCGTGTCATTAGGATGGCACGTGCTTCCCTCGTCCATTTATTTGACTGGAGACTATCATCTTGGTTCCTACTGTGGCATGTGGTTGCTATATAACTCAAAATCCTACAATAGGACAGGGAGGGGTGTTCGGAGGCTGTTCGTTTCAATAGGAGTATATCTGATTATCCAAAAAAACCAAACATATCAAGCTCGGAATCTTCCGGGGTCATCGGTGTATTCCTCTGTTGACTGTTATCTTTGAAGGCACTTGGTTACTATGGGATCCAAAGTCCTATAATAGGACCAAAAGGTCTCTAGAAAGCGCGCCCGATTGAGCTGGAATATGGATTATTACCATAAACAACCCGACAACTACCGAAAATCCCCACAACTAACCCACACAGTACCCAAAATCGTCTTTATTTGGCTCGAATACTTCCAGAAATCTGCCGGTTTTAGTGGCGCGTTGTGCTATAAAGTGTGTTCGATTCAATGGGAGTACGCTGGCTCAATGACTTCTGCGAAGAGTGAAAGGAAACCGGCAATTATTTATTACGTTTTTAAATAAGTTTACCTCATAATATACCACAAATTAACAAACTTGCGTTGTCTTATGTTAATATGTTAATAACGCATCCACAACTCAAAATAGTTTGCTATTATGTTATTAAAATGAAAAAAGGCCTCGTAATTTGCACGTTTCGTTTTCTATTTCGTTTCGGCCATAAAATTGCCTGCGGAAGTACCGTCCGCCGGTACGCATGTAAACAAACTCACAATCGCACGTGTGAATGTTGATTTATTCAACATTTAAACTCTTATTAATCTGACGATCATGGTATAAATAAAATATACCCAAAGTAGCTTGATGTACCAAATGTTCACCGCTCGTGGTGAAGTGGTATTAACGGCGCGCCAATGGCTCGCAATTAAAAGCACTTCACCACTCGTGGTGAACATTTGGTACACCAAGCTACTATGGGTATATTCTATATATATATATATATTGCGCTGATAACGATAAAAACCATTCAAGAAACCATATAGGCGGACAGACAGAATATCTCGATCGCTGCTATACAGTCACGCAATTATAATTCTTAAAATCGCCCTACTTTTTTTCTTAGAGTTTTTGCCTTTACTCAAAATCCTGAAGGTCTGTGAAAGCTGGTATGAATGTAAATGGAACTCAAGGAACTTGTGACCCTTTTATATTTGACACATACAGTTAAAACTAGAAGTCCTGTCATGAAATACGCACAAACAGCACGTCGATCTGCGCGTTAATCTGCGCGTTTTGACCATAGTAAGGCTATCAAATTCTGTACATATGGCCCGTGCACAAGCAATGTTTCAGCCAATGGACCTCCGGGTACCCGGATGCTCATTGGCAGGAACATTGCTTGTGTTTGTTATGAGTATCCAGGAGAACCTGCCATGCTTTGGGTGCCATTCGATATGGCAATTGCGCGAAATTCCTACGAGCAATTAAAGCCTAAATAAGCGCACAGTTCGTGACAGGACTTCTAGTTTTAACTGTAGCCTGCGAAAATGAAAATAAAAAGATCAGAACACTTTCGTGAGTAGGTCTCTCTTTCTTAATCACAATGTTTTACCCAAAACAAATGTGTCATCTCGAAACCTCATCTACTGGATACCTCTCGTTTCGTTCACTCTTGTGCGTCAGTCGCTATTTATATATATCTGATAAACATTCATGCTGACATAATAATTAATTACACACTTAGGTAAAATCTCGCCTTTGTTAATTGATAGTAACGAGCTTTGACAGATATTAAGAAAGCATTTGCAGTTGGCTGTATTGTTATTCAGTTATGATATCAGGAAAGACGTTGTTACTTACAAAAGCACCGTTGCTGGTATCACAGCCAGCCCCGTGCTTCGGATTTCTGGCGTGAAAGTATGTTTGCATCTTTGTGCTGTTAAGCACGGCAGACATCGCCCAAATCGCTGTGATGAGGAAGCAAAGGTACAGTACCCCTTCTCTACTCTGAATATTCCAGGAGATCTACCTGGAAAAACTTATTTTCACGAGATGTCTGAATTGTTTTCCTTTCCTTTCCAAACTTAGTATGAGCAAGGTTAGTATTGGTTGGATACAGGTGCATCATCGATGCGCCTTAGTACACCCCCACCGTGCTCCTCCCTCCTCCACAACTATTATAGTATCCACAAAAAACCTCCAAGAGCGAACAAAAATTGCCACTGACTAATATTCAAACCACATCATCAAAGCATGCCTTCGACAAAGGTATACCTTGATGATGTAGTGGGAATATTTTGTCTCTCGATACTTGAGTCAAGGCAGTCGGGACGAATGCGGCTTCCCCGTCGAGTCGGTCATATTCACCGCGCCCATGAGGCTTTTAGAGCCTGAAGTATTTATGGAAGAGAGAGGCAAACGTTATAACTTCTAGAAAGAAGCCCATGATCTTTGTCTAGTTGCTAAAAAATACAACTCATCGGACAGAAGTCAGAGTAGTTCGCAGGGGCATGCTGCCACCTGGGGGAAGATTTAGTTTGGTTCTTTTTTACCATTTTAAGGGACCAATTCGTCAAAGGAACATGTTCTGTACATCGAATTTCGTACACCCTCCCTATACACTGCAAAAAATATAGGTTCTCTTTAGAACCAAAACTGGTTCTAAGCTTGTCCCTGAGATGGAACCAGTTCTGTTTAAACGTTATTTATTTCGAATCAAATAAATTTACCAAGATTAGCATTCAATTTTAACAGAATATTACATGAACTGAAGTAGATTCAGCAGTAAACTTGGAGCTCATTCAACGCAGTCGCCAAATATTTTGAAACAAAGGAGATAAGAACAGTTGGCATATCGAACCAGTTTTGGTTCTGTATAGAACCAAAACTGGTTCGATATGCTAACTGTTCACATCTCCTTTGCTTAATAATGATTTGAGACAACCTCGTATGAACTCTAAACTTACGGCTGAAACCCCCTCAATTTATGTTTAATTCTGTTAATATTTAATGTTAATCTTTGTAAATTTATTTGATTTGAAATAAATACTGTTTAAACAGAACTGGTTCCATCTCAGGGACAAGATTTGAACCAGTTTTGGTTCTAAAGAGAACCTATATTTTTTGCAGTGTAGTTGCATAGTTTGTACACGGACAATCAAGAACAGAGCATCAAACCTTGCAAAATCAGGAAAACCTGGCCAATATTAAAAATATCATCAACAATTTCGTCTCATCAGAGGAACAAGATACCATCTGCAATGCTAAAGCATTGCAGATGACACCTTGTTCCATTCAATGGACGATTTGTGAAACCCTCCTATTTGAATTGACTTACAGTTTCCATATGGAGTCCCAGAGTATTTGATTATTAGTATTCGAGTCTCGATGTATCACACAAATGTAAATGCAGTATGTGTCATAAAAACGGATTGAAAAATCTTTTATTAAACAGAATGGCGTAAAGTCACATTTTATTTGAGCATATAATGAGATACTTTTCATGCGCTTCGTGTAAGAATAGACACAAATTTAATCTTAGCAATCGATTCATGTGTATGAGAAAACCATTTTCCCTGCGTGTATTACCTCAACTTCAATACTTTACACCACAATAAGCTTACCTTCAATGAACCACGCTTCACAATTATTCCATCTATAGCCGTGTGTGTCCCCTTTCTTTCAAGACGCATTAGAACAAAAATAATGTATTTACTATGCTAAGACAGAAATTTTTAGGACATGGATAATGCGTTACCAGCTGCCTAGTTTCCAGCCATCTTCTCATTCTCTCTCTCTCTCTGTCCAAGTGTATCATAATTTGTTCGCGCCCCCCCCCCCCCCCCCCCTGCACTTAGCGGAGTTTCACTTTAATCTGAAAGTGAGTTAGAGAGCTCCCCTGCAAATTCGTCGATCATGGATTGATGGAAGTGACCGCTAAAATAATGACGTCGAGCAGAATATCATACCTATGACAATATGTTTGCTGACAGTATTAGAACAGGAACCAAAACTGCTTCTTCAGTTTGTCCTAGTAGAAGAACTAAATCTGTTTATATGAAACCAAACATACGTATGTTTTGGTCATTCAATCCTTCACATTAACTGGATTGTCAAAGCCTCTGCACATTGTATAAATTGTAAAATATAAAACCGCCCCATGTTGAAGTTTTAAAATGGCGACGAAGCAACGTCAAACTCGCGTTTCCAATTGTTCCATCGCGCATGCGATAAGTTGTTTTATATAAACAAAACGGGCAACTCTTTTTTCAATTGTCTGGTTCTAGATCATCCGAAGACTCATTTGTTTAGGTTCAACGGGTTTGGGTTCTACTTGGAACCCAATATGCGCGAATACCCCTTAGTGTACTCAACAGCTTCAAGGGCGGCTTCTGCGCGCGGAAACCATCCTTCGTTCGTCGTTAGTATATATATAGAATATACCCATAGTAGCTTGGTGTACCAAATTCTCACCACGAGTGGTGAAGTGGTGTTAACCGCGAGCCTTCGGCGCGCGGTTAACACCACTTCACCACGAGTGGTGAACATTTGGTACACCAAGCTACTTTGGGTATATTTTATTTATACCATGATCGTCAGATTAATAAGAGTTTAAATGTTAAATAAATCAATATTCGCACCGGTGGGCAGTGCTTCCGTTGGCAATTTTATCGCCGAAACGAAATAGAAAACGAAAGGCACAAATTACGGGGTCTTTTTCATTTTAATAACTTATTAACATATTATTTTGAGTTATGGATGCTTTATTGACATGAGACAACGTATGTTTGTTAATTTTTTATATCTTATGAGGTAAACTTATTTAAAAACGTAATAAATAATTACCGGTTTCATTTCACTCTTCACGAAGCAACGAGTGATAAATTTAGACAAGTTTGCATTCAAGGCGTCGTCACCAAAGGTCAACTTGAATGTAGTTCCACTGTAGGAATGAATTTAAATTATTGAAATCCCATTGCTGGCGTGTTCACCACGGTTGGTGTGTAAAGCTAAAATTTATGTCATAGGCTTCTTACATACTATTCAAAAAAAGTAGGGGATAATTGATAAAAGTGAGATATATTAAGAAATATATTTATATTTTCATCAAAACGGCAGTTGAGGCATTGCACTGTGACATCTGGTGAATGATTTCAGCGATAGTTGGGTGTCTGGCAAGCACACATTCCACGCACTGAGCAGTAGAAGACTTGGACGGTCAGTCCGAGAATTTACCACATTTAGTCAAAGACCTCAATACCTTGTAAATCCTCCTCGGTTCGGGAGACAAGCGCGGATCCGACGTGGCATACTCCTCACCAAACTCCAATATCAGCTTGACTGATGTTATTCCATTCTTCCTGCAGTGCAGCGGCGAGTTCCTGGACATGGGTAGGGGGCTGTTGGCGTTGTCGTAGGCGCCGACCAAGCATATCCCAGACGTGCTCGATTTGAGAAAGGTCTGCACTTAGTGCTGGCCAAGGTAGTGTAGTGATGTTCTGCTCCTGGAGAAACTCTGTTGCGAAACGGGCCGTGTGTGCTCTTGCATTGTTATCTTGGAAAATGAATCGACGGCTGTGACGTCGGGCAAATGGCACCACATGAGCTGCTAACATGTTGTCACGGTAGTACTGCCCCTGTGATACGCCCTTGGATGACATGTAATGTGTTCTACTTGCCATGATCGTGCTGCCTAACGGTTACGTCATGGTATCGTTCGTTTCGCCGCCGCCACACCCTGTTTCGCCTGTCGTGAAAATCGAGAGTGAACCTCGATTCATCGGAAAACATGACGTTGAACCACCGACAATTGTCCCAGTGCTGTCGTGCTCAACACCAATTACGCCTTACTGCGGTGTGACGTTCAGCCAAACGTGGAATTATTCGAGGTCGTCGAGCGTACAAATTCCTCTTGTGTAGGCGATTTCGAATAGTCTGACAACTAACTCGCACATCTGTCGCTCGGTGAAACTGCTGTCCAATTTCTGAGGCACTTTAATGGCGGTTACGTAATGCTGTGATTCGGATGAAAAGATCCTGGTTAGCAGTTGTCGCCCTCGAACGACCTGACCGACGTCTGTCATCAACATTGCCTTCTGACGGCAGTGTGACCACAACCTGCTAATCACCGATTGAGTAACGTTGAGAATTTGAGCCACTTCCAACATGCCAACGGCACGTGTACGTTCGTCACGTGTCAGTCTTCACATACCTCAAATGTTACGTTTCGACCAGAAACTATTGATGAACGAGTTTTATACCAAGAAAAGAACGATGAAACCTCCGAAAAAGCCCGTCCAGTACAAATGAAAATTTCAAGACGTACTCCACAGACATTAACGCGGTGCTCGTGTGAAAAACCTGCTCGACATTCATGATCCACACTAAACTTGGTAACGTATTGAGGTGTCCAATCACGATACCATTTTCCGAAAATCAGTTTGGATATCCCCTACTTTTTTGGAATTGTATGTAAATATAGAATATACCCATAGTGACTTGGTGTACCAAATGTTCACCACGAGTGGTGAAGTGGTGTTTACCGCGAGCCTTCGGCGCGCGGTTAACACCACTTCAACACGAGTGGTGAACATTTGGTACACCAAGCTACTTTGGGTATATTTTACTTATACCATGATCGTCAGATTATTAAGAGTCGCTATTATTTTTTCTCATTTTTACTGAGCACCAGACGTACATACGAGCGAATCTGTTTTTGTTTACACGAGCATCGGTGGCGGTACTTCCGCTGTCAATTTTATCGCCGAAACGAAATAAAAAAAAAGAAACTGAGCCTCTTTCGTTTTAATAACATAATAACATACTATTTCGAGTTATGCATGCTTTATTAACATGAGACAATGCATGTTTGTTAATTTTTGGCATCTTATGAGGTAAACCCATTTAAAAACGTAATAAATAATTGCCGCTTCCATTTCACTCTTCGCGAGGCGACGTGCGATAAAGTTAGACAAGTTTGCATTCAGGTCGACGTCACCAAAGGTCAACGGGGATGTGGTTCTCCTGTAGGTGTAATTTGTTACTATTGAAATTCCATTGCTGGCGTGTTCATCACGGTTGGTGTGTAAAGCTAAAATTTATGTCATAGGTTTTCATATATAGTAGAATAGGTAATCATTGTATAGATGTAGAATAACTATAGCATATATCAAAATAATTTAATCATTTGCCCCGCCTCTGCGTTTGATTGGTTGAAAGCATACAGAGTGAAAGTCGTGAAAATCGTATAAACCAAATCACGTAATGATTTGGAATGTCTACACTCTGGAAGCCCCGCCCACTCAATCCAATTGTCACCGTGAGGGCGTGACGGCAGACTGATAGATGGATAACAAGCTTGTAAACAAAGATCAATGATCGATTTTTCGTAGCCTCCAGTCAGCGAGAATATAATGATAATTTCTCGTGAACAATTGAATTTAATGAAATATACCGAAGTGGGAGACGAATAAAAGATCATACATCCAAACATGATTTTGGGGGAACTTAAGAAAAATGTTTTTAATGATATTGTTACGTGACTTGCTAAATATCTGTCGTCTGCGATCGAAAATCAAAACAACAAACAATTTGACAATGATTGACGTGACCTGTTTGTGGCACACTTTCGTGAGTTTGACTGTTGTGTTTTGCGAAAATTAAACGTTTTTCGTTCACGTACACATAGTTTTTATATTTTAATATTACAGCCGGATTAAATTATAAGAAATAACTGCTGTTTTCCTTCGGTTCATGCGATATAAACCGAAAATTTTCTGCACAAGCTTAATCATAACTCGCTACGCGAGTTATGAAGCTTGTGCTGAAAATTTTCGGTTTATATCGCATAAACCGAAGGAAAACAGCAGTTATTTCGTAAATAATTCTGGTTTTCTACAAATAAGATTCATTTTTGAACTTGCGAGACTTGGCTCGCTCGAGACTTGGCTCGCGGGTTCAGTAATTAGTGCTGCGGGAAGGATAAACAAACATCCATTTTGACACAATCAAGATTATTCTCTTTATCCCGTGACGATTTTTTCTGTCGTCAAATCAATAAACATTTATGATAAAAAGTTGAAGATTTATTGTTTTTCTCTAAAATAAATCATTGCGTCATAACGCCTCTGTGCAAATGTTATGACGTTAGTGATGCCATAGCTACTGTGTGAATAACATTCATCAATGTTGAGCCTATGAAGAGAATTTATTGCCGTAGATTGGGATAAATAAAAAATTATCGCAGGCTCTTGTCAACTGAATGGGTGTGTTATTATGGAAAAAATATAAATAACGGGACACCAGTGACCAAATGTATCAACCTGCCTCCATTTGATTTAATTATTTATTTATTTTATTTGGAAGTAACGACGTCTTCAACAGTCGAGTCCATGCAATAACGAGACACCAGTGACCAAATCATCCTAGCTCAAGGAACTTTCCTCAGGGGGTCCCGGATGGGGGATTCCATCTCTAGATTTCCAATTACACCCTTCTCCCCTCGTAGGCAAATTTCATACCACCACTACATAATTTCCAGCAAGTGGGAAATTCCACTAGCATCCCAACCCCCTTGAGTCAATGGGTTTTAATTGCAGGTTTTAATCCTTTACCTAACGAATCGACAGCATCCGTCGGCGTAATTTGCAAATTCAGCAGTTGAAAGAAAGATTTTCTTTCAAAATATTTCAACAAAACCATGTCATGTGACCCCTCGTTGGAACGGGCTCATCGAGCTCGTTCCAATGAGGGGTCACATGATATGATTTTGTTGAAATTATTTTTTAATTTAAAAAATAGTAATTAAAATAATAAATTTTTATATTGTCTGCATTTTGTAAGGGGTTAAGATGAAGAATTCCATTTGCACACCGTCCTTGGCTGTAAATTATCCAACTGAGGCTCTCGGCGGTCACAAATTCCAACTACAAATCACTACTTGGGGGAGCGGAATTTTACAACTTCTCAACCAATATTTGGAAAATTTTTACTGCATTTCAATTTAAAAACTCCACATTTTGGCCAAAATCTAGACATGTTTGGAAAAAATCCACAAATGCACTCTCTAAAATGTCTAACCTTATCCAATTTTGGGATTCGAATTTTTAACTTTTCAAATTTGACGAATAATGGGACACCACGACACTCCCCAATTCCATCGCAACGTCCCTGCTAACCTCGATTTATTTATTTATTTATTATTTATTTATTTATTTATTTATTTATTTATTTATTTATTTATTTATTTATTTAACAACATTTTCAATACTCAATGATATGTCGTGTCGGGCTGTATTTGTGATAATCTTGAGTATAATAATACATGATAAAGTTAATATCGACTTCCACAACGTTCAGACATTCCTGTAAAACGCCATTGTACAATAATGTTTGGTATTAATTATATTATGCAGGAATTACTGACGGTATTGTTTGCTTTGAGGTTTGCATGATCGATTGTAGCACTTAATTGTTTGCTTCTTTGTTTTGGTTGTCATTTAAGTTACCACATAAAAACGAGAATGTTTTGATCTGTTTTTTCTTCTCATTCGATCTGGCTGTGAAAAGGAACAAGATGGAAAACACAACTAACAAATTGAAAAACCTTGTGCAAGGAAATAGCATTTGTTCAGATACACGCAAACCTGTATCACCTTGAATGCCCTACTTTTATTCCAAAGACGCTGAATACAAATCCCGTACGTTGTTACAGATTTGTCTCAGTGGACTAGTCGTAATCCACGCGTGGGCAGTGATGTCCACGCAAGCGTTTTAACCCTTTGATACTTCTGTACGTCTTATGACGTACGAAATCAAACAACGCGGTGATACTTTGTGGTCATTTGTTTTGTTATTATTTTTTGATTTTTTAAAGTTTTAACCTCAATTCCTATTTTCTCCCGAATAGTGCTCAGTGACAACCGTTGAGCCAAATGTTATCGCAGCCTAAAATACTTATATAATCCTGCTGTCAAGACTTCTTAACTGGTTGAGTTCTGGAAGCCACAATCAGGGCTTTCAAAAATGAGGATACCAGAGCAAAAGCTAACACTTTCCTTGCTTAAATTTCATATTTAGTCAAACACAAATAATATTTTGTTTATATAAATTTGTTTTATTACAAATTATTGGAGAGTGCCTGTAATATAATAAATAATAATCTAGCCCTCAACCAGATAATCATTGATGTGAAAAATATCTTATTATATTTCTACAGCTTTTTCCTTTGTAAATAAAAACCATATCCTACTCCCACGACCTCGAAAGTGTTATTCAACTCCCACGGCGATATTCTACTCCCAGTCATGAGGGACTACTTTTAACATTGCAGTTGTTCCGCCTCAAAATTCAGTGATAACACCCAATCCACTTCGACAAATATTCTTCTTGATTTTCTAACTGACAGCGAACAATAACTATGTACATATCCACACAAAGTTATAAGAAGTTGAACATGACTACTCATTCATGGTGATTGATTGAATTATTTCTTTAAAATGTGTTGATTTCCTTCATAAGTTCATATCTCCCGTCACTTGAATTTCCATTTGAAAACGAGCGTCACTGCATTCCTTTCTGATGACGTCATATTATCAGTTCATTAATCCATGTTTTTGTGTTTATGCGCCGATTTTTCTAACCGTCAAAACAATTTGAGGGACGTTGGGAAATTGCTCCTGGATGACACAAGAGGGGTATTTGTGTTGCAGACATTGTCAGGGAAATATAATGAACACAATAGTTCGCTGCTTGGAGTAACGTACGATGTTTATTCTCTCGTGGGATGCGGGAATTATTTTCAATGGGCTAGCGCCTCGTGAAAATAGCCTTCCGCATCCCACTCGAGAATAAACATCGTACGTTATTTATTTATTTATTTATTTATTTATTTATTTATTTATTGGTGTTTTAAGGTCACATATTTCTGCGCAATGGCTAATCATGACCGCCACAGTTTTATGGGTGGAGGAAGCCGGAGTACCCGGAGAGAACCACCGATCAACGGCGAGCAACTGTCAGCTCCCCAACATACAAGACTCCACACAAGCAGGGTTAGCATTGGTTGAAGACAGATGCACCATCGACGTGCAATACGCCTTAGTACACAACATCACCGTGCCCCCACGTGGGCAATGGGGGTGAAGTGTCTTGCCCAAGGACACAACGCGGTTGCCGCAGGCGGGATTCGAACCGAGGACCCCTCGGCTTGCAGCCTGCACCTCTACCAACTGAGCCACCGCGCCTCCATCGTACGTTATTCCAAGCAGAGAACTATTGTCTATTTATTTGTAGTTTCCGACGTTTGGCGTCGCATTTTAAAAAACGTCGAAGAAACTGAATTCCCAGTGGAGTTTGAACGTCAGGATAATTAAAGTCTTAGAGGGTTAAAAGGTAATAAAAAATCATCATCAGCAAAAGTTTAATTAATGTAGCACCGGGTTGTACCCGGTGCTTCATTAATTAAATTTTTGATGCTTATTCCCATGATTAGTGTTTGTAATTTAATATTATTGCGTTCGTGGAAATATTGTCCACCCGTGGAAAGTGACCAGTCCAGCCATACTGTACTAGAAATCGCTCGTCATCAGCGTCTTTTCGAGAGACTGATCTTGGACAAAACTGTTGGGTCTTGGGAAGTTCCAGAGATACCATGTATTTGGTAACCATGTGTTTGGAGTGAGTGGAGGTGGGGCATGGATAAATGCTCTGGGGCTATTTCATGCCAGATGTCCTGGGATCGATCCTAGGTAAGGAAAGTTCATGAGGTGTCCGAACACTTTGGCAGCATCGGTTATGTGGCTGATATTGTCACACAACACCGTCTTATCGGGTGGGGACGTAAAATTGCTGTCCTATATACAGGTATATTAGACATATTCGTGCTAAATCGTGTTTACTGGCGCCATTGAGCCAATCAGACGCCTTAATATAAATTTGCCACCTTGTCAGCCAATCACAGGCTTCAGCTGAACTAACTTCAGCAATGTATTCTTCAATAGCTTTACTCAAGATTTACCTGCTGTGTTTTGTTCTGAGGCAGACTGTAATTGCTTGAGTGGTGATATTTTTCGCTGACATTCCAGCAGTCCAGTTGTACAGAGATCAGTAATACCCCCACCCATGACGTATTATGGCGCGAAAGTTGTTACACTACAGCGTAACCGATTTGACACGAACAAAAAATATATATATACGTTTGCAGGGACGTGGCTAGAGGTTTCCGATTGTGGAGTGGAGGGTAGTGAATTTCCAACTATGGGGAAGGACCGGGAGGGTTCCTGGAGGAATACCCCCTCCCCCTTCCCATAATTGGAAATTCACTACCGAGAAACATTTTGAAAATGAAGCCAAGAAAGAGGGCATAAAATTGATTCTAGTAACTGAAATACCAACACATTTATGATAGAATTATCAGGTTGTTATTATTATTATTTGATATTATTCTGGGAATTGAATATGTGCTAAACAAATAATGCTCAAGCTGAGAACTTTGAGCAATTCACACTGTCCTAACATTAAATCAGATCTTATGCAGGAATGAATTTTCGAGGTTTCATCATTATGCAACTGTGAATGATGGAATTAACCCTTTACCTAACGTAACGGCCAAAACCGGCCAGCGCTATTCTCAAAAATCGCCAATTAATTTTCATTATTTTTTTCATTTTTTGTCTCAAAAACATATGTTATGACCCCTCGTTGGAACGAGCTCGTCGAGCTCGTTCCAACGAGAGGTCATAACCTATGTTTTTGAGACAAAAAATGCAAAAAATTAGTTATTCAAGAATTATTTTTGCAAGTGTCGTCTTTTTTTCGTTTCAGGTAAAGGGGGTTAACTCAGGATAACGATTTTACATGATGTGATTTTCTTGAAGTGCATTACGAGGATTTTTTTTTGTTACGATAAGTAAACGTACTATAGAAATCTCGTACCAACTGACATTATGCATACTTATGAAGCTCGATATTGAGTACACTGTAGTTGTAAATAGTAACAGTTAGAATTTTTGCCTATTTGAAACCGGGTTGAAATTTTGGAAAGCAAAGGAGACATCAGCCTCACCAAAGAAGCTCTAAAATCCAGATAGATGAAATTTCCAACTACTCATGACTTGCTCTCCAAATTTCCAACTATAGGACATTTTTGCCAAGATTGGAGGGGTGACACCCCCCTCCCCCCCACACACACACACACACACATACACACACACATACACACACACACACACACACCTGTCGCCACGTCCCTGTACGCTTGAGTAGAAATGTCGTCTGTCAGACATGAGACAAAGAATATAGCCGCTGGTGTCGAAATGTCCTCGAAGGATCAAAGATGGGTCAGCACAAGGCTGTTTGACAACACTTATCGCTCAATCCATCGACAAGCCTTATGAACAAGATGAAAATTTCTTTCTTAACACTGTTGGTTTGCTCTGGATCACACCATGGCTGCTTCATAACAGCCATATTTTGATACAAGATCACACCATTGCACAGAAGTTCTGAAGTAGATATAGCTATGGCACGTACCAATGATGTGAGAAAAAAGGAGAAGTCGTGAGCCCGAGAATGGACTAAGCCTTCAACATGTGGTGTTCCGAATATTTAAGGTTGAGTCAGCACATGGCTGTTTGTCTGCAGACATCACTCAGTCTATCGACAAGCCTTACGAACGACATGAAAATTAACAGCTTTAAGATGTTAGTTTGATCTTAGATCAGTTCGTGGCTATTTAACAGAAACCATATTATGAATAAAGTTCAGAATATTACACACAAGTTTTGGAACTGGTGTAGATGCGGCATTATATAGAGAGACATCAGGGTCCTTCAGCATATGGCTGCTTGACGGCAAACTTCACTCAATCCTTCCACAATCCTTACGGGCGACATGCGGTTTTAGAGCTTGACGTGGTTGGTTTGATCTTGATTCAGCTCAAAGCTGCTTCACAGGTGCTGTGATGTAATTCAAGATCAGACTATTACAAGTGGTTTTGAAGTTGATATAGCTGCGGCATGTACCATTGACACGAGCAAAGAATATTTACATTTAAGGGGAAATGTCATCTGCTCGACAATAGACTAAGTCTAAAGCCAGTGTGGTCGAAATGAGCACAGGCGTGCAGCCATCACCCAGTCTCTCGACACACCTTACGGACGGCATGATAACTAACTGCTGGACATGTTTGTAACCTATATATTTTTGACTGAAAACTCACTAAGGCTGTAGTTATATGAATGATTTGCGTAGTTCCACCAATTATGTAAAAATCTTGATGCTTTTAACCCTCTCAACCTGGTGTGCATAATTTTTTGCATGAAGTAAAAATTGGTAGTGGACAAGCAGACGATAGAAAGAGCAAAAAATCTGAAGCGAGGCTCGGTAATAATTTAATCCAACAGCTCGACAGAGCTGTTGGATTAAATTCTTGCGGAACCTCTCAACAAACCAGGATGGCTTCGCCCAATTCGCCGTTGTCAGTATTGTCTGAAATGATACCTTCCAGGACGCCAGTGTTAGTTTAAACAACATTTATTCAAGATAATGTTTTATGTATACATTACACAGCAGTACAATAGATTAACAAAAAAGAAGTTTTGCTAGCAGTATACGAGATAACAGCAACAGTGATGATTAGATCTGTAGATAAACTAGGATTCGACAGGATGCCTTAGGCTTATGTGAGTCGTCTCCTACGTTCTATAGAACTTTTCGTAAAGGTGATGGCAATGATAGGTAGTAACAAATGGAACATGTATATCGCGACCCAAGGGAGCACTAGCGGGCCAATGAATCTGGTTGAGTCTCTGACCTTGAACAAGCGCACCACTGGACCGCGTCATACTACGTGAGCATTCTAGATGCGTACGCACAGTCACCTGCAACTACATAGTGGCTCATTTTCCTTTACATCAGCAAGTGCAGCTGGGGCGTGCCGACAGCTCTTCGGAAAAAGAAAATGAAAAAGACAATTTATACTAATGTCATGATTAGAATAAGTTGACCAACAATCTCAGTCCCTTAACCAGCGATATACGCGATTGTCAAAAGGACACATTCGTGAAATCAGAAGTGGTCTAACCGATAAAAAAATAGATGAATAAAAAGAAGAAGTCAGATGGTAAAAAGATACAAGAAGAAGAAGAAGTAAAATAAAGTAGAGAAGAAGAAGAAGCCATCCCGAATACATGGTGCATTGTCTTTAGATAAAGTTGAATAGAAAATAAGGTCTTGACCTTAAGATACTCTATCAATAACTAGATAGTAAACTTATGGTACATTGCCACAGGGCGCCAGTGTTGAAAGAGTTAAGACGAATTAAATATATATTGAGTGGAATATCTTAAACTGGAGCAGAAAAGAATATCTGCATATAATTATGGATAAGGAGACACCACATTAAATTAACGGTAGTCTGTGTACAGCCTCCACGAAGAGTGTGTAAGCAAACAGCCTACAACAGTTTCGAATTCCGAGCAGAATTTGACTAGTGGATTTGGGGCTTTCAGCAAGAACCACAATGTTTCAGCTGATGGGCCTATGGGATGACCCCGAATGCCCATGAACTGAAACTTTGCTTAGGCATATGCTTTCGAGGATGTCGTGTTGTATGGGGGCATTGTGTTCCGTGATTAGTCTTGAGGTAAAACATTCTTCTTTCGATGTATTCGAGACTGATCGAGACTGATTTTCAGTTGAAACTAGAAGTCATGTGACTGTATTGTGCACTATTTTGAAGTAATAGCGCGCTGAGTAAATGCATTAGCGCAACTCTGTTCCTGTAGAGAAACAGCATGCCCACCTATGTACAACTCTATACATGTACTAGTAAATAGAGATCATTAACATCATTCCTAACCTCTACTGGGAAACATGTACATGTAATGACTTAAATGGATATTAAAATTTGACTGCATATTGCGAATGAAGAGCGCGCATTACTACTTAATCGCAGCGCCATATATTCCCCACTCGAAAAGTATTTATGGTTGTTCATAACAGCACAAGAAACACTTGCAAACTTTCATCACATGGACCAACGGGTGCAACCCGGTGGTCCATGTGATGAAAGTTTGCAATTGCTTCTTGTGTTTTGACCTCAGAGGTTGTAAATAATTACTAAGTTAAAATCTATTCCACAGCGATTTAGTAGTAATCCACCCTGCACATACTGTAGTCTCAGCATTTTTGTTCTGTTTGCTCGGTTCAATTCGTGATTTTACTGCCGCAATCGCTAATAGAGCATTATATTTTGTACTGCACAGCTCAAACGCTTTTGTGTATTTCAGACTATTTAATTCTTCTGCAGTAAGGAGCGCATTAACTAACGAGCATTTTCTGCGCTATTTGTGACAGAACATCTAGGTTCAAATGCAGTGTTATTTATCTAGTATTGAATGAATAATACTGATTTCCGCATATATAGGCATAAAAAGTAATTTTAACGACACGAGCGCACTCTGCGACTGATATATTTCCAGGCTGCACTCAATATTGGTTGTTGATTGATTCAAAAGCGAACATTCGTCGTCTGTTCATTTAATATGTTTTGACAAAAATCGATTCATTAAAGACGCTGATGTACGGCCTGTCTGCAAGCTTGTTAATAATACATATAATCACGCTGTTTTTTTCACCAGTGGAATCCACCTCGCTTCAGGCTGTCATTCTAAAATATCAAACCGTCTATTTAGGACATTAGCCGTCTTACCACCAACGCCATGTTATCCATTTTCAACGTTTAATCCATATAATTTATCGTCAAAACTTTCTACGTGAAAATTAGTCCTATGTGGGGTAGTCCAGTTCTATTCTTCAAATAAAACAATACTCCGTTGATAACACCAACCAAGCCAAACAGTTAGACGCAATCCAAAATGATATCGGACTTTTTCTAAATTACAAATTCGCATTGACTAAATTTGTGTCTAGCCGGACAACGTGCAGAGGGATTTAAACTCAATCGAAACAGTTGTGCATTATTACCCAATGGAACCTGTTAAATACTAATTCTATTATAACAGCAGTGTTATAGATCTCGCCCCATAGCAAGGCACTTCACTCCGATTGTCCACATGGGGGCACGATGACGCCGTGTACTAAGGCGCACTGCGCGTCGATGACGCGCATGTCTTCAACCAAACTAACCCTGCCTGTGCTACGGTGCGGAGTTAACTTGTAGAGCTATAGGTCAACCGAAAAGGAACCGAGGTTTTTAGTTTTTTTAAAAAACCGAAACCGAAACAGTCGACATCCCGTAATCTAAGGTTTTTCGTTTTTTAATTAAATACTCTCTTGCTGCAGAAATTCACAGAATGTAGCCATTCCAGAGTAGTGAGAGTACCCAGACACTGCCAATGGCAGTGTCTGGGTACTCTCACTACTCTGGGAAGGCTACATTCTGTGAATTTCCGACATTTCAGTTTAGTTGTGTTTGCAGTTTTCCTCAAGTTGCGTGTAGGTGTCAGACCTCGAAAAATGGACAAGCACAATAAAAGTTCTGTATATTTAAGTAATTATTATATTGGCCTTCCTGATTCTTCATGTATTATAGCTTATTTCGGGCATTCATTGAGTTTCACTCAATTTCACTACCATTCAGTTATGACTCCGGACATAAGAATGAGTTTTATTGAATTTTACTTGGCCTCATGAACAAACCGAAAACCGAACCGAACCGAGGTTTTACTCCACCTGAAAAACCAAAACCGAAACCGAACAAGAAATTTAAAAACCTACAGCTCTAGAGTTAAGATGTTGGTTCGTTGCTCGGTGGTTCTCTCCAGGTACTCCGGGTACTCCGGGTACCTCCACCCGTAAAACTGTCACCGACATGATATGGCCTTGGCTGTTAATGTGTTGTTAAACCCTAAATAATAAATATCTCGTACCACGCGAAATTCCCCGTATATACGTCTTTATAATGTTTTAGATAATTTTGTTTTTTAATTTCGAATCATATCTGGTTTTGTTGAGCATATTATTGTTAGAAAGATAGGTTTTGAGAAAATACTTCCCGCTTATAATGATATCTGGAATGGAGGAGCGGTATGCGAACACTTAATATTTTTTTTTCTTATTTATTTGATTTGTTTTGGAAAGTATCTTAAAATCATAATCAGCGTTCTGACAAACCCGTGTTAACCTTTTGAACCCAAAAGAGCGCTTTTCCGCCAAGGGTCGTGATACGAACTGGAAATATAAAGTCCATAGTGCTCAGTGAATCTGTGTGGTAGACCAATCACGATTTTCAACGTGCAGCCCTAAGGCTGCACGTTGCAAATATTGATTGATCTTCTTATGACCAGGCTAAAATCTGGAGTCTGGAAACAATGGGTTAACTCAGATACTTTGAGAAAAGCAGATTTAAAAATTAAGGAATAGATGGATTAACACATTAAGATGCTTTTCACTCATACAAACCATTACAATGCCCATTTGATTAATACAAGAGTCTATATGTTATTTTCACACCTACCAATGTTGATTGTTTCATTTTAATAATGTTACTCAGATATTGTACATATAAAAGCATGTTAACTCTGTAAATTTGGTAACGTTTTTTTCGTTCACGTTTTTTTTTTTCGTTCACTCATTTGATCACTCGCACTTCTGATTTCAAAGAGTGAACACCTCGACTATCATGGAGTTACCTGCTAGACTTGAGAAAGCCATATCAGCTCTGGGCGTCTCATGTCCTATCTCCTGGACTATCCAGGAAATAGGCATGAGCGTCTATCGGAAACTGGAGTTTGAAGTAGAAAAATCCAATACACCACCCTCTTCGAGGAGAGGTAGTACCTTTTGAGAGAGTATCCCCCTCCCCCACTGGTCCTCACCCGAAGGGGTACGGAGGCCCTGAAAAGAGAGAACAGAAGAAAAAGAAGAAGAGTCCATCAACCAAGCGCAAGGACGCCCGGCGCTTGGAGGCCTTCCGGAATAGGAAGAAAGAGTTGAGTGAGGGGGTGGAGGTTCTGGAGGCAGCCGCCAGTTCCCCTCCTAGTCCCACTGGTACACCAACCAACTGCCGGTTCCTGAGCCGGTACAGTTGGATGAGGAACGTCCAGTGGAGAATGAGGAGGAACTGGAAGCTGCATTTGACCGCCTCCCACCCCTCACTCCCCTCTTCCTTCACTACCGGAAAGTAGCAACAGAACAGCCGCCATAATCTCTAAACACCATCGTGCAAAACGCACTAAAAGCAATAGAGATGGCAAAAGAAGCCTCCGCCAAAACTGACGAGTTCATACAGGAATCCAATGAATTATCCAGACTAGCATCAGAAGAATTCCATGCACGAAAATCAACACCACCACCATCCTTATCACCATGCCAATCTCCACCTAAGAAAAAGAGCCGCAAAAAGCCCAGAAAGGGGTCAACCTTTTCCCTCCTTTCTTTTCCTCCTCTACCACGCCTCGACATTATTCAAAAACAAACAGCCAACGAGGGTAGAAAGGGGCTTGTTTCCAATACCGTCCCTGTGCGCCTTCGGCGCGCGAAACCCTTTCGTTCGTCAAATTTGGTAATTCGGATATCCGATTGCTAGAACGTTGGACGGAGAGTTTGGTGACCGCTCCCGTCAACACTTTGTATTACATGTATGCTGCAGTCCAGTTAATAAATTTGTTACATAGTATAAAGAATTTTAGTCTCAGTAGTTTGTGAAGTGAGATCCCCGGTACAAAATATCTTCGCGACCAGTTCCTCCGGTCATATTCTCCCAAGTAACACATATAGACTCTACCAGCTGATGGCTCTGAACTAGCACGGAATATACCACCAGGATCCAACAGGATAACGTTCTACCTTCAGTTGACCTTTTGACCCGACAGGTATTCTATATTCTCACAGCTGTTATAGAATTGTTGTTTTTTTTTCTTTATTATTATTGCCTTTGCGGACTGGAAATTGATTACTAATAAATGATATTCTATTACCGTGCTTTGCGCGCTATTTCGCGAGTAATTACTTTTTCTTATTGGTGTGGTCAAATGTCATGTGAATAAAACTCACTTTTTCTAATCCCACTACGCGGTTTGATAAAATCACCGATTTCATTACGATGCCGTAATTACATATAAACGATAAGTAATTATGTTCGTTCGATCCTCCAGAGTTTTATTTTTAATTACTAAGTTTTTTCTTTCTTTTTCTTCTTTTTTGTGTTGGACGCTGTTCTGACGTAGACAGAGAGAATATACCCATAGTAGCTTGGTGTATCAAATATTCACCACGAGTGATGAAATGGTGTTAACCGCGAGCCTTTGGCGCGCGGTTAACACCACTTCACCACGTGTGGTAAACGTTTGGTACACCAGGCTACTATGGGTATATTTTATTTATACCATGATCGTCAGGTTATTAAGAGTCGCTATTATTTTTTCTCGATTTTACTGAGCACCAGACGTACATACATGTGAATCTGTTTTTGTTTACACTAGCATCGGTGGGCGGTACTTCCGCTGTCAATTTTATCGCCGAAAGGAAATGGAAAACGAAACTGGGTCTTTTTCATTTTAATAGCATAATAACATTCCATTTCGATTTATGGATGCTTTAACATGAGACAATGCATGTTTGTTTTGTGTTGGTGTCTTATGGGGTAAACTCATTTAAAAACGTAATAAATAATTGTCACTTTCATTTCACTCTTCCTGAGGCGTCGTGCGATAAATTCAGACAAGTTGCATTCAGGTCTACGTCACCAAAGGTCAACTTGGATGTAGTTCCACTGTTGGTGTAAATTTTAACTATTGAAATCCCATTGCTGGCGTGTTCACCACGGTTGGTGTGTAGAGCTAAAATTTATATCAAACGCTTTTCATATATTGTAGAATGGATAATCATGGTATAGATACAATGTAGTTCCGATACGTTCGATGAAAGTCGGATTAAAAAATGTTGAAATAGAACAAGAAAAAATTCTTAAGATGCTATACAAGTAACTATAAACAAATTTACTACGGAAATCTGAAATTCCATGAAACCCCAATAAATACACACAAATTGTGCACTACAATGAAGGTTGTGTTGTATGTGGTGTATAGAATACGTAAAAATACAGGCTCTTGACTCATAAGTTGATGGCAGGCATGAATGGTTTCTGAAAATCGGCTCCCACATTCGTACTAGAACTGATGATAAAATAATATTTCATAGAATTTCAAAATACTTCGACCGCGATGCATGTAGGGACTTCCCAACACTGTCGACGTTTTTTTTTTTTTTTTTTTTTGAAGACGGACGTCAGGTCCGTAATATGTGTGTTTTTTCTCCCCCCCCCCCCCCTCCCCACTGCATGTGTAACATACGTGTGTCCCGGGTGAGATAGCAGGGAGAGGCAGATGTATCCCACCCCACCCACGTGACGTTATACATTTATAATGTTATTATGACGTTATGCATATCGTATCAGTTTCTTGCTACCAACTAATTCATTTTGACGTCATCAGAATGCCGTGTGATCAAAGTTTGATGCTCAAAAACTCTTTAAACCCCAAGATGCCAACGTTCCTAATTGATTTCGTGGTATTTACCTCTGGTATATACATAACTTTTGAATGCTCTTTCCGATGATGTTATTAGTTTTGCAAAACAACGAATACCAAATGAGTTGATTATATCAGCACGTGACCGCCGATTACCTCTGGCTAACGTAACCGCTGTATGGTGGGGGAGAAAAATAATCCCTGATGGGTACGGGTGCGGGATGGGAAAATCTCACCATCGGGACAAGATATTTGGTCCAGACACTCGGCAAGCCTCGTGTCTGGCCCAAATACCTTGCCCTCGGGTGAGATTTTCCCATCCCACACCCGTACCCATCAGGGTTTATAATAGTCACGTCACGGTGATATCGGCAACTTGATTGAAGAATGATTCGGAATTCTAGTAAATTTAAACAAGTGTATTTATTTCTTGTAAGTAATACGTCAACTGCGAAGTTTTCTTTTGGGGACTGTTTGTAGTGTGAAGGCGATCGGACACTTAATATTCTTTTAGAAGGCACTGTGTATCGATGCGTCTTGCCTCTGCTGACCTTGATCTAAAGGTAAACAAACGTATTGCATCCATTCGTGAAGAAGGCCGACCCAACAGTGCTGGCATCGTCAACTACGTGTCCCTGTCGCTACATCTTGAAGTGCAAGCCCTTTTCTTGGCTATCTAAAACACAATTAGCCACAAATTGTTGTCATGAAAAAACATTTTATCAGTTCTGGCACGAATACGGCAGCAGACTCCCACGAAGCATTCATCCCTGTCATCAATTGTTCAAGTTGAAAGCTTTTATTTTTCGTATTTTTTACACCACAACCTTCATTTTAGTGTATAATTTGTGTATATGTAAGTAGTATGTCATGCACGTTTCGTTCAACATTTGGATGACCACGGAGGATGACCCCGGGAGTGATGTCATGTCACGAGACCCAGTGGTGTAATGTTGGGTTGCCATGGTAGCTCGCGTTAGCGGCCATGTTGTGACGTCACCCCATAGTGATACGTTGTGTCAGTGCGCACGTGCAGCGTGTTTTTAGGGTGATACGTGTTGCCGTCGTCCATTTTGTATATTGTAGACCGCCATCTTAGTTTCTAAGGTAGTACGTGGTTGCTATGTTACTCCAAACCCCATAATAGGACCAAGTGTCCTCTAAAAGGTGTGTTTGATTGAATAGAAGTAAATCTAAGCATCACAAAAAAGCCGACAATCCCTCCAAATCACAAAATCTGTTTAAAACCACCGAAACAGACTTGAATTTTCCCATTTTGGGCTTATAAGAGAAGCACGTAGTGCTATAAGATGCGTTCTTTTGTATAAGAGTACTAGATCGGATTTTTCCCAAATACTTCGAAGAATTACCCAAATAAACCCGACAACTATTTAACCGTCCGAATTTTTCCCAAATCCTCGCCTTCTATCTATGTACATACAGGCTATAGTTTTTGTCTATTCAACCCAGTTTGTTTGTTCTGGAGTATACTATAGTAGAGTAGAAGAGCCTATCAGATGGAACCCTTTTGCTTATTGTTATTATTTCTAGCTTTTTTGGCACGTTCGGGCTAGTTCTAACCCTATTCCGAGTACTCTTGTTTTTGTTTCGTTTATGCAGATCATCCAGTCAGTTCACTTTGCTGCAGCAAACTACCCCGTCAGATTGCTTGATTTCCCATAATCTGTACCTAACCACACAGCGTTGTCTCCCTACGAGCAGTAACTGGGTCAAGAATTGCTCGGACGACTCGAATCCCATCGAGCAAATGAGCTAGAGAGCAATTGCTCGAACGAGTGACTCTACTTACTGCTCTACGACACATTTCGGAAAAAGGGGTGCTAAAAGGCAGTCGTTTTTCAAAAAGGGATTCAGTAAGTGGGATACCTCGAAACAGGGTTGATGATTTCGCCTAATAAGCCATCGAGCAATTACTGAAAAGTCATTGCTGGAACGACTCGAATCCCATCGAGCAAATGTGCTTTAGAGTCGTTTCCCCAAAAGGGATTCCCAAAAAGGGATTCCATAAGTGGAATTCCATAAGTCTTATCATCGGCTTCCACCTTGTCTTGACCTATCTGTCCTTTGATTACCATTGATTGTAATCATCCAATACTATAGTCTTCTACCACCCTTATAGTTGCGGCACCGCTACGGCCCTCAGTACATTAACATGCTTATCTAAGGATACTTTGACTTCTTCATCCGGGTACTTCTATTGGTTAGTTGATAAAAAACAACATGAGAATACATGACTTTTCATTCATTTTTTATTCCGTTCCCGGTGTACAATCTCTTTTATAGTTCAATTGCCCAAGGCATCTTCTTCGCCGAATTTAGCTTTAAAAAATTACTCTCCCCCCACCCCCACCCCCCCCCCCCAAAAAAAAAAAATCCTACAGTTTAAGGATCAAGATTGCAGTTTGATCGCCAAACTGATCAATCAGATCGAAGTAAATAAACCAATCAAATTTTTCCGCTCTACCAAGTTTACAATAGTTTACAATGGAAAAGTCATTGTGTTTCTTACCCATAGACCTCCAATTTTTTTTCTAAATTTTCCAGCTTTAACCCGTAATCCTATAGGAAACAAACACAAACCCCAACCAAGGATCACAAAATTTATTCAGTGTTGTACCAGCCCTGAGTTCATGGCTGCGTCATAGTTGTTTTTCCGGTCTTCTTCTTAGTGTTTGCGTGCGTACGTGCGTGCGTCTGTGTGTCCGGGCGTCTGTGAGTATGCGCGTCTGTGCTTGTGTATGTGCGTCTGTGCGTGCGTCTGAGTGTGCATCTGTGTGTGCGTGTGTCTGTGCGTCCCTGCGTGACGGATTGTCATTAGTGCCCTGCAAACTAGAATTTTTGTCGGAATCTATCTAGAAGCGAATAATGTTGAGGATGTCGAATAAAATCGCATCTCAAATCGAATCTAACGATTCTTTAAGTTATAAATATTACACCTTTTTACAACCGTATGTATTGCCAATCTCCAATCTGTACATGTTAAAATTGGGGTATAGTTGTCTTGCCAAACTAGTTTCCGTTACTACTACCCTTAATTGTACGGTGATGACTGTTAATGATCAAAGCGTCATCATATGAAAACTGCAGTACAGTCGCCGTGGACTGGTCGTAATCCACGCGTGGGCAGTGATGTTCACGCAAACGTTTACGAGGTGCTTCATTAATTATTTTTTTGATGATTTTTCCTATAATTAGTGTTTGCAATCTAATATTATTGCGTCTGTGGATATACTACCCACCCCAGAGGAAAGTGGCTCGTCCACGGAGGCCGTACTGTAATAGAGTAGTGACCATATACAGCAGGGGTGTAGCCAGCAATTTGTTTTAGGGGGGTCGCCCACAATGCAACTCAAGGATGAGAAGGTCTGGCAACTAAAAAGACTGACATCTTGGCCAGAGACCAAGCATTGGTCAAAGGTCAAGTTGGAAGAGATTATGGGACGGGGTCACCCCCTCCCATAATCTCTTCCAACTTGACCTTTGGCCATCGGTGGGGGGCAGGGCTTCCCTGAAAAAAATTCTTCAATATTTGATATTACCAGTGATCAAAGATTTCATGCTGAGTGAAAGAGAATCAATTTCAGTGTAAACATGTATTAGATTTCTGTGGAGAATATCGGCCGCGGACCTTTGAGATTTTTTTTTTGGGGGGGGGGGGGGCGTCGTACGACCCCCATGACCCTTCCTGTCTACACCTTTGTACATTGGAGCAAAGTCTTTTCTCAGAACGAAAGCATTCAGCACCAATTCCAGCTTTTGCAAAATTGCGTCGTCCATGTCTAAATGTGTCTTGTTTTAGTAGACTCGATGTTTTAAGAAGGCTAATTAGTATCTTTAATCCTTTACCCACCGTAACGGCCAAAAAAGGCCAGCGCTATTTACAAAACTCGCCAATTTATTTTCATTATTTTTTCATTTTTTGTCTCAAAAACATAGGTTATGACTCTTCTTTGGAACGAGCTCTTCAAGCTCGTTCCAACAAGGGGTTATAACCTATGTTTTGAGACAAAAAATGAAAAAATTAGTTATTCAAGAATTTTGTTTGCAAGTGTCGTCTGCTTTTCGTGTTAGGTAAAGGGTCAACCTGCAACCGTATGGCTCCTGATTGAAGATATTAAATCATCTACTCTGTATGACAAACCAACAGCCTTCTCATTTTTGACAAAAGAAATGAAATATCCAGTTTCGCTCAAGAGAGAACAAAAACGGATATTTGTCGGTTCTGTTGTTGCACTCCATCCACACAGAAGGATTTGACGAGTTTTATGTGCAATTAGAAAGGAGAACCAGAACGTGTTTATAACTATTCCCCAACACCGTCTCCATAACATTGCTCGCCCCAGATCAACGCTTACCTCCATGGCTGCCAAAGGAGGAGACCATTGAGACTTACTTTAATCCTCTGCACTCTGATGTCAAAACGGTAAAGTTTTCAGCAGCAAATATTTCCCATAATGCAGTTGAATATTTAACCAAATATGCCTTGTTTGACAGAGTTCAGTGAGCTCTGTCAAACACGATATAAATGGTTAAATTCATAGTTAAACAAGAGAAAAACAGAGAGATTGAAGACAATTCTGCTACCAGAATGCTAGAGGTTAACATAGCAGACGTAAAAAATAAACTGAGACGTTACGACGTTGTCCGTGAGTATTCAACCTGGATTTACTTACTTATTAATATTTTTATTATTTATTTCTAAATTTGTTTATCTTTTGTTTATTTTTATTATAAATTTAATTTATTTTTTTACTTTATACTTTGTTCATTCATTTTGATATAACGGCAATTTCAACAGTCATGGTCATATCGGGTCAGCCAAATTTTACGTGTGAAGTTCGAATATATAACAGAGCAGTGTCAAATTCATATCAACCTTTCCAGCTTGCTTACCAAACATAAACCGAGCTTAACCCTTTGAACCAGGGAGGCTGCTTTTGGCAGGGAAATAATACTTCATAATTTCATAAAATATGATGGCTGCTAAATCAATGCATGGGGTAGACCAATCAATATTTTCAACGTGCAGCCCCAAGGCTGCACGTTGAAAATATTAATTGGTCTACCCCCCCTCCCCCAAATAAAGAATATGAACTCTTCCATTTGCTGCCATTGAAGTGACATGGAAGATCCTACCAGGTTTCAAAAGGGTTAATCCTGATATTGTACCGTCGGCACTGTGCCAAAAGACCCGACTACATCGTATCACCGTATTTCCACCAGTGATGTATCCGTGAATGTTGGGCAGGTCCGATATTGTACGAATGACCCTTTATCCAATATTGTGAGGAACGTCATTGCCTTGAATTAGGGTTTGAGCATCTGTGACTCCTGCTTTAGCCGTTCATCCAAAGCAGACGACACTTAGAAAAACATTTCTTGAATAACGAAAAAGGTTCATTTTTTGTCTCAAAACATTGTCTTCTCCCCCATTAGCTCGTTCCAATGAGTGGTCGAAAACTACACTGGATGTTTTCGGGACAATTTTAAATGAAAAAATATGCCCGTGTTGATGCGTATCCGTGTGCATTAAGGTAAACTTGATACATATGTTCAACCCGACAACGTACAACCACATCATTCAGGGCCAAATGTGAAACACGAAAACTTCACGGACATGGAAACCGTTACTTATTCTCAGTTCCTTATTCGACATGCGTTATCAACCGATTTTATAGGTTGATAACGAACGTTGAATAAGGAACTGGGAATAAGTAACTATTGCCACGTAAAATCGGTTGTTGGCTAATGTTGAATAAGGAACTAGTAATAAGTAACGGTTGTAACGTCCTCCAAAACTTCAGCAGCATTATACAAGCAAGTCTTCGCTGAAAAATACTAAAGATCCGCAACTATCCACAGCACATAGCGCACATCAACACAGTTGCGGCGAGGAAACGGAGAGATCTAGAACAGTGCCCCTGAAATAGTAGCTCAATATACTGTGGTACTGTGATTAAAAAAATGCACGGAGAATTTCAATCGGATGGTGACTGGGTTGCGAACCGGTCGAAATTATCTGCCAGCTTTACTGCCCACAGCAATTTAGAATCCCTCACCCGTCGAAAAAGAGACACAAAAATAAATCTCAGAAACTATTTCTGTTTTCAGAATTCAATCTTTATTTTGCTTATTTTCTTCATGAAATCGCTATCGCTGGGGTAAATGTGTCAGGACAAGGTCGCAATCTTATCGCGTTCCTAACGAAAAAAGGCTGCTTTTGCCTTCATTTTACTGCAGCTGTGCTTGAAATTCTCAGGGGAGCTTATCAAGTAAGGTAGATTCAACGTTGGCGTCAGTTCCTGTACGGAAACACGGATTAGCTATTTCGTAATTACGGATTAATAATTTCGTCTCCTGAGTTCCAATGTGTTCTATTGGATTAACTATTTCGTAACAGCGGATTAGCAATTCGTAATTACGGATTGGTATTTCGTAATTACGAATTAGCTAATTCGTAATTACGGATTAGTATTTCGTAATTACGGATTAGCTGTTTCATAATTACGGATTACTAATTCATAATTATGGATTAACTAACCCGTAGTTACTGATTACTAATTCATAATTACGGATTAGCTAATCCGTAACTACGGATTACTGATCCGTAATTACAGATTACTGATTCGTAATTACGGATTAATAACTAAATTGCATGTGGCACTAATACGTTTCCGTTTTACCGAGTTTTCTACGAATTTTTTTTGCGAGCCTGTGCATCAGAACACGACATGATAGAACGGGAATCACGTCTTGCGCATAATTGAAAACTGATTTGATGGTTCTAACGCTGAAGCCATAAGTAAGACGCCAGTGGTTTAGAGATAAAAGGCCACGAGAGATATAAGGATTAATACTTGTGATATGTGAGTTGGAATCTGAATACAAAACAAAGTAATATTATAAATCAATAGTAAAGAAACCTGATTAGCATAGGAATATGAATTTTCCAAGTCAGAGCTTAGAAATAATGAGAAACTATATAGTTTATCAGCATTACGTTTGCACTCCTGCCACCTCAACAGCCATGTTGTCCCTTTGGAGACTACACACACTAAAAACTAAAGTGTTAAAACTGACACTTTCAAGGTGTTAAACCCATTCTAACTCTTAGGGTTTGATTTTAACACTCAAAGTGCAATGCTTTAAGCACTTAGATATTACAATCGTCAGACATCTGAAACTTGAATGGATGGCACTTCCCATGTGTCTAGCATTTCTGGTTCTTCCAGAATCGTCCATAATTTGATTTGCGCTTGGTGGGTACATAATTAAAAGGACACAACGCAGATGACGCGGATCAGGCTCGAGAGTTCGAGCCTGATCCGTGTCATCTGCGTTGTTTCCTTTTAAGTGTCGCGACATTACACTTGTCAAGTGGTATTATTGTAACACCTATCAAGTTCTGGGATATCTACACTTGAACAAAGTGCTAGTTCAGTACTTAGTAAGTGTTAAATACAGCACTTCAAGTGTAGTTTTTAACACTTTAGTTTTTAGCGTGCAGCAGGCACGTGTTCGATTCTGACCCGCGTCAACTGTACTGTGTCATTGAGCAAGATAATCAATACCGATTGTCCACGCATGGGGTGGGGTGTGGGGGCATGGTCGCGTTCCAAGGAGTACTGCCCGTTGATGGTTCACTTGCCCTCTCCCACTACTAACTCTGCCTGCGCCGGGTTAGTAAGTTGGAAAGTCAGACAGTTACTCGCTTCTGCGTAGTAGTTCTACGGGTACTCCCGCTTCCTTTACCCGTAAAACTGTCCGACGACTATACGATCCTGTCGATAAACCCAACAAACAAACAGCTGGACAAACAAACAACAGACACAGCCTCTCGCCAAATAAAACTACTTTTGGGTTCACTTTGCCCAATAATTCGTTTCGACACCCATCTCCAAAACAGTTTCTTTTCTTCAAGTGGACACAGGGTACCCAGTTTTTCCAGCTTTCTAAACTGGTTCAGTGCTAGAAGCCACTATCAGGTCTTTCAGAAAAATGAGGGTAGTAGAGCAAACAAAACAACATTTTCCTTGCTCATGTTTCATATTCAGTCAAACACCAACAAATTTTGTTTATATAAGCTTGTTTTATTACAAATTATTGGAGAGTGCCTATGGGCACTCTCCAATAATTTGTAATAAAACAAATTTTGATGAACAAATTCAGATCACCAAAAATAATATAGCACCAAACATAATATAGCACTCAATAGGTTCAATACCAAACAGACATTACCAAAATGCGGTAGAGCGGTCTCTCTTTCAATAGTGATAAATGAGTTTTATTGAATTTTTCATGGCGAGACACCATCATGCAGCTTAATTCGCGTTTTCGGCAAATGTCAATATAGCCGATTCGCTACGCCTAATATCCATCTATGTGAGGGCAGGAGTCACCTGTTGCAGTCTACACAGCTGTTGCGGCAGGGATAAAAGGTCGATCGCCCGAGGCAGTGTTTAATTAATAGCTTCTCCGTGCCAGCCAAACAATACACATTTATCTGATATCCACATATCAATCGTAAGAAGCTTTTCGACACATTGATTCGCCCGATTCTCACCTATGGATGCGAGGTGTGGGGAATTGATAAGATGAATCTCCATCAGTTGGATACAGATCAGGAATTAAATAAAAGATTTGACAAAAATAAATATGATCTTGTTCAATCCAAATTTTTTAAACAGGCCCTAGGCGTAACTAAATATTCCAGCACACTTGCCATACGCGGTGAATAGGTGCCCACCCCCTGGATATCTTTATAATCAAACAGATTGTTAGCTATTGGTTTCGTCTGCAAGACATGGATACGAATTCAATCGCATCACACTGTTTGATTGACGCACGCCAATGAGGATCATCTTCCTGGTTAAAAGCTATTGAAAATATCTTTCATCATCTGAATTTAGGGCATGTGTGGTCAAATAAATGTACGCTTGACATAAGAAAATTACTATTCGCCCTGTCTAAAAAATTACAAGAAAACTATTCAGACAGGTGGTATACTAATTTGGCAAATTTATCTAAATTTTCGTTCTACATTAATATCAAAAAATGTTTCCAGCCAGAAGATTATCTCGCAGTAGAAAAGAACAGCGTCATACGACAGTCCTTCACAAAATTAAGAATTAGCGCCCATAGATTGTCCATCGAAACTGGTAGGCACAAAAAACCACCGGTTCCCTCAGATCAAAGGTTTTGTCCGTTTTGCAAGGACAAGGTGGAGGATGAGATACATTTCCTGTTTGAATGTCCGTTATATAGCGTGGAACGGGGAACACTCTTACGGGAAGTGAATCACACCATTCCAGACAGCGCAAATATGAGCTACCAGGAACTAGCTAAAATACTAATTGGGGAGTTCAACTACAGTACGTAGAGAGTGGATTGTAACTAAATCACCCACGGAGTGGAGTTATCACCCAAGCTATAACTTTCAAATTTTGTACATATCTACAAAAAACACAAGCAATGTTTCAGCCAATGGACCTCCGGGTTTAACCCGGAGGTCCATTGGCTGAAACTTTGCTGGTGCTTGTTGTGCTTTGCAATTATTGCTCGGGTGGAATCTCCACTCTGCGGGTGATTTAGTGATAATACACTCTCCACGTACTGTACGACATAACCCCACTAGTTATGCGTTACGTCCATAAAATACAAACACAGAGACAAGACACAAGTGAATCTGTCCACAAAACTGCGTTGAAACGAAACTGATATTTAAAATTTTTTCTTTTTTTTCATTTTCTTCTGTTTGTTTGTTTGTTTTGTATGATTCATGTTTTCATATTTGAATATGTTTTACTATACGTTTCATGTCATGTACCCATGTTTGGGAATGAACGACAATGAATAAATAAATAAATAAAATAAAATAAATTGAGAATCGATCCTGACACTTGTCCCGTATTTTCTTGGTTCACTAGCATTCGCTTTCAGGGTGTGTCTGTAGTCGAGTATGTATGGTTTATCTAGGCGGTTGGTAGCGAAGGGAACTCTCTCGGCGTGGGTTCGAGCCCCGCTATGCCATTTGCTATTCAATGTGAGCACTGTCAAACAAGATTGAATTGGTTCAGTTCCTGGTAGAATTATGAGAAAAGAAGTTTGCTGCCTGGAATTTGGTATTTGAACATAAGCGTGCAGGGAGTTAACCCTTTACCTAACATGAAAAGCAGACGACACTTGCAAACAAAATTCTTGAATAACTATTTTTTTTCATTTTTTGTCTCAAAAACATAGGTTATGACCCCTCGTTGGAACGAGCTCGACGAGCTCGTTCCAACGAGGGGTCATAACCTATGTTTTTGAGACAAAAAATGAAAAAAATAATGAAAATTAAGTGGCGATTTTTGTGAATAGCGCTGGCCGGTTTTGGCCGTTACGTTGGGTAAAGTGTTAAATACACACATTCCGGGCATAAGCCTATTTCCGTGCAGAAACCATTGGAACCTCGAGTTCCTGATTGGGATTGTCTGCGGGGGGGGGGGGGGGGGGAGCATGAAAAATTTAATCCCACACCCCACTGTCGGATAAAATTATTACTAATCATCCCTAGCTATATATTGGGGTTTTTTTTCATCAACCAATAGGGCTTCCATTGTGCAAAAAAGCACGCATTCCAGCTGGAAAAGCTTAATTATAGAGGAAAAGCAGCCGCAAATTAATTCAGAAAAATCAAAAGATGCAGCTTCATTTTCAGTCTCAGTTTTAAATGAGATAATGGGGAAAGTGTTCCCACCTCCACTATGACTTCGATCGGGTGTCCGTTTATATTTCTTACTCCTCATCACAATTTGCTTTCATCATGTACCCCTTGAACTATTCTCGCACTTCTTCCCCCAAGGAGATTATATTTTACCAGTTACTTGATTTTTAAGAATTCTCAAGGTGAAACTGTCAACCTTTTAGTTTGAAAATCGTTAAAATCCTACGACGCAATAAAACAGCCATAGTTAGTCTCTGTGAAACACACCGACTATTGTTTTTGTATGATTTCTCTATTTTCTTTTTATTATTTTTCTTCTCTTTCTTTTTTTTTCTTCTTCTTCTTCTTCTTCTTCTTCTTCTTCTTCTTCTTCTTCTGTTCCTTCTGCTTTTTCTTCTTCTGTCTGCTGTCTTCTATGCACTTCCTTGTCCGTACGATAACTCGAAAACGAATTGTCCTATCACGTTGATTTTTGGCATACCGATAGACAGTTACAAGTATTCGGCCACCTATGTTTTTCAAATTCCTGGGATATTAGGTGTGCCCATATGGGTGTTTGGAAAGTGGGCTACGCCCATATCTCAAGCATGGTATGACCTTTGGACCTGGAACAACACCAAATAAGTTGATACTCGATGGATGTTCAAATTATTGATCAAATCACTGAGGTCACACAAGGGTCACTAAGTGCATTTTTAAAATTGCTGGAAATCACATTTTTTACCCCCTAATGTATTCACAAAGTTCATACATGCATTTTTACACGACAAAAGTGGGCGTGGACAAAATTTTTGAATGTTCACGCTCATATCTCAGCATGATATGACCTGTGGACCTGGGATCAACAGCAAATGAGTCGAAACGCAATGGAGTTTCAAAGTATGGGTGAAGGTCACTGATGTCACCCTGGGGTCATTGAGTGCATTTTTCAGAATTGCTGGAAATCACATTTTTGGATCCCCTTGTGCATTTCTGAAGTTCATACATCCATTTTATACGAAAAAAGAGGGTGTGGCCCAAATTTTTGAAAGTGGATCAAGCTCATATCTCAAGCATGGTACGACGTATGGACATGGGACCAACAGCAAATGGGTCGAAACTCATTGGAGGTCCAAAATATGTGTCAATGTCACTGAGGTCACCAGGTGGTTAGTGAGTTAATTTTTCAGAATTGCTGGAAATCACATTTATTTTTTGACCCACTAATGCATTCCCGAAGTTCAAACATGCATTTTTACATACATTAAAGTGGGCGTGACCAAAGATTTTGAAAGTGGGTCATGCTCATATCTCAAGCATGGACATGGGACCAACAGCAAATGGGTCGAAACTCAATGGAGGTTCCAAAATATGGGACAAGGTCACTGAGGTCAATCAGGGGTCATGGAGTGAATTTTTCAGAATTGCTGGTAATCACATTTTATTACCCCTAATGCTGGAAATCACATTTTATTACCCCTAATTGCCGCAATGCATACATGTATTTTTATTCTCAAAACATTTGTCGGGGGAGGGGGGGGGGACAAATTTTGAAAGTGGGTCACACTCATATCTCAAGCCTGATATGACACGGACCTCGAACAACACCAAAAAACAAGGAGTCAAAACACCGTAGAATTTAATAATTTGGGTCCAGTTCACAGGTGCAGTTTTCAGAATTGTTTGAAATGGCAGTTTATGACCCCAATGTATTTCTGAAGTTCATACATGTATTTCTTCTCTCAAAAAAGTGGGAAGAGTCAAAATATCCATTGCTGTGTCCTTTATAGAACACATTTAATGCTATGAACACAAGTTATTTCCGGTTTTTTGACAAATGTAATCTGAATTCCGAATGAATATCTTTAAACGCTGCTTACGAAAACTTATTTCTGATTTCTTTAAAGATATTTTACTCCCGAAAATAAGTCTCCATACATTCTTTTTCTATATAATTTAGTTCTGATGCTTTCACCATTTTCACACAGACTCGAATTTACTGGTCGCAGTAAATTCTGTTTCTCCAGTTTTCTCCGTGTTTATTTTTTTTTTTATTTATTTAACAAAAATAATCATGACCTGCCAAAGTGGCGGATCCAGGATTGGCGGCGCCACATTTCAATCATGGGTTGTTATGCGAGGCATTATCCGACGCTCGGGGCAACCGGCGAGTACGAGGTATCCCATTCTCGTGGGCGGAGTCCGGGAAAAGTTTTTCAAAATGGATGGTAAGTGTGGCTCTCCGGTATCTTCTTGTCACAAAACTACAATGAATACCAGCCAAAATATTCCTCAGTTTTCCATAGACTCAAATCTCGAAATAGAAAAGCCAATGGAAGTTGATGTCCATGTGGTATCGCCGATAATAGCGTGTTCCCCGGTATCTGTCATTCTAACGTTTGCCATAACTTAATTATGTTTGTGAAAAACAGTATGGTTTGAAACAATTTATTACAGATATCGCTGCACTCATCTCTTGATTTTGTATTGAGTTAACCCTTTACCTAACCTGAAAAGCAGACGACACTTGCAAAAATAATTCTTGAATAACTAATTTTTTCATTTGTTGTCTCAAAAACATAGGTTATGACCCCTCGTTGGAACGAGCTCGACGAGCTCGTTCCAACGAGGGGTCATAACCTATGTTTTTGAGACAAAAAATAATGAAAATTAATTGGCGATTTTTGAGAATAGCGAGGGCCGGTTTTGGCCGTTACGTTAGGTAAAGGGTTAAAGTTATACGATATTGTTTTCGTATAAAAGCTATACTTTTTAACGAAATGTGGTTTTTATCTCTTGGGAAATACAGCTTCATGAGAACTGCACAGATGACAAGCAGTCGATTTAAAAATAAAAGTTACACAGCACCCATCGCCTAGCTCCGAGTGTTCCTGCCACCATACCACCTGAGCTACTATGCGTACGAGGTGGCTCATCTGGACTGGGAGCAGTTAAGGTTTCAAGTGCTAAACCTTTACCCAACGCAGACGATATCAAAATTTATTATTTCAAACACCATTTTTTCAAATTTTTCAAAAGATTCCAACAAAACCATATCATGTGACTCCTCGTTGGAACGAACTCGACGAGCTCGTTCCAACGAGGGGTCACATGATATGGTTTGATTGAATTTTTTTTAAATAATATTTTTTCAACTGCTGAATTTGCATATTACGCGGGCGGATGCGGGCGGATGCGGGCGGATGCGGGCGGATGCGGGCGATTCGTTAGGTAAAGGGTTAACGTGTTAAATTATTTTAACAACGTTTAAAAAAAAATTAACCAAGTTAATAACGTTTAACTTTGAAGATTATAATTGTATAATATGTAGCACTGCGTCGTTATCTTGTGTTTACCCAAGCCGGTGTAAAAGGAATGGAAGTCCGTAGGAACGTTTGTCCCTCTGGACTATTATTCCGCGGAATTATAGTTCTAGGTCTAACATTTCTAGGAATAGTAGTCCAGCTGGACTATTATTCCACGGAATTATAGTCCTAGGTCTAACATTTCTAGGAATAGTAGTCCAGCGGACTACTATTCCTAGAAATGTTAGACCTAGGACTATAATTCCGCGGAATAATAGTCCAGGGGGACTAATCTTCCTACGGACTTCCATTCCTGTCACACCGGATCGCGCGTGCCGATGACGTCGAACTTTGCTCCATTTGACGAAATTGAAGAACACGAATAATTTTGATGTCCGTCAATTAAATAGGACCCATTGATTTGGTGGAGAGACCATGAAGCCTCCCTACCAACGTTGGTGAAGTTGGCCCACCGATATTTGGCGATACAGCAATATCAGCTTCATCCGAAAGCCTATTTTCCATGTAAGGACTGGTATTCGAGCAACGGCGGATGTCTCTTTCTAAGGATACGGCCGCAGCGATTGTATTCTTACAGAAAACATCACTGAATGTCAGAATTTACGAAAACCTGAGAGAACTATATTGACTACTCGTCCCCGGAGGTCCAATGTGTTCTATGTGCGAGTAGGCACTTAGAACACATTGGAACTCAAGAGACGAACTGTATGTAAGTTCAATCATATTCAAATTCAACTCAATAAAAATGGCCGAAGTTATTAAATTTTGTTCATTTTAACATTTAACGTCATTTAACTCGTTAATGCAGAATTATTTAACACGTTAACGTGTTAAGGAAAATTTTTACTCATCCCAGCCCTGTGGCTCATTTTTCCGCGCATTGGACTTAGATCGAAAGGTTGTTGGTTCGATCCTACCTCGCGTCATCTACAAGGTGCCAATGGGCAAGACACTTAATCCCAACAGCACCGGTGGTATCACGGTGTCGCTATGATCTAAGGCGTATGGCACCCTAGTGGCACACAACACTTCAATGAATACTAAACGTACATGTACATGATTAATATGTAGACGGATCCGGCAGTTAATCGCACCCGCTCGGTGGTTCTCTATGTCTACCTATACTTGCCAAATTGTCAGACAAGGTAGATACAGACAAATAGTTAGATTTATAACAAAACCCCCACAACCAACTCTCTATTATAAGAATACCGCAGACATATAAAAATAAACATATAAATATGAACACATCCAAACATCAGCCCTGGAAAAAAAACAGTGAACGACCGTTTAGGTTACGTGGGGGTTACGTCAATCAAAAAATACACGAACGAACTACAGGTTACGACAAAATAATACATGGTATATTAAATTCCAAATCGCGCATGTTGTTCTCTCCGTCAAACCTGACAATCTTTCAGAACTAAAGCCACCCTGTCACTTGCACGAAAGAGGTGGCATGAAGAGGCACGCATTTTGGCGTGCCAATGAGGGAACTAGTCGTGAAAGTGTGCTTGGGGCTTCGTTCCAGTGCGTGAGTGCGTGCCAGGCCGTGGACGAAATTTTGAAATTTAAAAAAGTAAATTTTGAGGTGTCATTTTCGTGCCAGTGGTGTGCCTAATGCGCAAACTATGCGCAACCTATGCGCAACTCATGCCACTGAGTGTCACTGCTTGGTGATGCGTGCCTCTGTGGCAACGAAAACACAAGTGAAACGCAGTGACACGCAATGAACGCATAGGTTGCGCATAGTTTGTGCACACATGACCGCTTTAGCGTCCCAATGTGTGGACAGTCGCACCCTAAATTCCTCCACGATGAATTCACGCATGCGCAACTATGGCGTGTCAATGAGTAACCATCCGTGCCCTGGCGTGACAACATCGCAACTTATGCGCAAATAGTGCGTACTCTTGGCGCAACTATGGCGTAATGATGATTGCCATGGTGTACAACTGGGTGACATAGATGTGTCACGTGTTCCTGTCAGATGGGGACCTAGTTCGTAACTAATGCGTGTCAGATGGCACGACATGGCGCTAACTATGTTTAACTTTGTCGTGATGAGAAGTTTCATGCCCCAAGTGTGGCGCGTGTTGGCACGCAAGAATGCGGGCCTGTTCGTCACCAAAATGCGTGCAAGTGTCAGGGTGGCTTTACTCCACACAAAGGTTGAGCATTGCGTCCACATATTTAGGAATTTAGTGACTACCGTTCACATATTAACCCTTTACCCAACGTAACGGCCAAAACCGGCCAGCGCTATTCTCAAAAATCGCCAATTAATTTTCAAAATATTTTCATTTTTTGTCTCAAAAACATAGGTTATGACCCCTCGTTGGAACGAGCTCGTCGAGCTCGTTCCAACGAGGGGTCATAACCTATGTTTTTGAGACAAAAAATGAAAAAATTTAGTTATTCAAGAATATTTTTTGCAAGTGTCGTCTGCTTTTCATGTTAGGTAAAGGGTTAAGAGCATTACCACCAAAATAACCTGCAACAACTAACGCGCGATCTGTTAGTTGTGGCTGTTTATTTTTTGCGGAAATTATGTTGAAACGTGAACAGCATAAATAAAAACAAAAGGAGGCGGGACATCACCTCAACAATATGTCCCCAGAGGTTACCCCACCACGTTATAAAGCATAACCTGCTCACCACAGGTTACGATGTGAGCTCTCTTGCTCTTATTATATTGGTAACAGTTCATGTCATTAATCCACTAAAGCTTCCAAAGAATCAATAGAGAAAAAATTAGCTAGTTTATTGTACCCATCACTTCATCTCAGGCGTTGGGCCATGTGGGCCGTTGGGCCCGGAACGCAAACTCAAAGTGAGGTTCAAGCTTGGCAAGATTTACTTAACATTTTCATGATTTATGGAAGGCTAAATATAAATACAAGTAGTACACTGCTCCAGTATGAAGCTATTCGGTTGTCATATTTTTTATTACACGCCTATTACTTTTCCTGCAGTTCCATATTTACAAATCCGTACGGAATACGTATTCCGTGTGGATTTCCGTGGACGTGCTATTTTTCCACCTGACGTTATGGATCCATCAAAAGAACTAAACTCCGCCCAATTTCGTAATCGGCCACTCGAAACGTCGCATCCTGACCTAGCTCAATTCGGAAGCTGCGGTGACAGCCGTAAATCGAATGTCAATTGGAAAATGTTTTTGTTCAAATCTACCAAAATTAACGAAATTAAACTTATTCTCTAAATGGGGAGTGATTTTATAACACTCAAGTTCTGACACTAAAGCGAATATTTCTCAGAAAACGACAGCTAATTTCTTTAAAATACAAATTAATAACCTGTTTGGACACAATTTTAATTTATATTTTTCAGTTTAGGTATCGATCTGTCAGAAATGTTAGTAGTGTATATAGGATTGTAATACATCAGTTAAATGCGACTTCGTTGTTCTTTTTGAACCCGTAATTTGATTGGCTGGGATCCGGTCGGCTCCGTGCTCTAATCTCAGGTAAATTCACTCTTACCGTGCCCGAATTGCCGGAAGCGGGTCAATGAGAATATGTCTGTATCCACGCTACTCGCGAGCACCGTCGCTAAACCGCTCATATCACATATCGAATACACTCCGGTGTTGTTTTCTATGGCAACGGTTGTCACCGTCCGTGATTCGAAGTACACCTTGTAAATTCGATCACGGCAAATAGACCGAGATCGCAAATGACATTTTTTTTATTGTTTTTCTTCAAATAAAACGGGTTTGGAAAATTTTTTCACTTTTAACGATGCCAGGAATTACAATGGAGATAAGCGCCTCTTGTTTCGTTAGACATTAGGGAATTTTACTATGGAAAACCATTTGTTAACTCGCCCCTTTGGGGCTCGTTAACAAATGGTTTCCGTAGTCAAATTCCCGAATGTCTAACTCAACAAAAGACGCTTATCTCCTAAATATTCAAGACTAATGATACAACTGGTCCCGAAAAAATGGTCGAAATCAATCGAGATGTTACGCGTTCTCCATAGCAATATCTGCGTATCGCGAAAATCGTTCAAAAAACGTTCAGATTCACTCGCACTTCTAGACCACTTAAACATTTAAATACGTCTCAATAAAGTACACTAAAATGCCGAGACGTTACTGTACCAAAACTGGCGGAAAATAAATAAAATGATCTCTCAATATATAGCACAAAAATGCCGAGACGTTACTGTTAATTTCGAGAGCAAAAAAAAAATTATGTCTTTTTTCACGCGTTTCTATGCCCTATCGAAAGCAAGGAACCCTCAGTGTAACCACTGGATTTTTTGTGGGAAAAACCTCGGGAATTTCAAGCAAATTTCTCTGAAACTTAACCGTTGAGTTTCTGTATTCAATGATGAGTTCGGTTCGGTTTCTCAGTATCCCCATGATATCGACATCGGTTCGGTTTTTATTGCACGCCTATGCTTTTATTTTCATAAAATACACGCTTTTTCTGCAAAAACCGAAGTGAACAATAATTTGTTTTGCATTGTCCTTGAACAATACGGTTCACGTGTGAGGACTATTTAATTCTTTGTTTTTTTTTACTTTTGGGTTATTTTTGGCAATAATTTGTGTTTTCATTATTTTTTAGTAAACTGCAGGCGTGCAATAAATTCAGAACAGCATACGCGTTCGAACTGTCATTTTTCACCGCACGAGACCGATTCGGCGGATGGATAATATTGAACAAAAAGCCGAAGGCTTCGAATTCAATATTATCTCTCCGCCAAAATCGATTAATAATTTTTTAGTAACCTGTAGGCGTACAATAAATACAGAACAGCATACGCGTTCGAACTGTCATTTTTTACCGCACTCGATCGATTTTGGCGGAGGGATAAAATTATCCCTCCGCCAAAATTGATCTTGTGCGGTAAAAAATGACAGTTCGAAATATTATCCCTTCGCCAAAATCGATCGAGTGCGGTAAAAAATGACAGTTCGAACGCGAATGCCATTCTGGCTATATATTGCCCATCTCTAACAATAACCCATTTGTATATTCCCATAAGGTGAAACTGAAAAAAATGTGGAAGAGAGGAGTTCACGTGGATTCTTCTTGGTACAGACTATTTTATAAAAGGGAGAATTTTTCAGATTTGCAGGAATTGGATTTCTGCTGAGTTAATGAGAGAGCCTTTGGAACGCAAGAAGCTCATCTTACAAGCAACTCCAGATATATTGGCCAGTTCTATCCAGTTTAAAATTAAAACAACCCCACAAGCGTAATAATTCGCGCACATGTGTAGATTTAACAAACGTCCAGTCCAATTTCTTAACTTCCTATACCAATAAACGCCCAGTCTTGATTTTTGTGCGTTGGAAAGCTTTTGATGTTATTGAAGTGAGATACACTGACGTAAATTTACGACTGGATTATTAACTTTATTGCGACAATAGCAGTATACAGTTTTCAGGTGGTTTGTATCAATAACTGTGAATGACGAATCCACGGCGCACATTTTTAACTCCATTGACGCCATTGTCGCACGAATGTGAACGCTTATGAACCCCCGACTCAACCCCTCCACCCCCCCCCCCCTTTACGGCGGCTGTAAATGCTATCGGACTAATCAGTGCCAGTTCGATGTCTTTCGGTCTGGCCAATTCGACTATGTAGCAGCGGTAGTGTGCTATAAATGGTGGCGGTGATGGAAGAACTTTAACCCTCTGGCAGGGGCGAAGATATGGCGGTGGTGGCGAACCCGAAAGGTTTGGTCGGAAAATTTAAGATCTGTAGGATTAGTTTTCCTTAAATAATAGCTAAGACAGACTCAAAGAAATGACACATTTTAGACACCTATTTTGTCCAAACATTGGGGGTTATATAGTGTTATAATACATTCATTTGCTTTGCATTCTTACAATTTGTCGAAAAATTTGTCGCCTTGTCCACAAATGTATCAACTTCAGTGCAGGGACATAGGAAGCATTTCGAACATTGGTGGGGTGGGAGTGGGGGTGGGGGTGGGTGCACGATCATATAAGGCCACTCACACACTGATATGTATATGACACAATACACAAACTTACATGTATGTGTGGACTTACGAACCCCTCTACATAGAGTACAATGTACATAATTGGCTACATGTATAACTCTCCAATACTTTGCAATAAAACACACTTTTTAACAACATATTATTGGTGTTTGACTGAATATGGAACATGAACAAGGAAAATGTTGGATTTCGCCTAGTACCCTATTTTTTCTGAAAGTCCTAATAGTGCTTCGTGCACTCAACCAGTTAACACACACACTCTTCCTGAAATTTGCCAACCATTCGTACATTTATGCCGGAAATCCCTGAAACCTGTTCTTGGGCACTCGCCCTACCATTATATCTGAGGTCAATTTGAAAACGTTATACATCTTGGTACTTGAAAAATACTCGGGATTCTGAAACTGGTAAGAATGTTTTTCTCTCGGAAAACACCTTGGATCTCAAATGGGGGATACATACTGTTAACCGAGAACACATTTTATTTGTCACAATTAACAAAGAGGATTGGACAACAAGTGCCGAACACTTAAGACACGTCCCCTCCCTTGTATATGATTAACAAGTAAATGCAACATTTGTTCAATATATACATATCAGGATAGACATTATACGCTACACGAGATTGCAACAGTGTTATGGCTGTTGATATTCAGAGAAAGAAAAAAAGAAAGACAAAAAGAGGAGAATTGATACCCTGTCACCATGAGAAAAAACTCCAGTCAATTTACCAAACCGCAACGCTCCAGGAGAGGCCCATCACTGCAATATTCGTTCCGCGATTTATCATCTCATATGAAGTGGGTGAGCTGCGCCCAACTACACAAGTTATCGGGACGTAGTCGCAAGTAATCTACGACCCTAACCTTTCCTTGTCTTTCATGCTGGCAACGAAGACAAATGTATTTTAACAGCAGAAAAATATGTTGTCTCCCACTTCATTTGGCCCGGCCACTCCACAAGTACACCTTGAACACGGAATCCACGCTTCCAAGCCACCAGTCAACTTCTTAAACGAATCTGAAGCTGTTATGTCCTGGAACCAGTCTAACCCTTAAGAGGCCATCGTCTATTTTTAGATTCAATCGGATGGAATATTTCAGTTGGTCGGAAAAGCGAACCTGAGAGGTTCGCTTTTCTGTCCAACTGAAATATTCCATCCGATTGAATTTAAAAATCAACGCAAGAAATGTTTTCAATCAAGACTTGCTTTTATTTGAAAGACCCACGATGGGGCGCGGTGGTGTTGCGGTAACCGGTTCTCGTCAGATCTAACCCTTCCTCTACTGCTGTGCGGAATTACGATGTTAGGGAGCTGGCAGCTGCTCGTCGTTGCTCGGTGGTTCTCTCCGGGTACTCCGGCTTCCTCCACCCGTAAAACTGTCTCCGACACGATATGACCTTGGCTGCTAAAGTGTCGTTAAACCATAATAAATGAATAAATAAATAAATAAATGAATAATTTGAAAGATAGCATTATTATGATTAGACATGTTTGTTTATTAAATATTATGAACGAAGTTTTATAATAACACCGTGTAGTTCCACTAATGCTGTTGCTCTATTGATGCGTTCAATGTGAATTAGAATAGTTATTGATTAGAATATTTATAACTGGAGCACGAAAGGTTAACTGTATACAATTGCGAGTAAACGGACGTCCCATTTATTTATTTATTATTTATTTATTGGTGTTTAAGGTCACATATTTCTGCACAATGGCTGATCATGACCACGAAAGTTTTACGGGTGGAGGAAGCCGGAGTACCCGGAGAGAACCACCGATCAACGACGAGCAACTGTCAGCTCCCCAACATACCAACTCCACACAAGCAGGGTTAGCATTGGTTGAAGACAGGTGCACCATCGACGTGCAGTACGCCTTAGTACACAACGTCACCGTGCCCCACGTGGGCAGTGGGGGTGAAGTGTCTTGCCCAAGGACACAACGCGGTTGCCGCAGGTGGGATTCGAACCGAGGACCTCCCGGCTTGCAGCCTGCACCTCTACCAGCTGAGCCACCGCGCCCCCCGGACTTCCCATTACACCAACAGTAGTCAACGCGCAAACTCAATGAAAAGTGGGTAAACAAACAGCCCACAGCGGCGTCGAATTCCTTACAAAATTTGACCGGTGGCCCGAGAGCTCGCAACCAATAATCATTCCAATCTTTACAGGTCAGGGTCACCTCCGACTCAGGTGTGGTTCTGAAAAATGTACTGACGACTTATGTATAAAAACACTATGAAAAACATAAAACAAAATTACAGTAGTAGTTTGCCATGGGTATTGTCACGGGGAACAATGTCTCTATATCCATTTGACGACAAAAGAGTTAAAACAAGAACCGGAAGTTGTTCTGACGTCAAAGCAATAAACTGTGAGAACCAAATGACATCAAGCCGTATACATGTTTTAAACTTGTCAATAATCTGTATTTTGAGAGCTGAAAAACGTGATTGATTCAATTCGATCAGAGAAAATAAAAGTTTATCTTTAACATCGCATTTGTCATCGTCGTCGTGTGTACTCGTTTTTGCGATACCAACCTTATTTTGAACAAAGACAATGTTAGATTAATCGGTGTGGATGGTTTCAAGTAAAACTCAACTTGTTTTATCGGCATTTCGGTGGTCGCATCGGAATTCTGGTATAGCTTTCGCTGCAGGCGATCTTTTGAATAATTTTTTAATGAAACGGAGAATTTATTTATTTATTGGGATTTTAACCCTTTGAGACTTTAATTATTCTGGCGCTCAAACGTCACTGGGAATATTATAATCCCTGATGGGTACGGGTGTGGGATGGGAAAATCTCACCCGAGGGCAAGATAATTGGGCCAGACACGAGGCTTGCCGAGTGTCTGGACCAAATATCTTGTCCTGAGGGTGAGATTTTCCCATCCCACACCCGTGCCCATTAGGGATTATTTTTCTCCCCCACCATGCAGCGGTTACGTTAGCCAGAGTTAATCGGCGGTCACGTGCTGATATATTCAACTCATTTGGTATTCGTTGTTTTGAAAAACTAATGACACCATCGGAAAGAGCATGCAAAAGTTATGTATATATCAAAGGTATATACCACGAAATCGATTAGGAACGGTGGAATCTTGGGGTTTAAAGAGTTTTAGAGCATCAAACTTTGATCACACGGCATTCTGATGACGTCAAAATGAATTAGTTTGTAGCTAGAAACTGATAATAACGTTACAGATGTATAACGTCACGTGGGTGGGGTGGGATACATCTGTCTCTTCTTGCTATCTCACCCGGGACACACGTATGTTACACAGGCAGTGGGGGGGGGGGGGGGGATACAGTTTCTTCAACGTTTTTCAAAATGCGACGTCAAACGTCAGAAAGAACAAATAACAAGATATTTTTCACATTGGTGATTATCTGGTTGAGGGCTAGATTATTTCTGGTGGTCTGAATTTGTTATTCGAAACTTGTTTTATTCAACTTTTGCTGATGATGATTTTTTATTACCTTTTAACCCCCTGAGACTTTAATTATCCTGACGTTCAAACGCCACTGGGAATTCAGTTTCTTCGACGTTTTTTAAAATGCGACGTCAAACGTCGGAAACTACAAATAAATAGACAATAGTTCACTGCTTGGAGTAACGTACGATGTTTATTCTCGAGTGGGATGCGGAAGGTTATTTTCACGAGGCGCTAGCCGAGTGATAATAACCCCCACATCCCACAAGAGAATAAACATCGTACGTTACTCCAAGCAGTGAACTATTGTGTTTATTATATTTCCCTGATAATGTCTGCAACACAAATACCCCTCTTGTGTTATCCAAGAGCAGTTTCCCAACGTCGCTCAATTTGTTTTGACGGTTAGAAAAATCGGCGCATGAACACAAAAATATGAATGAATGAACTGATAATATGACGTCATCAGAAAGGAATGCAATGAAGCTCGTTTTGAAATGGACATTCAAGTGACGGGAGATATGAACTTATGAAGGAAATCAACACATTTTAAAGAAATTAAATTCAGTCAATCACCATGAATGAGTAGTCATGTTCAACTTCTTATAACTTTGTGAGGATGTGTACACAGTTATTGTTCGCTGACAGTTGGAATATCAAGAAGAATATTTGTCGATGTGGATTGGGTGTTATCGCTGGATTTCGAGGCGGAACAACTGTAATGGTAAAAGTAGTTCGTCATGACTGGGAGTAGGAAATCGCCGTGGGAGTTGAATAACACTTTCGAGGTCGTGGGAGTAGGAAAAAGCTGTAGAAATATAATAAGATATTTTCACATCAGTGATTATCTGGTTGAGGGCTAGATTATTATTATTATATTACAGGCACTCTCCAATAATTTGTAATAAAACAAATTTATATAAACAAAATATTATTTGTGTTTGACTAAATATGAAATATAAACAAAGGAAGTGTTGGCTTTTGCTCTGGTATCCTCGTTTTTTGAAAGCCCTGATAGTGGCTTCTTGCACTAAACCAGTTAAGAAGTCTTGACAGCAGGATTATATTAGTATTTTAAGCTGCGATAACATTTAGTTCCACGGTTGTCACTGAGCACTATTCGGGAGAAAATAGGAATTGATGTTAAAACTTTAAAAAATCGAAAAATAATAAAACAAATGACCACAAAGTATCAACGCGCTGTCATAAGACGTACAAAAGTATCAAAAGGTTAACGACACTTTCGACAGCCAGAGTTACCTTGTGTCGGACAGTGTACTGAGGCGTACTGCATGTTGACGGTGCACTTGGAAACAAGTGCACCGTCAACATGCAGTACGCCTCAATACACAGCGCCACCCTGCCCTCACGTGGGCAATCGAGATTAAGTGCCTTGCCCAAGGACACAGAATAGAAAGACATCAGTCTGGTGAAAACTTCGCAGAAATCAGGGGCTTCCCACACACAATTTAAACGAAACCAACGCTGAAAGTAAAATGGGATCTTGTGAGCGAGCATGGACGTTTTCCAAAAATCGACCATGTTCTTCAAAAAATGAAGGAGTTCGCTTTTGGTTACAACAGCTTGAGTGTTGAAACAGTCATCATCTGCCGGATTGACACTTAACATACGGGCCTCGAAATTAATTGCGATTGGGCCGAGGAAAAAGAATGAAATCGTTCCGCTTTCCCGGCCGATACTAATTTTCATGCTCGACCATAATCTTTTTATTAGCTCTTACCAAAAATGTTATTCCCATTTTAAATGATATCGAATGATACGAATGGATCGAGCTTCAAATACATATGCACCGCGAAAATATGCCATACATTTCAACTTCACCAAATCCAAACAGCTGACGACGATTTAAACAATGTAATAACTAAAAAAAAATTTCCCTCAAAAACATAGCTTACGAGCCTACATTGGAACGAATTCAATGAGCTAGTCGCAATGAGTGGGCCATAAATTATAGTTTTGAGCCAAAAAATAGAATGTGAACTGCGATTTTTTTTTTGTAGATGGCGCTGACCTGTTTTGGTTGTGACTTTGTATAAAGGTTAAGCAACTATACACGAAGGAAAATGTTAAACATCCCCTGGATATTTTAAGATGGTAAATGTATTGCTTGGTATCAGAAAAGTACTCGCAAAATATTCTTCAAAAACTGAATGTTATCTTGAAAAAACATATTCAGGCTATACCAACACACAAAAATCATTGTGTTCATCATAATTTCAGTGGCAGCATTGATGAACCAAAAATGTAACTACTAGAGTTAATTATGATAGCGGTTTTAGTGTGGACCTGGATAGTTAACAATGCAACATTATTTGGTTATATATAGAACTAGCGGGTGTTACCCGGCGTTGCACGGGAGAAGATGGTTATATCAATATACCCTCAGATATGATCGGCTCAGTCTTTTTCGAAATAGAAGGTCAAGGTCACAAATTTCAAGGTCAAGGTCACCCCACACGAGCACCCCGATAAAGTCAAAATGATCGATGGGTCAATATACTCGCACATATGAAATTTTAGTTCGATCGGCCCAGGCGTTTTCAAAATAAAAGGCCAAGGTCACCAATTTCAAGGTCAAGGTAACCCCGCACGGGAACCCCGATAAAGACAAAATGATCGATGGGTCAATATACCCACACGTATGAAATTTTAGCCCGATCGGCCCAACCGTTTTCGAAATAAAAGGTCAAGGTCACCAATTTCAAGGTCAAGGTCACCCCGATGAAGCCAAATGATCGATGGGTCAATATACCCGCACATATGAAATTTTAGCCCGATCGGCCCAGCCGTTTTGGAAATAAAAGGTCAAGGTCACCAATGTCAAGGTCAAGGTCACCCCGCACGGGCACCCCGCACGGGCACCCCGATAAAGTCAAAATGATCGATGGGTCAATATACCCGCACATATGAAATTTTAGCCCGATCGGCCCAACCGTTTTCGAAATAAAAGGTCAAGATCATCAATTTCAAGGTCAAGGTTACCCCGCATGAGCACGGCACCCATCCCATGTTACTCGCAGGGACGAATTACCCTCGTGTACAAAATTTGAGATCGATCGGTCGAGAAACGGAGGAGTTCACCCGGAACAATGATAGATAGAGAGAGAGATAGAGAGATATATAGATACAGACATTCGCATTTATATATTAGATATACCCATAGTAGCTTGGTATACCAAATGTTCACCACGAGCGGTGAAATGGTGTTAACCGCGAGCCTTTGGCGCGCCGTTAACACCAGTTCACCACGAGTGGTGAACATTTGGTACACCAAGCTACTTTGGGTATATTTTTATACCATGATCGTCAGATTATTAAGAGTTGCTATTATTTTTTCCCGATTTTACTGAGAAAGGAACCGTACATACGTGCTTTTGTCTACATGAGGATCGGCGGGCGCTACTTCCGCTGTCAATTTTATCACCAAAACGAGATAGAAAACGAAACAGGGCCTTTTTCATTTTAGTAACATAACATACTGTTTCGAGTTATGGATGCTTTATTAACATGAGACAATACTTATGTTAATTTTCGGCGTTTTATGGGGTAAACACATTTAAAAACGTAATAAATAATTGTCACTTTCATTTCCCTCTTCGCGAGGCGACGTGCGATAAATTTAGACAAGTTCGCATTCAGGTCGACGTCACCAAAGGTCAACTTGGATGTAGTTCCACTGTAGGTGTAAATTTGAACTATTGAAATCCCATTGCTGGCGTGTTCACCACGGTTGGTGTATAAAGCTAAAATTTGTGTCACATATACATAGACTTTTCATATATAGTAGAATAGGTAATCATGGTATAAAAATGTATAAAAATGTCATTTATACCACGATTACCTATTGTACTATATATGAAAAGCCTATGACATAAATCTTAGCTTTACACACTAACCGTGGTGAACACGTCAGCAATGGGATTTCAAAAGTAAAAATTTACACCTGCAGTAGAACTACCTCCAAGTTGACCTTTGGTGACGTCATATTTATCGCACGTCGCCTCGCGAAGAGTGAAATGAAAGTGGCAATTATTTATTACGTTTCTAAATGGGTTTACCTCATAAGATGCCAAAAATTAACAAACATGCATTGTCTCATGTTAATAAAAGCACCCATAACTCGAAATAGTATGTTATATTGTTATTGAAACGAAAAAGACTCCGTTTTGTTTTCCATTTCGTTTCGACGATAAAATTGACAGCGGAAGTACTGCCCACCGATGCTCATGTAAACAAAAACAGATTCACACGTATGTACGTCTGGTGCTCAGTAAAATAGAGAAAAAATAATAACGACTCTTAATAATCTGACGATCATGGTATAAAAAAATATACCCAAAGTAGCTTGGTGTACCAAATGTTCATCACTCGTGGTGAAGTGGTGTTAACCGCGCGCCAAAGGGTCGCGGTTAACACCACTTCACCACTCGTGGTGAACATTTGGTACACCAAGCTACTATGGGTATATTCTATATATGTAACTTCAAGAGAATATGAGCCACTGTTACAGTTTAATATCTGTTGTATCCTCCATATCCTCGGCTCACAGCTTCTATTACGCGTCGCAACCTCCGGTCAATCGTCGTATCCGTTGCAGAGGTACCTGTCCCCATTCCTGATGTAAAACTTCTTCCAACTGTCGGCGAGTTTGTACTGGATGTTCGTGTGCTTGTGGTCGACGCCTCAGATGTCCCCCAGTGAATTCAGATCAGTCTGTTAAAGGTTTTATTTCAGAAATCACACAAAGTCAGTTACTATCGACCGATAGAACATGAAAAGAAACGTTCTAATATTATAATAGTACTCTAGAAATACAAGAATAACAGGGATGGGTGATTATGACAGAAACCATTGCAGGCGTTCTCGACAATACATGTAGGCTGCGCATTTTGGTGAGTATAGACTTCCCGTGCCTCGTATAATCGAACAAATAATTTTAGTTAAATTTTTACTTTATTATTCTGAAGGCAACATATACCCAGTGGCGGGGCCAGAGCTACAGAAGTGAGGGGGTACAGTTGGGTTTTGCCCGCCGCGCGTCAGTTTTTAAAAATCCCCCGATTTTTATTTCGATATCCAGAAAATTTTTAAAACTAACGTTGTAGATGGTGTTCTCTGGAGCATTCTCAGACAATTAAATTAAAACAGTTTTATCCTTTTGAAACTTACTGGTTTGGTCTTTCAGTTATAGAAAACGTCGTACATGGTGACATTTTAACGGAAGAACGCTGTTGTAAAGTGCGAGCACAAAGCACCAAACAACACTCAAATCGAAAACGAAAGTAGGCTGCATTCCAAACGGATGCGTCGCACGCTCTCGATTCTAGCATTCCTCGAATACCCTTAAGCGGTATGTTTCAGACCGTTTGAACGCGGCACGCCTTGTTGCAATTTGGGCCCTCGACTCTTGTTTGTTGTTTGCACCTAATGTGTGTGTGTGGGGGGGGGGGGGGGGGGGCACACACAAACATAATTTAAAAAACTTCTCTGATTTAGTGCACTTGGGAATATGGAATTAAGCATACCCATCATTACACCGCAACATTCAATACAAAAATTAAAATGATAGTATTTTTTTACTACGCTTGGCGAAAAAAATGGAGGGGTAAGTACCACCCATAACCCCCCCCCCCTCCCCGCGCCGCCACTGCATATACCCAGACCCATCTATATTGTGTTCAAGCGAATGTTCCATGAACTGCAGCTTTACCTCTAGTGTAGCCGAGTTTTCATTGGGAGTAGCGAGTACGTGTATAACAAGGTCCGCCGAATCACGATTTTTCGCTCGAATCGAATATTAGGCAAAATGTTCGAAACTGACTCGAATCTGGACTCGAATCCACTACCAAATAATATTGTTACAATACTACGGCTGTTGTACTAGTACTGGCTAATACCCATGCAGAGGCGCAGGAACCGGGGGGCACAGGGGGCACGTCCCCCCCCCCCCCCCCCCCACAAAAAAACCTTTTTTTTCCGTGTATAGGTTAACAAATTAGACTTCTTCAGATGTTAGCGTCATAGACATCAGTCATACGTAAATTCTGCTTGACTAGAAATGCATATTATTGGCAATTTATTGCATAATTCACGGGAGAAAATTCGAGGAACTTTTACAAAAAAATGAAACATGCTGCTGAAAATCAACTTTTTTTCTATTAACCCTTTACCTAACATGAAAAGCAGACCCTCTATTAAAAAAATGAATAACTAATTTTTTTCATTTTTGTCTCCAAAACATAGGTTATGACCCCTCCTCATTGGAACGACCTCGCTCCAATGAGGGGTCATAACCTACGTTTTGGAGACAAAAAATTAATGAAAATTCATTGGCGATTTTTGAGAATAGGCCGGCCGGTTTTCTCCGTTACGTTGGGTAAAGGGTTAAAGAAAACAACTGGATTTTCAGCCCAAAAGTCACCGGAATGCACCATTTGACGTCTCTGTTTTAAATATTTTCTGGGGGGAGAACCAGACCCCCCTCAATTAGCCTTCGGCATCTGTTGGTTTGTGCCCCCCCCCCCCCCCTCCCCCCAGACTGAAATGCTTCCTACGCCATTGTACTCAAGTGAACCTATTGTATCAATATGCGTTCCAGACTTCTTCGTACCATCAAACCACAAGAAAAAGTAAATGGCCCTTTCACTTGTTTCTGAAATGTTGAGTAATTTATTCATATGGCAGCCAATGATATTCCTTATATTAGTCCCGACATGGACGAGTACATGGACCCGATGTTCAATGTACTTTCATTAATATTAGAACTGTATTGGAAGGGGTTCTGAGCCGGTGACATTCAAATTACTAGAGAAGCTATCGTTTTACCACCAAGAGTTTTGATTTTTCCTGTTCCTAATTTCTAGTTGTCGCAAACCGGGCTTTATCATTACTCTGGGAAATAGAATCACGCCACTTATTCAGCAAAAACTCAAGGAGTGTAGCCTGAATTCGTGCGTGAATGTGTGTTGCACCGTGACGAACCCGCCTTTTCGTTTTTGTTGGGGTGATTCTTATCTTGAAGGGGGTCAATGACTTTTTCTCGAAAAGCATAAATCAACAGGGGTTCACTGGAAACAACACTTTTAAAACATATATATAAAAATAAATATGGTAATTTGTGACTCACGTGAAACCCAAATGAATCAGAAAACCAGAACTTCAGTCACACCCCACCCACACAGGTTTTGAGTCACTTGTGGGCCTGCATTCTCTGTTGTCGCCGGTTTGCCTTCCTTGTGGCTGGTGAATGGACTTTGGTCGACTTTTCACTTCACGCTTTCACTGCCGTCGCACGTCCACTAACGTATTATCACTTTACCGGGCGCCTTTGGTCTAACATGTGACGGAATGTCATTCTTCCGCTGCCGTCGCATGGCCACTAAAGTGTTGTCACTTTACTATATCACCTTCCCGCTAACAAGTGACGGAATGTCACTCTACCACTACCGTCGCGCGGTCACTAGTTTATTGACATTTTACTGGATGCTTTTCACTCAAGCAGTCGCCACCAATGGGGTTAAACGCTCCCCTCCATTTATCATGAATAATCTTCATGCAGGCACAGCCTACTCCGCCTACGTATGGCTTGCCGTCTACAACAGGTAATATCGTTTACCTAAGTGCAAATAGCTCCCTGAGCTCGTACTTCGTATTTCCAATCCTATATTCATCTATGGCCACCGTCTTGGCCCGCGACTATTCCTATTCTAAATATGAGCTCTGTGGCTCCACTTACATAACAACGTGTCTTACCTTTCGCCACCTCCTCTTATCTATAGCATGGGACATCCCCAGCCCTCTTGCCTACGACCCACAGTCTTACACGACTTCATGATAGAATTAAATTTTCGAGAAATCCTCCGATTTTTATTTCGATATCCAGAACATTAATTCCCATCTTAATTGCTTCTCTTGAACTTGGCCGCTTAGATCTATCTTAATTTAATATTCGCTTTTAAGTTCCTTTGAAAATTTCACAATTCCGGTGTATCCTGACATTCGCTGAGAGACTTCATACGAAATATGGGCGTGTGTGCAGAATCTGTGGGATGTACTGTCTTTACAACAATTACCTATTAACTGGACATAATTACCTAGAAAATGACTGCAGGGGAACACTGGCTGTTACTACCTTTAATCTTTTATTAAACAGCCCATGTGGCGTTCAACAACAACGTAATAATGGACATTAAATTTCATGCTTAATTAGCATAGCAGCGCGTGAATTATTGCTGGTCTGTTTAAGTGACAAATCGGTTTTCGGGGTTTATTATACACACGCACATTCTTATACCTTTGGCCCAAACGAAAAAAATTATCAAAGATATATATCCCTTTAAATACCAAAATCTAAAATTCAAGCTATCACCTTGACACTAGTGGTGACAACTCATCCAGCAGTTATCTCTGCAACGGGACTAGAATGAAGCGAAAATTTACTGGGTCCCTTGAGTTGAACACGGCGCCCCCACCCCCCCCCCCCCCGACCCCCATTATCGCTTAAAATCGCATTTTAGGCATTGTTCAGCTAAATGTGAATTATTTAGTTATATTTGAAGCGGTCAGTCACTTTGCCTGAAAGTCTTCAGAAAGTCGACATTTATTTATTTATTTATTTATTTATTTATTTATTTATTTATTTATTTATTTATTTTATTTATTTATTTATTGGGGTTTAACGACACTTTCGACAGCCAGGATCATCTCGTATCGGACAGTTTTACGGGTGGACGAAGCCGAAGTACACAGAGAGAATCACCGAGCAAAGGCGAGCAACTGCCAGACTCCCCAACGTACTAACTCCATACAGGCGGGGTTAGCTTTGGTTGAAGACATGCAAGTGCACCGTCGATGTACAGTACGCCTTAGTACACAGCGCCATCGTATCCCCACGTGGGCAATCGGGATTGTCTTGCCCAAGGACACAACACAGCTATAAGAGCGAGGACTGAACCGTGGGCCTTTCGGACTGAAGTCCAATTCCTTAACCCTTTACCTAACATGAAAAGCAAACGATACTTGCAAATAAAATTCTTGATGCACTATTTTTTTTATTTTTGCGTCAAAAACATAGCTTATGACCCCTCATTGGAACGAGCTCGTTCTAATGGGGGGTCATAAGCTACATTTTTGTTATAAAAAATGAAAAAGTAATAAAAATTGAATGGTGAATTTTGTGAATAGCGCTGGCCGGTTTTTGTCGTTACGTTGGGTAAAGGGTTAACCACTGAGTCACCGCGCTCCCCAGAAAGTCGTAATAAAGAAATATAAAAATTGATTTTTTAGAATATCCAAGATGTTTCGAATAGAATCGAATCAGTAAAAAGATTCGAGACCTAATCGAATCTCGAATGTTCACCGGACACCAGTGTATTATGCAGCTGGGTACCACATTATTTTGGTCCGTACAGTATATAATATGGAACTGAAAACAACGCTTTTCAATATTTGTTTGTATAAATTTGATCTCTTGGTAATGATAGGCTCCCTACCCTCGACATCACGCAAATTTGTTCTCATTACTGTAAATTTAATCAAGCGGATGGTGAGTTTCGCCAAGTACCACTGATTAGAAAAGAATATGTCTAGATTAGTGAGTGAGATTTCATCTACTGGTTAATGGCAATTTGATGTTTTTCAAAGAAGCGTTTTTCTATTGCAGAAAACGCACCTGGCGATGATCCACTGAGAGAGATATTCTATGTATCACTGAAGAAAATATTTGAATTAGAGTTACCCGCCTTGAAAAGTTGCATTCGGAAATAATGCTATCTCCAAAAATAAGCAGCCTTGGGAAAATATATTGTTTCAATAAACATTTGAAGCATTCTACTGGCATCTTACATTATTGATGAATATTCTAGATAAACAAAGAGGGTGATTTGATGACTTTTTAACCTAAAAAATACAATTGACTATTGGAGTGTTTTTGTTGGGAAGTCCCTGAAAAATATATATGAACCGTACCTTCCTGTCAGGTTTTCTCTCTTATTTGTTGCATGATCTCCAGGTTTCGGGTCAGAAAAAGTTGTCTGAAGGGCTATACTTGACAAAGATATTTGAATGCCAAAATTAAAGTGATGAGATAATATTCTTTTCGCCTGAACGTTATAATGGTCGCCTATGGGAAAATATTTGGTACTGTGATACCTCTATGATTCCGTATTCGACGTTCGAAAACGGTGTGATGTGGGCATGAAAATAGGACAGTCGGCTAGCTGACGCATTGAATAAGTTCTTTAATACAATGGCGTTTTCAACCCACTGTTGCTTCGATGAAGGTTGTTTTCTGTTTGTTTTTTTCTCCTTTTTCGGATTCCAAACAGTTATTTTATAACCAGTTACAGGGAGTGTGGGTTGTTTGGTTATTGGAGATCCCCGATTGTTTCAACAGCCAGTAACATATCGTATGGGGCAATTTACGGATGGATGATGTCGGAATATCCGTAGAAAACCACCAAGGAAAGGCGAGCAAAAACACCTGTGGCTATGTTGGAACTAGGACTCAACAGTCATATGTGCACTTGTTGTGCTAGTATTGTGTGTGTGTGATTCACTCGCACACAAGCTCTTATAACACAATCGTAGGAACATATATGATCCTGGGTTGGCACAGGTGCTGTAGGTTATGAAGAACATTACCAGTAGCATGCGCTATATGTGCATTGCGAAAACAATTTTATGTTTCCACAACATTTCATGCAGATTGCTTCTGTTCTCAAAAAATGCACGAAAACGAAAATGTATTAAAATTTCTAATTTCAATTGCGAAAATGGTATTTTATTTTTTTTAAAAAAACTTGATTTTGTAACAATGTTTTCCTTCGATATTCTATATAGCTTCCAAGAGGTGTTTTCCATGTCGATGCCGTTGGCAAGCACATTAAATTATAATCTACACCAAGAACTGAAGAAATGTTTTACCATGTTTTTTAATTGTGTAATGGTGGAATAATCCATGGATGTTGTTTTAGTTCTAGTGGAATTTATCGGCGAATACATTTGACAAGATTCCCAGGTTGTGATTTTTATTCAAAGCTGCATGGGATTTATAAAAATCTTCTTTTCTGAACGTTTGGCCATCACGGAATAACTAAACTTATAAGAACACAATGAGTCACCATGACTACGTGGGACATGAATCAGCAACTAGAGTTGGAGTTGTTCTTGTATTCGTACGTCAGGCATGTCAACCGGCACCTGTACCAGTACTGGTACCGCCGGTTCCCTCATGCTCCAACCGGTACCGGCACTAAAGCTTTTGTCCCGCCGGTACCGGGACAAAATAATTTTATGGGGAAATTCCTAACTGAACGATAGTAAAAGGCTGATAATCGTGTATGGCACACTTGCACGACATACTTTTAACTTATTTGTGAATGAACAAACCAAAACTCTCTACAGGTGCATGTTCTGTCTGCACCACAACTCGTTAAGGCCGACTATTTTGACCTTTCATACGTAGCATGAAAGACACTGGAAGCGCCATCATCGGCTACTTCAAAGAAATTATTCTGTGGTGACATCAAAGTAATCATAAAGCACGTTCCTCGTGCTTTTTGATTACTTTGATGACACCGCAAAATAATTGTACGATGCCACGTTTGTTTTGCGAACTTGGCGAGTGGAGCGGTTTAAATGCGAATTTCTGACATCTGATTGCGATATGTCATCCAATTGTCGATTTGTCCCGGTATCGGCGGTACAGGCCTTGTCTCGTCCCGGTACCGGTTATGTTGGTACCGGCGGTATTTTGACATGCCTGATTCACGTGTGCCGAAGGTGCGTGTGAAGCAGGGAAACGTCTTCAAGAGTTGTTGATCCCTGTCCCCCGTATTCTACCCGAGTTATGTTCGCTTCTTATACCACGATTTAACTTCAATTAAGTGGGTGAGGCTAATATTTTTAAAGACAAATATTGCCTTTGACGTTCTGTTTATATTCGTGCTGGACATTGGTCTGTGTCGAAGTATTTCATTGACGTCATAACGTCACTCACGTGCGCTGCGACCAATCAGTTGCTGTCTTACATGACACTCTTATACGTAGGTCGGATTCCACGCGTGGTGAGCCCAGCACATGTCTCAGAGTCTGCATAATATCGGGCAACGTTGAATGCACACAACAATTGTGATATAATTATTTAAAGACCAGACAACTAAAGAACAACTTCTGGAGAAAGCATTCTTTTTTAACCGAGCAGAGTCGCTTTCGTGACCATTGTAAATCTCTGTATGGTGACTTTCCAAGTTTTCTTGTTTAACCCTTTACCCAACGAATCGGCCGCATCCGCCCGTGTAATATGCAAATTCAGCAGTTGAAAAAAAATTATTTTTCAAAAAATTTCAACAAAACCATATCATGTGACCCCTCGTTGGAACGAGCTCGACGAGCTCGTTCCAACGAGGGGTCACATGATATGGTTTTGTTGAAATTTTTTGAAAAATTTGAAAAAATGATATTTAAAAAAATAAATTCTGATATCGTCTGCGTTGGGTAAAGGGTTAAAATCATAGTAAGTTAGAATGAAAACGTCACTTTAAAATTTAAGCTATTTTGGTCATATTTCATTGAAGTCGCTGCTTTCGTGATTCCGTTATCGCCGCGTATATAAATTGTACACCTATAAAACTTTACCCTCCGTTTTATAGTAACCTGAAACGGTGCACACCCATTTATTTATTTTTTTTTGGGGGGGGGGATTAACACTTTGAACCCGAGCGGTTGTTTTTCAGGCCCAGGAACCTCATACGTGCTTGTAATGATGTACTTTCCTAAAAGACTAGATTCAATACTTTGACTAATCTGTAGTACACTGTTGGAGGACGAGCAAGACAAATTTGAAGTATCGGAACAGTACGTATTAACCAACTGAACCCTCGTTTCCTGGAATGGTATCACCTCTGTGTACACTTACAGTAAGATGGGGCAGTCCAATATCAATATACATGGAGGATAGAATAATAACTGCAGTCTGCAGCCGTCTGGTTGCAGACTGCACTTATTATTTTATCACGAATGCCCTGTGTGTAGACCTCTTTTAGTAAGACAAAAATGGGTCGAAATTATGCCTTTGACGGAAAAATCGGACGAGTTCAAAGGGTTAATTACATAATAAGTTGCATCACAACTACTAGATGTATATTTTATTACACGTCCATTAAACCTTAAACCCTTGTATTCAACGGAATCGCCGCTTTGATATAAATGATTCTTTATTCAACGGGTGATATACAAGCTGGTACTTTTTACTGCACCGTTTAGTTACGCTTTGAAAAGTTTCCAAATTTCGTTGTACAATCATCGACCGTCTGTCGCATAGTGTGAAAATGAAAACGTCCAAAGCAAAATAAAGTTGGTTCACAAACAATTAGCCCAAAATGAGATAATATTTTTAAAAAACCCAATCATTTCCGACCAGAACATTAACCCAGTCCCATGGCCGTATCGTTTTGTGGATCCCATTATATCTAAATTGGTCAACTTTATTTCGGTAAATCTTCGTGCACCTTGAGAGGCTTCGAACTTCTTTTAAAAATGTTTCTCCCAGTTGTTTTGCAAATCTGCACAAATTTGTACTTATATTTTTACTAACAGTAATAGCCACCAAATGGTTAGGCGTGAATGGGCACCAGCCCATTCACGCCTAACCATTTGGTGGCAATTACTGTTAGTAAATAGCGATAGGAATTTCAACAAACACTTGTTCCGAAAGGGTTGTTTTGATTTTTTATCGATCCATATGATCAGTACAGCTCCAGTCAAAACAAACTCTTCACCTTTGGGTTTAATTATTGGAATTAAAATTTGTTTATTTAAATGAATTTTAATGCACCGGTTGTGTAATAAACACAGAACGCGATGTGTGTTTGAATCGGTGGGTGTTTTACATAACGAGTTGGAATGGCGTAATCATATTTCACTCGAGCCTACGGCTCTCGCGAAATATGACTACGCCATTCCAACTCGTTATGTAAAACACCCACCGATTCAAACACACATCGCGTTCTGTCTATTTATTCATTTACTAATAAATTTCCAAGAATTCGTGAGTAATTTTTTAATTTAAATCCGTTTCACTAATATTCCAACTACATTATCAAGGCATGTATTCGACAATGATATATATGTCTTGATGGTTTTGTTGGAAGATTACTTAGTCGAGACTTGAGTCATCACAGTTTGGAAAAATCAGGTACACACCCACTTCCCTCCCCCCCCTCCCCCATCCCCCCACTCTCCAATCGGACATATTTGCGATGTCCCCGAATAGAAGAAGAAGCAGAGTAACACTTCAAATCAGAATGACTAAATGAAACTTCAAAGTTTAAAGATTTGTAAGATAGGATGAATTGGGTACACAAAAAAAAACAAAAAAGGATTGAAACAACAGAGACAGCAGTCGAAGAAGTAGTGATGAAATGCATCTATTTGGTCGTGTGTTTCTTCTGACAGAAAATCGCAACTCAAGTACGCGTGTGTTTCTTGAATTTCCTCTGAGAATCAACCCGAAGACTTTTCAAAATAGGGATGTGGAACAATGTGAAAAACAAATACAGCTACACGAATAACTGAGAAAAGAGTAACATCTGCAGATGTCATTCCTAGGCCTAATGCACGTGTTATTGACGCAATAGAGCATTATTTACAAACTCAGTGCAGACAACCTAGCCTTTCTTGTTTCGTTAGACATTCGGGAATTTGACTTAAGAAAACAATTTTTTTCACAGTCAAATTCCCGAATGTCTAACTCAACAAGAGACGATTATCTCCAAATTATTTCCTAATTATTGCTATCAAGAGTGAATCTAAATAAATATACGACTCCAATCCAGGGCAACATGTCATGACTGGAAAAAAAAATTTTTTTGGGGGGAGGGGGTTGTCACACATCCCTAAACTCCCACATCGACGCCCCTGATAGTTAGAACCAACATCTGAATCTCTTAATGAATATGTGCGTGAAATGTACTGTAAAAGACTGGCTCAAAACATACTCATGATATATGTCATGATCTGTTTCGTGCACGGCAAGCCGAGATGCATTCAAGATTGCTTCCACCTTGCCAAGACTGTCTGCGCTTAGATGTTTTAGAATAGTGCTTGAAAATCAACAAACCGATTGTGTTTGTCATGCGCTCACGTTACTCCGGTAGGAAATTCTAATTTTCTCAGTGTTTCGAATATCGGATATTGACGCTGCCAGAAAGTGCAGACACCGCTGGAACTTTTCCGACTGAGGAGCGATCTCGGGACCTCTGGCATGAGAGACGTCTTTTGACGAAGCTTTCCAAATTATTGAAGTCTAATACCAAACCTCGTATTGAACAGATGAAATTAGCCACATGCTCAATGCCGACTGTCTTTCTCTATTAATAAGCCAGGTTATTCCTCAAAAAGTTCTCACGCTATGACATTTTATCAGACAAATGGTTTCCGGTAGCGGGCTTAGCAATTAAAGCATCCTATGCTTGTCAGACACGAGACCTGTCGCTAGTTTGACGTGGTTCCTGATGTGGCATTTGCGAAAGTGTCAGAAAAATTTGTCAAGTGACAAAACGAATTTGCAGCGCAATGAACCATTGTTTTATAAGTTTCAATGCCTCTTTTTGAATATTAGAAACTTGTGCATTTCAGGCTGGGTGGGTGGGGGGGGGGGACATAGGGTCAATAGAAAAGGCCAGATAGCATATTTATGATGGGAGTTAGGAAGATAAGTTTGTGAGCAGGGCTTAATATATTCCTGGTTTTCTATAGTAACGGGAACGGGAATGAAATTACACTCAAAACCGGGAACCGGGAAATGTACTGGAAAAGATCAAGTAAATTTATGAGAGTAACAAGACGCATTTATTTACTTGAAATAAACATATTTCATTGACAATCTGCAATCTCCATACTGAACTGTTCTTTTCCGAGAGAAGTGTGAAAACCCCAACCCACTTCCAACTCGTCTTCATTTTCAGAATCGCTAATTCTATCACCACTATATCCTGGCTTCAACTCCCTCATCACTGCCGTCACCAGTCTCCTCTGCTTTGAAGCAGAGGAGACTGGTGACGGCAGTGACGACGGAGTTGATGTTGATGGAGATGGTGATGGTGAATAGTGGGCTGAGAAAATCTAACAAGGTAACGCTGGGGCAGTTTTTTAAATTTGGAAAACTTAAGTTCAACACACAAACAGTGTCATGCGTGATTCCCGGTTCCGTGCTATAGATGTCCCGGATATCGTGACCAGCTTTCGAACCGGCAACCCGGGAATTCCCGTTCTCGATATTAAACGTCATTTGTGAGAGACATTTGAATGTAAATTAACCATCGCTTCTCACCCCAAGCTATCAAGTGGCAACATGAGCTATCCATGTATATTGTAAGCTTTAAGAAAATAAGGGCTTGTTTGAAAACGTATACACAATTACACCCCTATGAACGGTCGCACAATATCAGCAACAGCTGTTGCCATTAAATTCAAGGTACCCGGAAAGATAAATGTTCCAAGACTAAAAGCCTCGCCCTCTGCTTGGACGAGACTCGATTAGTTGTTTCTATGTTAATGGCTCTAGTGGTATATGTCACCGTCTGGCGTCACGAAGTAAAATATTTGAAAAGACGATGACAATGGAAGGAGATTCAAAGTGCATACTGCCTATAAAATCGTATTTTTCGAGGCCAGTGGTCATTCTATGAATGATTTCTCACAACGCACTAATAAAAAAGTCGAGGTTACTCCATCTCAATTCAAATCATTAACTTGTGGGATACACGAGAGGTTTATTTACTAAATTTGTTGACGTCAAAATTGCCTTGTTTATTTCACGATGTAGGTTTTGGCTTGCGGTAGGGTCTTATTGTAACATATACGTTATTGTGGTGAATTGACGGTAACAAAGTCTGTGATTTGCGGCTCGGAACGTATGTTAAGTCTCGACGCTTCGCGCCTCGGTTGAACATAAGTTCCGGGCTGCAAACCTTAGACCATGTCACCGCCAATTCATCACAATAACTTATATTGTTTGCAGTGTACATGGCCAATATGTTTTGCTTCAGAGCCAATGAGAGGCGTTATATAAAGAACCCCCCCCCCCCAAATAAATGCCTGTAATATTATAAGATAGTGTGGTGAATTGACGGTAACCTAGTCAGCGATTTGTGATTTGGACTTTATGATCAACCGAGATGCGGAGCGTCGAGGCCCAACATACACTCCAAACCGCATACCCCAGACTATGTTACCGTCATTTCATCTCAAGAACGTACATGTTCTAATAAGTGCCTACCCATAGTCCAAAACCCAACATCGTGAAATGAACAAGGCAACTTTTAACGATAATAAGTAAATTAACCTCTCGTGTACTCATGACGTCACAGGACAAATCATCACAAAATCAGATGACGGTCGAGATCACTCCATCTTAGTTCAAACCGTAAACTGATTTGTAATTTAACCCTTTACCTACATAAAAAGCAGACGACACCTGCAAAAAAAAATCTTGAATAACTAATTTTTTTCATTTTTTTGTCTCAAAAACATTTTTTTGTCTCAAAAACATAGGTTATGACCCCTCGTTGGTACGAGCTCGTTAATGAAAATTAATTGGCGATTTTTGAGAATAGCGCTGGGCGGTTTTGGTCGTTACGTTGAGTAAAGGGTTAAACTTCATTCGAAACATCGTCTGCTGCATGTGTGAAAAAATGTAGAAAGATGAATCGGTTTGAAAGTCACTCCGTTCATTAAATAATTGCGAAACGGGCAACTTCATTTTAAATATTTCGCGAGGTGACGTCAAACTCTAACACATGCTACTGGAGCCGTAAACATAGAAAAAAAGAACGCGAGCTCTCGTGCAATCAGAGGGCGAGGATTTTAGTCTTATTGAAACATTAATCATTTCTGCACACTAATGACAAAACACCGAAGTTTCATGAATTAAATGTTACCCATAATGCAACTAGGAATTTAATCAATTTAATCTTCAAGATTGAATTGGTTATAACTATAATTGCATTATGGGAGATATTTATTCTTGAAATTTTCATTTTTTTATATATCAGTGTGCAGAGGACTAAAGGGGAAATTAAGTCCCAATACTGTACTTTACAACACGTAAAGATCACTAAAATCGACAAACAATTTGTTTTCAATTTGCCTCCAAAACATAGCTTATTACTTCTTATTGGAACGAGGTCGTTCATCTCGATTCAGTGGGGGTCATAAGCTATTTAAGCTATGTTTAAGGCAAAAAATGAAGTTGCTTAGTTATTCATAACATTGTTTTCCAATTGTCGTCAGCCATTCATGTTTTGAAAAATGTTTAAAAAGATGAAAATTTAGAAACAGTTTACCACAGGTGACTGTAGTTGTAGATTTGATTCTGCAAATGATGCAAGGGGTGACCCTTCCATTTTCTACAAATTTGTACTCAAACTTAATGGACGGACGCGTGTCCTCTAATCACTACCAAATTCCCTATCCACTCCCAGTTCCATTTATCCGCAACATATTTCTCGTATTGTATAAACCCTTTACCCAGCATAATGGCCAAAACCGGCCAGCGTTATTCTCAAAAATCGGCAATTAATTTTCATTATATTTTCATTTTTTTGTCTCAAAAACATAGGTTATGACCCCTCTTTGGAACGAGCTCTTCGAGCTCGTTCCAATGAGGGGTCATAACCTATGTTTTTGAGACAAAAATGAAAAACATAAGTTATTCAAGAATTTTGCTTGCAAGTGTCGTCTGCTTTTCATGATAGGTAAAGGGTTAAAAGCGATTGTGTTAGAATTTTTTTATGTTTTTAGGATTTTTCCGAAAGTATTCCTATTTATATGCGCATTTGAGCACATGACGACAACAGATTTTTCTTTATTGATCTGAGGCAAACAAATGAAGGAATTTGTCCAATTTTCCGGATTGTTAGCCTAATAAATCAAGTAACTGCTAATTTATAGTGACAAAATGGAAAGGGATGCTGAATAGTATCAACATAAAACTGTCGTATATCATATTCTGTTTTTGTTACGCAGACAAAAATCAATATTTTCAAGAATCGAACCGCATCTCACAGCTTTTAATTACGGAAAACGGGAGAGAAACTTATCGGAACAAGGCAATAAATGATTTTCTAGGTGCTGGTTTCATTAATATGACTTCTAAAAGTCCAGAAAAAAATGAAATACCTCAACTCAGACATTTTGTATAACAAGCATATTTCTGCTCGAATGTCTTATCCTATATGTGTGATTAATGTGGAAGAATTTCAGCCAAGTAACCCAATATCAGACTGAAGAGTCCTATCAAGACTCATGCCACAAGTTAGTTTAATAGAAACTTTGATTGACAGGAAACTGTGTCTAGAACAAACTTTACAACTCGGTATTTGTTTACGCACCATTGTTGTTAAAATAAAAATGTGTATTTTATGTATCGGTGAGGTACATACATAGGAATATGCCTGTTTACCAAACCCTTTCATGACGAATAAAATATTGTTTCTAAAAAAATGAACTCTTTGAAGCAGAGGGACAAGATAACTTATAGGACATTTACAGTACGTGGAGGGCGTATTATAACTAAATCACCCGCAGAGTGGAGATTCCACCCAAGTAATACTTGCAAATTTGTTGCAAAGCATAACAAGAACAAGCGAAGTTCCAGCCAATGGACCTCCGGGTTAAACCCGGAGGTCCATTGGCTGAAACATTGCTTGTGTTTTTTTGGCCATATCTACAGAATTTGAAAGTGATACTATGGGTGATAACTCCACTCCGCGGGTGATTTTGTTACAATCCACTCTCCACGTACTGTATTATGGGCACAAAAGATAAAAATCTCTTATCCGAATGGTAATCCACGTTCGGCAATGAACTGGGTGAAATGTGGTGGACAAAAACGTTACTAATCCCCTTCAAATGTACACTCGATGTCAAATATAACTGGTTTCGGTATCGTATAAATACACGCATTTTAAGAAACAAAATATCTGAAAATGACACGTGTTCCTTTTGCAAAAAAGGAAAAGAAACCTTGATTCACCTGTTTTGTAAATGTCCACTAGTTTCATCCTTTTGGAATGATTTCGTCAACTGGATTTTCACAAATACAGATATTATATAAATTTATCAAAACAGGTTATACTGTTTAGCAACCCAAATTCCGGCATGTCACCGCCCATTTTTCGTCCTTTACTCATTTTTGTAAAACGTTTTACTTATAGAAATAAAATGAAAAATGAAAAGTTAGTTGAATGCATCCATTGAAACCTTTTATTGGCTTCTGCACTTCCAGACGAGTGCCAGAAACTCAACGCCTGTGTATCTGATTTCATTTTGGTCTAGTTGCAAATGATGGACCGTAAAATATACTGGACGATTTCGTTAACTGGTGGAATGCTACAATACTTTTACTCTATGTTATATACACCTGGAACTTAATTAAGCACCCACTGAAATGTTTCATGACAGTGAAGTTGCTGTTACTGATTATTAAGTTTTAATGATTGCTATGTCTTGCAGTCCATTTCATCTGGTGAAACATGTTTCTGGTTGATAGCGTACCCCAAACACATCCCCTCGTCCACGTGAAGCATGCTTCACACGAATGTCCCAAAAACACTATCATCCACATGCGATATCTGGGTATAAAACAAGACAATTTGTGACTTCTTTTATCAATAAATGTTGACATTGCAAGGAGGAGACTACTAGAGACACTAAGATGGCAAACCGTTGGCATGCATGCAACGGGCATGTCATTCAAAGCTATTAGAAGAAAACTTGGCTATAGTCATTCTGTCATCAACAGACTTGTCCGAAAACATCAACAAACCAACGATGTTAAGGACCGACCAAGGCCTGAACAACCCCAAAAGACTTCTCTTTAGGAAGATCGGAATCTGGTACGCCTTGTTAGGCGTGAACCCTTTGCTTAAAGTGGGGTTTTGAATGCATTTGGCTCCCCCAAGAGGCGTTTGTGCCACAAACCTGTCCGAAACAGTCTCAAAGCACTGGGTATCTGAGGAACATAAGGGTCATCAAGCGCCCTGCTCTGTCCGATCAGCATCAAAGACGACGTTTGGAGTGGTGTCTGGCACGACAGCATTGGTATCTCAGGGTGTGGAGGAAAGTCCATTGGTCAGACGAGAGTAGGTTCCTGCTCCACGTCACATATGATCGCTTGAGACTGTGGAGGCATAGACATACTGCTTACGTGCCCAGGAACATCAGACCTACTGTTCCTTATGGTGAAGGATCAGTAATGAACTGGGGATGCCTCTCTCAAGATTGTAAACTTAATATGGTGACTGTACGTGGGAATCTCAGTGGTCATCAGTACATCCGGGACATCCTCAATCAGGTTGTCGTGCCTTATTTTGACAATCATCCGTTGGCTACTCGCCCTGTATTCATGGACGGCAATACAAGGCCGCATCGTTCCCATGCTGTGAGAGTAGTCCTTCAGAACAACACTAATACAATACTATCTTGGCCTGCAATGAGCCCCGATTTGATTCCCTTAGAACATATCTGGAACTTTCTTGGACGCCGTGTGCAAGCAAGGGATCCGCCTGTACAGAATTTGGCCGATTAGGAACTGCGTTGCATGAGGAGTGGCAGCAATTGCCTCTGGACGGTATCAGAAGGCTCAGTGGTAGCATTAGGAGGAGGGTTCAGGCTGTCATCCGGTCCCGTGGTGGATGCACTCGCTACTGACGTCAGACATTGCTATTGTGTTTAGGAGATCACAAGTTACATTTTTTGTCAGTAATTACCGGCATTGTTTCATCATGGACCGTTCCAGCACCATAGATCTCGAGAGAACATTTTTCTATCAAAAACATTAGTGACAGATATGTGTAATTAGCGGCATTAACATACTGCATATTTTCATCATCGTGTTGTCTTTCATTTGTCAATAGATCAGTCTTTCCGCAAACAATCACTTTTGGCCATCTGAAAGATAGCATGAAAGTAATGACATTTTAGCATCGTAATCCTCGTCCCATTTTCGCAACTAAACACATGTCGCTTTTATCTTGTTGGCCACAATATCTTGCCAACATCACCATACTCCCTCCCCATTCCACCCACTATAACAAATAGTCCTCTTTCGCCCTGCACCTTTTTAAAAAAATATTTTAAAAAATAATGATCAAATATTGTAACTAATTTCGAAATGTATTTATTATATACTGTACTTAATTTGTATACTTTTTGTACATTGCTTTATTATATGAAAATGAAAATTTTAGAAAAAAGCCCCATTGAAGTAGAGAGAGCGCTTTTCTGGTCGGCAACATGATACTTCATATTTCCATTAAGGACGATGGCTGCTTAGATAAAGTGTGGGGTAGATCAATCAATATTTTCAACATGCAGCCCGAAGGCTGCACGTTGAAAATATTAATTGGTCTACCCACACATAATAAATATGCACTCGTCCAATTGCTTTCACTGAAGTAACCTGGAAGATACCACCATTTGTAAATGGGTTACTATCATGGAAAGTATGTTTTAGGGTGTAACTACAGATGGGGCGTCTTCAGGATCAAAAACTTTCATTTTGCTTTGGGTATGATCAGTAGATTTAGACATGCCATTTAATACTCACAATTAGTCAACATAATGACCCCATTATCATTCACATCAAGTCGTAGAGATACATACAGTAAGCAAACCACACGAGATCTGATCGCAACTCAACTGGACTGGAAGGTCAAACTTTTTTCGAATGCATATTGCGAAATAAGGACCGAATCGAGACATAACATTGCAAATAGCATCCATGATTCAATATTCTCGCAGATTCTACAGTGTTGTATAGGTGAAAGCGTGCAAAGCATTTCGGTCGGAAGAAGCGCGCGGCTCAGTAGTTATGGTATTAGACTTCAGACCGAAAGGTCCATGGTTCGTTCCCCGTTAGTGCCAACAGCGTTGTGTCCTTGGACAAGGCACTTAATCCCGATTGCCCACGCGGGCACACGGTGGCGCTGTGTACTAAGGCGTGCATGGTGCTCTTGTCTTCAGCCAATGCTGCCCCTGCTTTTGTGGAGTCAGTACGTTGGGGAGTCTGATAGTTGCTCGCCGTTGCTCGGTGGTTCTCTCCGGGTACTCTGACTTCCTCCACCCGTAACACTGCGCGAAACGAGGTGACCCAGGCTGTTAAAAGTGTCGTTAAGCCCCAATGAATGAACAAATATTTCAGTTGGATCACGAACCTGTTACCTGTAATTGTCGCAGGATTACGGGGGTTAAGTGATGGAGGAAAATTTATGTTCTTATCAGTGCTCAGCCGACAGCCAGTGACTGTCGTCTGAACCCCAGTTCGAACGTAAACCTTGCCCCCTTATCAATGCCCTATCCGCTTGGGACTCTTAGGATTCCTGAAGGTGCCTGTGGCTTACAACGCTAAATGGTGATCAACGATAATTCACTGAAAGATTATTTATTTACATGTACGAAGAAATATAACATGAAACAAATTACTCACAAAATTATCCATTTTAGAATACACTAATTACGCGAATAAAAGTTTATTCTTTAGGGCCCTCGACGTCTCCCACAGCTAGCTGTGTCCGCTGGATCGATTTCACATAATCTTCATCTTCTCACGGTTTGTGATGAATACAAAGTGTCTATTCACTTCTCGTTGCTTCCTCCTCGCAGGGTTAACTTCACCGTCAGTCGGGCTTAACACATATAATGTTCTGCTCTTGCGAGTCTATCAGCGTTCTCACAGGTCAACCACAATTCAATCGGCGTCTACCACAGTTCACGATCACTTTGCGCTTTGTCTGGCTCTCACGGTGGTTAAGTTATTCTTTGCCTCCAGATATACACTTAACAAAGCTTACATAAAAATATTCTGCAAAGTGTTCTCAACATCACCAATTCTCGCACCGCCTAAAACTATTTTAATTCGCGAGCTATTCAAGCGCTTACGCAAGCTCCTAATACGGTTCCTAGACCTGAACGTTACAGCTTTTACTTCTTTGGCTACTATGCCACTGCGGTTCGCAACCTTTTACAAACTACTATCGGTTCCTTACAACCCTCACAGGGTTACGACAATACGCGTACTTTCAATCTCGGTGCCTATGACCCTCGACGGCCAAGGCTAAATTCGGACCTTCTCTGGGTGCCCTCAGGCCAACTGCCTCGCAACGACCCACAGCCTTACACACCTTCCGACTGGAATTGGCTGGAATGCGTTTTTTCGAGAAATCCCCCGATTTTTATTTAGATAGCCAGAACATTTATCCTCAGTTAATCGCTTCTCTTGAACTTGGCCTATCTTAATTTAATGCTCGCTTTAAAGTTCCTTTGAAAGACTCGCATTTTGGTATCTTTTGACATTTCGGAGACAGAATAGATGCGTAATATGGGTGTGTGTCCAGAACATATGTGATGCACTGGTTTCCAACAATTACAATTTAACTGGTCTTAATTACCCAGATAATTATTACAGAAGAGGATATTGTCTTTCTTACTATTGATATGTAACGCCATGTGGCGTTCAACACGTGCGCCATAATGGATATATTAAAAAATTTCATGCCTAATTAGCAGAGTTTGAAAAATCTATTTTCAGGGTCCGTCACATACCCATCGAAAATATTTACACTTTTATACAACAAAATCGCAACTTTTAGCTATCAGCTTGACAGTAATCACAGTACTATAGAGGGTTAATACCACTCATTTCTATACAACTGGGTTGCCTGAACTATAATTGGTCACAAAAAGAAAAGTGTCTTAACCATCGCCATCTTGGGGCGGAAGTTGCTATAAATAAACAATGCTCAGGAATAAAATGTTTCTCGAACGTTTTCAGTTTCTCGAAGTCCCCGTTCGCCTTTTAACAATTTACCCAACGTAACGGCTAAAACCGGCCAGCGCTATTCTCAAACATCGCCAATTAATTTTCATTATTTTTTTCATTTTTTGTCTCAAAGACATAGGTTATGACCCCTCGTTGGAACGAGCTCGTCGAGCTCGTTCCAATGAGGGGTCATAACCTATGTTTTTGAGACAAAAATGAAAAAAATTAGTTCTTTTAGAAGTGTCATCTGCTTTTCAAGTTAGGTAAAGGGTTAAACAATATACTTGGATGTGTGTAAAAAATAAATTTATTGATTTTTGTGCACAGTTTTCGTGGCGATGCAAACTGAATATTTACAACACATTTTAGTTATTATTGACAAAAAACAAGTCCTCAGATTGGAAAGTTGAGACTGAGTTGTGAGTTTTCGTGTAAAAATAAACGCCATGTTGTTTGATGAAGTGAATGGGGGCGCGGTGGCTCAGTTGGTAGAGGTGCAGGCTGCAAACCGAAAGGTCCTCGGTTCGAATCCCACCTGCGGCAATCACGTTGTGTCCTTGGGCAAGACACTTCAACCCCATTGCCCACGTGGGGGCACGGTGACGCTGTGTACTAAGGCGTACTGCACGTCGATGGTGCACCTGTCTTTAACCAATGCTAACCCTGCCTGTGTGGAGTTAGTATGTTGGGGAGCAGATAGTTGCTCGCCATTGCTCGGTGGTTCTCTCCGGGTACTCCGGATTCCTCCACCCGTAAAACTGTCGTAGTCATGATTAGCCATTGTGAAGAAATATGTGACCTTAAAACACCAATAAATAAATATGAGATGAAGTGAAATCTGTGACGCCGTGGCGTAACAGATTTCACGTCATCAAATGCCATGGAGGACTTAGTTGGGGTGAGTTCCCACGTTTCTTAACTTGGAGCTATGCAGAGGCGACACTTTTGACTGACGTTCCAACAAACCAATTGCATAGAGGTCGGTGGGTGACACAGATTTGTGTGGTTACTATTTGCGATATCAACGAGAGTCAGGAGTGATCTCGAATAACGAGTCAAGCTGTCACGTTCGTTGGCTGAAAGGAGAGCAAAAACACTAATAGGGGCCACCCGGAACTGGGCCTAGTCGCAGGACCAGTGTGTAGACAGGGACGTGGCGACAGGGGGCGTGGGGTGTCACCAATCCTGGCCAAAATTTCCTGTAGTTGGAAATTCGGAGAACAAGTCAGGAGTAGTTAGAAATTCCATCTATCTGGATTTTAGACCTTCTTTAGTGATGCTGATGTTTCCTTTACTTCCCCAAATTCCAACTCGGTTTCAAATCGGCAAAAATTCCAACTGTTACTATTTACAACTACAGTGTACGCAATATCGAGCTTGATAAATATGCGTGGTGTTCGAGATTTCTATAGTACGTTTACTTAGCGTAATAAAAAACAATCCTCGAAATGCACTTCAAGAAAATAACATCATGTAAAATCGTTATCCTGAGTTAATTCCATCATTCGTGGTCATGATTAGCCATTGTGCAAATTATGTGACCTTACACACCAATAAATAAATATAAATAAATAAATAATTCCATCATTCACATTTACAAAATGATGAAACATCAAAAATTGATCATTCCTGCATAAGAACTGATTTAATGTTAACACAGTGTGAATTGCTCAAAGTTTTCAGCTTGAGCATTTGTTTAGCACATATTCAGCTCCCAGAATAATACCAAATAATAATAACCTGATAATTCTATCATAAATGTGTTGGCATTTCAGTTACTAGAATCAATTTTATGCCCCCTTTCATGACTTCATTTTCTAAATATTTCTCGGTAGTGAATTTCTAACTATGGGGAGGGACAGGGAGGGGGACCCCCGGGTCCCTCCCCATTTGAAATTTCTCTACCCTACGCCCCCCCCCCCCCAACGAAAACCTCTAGCCACGTCCCTGTGTGTAGACGATTATGTCTCACTCACACAGAATAGAGATGCTATGTGTTTGGATCATGTTGCAAGGTGGCGTATGGGGTGTGATGCCCCAGTGGATAAAGAGGATGGTGGAAGAGCTCAGCTGAAATAAGATGCTACACGCTAAAAACTAAAGTGTTAAAAACTACACTTGAAGTGCTGTATTTAACACTTACTAAGTGCTGAACTGGCACTTTGTTCAAGTGTAGATATCCCAGAACTTGACAGGTGTTGACAATAATACCACTTGACAAGTGTAATGTCGCGACACTTAAAAGGAAACAACACAGATGACGCGGATCAGGCTCGAAGTCTCGAGCCTGATCCGCGTCATCTGCGTTGTGTCCTTTTAATTATGTACCCACCAAGCGCAAATCAAATTATTCTGGGAGAACCACCAATGCTAGACACATGGGAAGTGCCATCCATTCAAGTTTCAGATGTCTGACGATCGCAATGTCTAAGTGCTTAAAGCATTGCACTTTAAGTGTTAAAATCAAACCCTAAGAGTTAGAATGGGTTTAACACCTTGAAAGTGTCAGTTTTAACACTTTAGTTTTTAGTGTGTAGAATCACTTTCAATACAGGACACTTTTACTTTTCGCTGTCAAAGATATCTCGCGCCAATGGATCTTGGAAAATTAGATCAGAACAAATCTTATCATGGAACGGAATGACCCGTGTCGAATATATCGCGTTACTTCGTTACTTACCCCGCGACACTTGCCAATGCAATTCTTAAATGACTTAATTTATCTTACGATAAGAACGTATTTCCTCCAATACAAATAAAAACGTCTGGACAAAATACAAATCTCTCTTGAGGGTAGCAACATGTCGAGGCCATCGTTTTTTGAAAATAGTATTTAAATGATAAATAAATCACCAACTCAACGAAATAAATTAGATTATTATTATCATTTTTGCCCTTGTGATATTTTTATACAGGCCTGCTGTGCGTTAACCCTTTGAGACTGTAATTATCCTGACGTTCAAACGTCACTGAGAAGTCAGTTTCTTCAACGTTTTTCAAAATGGGAATTCAAGCGTCGGAAAGTACAAATAACAAGGTATTTTTCACATTAATGTTTATCTGGTTGAGGGCTAGATTATTTTTGGTGGTCTGAATTTGTTATTCAAAGCTTGTTTTATTACAAATTATTGGAGAGTGCTCACAGGCACTCTCCAATAATTTGTAATAAAAACAAATTTATATAAACAAAACATTATTTGTGTTTGACTGAATATGAAATATAAGAAAGGGAAGTGTTGGCTTTTGCTCTCTATCCTCATTTTTGAAAGCCCTGATAGTGGCTTCTAGCACTCAACCAGTTAAGAAGTCTTGACAGCAGGATTATATTAGTATTTGAAGCTGCGATAACATTTGGCTGAACGGTTATCACTGAGCACTATTCGGGAGAAAATAGGAATTTGAGGTTAAAATTTTAAAAAATCGAAAAATAATAACCAAACAAATGACCACAAAGTCTCAACGTGCTGTTTGATTTCGTACATAATAACACTTACAAAAGTAACAAAGGGTTAAATTAAACAAACGATTTCGTTCGTAATAACACGTACAAAAGTATTAAAGGGTTAAACATGAAAAATAAAAAAAACACACAGCTGAAACACTACTATAAACTTCAGCTGTTACAGTACAAGTAGAGCAATCAACTGAAATTACGTCATGTTCAGTGCAAGAGCGCAATTCCGCGGCGTCGTGATCTTTATTCTTAAAAAATCAATTCATAGGCGCCGAATGATTGTCAAAATATATGGAAACAAGTCATGAAAGAGGGGGATATTGTAAGATGAACTGATTATTTCCAACAAGTGGTTTTCCGAGATGGTGAACTGAAGTCTCGACCTGGAAATGGACATATGTTTAATAGTGTTAATATGGGCTTGGTGTGACTGGTGGGAAAGAGGTGACCATCCTCTAAGGAGAGGAGAAATGCACAGACGGCTGAGTGGTCCTATACACCTCGGGTGTATGGACAAGCAATACAAATCCTTGTTGCACTCAAGGTACAAATTTATGAATTTTATTAACTTGGGTAAAATATCAGACATAAACCATTTAATTTTTTATTTTTTTAAGTTTGCATTGGTTATAAAAAGATAGCATGCGGCAGCCGAAAGGATAATGCAGGAGTGCCTGAGAAACATATTTTTAACTATTTTAGGCCTTACTAAAGCTCATGAGTGATGTCGAATAATGAGCCAAGCTATCAAGGTGAGTGTGAATAAACCGGAGAGGCTGAAAGCCAAGTACGTGCAGGTTGAGTAAGTTGGAGAGACTGACAGTTTCTCACCACTGTCCGGTGGTTTTCTCCGGGTACTCCCACCCGTAAAACTGTCTGATACTAGATAACCCTGGCTGACGATAGTGTCGTTAACTCAAACAAACAAACAATAATAACAAACAACATTTATACCATGATTACCTATTCTACTATACACACAAAGCCTGTGACATAAATTATAGCTTTATTCACCAACCGTGGTGAACACGCCAGCAATGGGATTTCAATAGTTAAAATTTGCACCTACAGTGGAACTACATCCAAGCTGACGTTTGGTGACCTCGCTTTGAATGCAACCCTGTCTAAATTTATCACTCGTCGCCTCGTGGAGAGTGAAATGAAATCGGCAGTTATTTATTACGTTTTTAAATAAGATATTTTACCCCATAAGATCCAAAAAGTAACAAACATACATTGTCTCGTGTTAATAAAGCATCCATAACTCGAAATAGTATATTATTATGTATTAAGTTATTGAAATGAAATAATTTGCGCGTTTCGTTTTCCATTTTGTTTCGGCGATAAAATTGCCAGCGGAAGTACTGCCCACCGGTGCTCATATAAACAAAACTAGAATCGAACGCGTGAATATTGGTTCATTTGACATTTAATCTGACGATCATGATATAAATAAAGTATACCCAAAGTATTTATTTATTGGTGTCTAAGGTCACGTACTTATGCGCAATGGCTAATCGTGACCGTGACAGTTTTATGGGTGGAGGAAGCCGGAGTACCCGGAGAGAACCACCGAGTATCGACGAGCAGCTGGCAGCTCCTCAACATTCTAACTCTGTTCAAGCTCCGATCAAGCAAGGTTACAGCGGTTGAAGACATGTGCTCCATCGACGTGCAGTACGCCTCTGGCGTCAACGTGCCTCCATGGAAGCAACGGGATAAAGTGTCTTGCCCAAGGATACATCGCGGGTCGCCTTGGACGGGGATCGAATATACCTAAAGTAGCTTGGTGTACCAAATGTTCACCACTCGTGGTGAAGTGGTGTTAACCGCGCGCCAAAGGCTCGCGGTTAACACCACTTCACCACTCGTGGTGAACATTTGGTACACCAAGCTACTATGGGTATATTCTATATTTCATACATGTATTATTTGTGTCATAAACGTGTGCTGAACTCGAGGGTTTCGGTGTTGGAAAGGTTAAAGAGCTTTTAACCGAAAAGTGTTCGGTGTCTTCGGATAACGATAACAAATCAATAACTGATAATATGAATGCGATGATTAACGCTATTTCCTTTCGGGTCACTGCGATTTCAAATTACACAGCGAAATTCCCCAATACCAATATGTTTATTAACATTAAACCCCCGTGTAAACAGAAATCACTGGCTTGGTGGGAGAATCTGATTGCGGTCGTTTGTTAATTTGACTAAAGCAAATATTCCACCTCTGTGCGGTTGTAATTCTCGCAGGTTTCGCTTGAAAGACAAATATTAGTATAATCGAGATACCGGTGAGTGTTGTTGCCAGCTATTTCCCGGGGATAGGATTTGTTGGCACAGAAGACTAAAGATGTGTTTTGATTTGTTCTTCTTGACTTCATTGACGTCACTGAAACTCAACCTATTGACCTTCATTGTGCTGGGGGAATACAATCACTCATTCTGGTTCTTAGAAGCTGGGTAGTTTTATTTATTTATTTATTTATTTATTTATTTATTTATTTAGACGAACAGTCGACTACCTGACACAATGAATGCGTGCTTCAATATAATGGCGACTGTGGGTGCGTCGTTTTCAACCGAGTGTTGCTTCGGTGCAGGTTGTTTTCTTTTTTTTCCATTTTTTAGCTCACCAACTTTAGTTGTGTGAGCTTTTGAAATGGCTCGACGGGTCGGAGTCAGCGTCGGCGTCAGCGTACGTGTCCAATAATGTTAAAGTTTCTGTTTAGGTCACTTACTCGCCCTATTTCCATAGCATGGCCTTTATAATGCTGCTATATGATGGTTATTATCATTCTACCATGATTTAACCCCTTATGATACTCTGCATTTTAAACATTTTTCTTGACATTTTTAGTTGCGTTTAGTTTTCTGTTCAGCTCAGAATTTCATGTTCAACTTAGTGTTTAGGTCATTTGCTGTGTTCCTTCTCTTTCTACAGCACTTATATTCCTCATACATATCCATTTATCATTGTTCCATGATTTAACCCTTTATTGCTTCTATATGGTGCTTATTATCATTCTATCATTATTTAACCCTCGCCCAGTGCATTCTAAACCTTTTTCTTACCATTTTTCGTTACGTTTACGTTTCCGTTTAGCTAAGATTTTAGGTTTAACTTTGTGTTCAGGTCAGCTGCTGTGCTTCTTCTCTTCCCATGGCACTTATATTCATCATACATGTTCCTCGGTGTCATTATTCCATGATTTAACCCTTTTCCAGTGAATTTGTATTCCTTGTATTCCTCATACATGTTCCTCTTTATCGTTCTAGCATCATTTAACTCTGGCCCTCTGAAGTTCTTCAAATTGTTCATCAAATTTTTAACGCTCACACTTACACACTTTCAGTGTGTTAAAGTTTCTGTTTAGGTCATTTGCCGACACCCTATTCATCCCATGGCCTTTATATTGCTTCTATGTGATGCTTATTATCATTCTACCATTATTTCATCCTCACCCAGTGTGTTTTAACCCTTTACCCAACGCAGACGATATCAAAATTTATTATTTTAAATATAATTTTTTCAAATTTTTCAAACAATTTCAACAAAAACATATCATGTAACCCCTCGTTGGAACGAGCTCGATGCGCTCGTTCCAACGAGGGGTATTATGATATAGTTTTGTTGAAATTTTTTGAAAAATAATATTTTTTCAACTGCTGAATTTGCATATTACGCGGGCGGATGCGGCCGATTCGTTGGGTAAAGGGTTAAACCTTTTTTCTTAACATTTTCTAGTTGTGTTTACTTTTCTGTTCAGCTCAGAATTTCATGTTTAACTTAGTGTTTAGCTCACCTGCTGTGTTCCTTCTCTTCCCATGGTGCTTATATTCATCATACATCTTCTTCATTATCATTCTACTATGGTTTAACCCTTGTCCAGTGAATTTCTTAAATTTTTTCTTCCAATTTTGAACGTTTAGTTTTCTGTTTAGCTCACACTTCGACATTTTCAGTGGGTTAAAGTTTTTGTTTACAGCGACTGCTGACACCCTTTTCATCCCATGGCCTTTATAATGCTTCCATGTGGTGCATATTATCATTGTACCACTATTTAACCCTCGCCCAATGTGTTTTAAACGTTTCTCTTAACATTATTTAGTTACGTTTACTTTTCTGTTTAGCTCAGAATTTCATGTTTAACTTAGTGTTAGGTCAGCTGCTGTGCTTCTTCTCTTCCCATGGCACTTATATTCATCATACATGTTCCTCGGTATCATTATTCCATGATTTAACCCTTTTCCAGTGAATTTCTTTAAATTTTTCATCAAATTTCGAACGTTAACTCTTCTTTTTACCTCACACTTACACATTTTCAGTGTGTTACAGTTTCTGTTTAGGTCAGCTGTCGACACCCTTTTCATCCCATGGCCTTTATATTGCTTCTATATTGTGCTTATTATCATTCTACCATTATTTAACCCTCGTCCAGTGTGTTTTAATTTCAGAATTTCATGTTTAAGTTTGTGTTTAGGTCAGCTGCTGTTTTCCTTCTCTTCCCATGGTGCTTATATTCCATCATACATGTTCCTCATTATCATTCTAGCATCATTTACCCTTGTCCAGTTCGAACACCAGTTCGAATGACGAAAACAGCACTTTAATTAATTCATTTCATTCTGCCATTCTCTGTGCTTTGTTTTGAAACTGAGTACTTAAGCTTGCGGGTGCATTTTAGGTTCTTTAACTAATTAGCCAGGGATTTCCTGCCGAAGAAAATTAAGGATACCCTGGTGGTGTTGGACGCCAGTTCACTTCTCAAGTGGGATGTCCATGTTGAGACTTGCTGCGTTCAGCCCACCGTCAAGTATGGATGAAACCCACCTCTGGGAGTGGTAGAACCTTTCGCGGTACCGCCGCACTGGTCCACACCAGAGGAAGGGGGGAAAAGCACTAACCACCACCACCACTAAAACCACAAGAGCCAGCGGAACAGAAACAGAGAAAGAAGAAGACGCCGACCTCCTCAAGAAAACGCACCGCCCACATGAAGACCCTGGGTATGACGACAAAGTCAAACACACTATATACATCACACTTGTTTACTATTGGCGCAGAAGTCTGAACCTTGGGGTTAGTCCAAACATGGCCTGAAAACCCGTATTTTAATTTTATGGTTTGGTGCGTCCTTTGAAAGGAGGTACCAAAGCAAAAATTTAAAACATGGTCTTTTGGGCCATGCCCTGTCCACACCCGAAAGTCCCGAGCCCTGGGGTTACTCTTACTCAATTGCAAGGGCCTAACCGGGGGGGGGGGGCACGAGCCCCCCCCCCCCCGCCCCTAAATTATTCCAGAAGAAAATAAAAATTTATTAAAAATGTACATGTAGATTTTAAAGTTCGGTTGTACCGCATTAAGTTAATTATTGTCGGTCGAGTTTATTTGTTATGCCAATCAACTAATTTCATTGATAACGCTACTTAATCCAGCTGCTCCAGAGGGATAAAGTTGCACTTACACTTATGTAGGCTTGTTGTCGATAGAGTATATTTTGTTACTGCATTTAATTAAGGACATTAGTAACGAATTTAATCCAGCTGGCCGATAGGGATAAGTCACAAGACAAAGACAGGCAATTAACACAAACACGCCTCTTTTCCGGTTTTTCTCTCTCTTTCTTTTCCCCAATAACCGTTTGGAATTATTATAACCGCTATGGATACTTAGTAACCGTTATGGATTCTGATCATCCTTCACTCCATCCCCAGAGGTGGTCGAGAGCGTTGGTCCTACGTCCCTCTTCTTGCCTTTTTCTTTATAAACACTACTACACTGCAAAAAATATAGGTTCTCTTTAGAACAAAAACTGGTTCTAATCTTGTCCCTGCGTTGGAACCAGTTCTGTTTAAACAGTATTTATTTCAAATCAAATAAATTTATAAAGATTAACATTAAATATTAACAGAATTAAACATAAATTGAGGGGGTTTCAGTCGTAAGTTTAGAGCTTATACGGGGTTGTCTCAAATCATTATTAAGCAAAGGAGATATGAACAGTTGGCATATCGAACCAGTTTTGGTTCTGTACAGAACCAAAACTGGTTCGATATGCCAACTGTTCATATCTCCTTTGTTTCAAAATTTTTGGCGACTGCGTTGAATAAGCTCCAAGTTTACTGCTGAATCTACTTCACTTCATGTAATATTCTGTTAAAATTGAATGTTAATGTTGGTAAATTTATTTGATTTGAAATAAATACTGTTTAAACAGAACTGGTTCCATCTCAGGGACAAGATTAGAACCAGTTTTGGTTCTAAAGAGAACCTATATTAATTGCAGTGTAGAGTGCATTCAGGCCCCGGTCCAATAGGTTAACATGCAGGCCAGCCCCCGACGTTCGGGTCTTCCTTTGGGTGGACTCCGAAAAGAGCCGTTGGTTTTGTACATGTTTCGGTTTACTCCTGTGAGAGAAGCCTTCCCGCAGAAGCCAGCTCATCCTCTCGGCAATTGCCAGAGGCAGACTATACTTGCCAATGGATGCCTCAGAAATAATATTTAACAAGAGGCAGACTATACTCGCCTGAAAAAGACACCACATCACCCTCTGGGCGAGGTAGCACCTTTGTCGAGAGGGCCCCCCCCCCCCCTCTCACACTGGTCCTCACCCGAGGGAGGTTAACACCTCAACCAGATCACCAATAAGAGCACCAAAGCCTCCTCCCTTGGCCTTTCCTCCTCTGCTGCTTCTTGTCATGGTCGGCATCGGTGAAAAAGCTTCAACTAATTACTTCAAAGAACGGTCGAAAGGGGCCTGCCTCAAACCGCCCCAGCGTGCCTTCGACGCGCGAAACCATTTGATCTCACATTATATTCATGTCGTAAAAGAGGAATTTCTCCATTTTCATGGGGCAGGTATACTAACGCCGAAGCTCGCATCCAACAACTTGTGAGAGAAATAAAATCACTTGGATTAGAGAGCGTGTGTTATGTCAGAACACCTATCTGGTGTTCAAACCCGTTATAGGGAGCAGTTTCCCAACTCTTTCTATGTTCATTGTTATGCATGTCGATTATACCTGGTTCTCGCTGATGTGTATGGAAGTGTTAAATCAGCAGTTGAATTTTTCGCCCTAGTTGAAAGTTTATATGTGTTTATGTCCCGTTCACGTGTGCATAAAATAAAATTGTTTGTGGAAATTCAGGAGAGGGATAACGTGCTTGTTAAAGAACTCGTTCGTCTTAGTGACACGCGCTACTTATGTCGCTACCATTCGCAACCTGCCCATACACACAGTTAATACTGACTTGAATGATTTCGAACAAGAACGCCTGGTACTTGAAAAGACAATTATTCCCTACTCAAAACTGCCAAATTTACAAAAAGCAGTTAAGCTAGCACGAACCCTACCAGTGTCTTCAGCGTAACGTGGACGCAGTTTTTCGGCTCCCCAATATATGAAAAATTATCTGAGAAACAAAAATGGCCAACTAAAGGTTGTCAAACTTAGGGGTCATATATTTGTTATCTGAAAGGAGTAATTTATTACTCGAAAATACCTATGATGTGGTTGATACATTTGCAAAACGAAATGATAATACTAGAATATCTGTACATTGACCACTGTAGCCTGTATTGGTGTACCATAAGATTGACTGTTAATAAAAATATATTAAAATGTGAAGGATTATTTGTTTTTGGCGCCCCCCCCCCCCCCCACTCACACCCCACTCACCCCCCCCCCCAGCAAACCCTGGTTACGTGTCTGATCAATTGCCCCTTCCACACGTATTTTCATAAGGCTTGCGACGTCTCTGTATATATGTGTAAATGTTGTTGTTGTATATTGTATTGACGAGAATAACTCGTGGCCAAATGTGTAATATATTGTGTTCATATTTAAGGAATAGTGCATGGCTTGGAGTTCGGCGGGAACTACACCACCTCACTGGGCACTATATGGGCGTAGTCAACGACAAGACATGCACTAATCCTTATATTATATCGAACACCCATCAAGAAAAACATCTGTCAGATTTGTTAATCTATTACCATGGTAGCAGCCCTTCCAACCAGCGTTATAAAGAAAAAAATACCATGTAGTTTTAAAAAAACATTTTCTTCTTCCAAACACGGCTAACTTGGATTAATAATATCCAAGTAAGATATGAGCAGAAGACAGATTTTGAATCGCTCGGCAAGGGTAAACAAAACATTTCCCCCAAACGGAACTGTGTATTCTAGAATCGCGCAACTCGCGAATGAAAACTAAAAGTTTCGAAATTTGACAACGCAGTTTGATAATTTCCACACATTTGTCACACATATACATTACCGAATGGGTCAGCACGAGATTCAAACTCCGAAGATTCAATTGAATTCCATTATTTATTCGTTTACTGCCCAAAACATACAATTAAATAGCGAAATAATATGAGCAGCGAAACAAACGATTTTTCATATCCGGACGTGTTCTCATGAAAGTTGGACCCAGGTGTGGATCATTCTCTTCGAAACGAGATATGGATCATCTTCTGAAGGAATAAAATGAACGCCTCGAAAAATGTGACTTCAACAATGGAAAAGCGATACATTTTTCCACAAAGATTTCTTTCCGGGTCGTTTTGTGGATGTTGTGCCTCTGTGAATCGATTTTTAAATTTAGCTTGATCAGTTTTATTCGCCCAGTATAAAAAGAAAACTGATATAGTAGTGTGCTAAAAATAGAAAACATGTAGTGCCTGGGTGTAATGCCTGGACAGTTCTGTGGATGCAAACTGCACGAAATAGGGTATCATCTTTCAGCCAATCAGAATGCAAGGAAGTCACGTGAGATATAATATTCGATACTATTGTATATATGTTAAAAAAGCTTTACAAAAAATCAAAACGACGATCTGAGGAAAATTAAATATTTGATCATGTATCACAGTGTTGTTCTTTTGGTTTGGTTCCCTTTTCGCCAGCCGCATTTGGTGCCCTTTTCGCCAATTTAGTGCCGTTTTCGCCAGTCACACTTGGTGCCGTTTTCGCCAGTTGGGGCCGTTTTCGCCAGTTGGTGCCGTTTTCGCCAACGAGAGTTGGTGCCGTTTTTGCAAGGTGCCGTTTTCGCCTGCACCCCCATACCGCCCCTCCCCGAGGGAATTAATGGCACCACATTTTTCTGATAATAAAATCATTATTGACTGTGAGGTCACTTTCGTTATCCATCCAAAAAGGGACGATCCATCCCTCTCCTACTACTTATGAGAATTACGTATTTTTAAAGGGAAATTTTTGTTCATTTTGATGGTGGAACTAAATGAAAAATCATCATTTAACTACGACGTTTATATGTGAGACATTTTGAGTCTATTGGTGGAGATAGGTGGTCCCTGTCATTGACGTTGGACTTTAAAACCGTTAGACATTTTGAGTCTATTGGTGGAGATAGGTGGTCCCTGTCATTGACGTTGGACTTTAAAACCGTTAGACATTTTGAGTCTATTGGTGGAGATAGGTGGTCCCTGTCATTTACGTATGACTTTAAAACCGTTAGACATTTTGAGTCTATTGGTGGAGATAGGTGGTCCCTGTCATTGACGTTGGACTTTAAAACCGTTAGACATTTTGAGTCTATTGGTGGAGATAGGTGGTCCCTGTCATTTACGTATGACTTTAAAACCGTTAGACATTTTGAGTCTATTGGTGGAGATAGGTGGTCCCTGTCATTGACGTTGGACTTTAAAACCGTTAGACATTTTGAGTCTATTGGTGGAGATATGTGGTCCCTGTCATTTACGTATGACTTTAAAACCGTTAGACATTTTGAGTCTATTGGTGGAGATAGGTGGTCCCTGTCATTGACGTTGGACTTTAAAACCGTTAGACATTTTGAGTCTATTGGTGGAGATAGGTGGTCCCTGTCATTTACGTTGGACTTTAAATCCGTTAGACATTTTGAGTCTATTGGTGGAGATAGGTGGTCCCTGTCATTGACGTTGGACTTTAAAACCGTTAGACATTTTGAGTCTATTGGTGGAGATAGGTGGTCCCTGTCATTGACGTTGGACTTTAAAACCGTTAGACATTTTGAGTCTATTGGTGGAGATAGGTGGTCCCTGTCATTGAGGTTGGATTTTAAAACCGTTAGACATTTTGAGTCTATTGGGGGAGATAGGTGGTCCCTGTCATTTACGTTGGACTTTAAATCCGTTAGACATTTTTGGGGGTAGAGTTCAATCTGACCATGCAGTTAAAACTAGAAGTCCTGTCATGAAATGCGCACAAATAGCACGTCAATCTACGCGTCCATAGTAACGCTATCAAATTATGTACATATGACCTGTGCACAAGCAATGTTTCAGCCAATGGACTCCCGGGTAACCCGGAGGTACATTGGCAGAAACAATGCAGCCTGTGTTGGCAATGAGTAACCAGGAGAACCTGCCATGCTTTGGATGCCACTCGATATGGCAATTGCGCGCAATTCCTACGCACGATTAGGCCTAGATAAGCGCACAGTTCGTGACAGGACTTCTAGTTTCAACTGTATATTCTGACACGCATCGGGGCAGCACAGGATTGAAGACACTCCACGAGTTATAAAAATACCACACATGCCTTACTTCCGCACGTGAAATAATTTTCATAGCGAAGAAAAATAGATAACTTCGCTGAATCGGCGAAAATCTGAACGCGCCACTGGTAGTTCGACATCATGTGACGCCATGACGTCGGAGAATCGGGAAGTTTTTGTGTTTTAATGGATACTCTATAGTTTGCTCACCACGGACCTACAATGATACTCTCATCAAATACGACATTTAATGTATGTCATGCGGTAAAATTCAGTAGGTGTCTTCCAAATAGAAGTGTCAATGACACTGCAGCTTAATTTCACTGTGTGTAGTATTTGATGAAAAGGATAATGTTCGACTAATGTGTAGATAGTGAATGAATGAATGGATTATGAAATAAGACAAGAATTGTGATCATTGAGAATATGGTAAGGTTTGTACCCTACATGCTATGTTTTCAACAATACTAATTTGAGGTGTAGACTCTACTAAAGAATTGAGGCCTGGGTTGATGTGGGCCTCACAGTTAACGTATGCCAACCAAAGTCACCAAGTTACAGTAAACTTATTCCAAACATACATGTACGGTATGGTAAAAGACATAGGTCTGATGCTTAGGGCCCCGTTCGGCTCTCGTGGTTAATCAATCTGAACCAAAATATTCATCCTGACATTCATTCAGAAATCCATCTGGACATCACAATACCAAGTCACTTAACCAAGTTGCAACGAAATCTCTTAACCAAGTTGCAACGAAATCTCCCCATGATTGCGGCCAGTATGTTGTGCCGAAGGTTTTAAGGGCAAGAGCACGTGGGGTCCTCGCCGTTGATCAATATGAGCAATTTAGACCAAAATACATGTTGGATGTTCTCATCTGGCCATCAGATCAACTCATACTACCAAGTTACAATGAAATTGCTTCACGAATACGATCTGTAGACTGTGGTAAATAACGACTTTAGGATTCGAACCCCATACATGTAGCTCTCACTTTGTGAGATCCTGACCAAATTCGGATGTTCTCATCTAGACATCATACGAAAATGAAGGACGTTCCATGTTTATGAAAGTGTTATTATTTATTTATTGATGTTTAAGGTCACATATTTCCGCACAGTGGCTAATCATGATCTCGACAGTTTTACGGGTGGAGGAAGCCGGAGTACCTGGAGAGAACCACCGAGCAACGGCGAGCAACTGTCAGCTCCCCAACATACTAACTCCACACAAGCAGGGTTAGCATTGGTTGAAGACAGGTGCACCATCGACGTGCAGTACGCCTTAGTACACAGCGTCACCGTGCCCCCACGTGGGCAATGGGGTGAAGTGTCTTGCCCAAGGACACAACGCGATTGCCGCAGGTGGGATTCGAACAGAGGACCTCTCGGCTTGCAGCCTGCACCTCTACCTACTGAGCCACCGCGCCCCCTATGGAAGTGTTATTAAATAAGACAAGACGTGTGGCAACTGACAATGCGTTAAGTTCTGTACCTTGTAGTTTTATGTATTCAACAAGAGAATAAGAGGCGTAGACTTTGATAACGGAATTTAGACTCAAACTCGTGCGATCTCAACCAATACAGGGCTACAGGATGAAATAGCTAGATATCACACTGAGTCATCCCACCACGTTACAATGAAATCCCTTCATAAATACGACCTGTAGACAGTGCTAAAGGAATCTAGGTCACATTCCCAAGCGGCGGTACAGACTGACCGATCGTGACCAAAATAGGACGTTCTCATCTAGACATTATACCGAGTCATCCTACCAATTTCTATTTGTATTTCTAGTAATGACTTTAAATGGTTTGAAATGAACCATTAGCATATTTAAAGACGTGGCAATTTGCCCGTTGGCAAATTGCCATATCTTTGAAAATGCTAAGCATTCATTTTAGTCAGTTATATTAGCAGGTAGACAAAAACAATTCTAGAAAATACAATTGTTTTATAGTATTGTCTCCGGCAGAAGACAAGACTAATCCGTTGAGCCTGAATATAAATTTCCATACGTTTATGCATTATACCAGGTACACACTAAAAACTAAAGTGTTAAAACTGACACTTTCAAGGTGTTAAACCCATTCTAACTCTTAGGGTTTGATTTTAACACTCAAAGTGCAATGCTTTAAGCACTTAGACATTACAATCGTCAGACATCTGAAACTTGAATGGATGGCACTTCCCATGTGTCTAACATTGGTGGTTCTTCCAGAATCGTCCATAATTTGATTTGCGCTTGGAGGGTACATAATTAAAAGGACACAACGCAGATGACGCGGATCAGGCTCGAGAGTTCGAGCCTGATCCGCGCCATCTGCGTTGTTTCCTTTTAAGTGTCGCGACATTACACCTGTCAAGTTGTATTATTGTAACACCTGTCAGGTTCTGGGACATCTACACTCGAACAAAGTGCTAGTTCAGCACGTAGTAAGTGTTAAATACAGCACTTCAAGTGTAGTATTTAACACTTTAGTTTTTAGCCTGTAAGGGCGTCGCTAAGGGTGGTTTAATGGGGGGGTGAAACCACCCCCTCCCAATACTTTTCCAGTCGTGACATTTTTGTCAGTACTGAAGTCTGAGGTACCGATTCTCTCTTTCTAGTAAATATGTGAGATCGTGGTGGCTCAGTGGTTATGGCTTGGACTTCAAACCGAAGCGTCCACGCTTCGATCCTCGCCACGGATTACTGCGGTGTGTCATTTGGCAAGGTACTTCATTCTGATTGTCTATGTGGGAGCATGGTAGCGCTGTGTACTGAGGCGTATTGCACGTCGATGGTACACTTTTCTTGAACCAATGCTAACCCTGCTTGTGTGGAGTTAGTACGGGGCGCGGTGGCTCAGTAGGTAGAGGCGCAGGCTGCAAGCCGAGATGACCTCGGTTCGAATCCCACTTGCGGCAATCGCGTTGTGTCCTTGGGCAAGACACACTTCACCCCCATTGCTCACGTAGGGTCTCGGTGACGCTGTGTACTAAGGCGTACTGCACGTCGATGGTGCACCTGTCTTCAACCAATGCTAACCCTGCTTGTGTGGAGTTAGTATGTTGGGGAGCTGACAGTTGCTCGCCGTTACTCCGGTAACTCCGGCTTCCTCCACCCGTAAAACTGTCGTGGTCACGATTAGCCATTGTGCAAAAATATGTGACCTTAAACACCAATAAATAAATATAGTTAGTACGTCGGGGAGTCTGGCAGTTACTCACCGTTGCTAAATGGTTCTGTCCGGGTACTCCTTCTTCCTCCACCAGAAAAACTGTCCGAAACGAGGTGACCTTGGCTGTTGAAAGTGTCGTTAAACCCCAGTAAGTAAATAAATAAATAAATAGTAAATATGTACTTTCTTCAAAGACTTGATTTGATACATGGACTTGTGTCACACACACATAAAACTAGAAGTCTTGTCATGAATTTCTCACATATAGCACATCATTCTGCGTGGTGATCTAGTGCTCTGACGATAGTTAGGTTATCAAATGCTGGACATATGTCCTATGCAAAAGCAATGTTTCAGCCAATGAACCTCCGAGTTTAACCCGGGGGTTCATTGGCTAAAACATTGCTTTTGCTTTCTATTGATAATCAAGAGAATCTGTCATGCTGTGGGTGCCATTTGATAGTGACATTTCGCGCAATTTCTACGCGAAATTACGTCAAAATAAGCGCATAGTTCATGACAGGACTTCTAGTTTAAACTGTAGTCGGCCATACAAATGGAGGTCTGTAGTATCCTATTCGAACACTTGGGGCCTAGCATGACTAATGAAATTATTTTTCCTCCTTTGCTGATGCTGTGGACGTTTATCAAACAATTATAGTGTATCCTCTGTGTGAACAAATGTCGTGGTCTAGTTTCTGATCTGTAGATTCTAACCTCAGGTCCCAATTTGAAAAACCCTGCTTGGAGCTTGAACTAACGAAGGTACCTGTGACGAACCCTTTGTGAAATATTTTCGCTATCGCTTCAGTAAAGAGCATGGTCGCCGAAAGCGCTGGGACAGAGAGGGAAGTTTCCCTCCCTGACTTCGGACCACGGGGGCGAGAGGAGGCAGACTATGCCCTTCCCAGGTTCGTCACACATTTTTAATGATTTATTCTCGAAGTAATAAAATACACCCCAAATCCTTCTGGGAGCTTTCAAAATTCACAAAAGACAACAAAATTACAAAATAATTATTGGTGGTGTCAGTGGCTGCTAGTAATTGGGTCTGGTTTAAGATGTGTCGAAATTGATGATAAACTGGCAAATCGCCGTCTTCGTTGTTTGTCTTCTTCATGCCATAATAAATAATTCCTTTTCAAAATTCCAATAATCGCTCTTCACAACACAAAATTATAAAATGTCATATTATTTGATTGGCTGATAACTTCATTATCGACTTTAGGTGCAAGTCAGGAGAATTTTATCAAATTCTCGGTCTGGTCTCGAAGGAATATCACCAACTCCTCAATGGTAAAAGCTAATCGGTGGTAGTACAGTTTCTAAGCAGGAGCTCGAATCTGATAGATATGCGGGCATGCACTCAATGGCGATGATTTATAAATATTAACATCTTGTTTCCTCTGATAAATATATATTGTCGGTATTATGTTTATGTGCAAAATGTATCGGAGTGTCTCGCTTGTTTGTACAGTTAAAACTAGAAGTCCTGTGACTGTACTGTGCACTATTTTGAAGTAATTGCGCACTGATTAAGTGCCTCTTTGTCCCTGACAAACTTCACCATCAGTGTAACTCAATTCCTGCAGAAAAACAGCATGCCCAGCTCTGTACAATTTTATACTAGTAGATAGAGATCATTAACATTATTCCTAGCCTCTGCTGGGATACATGTACATGTAATAGCGTAAATAGATATTAAAATTCGACTGCATATACAGAATGAAGAGAGTGGATACTACTTAATTATATTCTCCACTCAAAAAGTGTGTATTATTCAGTGTTCATAACACTGGGTACAGCCTGGCGGTCCGTGTGATGAAAGTTTGCAAGTGCTTCCTGTGTTTTGCCGTCAGAAAGTATAAATAAATACTAAGTGAAAAACCTATCCCACAGTGATTTAGTAGTAATCCACTCTCCACATACTGTAGTCTCAATATTTTCTTTCTGTTTGATAGCTTAGTTCGTGATTTCATTACCGACCTCGCTAAGAGAGCATTACATTTTGCATTGCACAGCGCAAAGGCTCTTGCGTATTTCAGACTACATCATTCTTCTGCAGTAAAGAGCGCATTAACTAACCATCATTTTCTACGCTAATTGTGACAAGATTTCAATTTCCAACTATAAGACAATATCTTGACTCATCGCTATTTTGCATAAGAAACAAGAGCGGTAAACTGGTACAACATTTTTTCAAAGCATTAATCGCAACAGATTCGTCTCACAATGCTATGATAAATAAAGGATATCTAGTGTTTTTGAGTGGATACCGAAAATTATCTCATGAGTGACCGAGACAAATGTTTTATTTCTTCTATCCACTCAAAAACACTACATTTTCTTTTTATTATACGCTTTTTATAAGAATCTGATAATTCCACTCGTTTCATCCTTGAATTGATGTAAACAGCACATTGAATCATTGAAACGCCGAAGTGATTTGATTGATACTCGGAACAGATAGCGTCTTGCAATCTGATTCAGCTCGCGGGTTTCTAGTCCAAACATGGCCTAAAAGTCCGTTATATACTTTTTGGTTTGGTACGTCCTTTGAAAGGACGTACCAAACCAAAAACTTATATTACGGACTTTCAGGCCATGTTTGGACTAGCGGGTTTCATGCATCAATTCGAGGTGAATACGTGTTGAATTATTGTTGGAAATGATCGGTATCCACTCAAAAACACTAGATTTACTTTTCATTATACGTTTCCAGTGATAATTTGACTCGTATTCACCCTGAAGTGATGCTTTGAAAGCCTCCATTTTGATTGATACCGTGAAAGTGAAAATTTCTATATCTTCACAGTGGGGGATACGATCTTTCCGCAATTTCTTCGATAATCTATAGTTGGAAATTCCGATGTCAAAAATCAAATAGTTGGAAATTCAATAAATTAACATTGTTCATGAAAAATATTAAAATTCCAACTAATGATAAGAAATTTTGATCTTTTATTTCCAACTGGAAACTTGAGTTTCAAATTTCCTACTCCAAAATTTCGACTCGGACATCAATCCGGTAAATTTTCTGACCCAGATTCATTATAAATGATGTTTTTTTCTGTTTCAGGACTAGTGAAAATTTTCAGAAGGGTTCATAATCCTTTACCCAACGCAGACGATTTCAAAATTCATTATTTTAAATATCATTTTTATAAATTTTTAAAAAAAAATTTCAACAAAACCATATCATGTGACCCCTCTTTGGAACAAGCTCGTTACAAACCATATCATGTGACCCCTCTTTGGAACGAGCTCAACGAGCTCGTTCCAAAGAGGGGTCACATGATATGGTTTTGTTGGAATTTTTCGAAAAATATTTTTTTTTCAGCAGCTGTATTTGCATATTACGCGGGCGGATGTGGGCGATTCGTTGGGTAAAGGGTTAAAAGATATCACCCAGCGCTGCAGTGCAACCACCATTCGAAACCACTCACAGTTGGAATTTACACCGGCGGCACCCTTCCCCCCCTCCCCCCCCCCCCCCCCAGCTGAAACCCTCTAGCCACATCCCTGCGTTTAGCGTATAATAAATATATATTATCACCATTATTTGAGGAAGTATATCAAGCACGTTGCCAGGAATTTTGTTGGGGATGTGCGCAAAGTGACGATCGATGATCACCAGATGTATCAGGATGAAGAAATTTTGAAAAATGAGTATCAAATGGAGCCTTGTGACAGCATTTGTGAAAATATTATGTCCCAATACCAACCGCAATACCTTGCAGTGATTGGTCAATGCCTCGTTGATTTTATTTTATGTTGCCGGGCACGCGCATATGTCTATTGTCAGCGATTCTTATGTCCACTGTCAAGGAAAGCGTCTCGTTGCCACGAGCAACGGTTCATCGCAATGTCTTTTTTCACTTGAAATCAACCGAGACAAATACATTTAACTGAAGTAAAATACACACAAAAGTACCGTTATTTACCGCTATTACGTACAAAAAGATTAGTTATGTAAACATGGGTAATTATTTATGAAACCGATTAGATTATAAGGTCTCTTTTCATTAATTTACTATAACATAAACTGAAATCGCTTCATTCGAATCATTTTAAAATTTGTTGTTGTACAGCGAATATTAGAAAGCAGACGTTGTTTCGGTAAGGTGTTAACTTTTATCATTGTTTTCCAATTCAATTTTACTTGTGTAAGAACGGGACAAATACGTTATTCTGTTTATTGACAGGGGACATGGTCTCACGTTCCCTGCATGAAACATATATTCAACCTCGGCTGACGCCTCGGTTGAATATAAATTCCATGCAGAGAACGTGAGACCATGTCCCCTGTCAACAAACAGAATAACTTATAATGTTAGGATCTAAAATATATAGAGAATATCTACGCTATTTTAGAGAATACCGGGATTTTTCTCATGAGTGTGGACCTGGAAGTTATATTTTTCACGAGCGCCTGCGCTCGTGAAAAATAAAACTTTCAGGTCCACACTCATGGGGTCATTTATTTATTTATTGAGGTTTAAGGTCACATATTTTTGCACAATGGCTAATCATGACCATGCCAGTTTTACGGGTGGAGGAAGCCGGAGTACCTGGAGAGAACCACCGAGCAATGGCGAGCAACTGTCAGCTCCCCAACATATTAACTCCACACAAGCAGGGTTAGCATTGGTTGAAGGCAAGTGCACCATCGACGTGCAGTACGCCTTAGTACACGACGTCACCGTGCCCCCACATGGGCAATGGGGGTGAAGTGTCTTGCCCAAGGACACAACGCGGTTGCCGCAGGTGGGATTCGAACTGAGGACCTCTCGGCTTGCAGCCTGCACCTCTACCTACTGAGCCACCGCGTCCCACACTCATGAGGTAAGTTCATTTCTGAGTACTGAGAGAAGAAAAGAGGCAAAGATATAAGCATGTACCCGGAGCAAGGAAAGCACGGAGGTAATGGAAGTCATCATCATTTGAGAAATACGACTCACCAGATCGTGTTATTATCAGAGCATTCCCAACCGGACCCAAGCTCGGACTACCAACACTAACTTGTTCTCACGACAAAGCACGCACAATAATGTTGCCACCTGGACTGCGGTGCCGTTATCACAAAACTGACACTTCCCCTGAGTAGGTCGCGATTACGTCGCGACACTCTAATACACCCGTGGGTCGAGATTTCATCATTAAGGTGCTACATAATTAAGGGAAATGTGTTTATTTTGAAATTCCCACCTCTGATATTCTATAAATTCAAATAAAATATACACAAACTATGCATCAAAATGAAGGTTGTGATGTACAGAACACGAAAAGTATTTGCAGTCAACTCTGTGAGTTGACAGCAAGCACCAATGGTTCCTGGAAGTCGGCTACTGTATTCCTGCTGGAACTGATAATAAAATAATATTTCAGGAGAACAACTCGTGGCCAAATGTACTTCAGATATCCAAGAACAAAGCTAGCTTCACGATGCAGTATCAGGACTGCATTTGGGGAAAGGACAACACTGTCTGCATTTTTTTATTGAAGAGGGATTCCCCGATTGACGGACATGCGCACATCACGCGATACCACGGATTTTCATCGAAAAACAATCCCGTAATTCCAGTAAATTCAAACATGTGTCATGATACCTTGCAAATAATATGGCAATTGTGCAGTCTCCATGTAATAATATTGTGTAGTCTGAAGGCGATCTTGCTCATTATTTGATTTTAGACGGCATTGTTTTTCGATGCTTTTTCGGCCAGATGACCTTGGCCAAAATGTAAACAAACAGACAACGAAAACAAAGCCGAGAGTTTTGGAATTTACCCCCACGCAGCACTGCCGCTGCGTTTTGAAGAAATTTTACTTCCCAGCTTTGTTCTTGGATATACAGTACGTGGAGAGTGTATTATCACTAAATCACCCACAGAGTGGAGATTCCACCCCAGCAATAATTGGAAATTTATTGGAAGCCTAACTAGCACAAGCAAAGTTTCAGCCAATGGACCTCCGGGTTGAACCCGGAGGTCCATTGGCTGAAACATTGCTTGTGTTTTTTGTCGATATGTACAAAATTTGAAAGTTATAGCTTGGGTGATGACTCCACTCAGCGGGTGATTTAGTTACAATCCACCCTCCACGTACTGTATGAAGCATATTCGGACACGTTGTTCTCCTGAAATATTATTTTGTTATCAGTTCTGGTGCGAATACGGTATCGGACTTCCACGATCCATTAGTGCATGCTGTTATATTTGTCGTGTTCTACAGGACGTGAAGAGTGTATTATCACTAAATCACCTTTTGAGTGGAGATTACACCCAAGCAATAATTGCAAATGTTCTGTAAAGCATAACAAACACAAGCAAAGTTCCAGCCAATGGACCTCCGGGTTATACCCGGAGGTCCATTGGCTGAAACATTGCTTGTGTTTTTGTCCACATGTACAGAATTTGAAAGTTATACATTGGGAGACAGCTCCACTCCCCGAGTGATTTAGTTACAATCCACTCTTCACGTACTGTATACATCACAATATTCATTTTGCTGCATAATTTGGGTATATTTGATTTCTATTTATGGAACACCAGAGGGGGGAATTTCAAAGTAAACAAATTTCTCTTACTTATATAGCACCTTAAAATATTGAGAAATCCGAAGAGATCATGAAAATCCAAAGAAAACGGCATCGAAATTTTTCAGTGTTTTAGGGAGAAAAGTAGAAGTACAATTTCGACCGGATCTTAACCCAGTCGCGATCCAATCGAAATTTATTTATATTATTTATTTATTTATTTATTTATTTATTTATTTATTTATTTATTGGGGTTTAACGACACTTTCGACAGCCAAGGCTACCTCGTGCCGGACAGTTTTACGAGCGGATGAAGCCGGAGTAGCTGGAGAGAATCATCGAGCAACGACATTCAACTGTCAGACTCCCGAACGTACTAACTCCACACAAGCAGGGTTAGCATTGGTTGAAGTGCACCATCGACGTACAATACGCCTAAGTACACAACGCCGCCGTGCCCCCACGTGGGCAGCTGGGATTAAGTGTCTTGCCCAAGGACACAACGCGGTTGTGGCCGGTGGGATTGGAACCGAGGAACTCTCGTCTTGTAGCTTGCATCTCTACCTACTGAGCCACCGCGCCCCCAGATAGAAATTATCTGTCCGCTTTTGATATCACAGTGCTGTTTGTACCCAGAGACGTGGCGACAGGGGGGTCTGCCCCCCCCCCCCCCTCAATCCTGGCAAATTTCCTACAGTTAGAAATTCGGTAGGCAGGTCATGAGTAGTTGGAACTTCCATCTATCTGGATTTTAGAGCTTCTTCAGTGATGCTGATGTCTCCTTTACTTCCCAAAATACCAACTCGGTTTCAAATCGGCAAAAATTCTATCTGTTACTATTTACAACTACAGTGTACGCAATATCGAGCATAAGTATGCATGATGTCAACCGGTACGAGCTTTCTATAGTACATTTACTTATTGTAATAAAAAAAAAATCCCCGAAGTGCACTTCAAGAAATTCAAAATGATGAAACATCGAAAATTGATCATTCCTGCACAAGATCTGATTTAGTGTTAGGACAGTGTGAATTACTCAAAGTTCTCAGCTTCAGCATTTGTTTAGCACATATTCAATTCCCAGAATAATACCTAATAATAATAACCTGATAATCCTATCATGAATGTTTTGGCATTTCAGTTGGTAGAGTCAATTTTATGCCCCCTTTCATGGCTTCATTTTCAAAAGCTTTCTCGATAGTGAATTTCCAACTAGTGGGAGGAACCGGGAGGGGTTTTTCCCCCTCCCGGTCCCTCTCCCTAGTTGGAAATTCACTTCCCTACACCTCCCCAATCGGAAACCTCTAGCCACGTCCCTGTTTGTACCTCACATCCTTCAAGGGTTAAACGCCGCATTCTTCTGTCTCTCATCACTTCAAGATGTTGATTCACAGAAATTGTGTATTTTGTTTACAACGGCAGATGTCCTCTGGCCATGTGCTCATAAAGAGAAAATATGTTGGTGAAAACATAAATGATTCGGGAGAAATCTGAACCCATTAATATGTATTTCAAGGGAAGTACCATAAGTCAAGGGTTAATAGGAAATATTCAGTATCTGTCAGTGTGTTTTGAAATTGAAGTGGTTCTTGACGTCAATGGACGAAATACAATCGCTCATATTTCAAAATGCTTTTACATTAATACGACTGAGCGTGATCTTGATGCATGGAAGTAACACGAACAGTTTTCAATAGCCACAAGTATTCTTTTCTGCGCTCTCACGGGACTAAGATTATTGTGCCGTATCTGTAACTGGCACGAGGAAAGCATTTGAATAGTGCGAGACCTGAGGTACCCATTACTTGCGGTAACAGAGATTGTTCTCGCAACCGAAATCATAATGGAATAAAAAGCAGTCAAATGATCTTTACATCTGCATTTGAATTTAGTGATATGCCATTAAGTAAAATATAACATTATTTCGCGCATTCCAATCAATTTCAGATAGCTGAAGCAGAAGTCCCTCAAATCAAACAAGATTAATGAGGTACCTCTCAGGCCAGGATGGAATGGCTGGCCTTTCGGTTTAACCCTTTACCCAACGCAACGTCCAAAACCGGCCAGCGATATTCTCAAAAATCGCCTGTTAATTTTTATTATTTTTTTCATTTTTTGTCTCCAAAAAATAGGTTATGACCCTTCATTGGAACGAGCTCGTCGAGCTCGTTCCAATGAGGGGTCATAACCTATGTTTTTAAGACAAAAAATGAGAAAAATTAGTTGTTCAAGATTTATTTTTTGCAAGTGTCGTCTGTCTGCTTTTCATGTCAGGTAAAGGGTTAAAGTTTAATTCTCAGACCAATGAGCTACCGCGAGACCCGTTTTTTGTTCGTAAGCCTATACTTAAAGGATACCCAAGCGAGTCCCCACTGAGGTGGCATTTTAGTAAGAGAAATTTGTTTACTTTGAAATTCCCACCTCTGATATTCCATTAATATAAATATACACAAATTATACATCAAAATGAAGGTTGGGGGTATAGGACACGAAAAATATATGCAGTCAACTCATAGAGTTGACAGCAGTCACCACTAGTTCCTGAAAGTCTGCTATTCGTTCCAGAACTGATAATAAAATAATATTTCCGGAGAACAACTTGTGGCCAAATGTGCTTAAGATATCCAAACAAAGCTTGGCATTCAAAACACTTAATGATGCAGCGATGGGACTGCATTTGGGAAAATGACAACCTTGTCTGTATTTTTTATTGAAGATGGATTCCATGCTCGACGGGCATGCGCAAATCACTCGATACCACTCGATTTCCATCGAAAAAAAAATCGTAATTCTTGGAAATTCCACCAGGTGTCATGATACACTGCATAGAATATGGCAACTGTGCAGTCTCTATATA